>OX243777.1:9160478-10410478 GCA_945859555.1 Megachile ligniseca
GCTCGTCGTCCTCTTAGCGGTCTTTTGAATGTTTAGTGTCGTACATGTCTTTGTCCTATTTTCATGTGTGGCTGGTAACTCCACACATGAAACGTCCCTTAACTCTTGATGTTTCGTTCCATTTTCTGGGTCAGCTCAGCGATTTTCGAACGTCACGCGCGTACCCAATCGAGAAGAATAAAGCCAATTGTTTCGTAATAATTCCAGAAACGTGAATTTACCGTGATTTGATTTCTCGGTTCGATTCTTCCTATTCTGGCGTACGATGGTTCATAAAGGCAGGCGAAGGGTATTCAGGCGAATTTTGAATCTGTACGCTTTCATTACTGGCTGACGTATGATCGGGCATTAATTAGCGTGTAATAGATACTCAAACATATCTTACCAATGGGAACGATCAATAATCACGTTTGCGGAACTCTGGATTTTCCAGAAATTTAAATTCGTAGTTGCGAATTTGCAAATAAATTTGCGAAATTAGAAAATTTATAAGGTTACTAGAGATTTCCAAATTCCCCAAATCCCAAATTCCTCAAATACCAAATTCTCCAAATGCCAAATTTCCCAAATCCCCAATTCCCTAGTTTCACAATTTTCCAATTCTCTAATTCTCCAATTCCCCAATTTCCAAATTCCCAAATTCCCCAAATCCCCCAATTCCAAATCCCCCAATTTCCCAATTTCCCAATTTCCCAATTCCCCAATTCCCCAAATCCCCCAAATTTCCCAAATCCCCCAAATTCTCCAAATCCCCAAATTCCCCAAATCCCCAATTCCCTAGTCTCACAATTTCCCAAATCCCAAATTTTCCAAAATCCCAAATTCCCCAAATCCCAAATTCCTTAATTCCCATATTCCTTAATTCCCATATTCCCAAATTCCCCAAATCCCAAATTTCCAAAATTCTCCAATTTCCTAATTCCCCAATTCTTCAATTCCCTAATTTCCCAATTTCCCAATTTCCCAATTCCCCAATTCCCCAAATCCCCCAAATTTCCCAAATCCCCCAAATTCTCCAAATCCCCAAATTCCCCAAATCCCCAATTCCCTAGTCTCACAATTTCCCAAATCCCAAATTTCTCAATTTCCCAATTCCCCAAATCCCAAATTTTCCAAAATCCCAAATTCCCCAAATCCCAAATTCCTTAATTCCCATATTCCTTAATTCCCATATTCCCAAATTCCCCAAATCCCAAATTTCCAAAATTCTCCAATTTCCTAATTCCCCAATTCTTCAATTCCCTAATTTCCCAATTTCAAACCTCCAAATTCCCCAATTTCAAACCAAAATTTCTAAATTTCCAATTTTCTAAATCTTCAAAATTCTAAATTTCTAAATTTCCACATGCCAACTAAAACAAATCCGGATCAAGTCCTCGGATGCTGGAATTATGCACCGTCTCATGGGTGGTTCGATATCTATAAGAAGCTCTGTTTCCAGGCGGTTGGTAATTGTCTGAGCGATGGTGCAAGCTATACGTGGGTGATGAGTAATTTTATGCTCTCGTGCCCTCTTTTCGTTTCAATTTAATAGAGACAAAATATCAGGCGTCCCACTAGAAACAAGTGCAACACTTAACGATTTATCCGTTTAGTATCAACGCGACCATAAATTAATCTCTCGTACACCGTTTATACTGTTCTATTAGCGTACACTACCGCGGTAACTGTTCGAGATACAGACTACTTTTAACGAACATGTAAAATATTAAACGCATAATACCCCCTCGTGGTTGATATCAAAACGATACGAATCTTCTCGATATTTACCGTTCCACGTTTACAAGTTATTTTCAGTGCTATCTACGTCGTACCTATCGTTGGAGCTATAAACAATTAATCGTGTGCGATTGCGGATGGTTTTATATATTGGTCAGTTTGTTCGATGTAAATCGTACAAATGCTGTTGTGCGATCAATTATACCAGGAATATAAAGCGACGTTTCTATATATACATACGTCAGGAATACACACGGAACAACCGTATTTCCTAGCTGGTTAAACTGGCCAAGCTGTCATAATTTCCGAATAACCACTCGTATACACAAATAAATGTCAGAATTACATGTACGGTGGAAAATTCTATAGTTATTTAGAACGACTGCAACAAATTCAGACTTTTGTACAAATTATCCACTGGATAAACAAGAAGTACTGAAACAAATATTTTTTCAAAATTTTAAACTTAATAGGTCAGTGAATAGCTGCTCTGATTTTTGAGTTGCAAGAATAGATAAAGACTCCCGTTCTTCCATTCTCAAGTTTTAGAATTTGAAAATCCATAAATTCCATAGTTATTTAGAATGTCTGCAACAAATTCAGACATTTGTAAAAATGATAAAAATTCCAAATTTTCTTTACGACTATTATTATCACAAAATTGCCATATTTGATTTGCAGTCATTATTGTCACATAATTGCTAAGTGTCTCTGGTAGCTCACGTTGGAAACATCTTGCGTATGAAATTCTCGCTTTAATATTCATTAATTGATTGAATCTCGATAGTGAAGGGTTCGTGCTTTATTTGCGTATGCGTATTTACACGGTGTCGAGTCAATCGGTTAATTAAACGTGAAACGTAATACATCTATCTCGTATATGCTCTCAGATAATCGTGGCTTGTGCAGTGCAATTTAGTTGGCTGGTAGATGCACAGATAAACGCTCGATTCCTTTAGGAGTTGTTGATTCATTTGCCCATGTTGCTGGTTAAACACGGCAATAACTTAATTACAAAGATAAAGTTATTTCTAAATGATCAGTTAATGCCGTTCGAATGTCTAGTGTCGAGAAATACCGCCTGTAAAACATTGAAAACCACCCATGATCGTTATTAAGTTTTATTTGCAAATTATTACGAAATTTCTGTGAAATATGTTGATCAAATGGAACCTACAATGGTTGTATATGTTTCAGAAATTGTTACTATGCGTATTTTCTGCACATAGTATTTCAACAGAAAATGGATTGATTTTAGCTCGAACAGCGTGGAGCGAAGGAAACTCAGCCAAAAATAAATTTCCTTTAGCAGAATTTTCGCTGTATGTGGATATCTAAATCATCCGAACAAATAATTTATCGATGCCATATATAATCTATGCTTCTGGCAAATTGTCCAGACTCGGCTTGGTTCTTGGTTTTAGTGCACCGATGACGTACATGCATCCTAACCATAGCTTCCTCCGTAAACTTCGACGCTCTTGCAGGGTGCACGAAAGATGCTCACCACATTTGTCGCCTGCAAATTTACACGTTTCGCAAACAAAAATTAACAAGACCACTGAAAAATTCATACTGTTCTCGAAATTAATACTGTTACATCTGTGACATTCTCCTATATTGTAAGTCGCAAAAAACGATGAGACAATATTAGTTTTTAATTTTGTTAACTATGGCAGATCTAATGAAAATAAAGCAAAATACGAGTTACAGTATTTCAAATATATTACACTATCAGAAATATGTTATTACTGAACCACAATCCTCTAAATCGATATTCTTTTTATAACCAGAATTTTTCATTTAGGAAATCTAAAAATATGCACCCTATTAATCGAATGACTCTTAATTTTTGTCCTTGGCTACCCTCGATCAAGACACAAAGTTGAAAGTGTTATCCCGCCAAGTTATCGGGACAAATTTGATTTATTTATCACCCCTTTACAAAAATCTGCCATCGAGCAGCGCTTTAATCCTAAAATGTGGGACCGTTTGAAAGCCCGGACGGTCTTATTACTCAAACTGGTACACGCGATGGAGAATTTGTTGCAGCTCCGGCGGAACGCTATCGGGGGATCCGATTCCCTTGCAAGTAATAAATATTTTTTCCTTCTCCCTCTCTTTTTCTATCGCCGTCTTTTGGATACGTGTTGGTCCGTTCGGTGAACGGGCATATACCGAAGTTAGCCGCGACTTTCCTGGCTACGGTCCAGCCTCCTACGCGGTCGATATAATCATCCGGCATCCACGACCCACGAAGAACGACGCGTGGAGACCGCCGAAAAAAGAGAAAGACGAGACGAAAGAGACGAACGACGTGGAGGAAGAAGAAGAAGAAGTACTGGCACGATGCCGCTCGAGGAATCAATGACCCATTCCTCCATCGGTATTTTCGGTGCCTACTTCGAATAATTGCGTGCAACTACTACGAATACTCTGCAAATTCTCTTCTCGAATCAATCTCCTGCTTCTTTCTGTCCATTCGCCATACCGCGTTATTAGCTATTTCGAAACCTCCCAGTGGGACGAATCATGTTCAACGATTTTCGTGAAATGATCTTAATGTGGACCAATGACAACGATCACAAATTTAAATGGTATTCGTCATTTGCAAACGATTGATCATTGGGTAGTTACTTCAAGCTCTCTTGAATATTCTAAGATGTGAACTCGACTTACTGCGACAGTATAATAAAAAGAAGTCATGTTCGAAATGATCCAATTAGTAGGAACAGCTAGACCGAAGTTTGAGACGAGTCTGCAAAGATGAACTATCTGAATTACAGCAATTAATATATATCCACATTGTTATAGGAACGGTAACATTTTCGAATTAAGACCGACGGTATTATCAAGAGACGGAAACATCGAACAGCGTTATTCCTTAATAATATAATCTCACGTTATACCGTGGCGTAAGAGTAATAACTAGCAGGAGCGTAATGGCCACGCGAAGTCGCTACTCGTAAAAGAGAAAACAGTTTCATCCTCTTTCTCTATGAGCATCGTTCAGAACCCGTGATTACACGCCATTATTCGGTTACGATCAGCTATCTTAAATACGTACGAAACACCAGGAATCCAATGGTTAAAGGATGAAAACCGCTTAATCGGATACGGTCGGGATTCGATCGGTCGCCGACAAAGTTTTCAGAAGACCGCCACGAAAAATAGTCGGGAGGGAAGAGTATCTTGCAATTTTTTTAATTGGCGAGGTATGCGGGGCCTGATAATTTCACCGGGATAAGAAATCACCTTGGCCCGATAACTCGTAGCGTTACGGCTATTTCGTGAAAAACACGAGTTCCCGGCTCCCGCGGCCGGAATTCCCGAGAGACACGTATTAAGTCTCGATCAGTCGGGGACTGGGTCTCCTGTTGGTCGTTGGCACGCGAAACTTGGAGGAAGGGAAGCAAAATGGAACGACGCGACGGAGAGAAACGAGGGCCACTCCTACACGTGTATACTCCGGTGCAACGTTCACCTTCTTTGGGTAACTCGTTGAAAATTTGTATGTTCAGAAATATTTGCTTTTGCAAATTTTTAAGGGTTCAAGTTATCAAATTTTCAGTCTCTCAAATTCTTAAAGTCTGAAATTCCTTTTGAAAATCTCCAAATTTGTAGGTTTTGAAATGTTCAAACTCCTTTTCCACATACCCAAATTCTTACAACCTGAATTTCCACATGTCCAAATCCTGAGATCCCTAAATGTCCACTTATACAAATCTTTAGATCCCTACATTTCCACATGTCCAAATCTTCAGATGTTTAAATTTCCACACATCCAAATCCTTAGATCCCTAAATTTCCACATACCCAAATCTTCAGATCCCTTTTCCACATATCCAAATCTTCAAATCCCAAAATCTGTTACACACCAAAATCCTTCGATGTCTAAATTTGTAAATTTGGAAGTGTTCAAACTTTCAAATTCGCCATTTCTCAATTTCTCAAATTCCCAAATTTACACTCAGGGTTCTTGATCCCCATATTCCAAATGAGTACAAATGTCAGCTCCATTTACTGAAATTTTATCTTGAAAATACTTCTATGAATAATAATACCATAATATTCCTATGATTAATTCAAAATAACAAACATAGCTATAAATAGCCAATGATTAAATAAAAGTCCTAGTTATACATAGAGAAATAAATCAGTTGTATTATAATTTTAGTTACATAAGTTAGAGTATATCTGATTAAAGAACTTAAAAGGACTTGATGTCTAGCCTTACATTATGGATTCCTAATGCGTATACTTCTGAAAGAATTTAATGGAATAAAATCGATGTTCAGTTAGAGTGGACAGAGAATCACAGGGGTTAAAAAGGAAGCCTCAGGGAACCTGTTATACCCGAGGGAACCTGGCGCGTAACTAACTGTTCTCTCTCTGACTTAACCTTGTCTTGCTCCTCCTCGTTGTCTCTATCCTCCCTCGCTCTTTCCTACCTCTTTACCTTGTCTCATGAAAGTATCCTTTTTTTTTTCTGCACCCTCGTCTCTTTCCCCCTGTTAAAGGAACAGTCTCTTTCCGTTATTCTCCTTCTTTTTCTCGTCGACGACCACGCGTTTCCCTCTGCGTCCGTCTCGTTAGAGGGACGCTACAGCAGAGAAACCGGGATAGAATATGGAATACCTGAATGGAAAAGGTTCGCAAAAGATGGAATTTAGCAACGGGTAGATTGCTGTCGCCGTGACCCGACAATTTTTACAGAGATGGAATAATATAGTTACGATTACATTTCGTGACTCACTTTTTCACATATGTCAGCTTTCATCTTCCTGTCACCGTGTATTTTGAAGAAGTATTTTGGTATCTACTAAATTCTGACAATCTACTAAATCCTTCAACCATCTTGAGTAAGTCTGTTCTGACAGAATTTATTACACAGTCTTTGTGACGCAATCTTTTGCAATTTATGTTATTGCGCTTTCTCGACATGTTACAAATATACTATTCTTAAATGCATTTTTTTCATAAAAAATATTTAATAGAACATATAATTTTCTTATAAGTTTGCAAGAATACAAAAATTCCCGTCAAAATTGAAAGAATTATAGAACCAGAGTTCGACATATCAATCTCGTTTAGATTTATAACGAATAAATTTCTAAATCGAGATTCTGTCAACTTTGACTAATGGAAAGTTATAAGTATTTAAAAAAAGTTTTATAGTGCAAAATGAAAGTGCAGTATTAAATCACATATCCAGTGTTAGTTTCGAAAGATAAAGTATTTGACATGGTCTGACGTGACATACGTGCTATTTTGCGGTATTTTCATGTTATCAAATCATGTCAGACTTTCTACGTTTCGAAATCCGTCATTCGATATGCAACAACCTAATAATTCAACGGATTAGTCATGGATCGGCTTTGATAAATTTCCTGGCCAGCTGGTATAATCGTTTATCTACCCAGTAAATAATTCTACAATTTTTCGTTTCCCGTTCGATTGTTAATTAGAACTTCGTGTTATCGTAGAACGATAATATTCATCATCAGATTCGATAAAAGTTATCAATTAATAGGATAATTAACACACACGCAATTAATTATACCGAGAAATTAACGTCAACTGCGATGCTCAGTAACTGCGGTAATTTAATTAGCATCGATGAAAGACGGAAGAACCGATGCGTCCAATGAAAGCATCGATAAATCGCTGTTTCCTACGTTTATGAGCCATCCACACGTATTTAATTGTCATCGGCAATAAATACCGACACGACAATGGACAAATACTAGCCGTTCATAAAGTTTCAATAACACGGAAAATTGAATCGTAGTCAATTATTTGCATTGCAATATTCTACTGTGATAAAGACTGGAATGTAAAAGTAGGGGTTTTTAAATTTATGCATGTCATAAATCATGAAATTATCGAAGTTTAGAATTTTCAAATGTTAAAATTTGTAAAGTCACAAAATTTTAACTTTACAGATTTTTTTATTTTTAGATATTTTAATTTTTGAAATTACAAATTTTTGTCTTTAGCGTTCTTCGTATTTTTAGATTTTGCAATTATCGAATAGTAAGATTTTGAAATTCTCAAATCCTCAAATTACCAAAATTCCAAAATCCCAAAATCAGAAATCCTTAAATTTCTACCATTTCAAATTTTGAAATTCCGAGGTGCCCACATACCTAGATTCCTATATTCCTAAACCCAAATATCTCTAAACCTAATATACCTAGACCTAAATATCCCTAGACTCCATTACCCTAGACCCCATACCCCTAGAACCCAATATCTCTACACCCCAATATCCCTAGATCCCAATATCCCTATATCCCAACATCACTAGAAGTAAAATATCCCCCGATCACAAAAGTCCCGAAAGCTCCATGTCCTTAGACTCCAAATGTCCCTAGACCATAAAATCCTTAAATCTCAATATCCCCAAATTCCAACATCCCCAAATTCCAATATTCCTAAATCCCAATATCCCTAAATTCCAATATCCCTAAATCCCAAATTGTTACTTAACGATACAATTGTTACTTACGTGCAATTCATTTCTCCTCTCTCGTGTACAGAAAGGTCATATATGTTGAACTGTCCTCTAGAAAAGACGGTTAACATTCAGCCGGCAGAAAGAATCGATTTCCAGCCACTTCGCCGTACTTGTTTCGAAATATCCTCGAGAATGGATTTTCAATCGATACGAGTCACTTTCATCATCAGACAGGAGGAGGGTAAACAGTATAATCGAAGCTCAAGTATAGCGTACACTCGGCTAGCTTTCTGAGGTGGATGAAGAAGCTCGAAGGTCTAACAACACAATCAATTTTGTAGAGAATTCAATGAAATATTGTATAGAACGTACAACTTGATATTTATATTTTGTTAGATGGCTACTTTGATGAATTATTTTATCATCGCGTTGATAATACTTGAGTAGCCCTTATAAATTTAAATTTTACAATTATAGTAACGTTCGTAAAATTCAATTATATTAATATGACTTGCAGATAAAATATGTAATCTGTTAAAAAATGTACAAATTCAATTGAAAATCTTCAGAAATCGCACGCATTTGATTTTAGAAACATTCGCCAAAGTAAACACATTTTTATATTTTTTCAACTGGTATAACTCTGTCAATTGATCGACGACAAGAATGTTCACGGTGTTTTATCAAATTACTTTGAAATGCCATTCAATGGCATTTCAATCCTATTCATCAATTTTATTATCTTACGTAACCTAATTGCATTCATATTGACAGAAGGGTGAATCAAAATGTTCCCGCGGTGATATCAACGATCTTCTGCTTAACAATAAAATCATCCAATATAGAACGTAATAGTCACTTCAAACTGCTGAAAAAATGTTCACAGCTTGTGGTAATTTTGACCACATTCGACCTTCGTGAAAATCACATTCAAATTCAGTTACTTAAAACGCGATAACGCGCGGGATCATTTAAAAACTGTAGCTGTGATTTCTACACAATTCCGCGTGAACGCTGTAAAACAATTAAGTACGCGAACAACGTTCCAAACATTTTCTCGCGTTGATTTAATTAAAACGAGCAAGGATGAGAGGGAGAAAGAGAGAGCAAACAAGTTCTCAGACAGATGTGCTATTATGTAGACTATTTTCAGAAATTATTTTAACTCGATGATGTTACGTGCACAAGTATACAACTTTCTGGTGGTATTTTCATTTCACCTTTTATCCGGGGTTGAGTTAATTCGTCGGTAAAACATTTACGCAACATCGAAGTAATTTTATTTTTTTGTTTCTTTATTATTATTTATACTGTTATTATTTGTACTGCTCATTTATCGGATCATGGCAATTTATCGATTGAATGAATTATAAAATGAATTGCATAAAGAATTGAACATTATAATGAATTATAATATAACATATATAATTATAGCATAATGAATTGAAAATTAGAAAATTCAATCCCAGAATTCAGGAAATTTAAAAATTCATAAAGTTAACAAATATTTGCAAATGTAGACACTTGAAGAAATTTGAAAGGCTAAAACTTAAAAAATTCGTAAAATTTGCAAACTTTATGCAAATCCGATATATCCATATTTGATGATTTGATCAATACTTGATTTCCTAAAATTGGATGGCACGTTTTCCCCTAACATTTTTCGCTGGTTAGTCAAAAGGAACGTTGGAAGATGACTATAGCTAAAGTTTGCAAAGAGGTTAGAACGCAGAGTGAATAATAATGAGGGACATGGGTCCGCGAGAACACCACCTTGGGCGTCTTTTCGTAAAAGGGCCGTTAAGGTGCTACCTTAACGATCCTTGAGGCCCCTCGTCGGGGTGGGGCCAAAGGCCACGTGGAATGCAGACACGTAATGCAAGCAGAATGCGCCCACGGACCGGCGGCCAGTGGAATTATTATTGGATTCCATGGGACCCATGGGACCCCCTGGGCGTCGCTCTCCAACAGGTACGAGTATCTAAGGGCGGACCGCCCCGCAAAACGGACTCGATTATTTTATTCGACGTATGAATTTCAAAACTGCTAACATCTGTCTCAACAAAGGTGTCAAACATTTCTTCACAACGCCACATTTCAATTTTGTCAAAATCCGAATATAACTCTTATTCAATTGAACCCTTTGCAAGTGACTCGCTATTTAGTTTCATACAACAATCTGTAATATTTTTTAAACCTGCATACAGCAAACCAGACGATAGTAGTAGTTAATAATAATTAATAATAGAAAGATAAAACTTTTCAAGTAGACACTTAAAATTGCTATCCAACAGCAAAAGTGTTCCAAATCGTACCTCTATGGAAACTTGAACGACGTTACTTTTACACTTGCACACATGTATAGAAATTTCTTTTCCATAATTTATAAAAATTTTTCAACAACATGTGTGCACTTGTTAAATTGCTATATGGTTCATGTTCAAAAATATCCGAGGTTGAATAAGTTTATCGATTTAGTTCTTCGACAAAGACCGAACGAATCACGAGAAAGTTGCAAAAGGATATGAACAAAGCCCTTCTGGTATGTTGCACGAATTTCCGTGTGCGTGTTCCTCGTTACACGGCAAATGTTTGTATAGGGAGAAACATGCATGAACAGGAGAATGAGCCCCCAGGTATGAACAGGTACGCGGACTGCTGGTTCTACCTTGTTCTGAACCGAGCAAAAAGTAGCACATTTATTCTTGTGTCCCTCCTCTGGATTCGGCTACGCCTTTGTTCTCCATTCGGAGCCAACATATTGATTCGTATCGATTACATTTGCAATCGTTACTCTGAAGTATCGTGAAACAAACGAGGCCCTGGAGGGATGGGGATTCTGACTACTTTCAAAGTTCTTCAATTTAGTCATTTAGTAAGTTGATAATTCTGTTAATTTGGTAATTTAGTAACTTAGTGATAGTAATCTAGTAATTCAATCATTCGAAAATTTAGAAACTTACTAATCTCAAAATTTGATCACTTGGATACATCATATCAGAAGCTAATTTTCTAAATAACCCAACATACAAAATATTCCACATCAATTTACTAGAATACAAAAGAAAATTCCCAGAGAACACAATTATGAATTTACAAAAATGAACCATATTATAAAATAACCGTAATAATTCAGAATAAAAAATAATAATACGAGAATATAAAAATATACAACTGAATTAAATCACAAATAAAGTAGAAAATATTTTAAAGCGTCCGAATAGATAACAGTTTGAAAGGAAATTTTCAATAGCCACTTCAGCGGAACTCTTTCGAACGTAATCTCGTGTTAACGAGGAGGAAATTGAAATCAAGAGAAATTGATTCAGCCTTAAATCGATCGCACTGTGCGCACAAAACGTTTGAAAAACTTCGGCGTGGAAATGGTAACCACCTTTGCTCTTATCGTTTGCAGCAGACGTTACTTTGACTAATTCGCGTTCGTTCTGATTCACCGCATAGAATCGGTATCAACTTTTTTTCTTTCTGTTTCATAAAAAGCGCGACGTAACTTTTATCGTTCGATCGAATGGTTTACAGTAAAAGCGAGTAAAACTTTTTTTATTGCTTCGCCGGCAACAGTAGTATCTTCCATGGTTGGAAAAGCATTCAACGAATATGTGATCTGTTCTCGACAGAACAGCGAGACATTTTAATTCGAAACTCGCTTTTACCATAATTGTACCACTGTTTTACTAATGCAAGTGTAATTAACTATTATTGCAAGTGTAAGTTCAATGATCGAACATTTAATAGTTTGGAATATATGGAGATACTGATTTTGGTATTTTTTTCATTATTAATTAGCTAGTGTTAGATTGTGTTAAATGATTGTATGAAGACAATGATTGTTATAAAAATAATAAAAAATAATTATTGTGAAATTTGAAGCGTTCACCAACTTCCACGATAGCTAACTAATTAAAAATATAATTATTTAATTTTACAATATCGACAAAAACTTTACGTATCAACGGATGAAAATAATAAAGAAAAATTGATATACGGTATAATATTGGACCAATAAGGAAAACAAATATAAATTTATGTTAAAATAAAAATGTTCGGATACCTTTAACGGTATAACATTTTTATGGACAAAAGGCGCAAGATTGAATAGCGCCCTCAGCAACAACAGAAACTATATTTTACTTTTATAACGTGCCATAAAATGGAATGAACAGAAAAGGGAAACACTTCTACTTGTACAACAGGTTTCTTTTATTCCGGTTCACAATGAATTGCGAGAAAATGATTTGTTCATTTTCAGCAGCAGAAATGAGCTTTCGTTCAAAGCAAACGTAAAAATAAAAGATTGTACTAGAAACTACATTAAAAGTGAAAAATAGCTTAAAATTACGATAAATGCACCATTTATGATCACATTGAGAACTTTTATGGCTTCAAACGCGATTGTAAAATTAGGTATAAAATAGAAAAGCAATTAGTTTTTATTAAATCACATGAAATATCTAGTTTCAAAGTTCAACAGTGTTATTTAATAGTTAATTATTAATAATTAATAGATGTGTTGGTAACGTGTTAACATTATGCCACAGTGGAAACTAACGTTTGTGGTCAGACACACAATACAGATTATTAACAAGGGTATCCTACAATTTTCTAGACAATCATTCACAGGTAACTAATTATTGCTACAGTGTTAGGACAAATAAAGACAGTTAAAGTATTAGGCACATTTTGCATTCTGCTTGTGCAGATTTATAATTGAATCCAACTGCTGTGAAAATACCAATCTGGTTTGTCACGTTTGAACTGTCATGTGCGTCACAAGTGAGGCATGATGTTACAGGCCAAAGGGTTAATCTTTCAATTTCATCTCTCAATCTGTTAGTGTATATCAACATTAAGAGCTTACAAAAGTTTCGCTTTTCCTGCAAATAATTTAGCACGGTTGCTGCAGTGAAAACTGGTGTTTGTGGCCAGACACATTATAATACAAATTATTAGTTCTTAATTTTTCAATTTTATCTTTTAACACGTGAGTGTACATTATTGTCTCGACGTTGAAAAATGTTCAAAACGAGAGGATCAAAAAGTAACTAATATGTTTTGAAAAGAACTTTATCACAATTCGTCCTCACAGAGATTTTACCTTCAAGCCGGTATTCAATTTCGGTATGTCAGTACTTTAGCAAGGATAGCGAAATACGTAAATCTATCCTATCAGTAGCAGATAAGAAAGGCAAATCATATCAAAAGAAACTAAAGGGTTGACATCGCTCAGAATAGAATGCACAGACTCCTGTTATTCGAATTTTGATCCCATAACCGACGAGATAAAAGTTTCAAGCGGCTCGAACGAGTGACTGCACGATCCACGACGAGAGACCGGTTGAATAAAGCAAAAACTGAAACCGCGAAAGCCCGGCTGGAATAATGCACGTACCCTACCGTTAAAAGCCATTCCGAATAACCGGCGCAATTAAAAATGCATTGGCCGCGTAATCCCCTTTTAAACGAGCAGCGAAGATATAGCCGGAACAGTTGATCCACTTGTAAATCGATCCAGCATTGTACCCGCGGGATGGCCGGCGCAAGAAGGGAATCTATTTCGACCGAGGATCGATCTTGTCGCCGTTTCTGCACGGTCTCTATGTGAGAAACTTTTAATTGCGTTCCACGAGCTGTTTCGAGGACGGAAAGGGAGCAAGTCGCAGAAAGGAAGAAAATAGAAGCGAAACGGGGAGCAAGTTGGCCGAAGGAACGGGGAAACGAGAAGGTTAGCCAGACTCGATACTTACATTGCACTCTGACGATCGTCAAATGGTATTGTCTCGGCAAATAAGATCGTTCCTCGCTAGAGGAGACCAAGAGCGTGTTCAATCGAGGGGAGTCGCGATGCAGGCAAATGGGACAAGTGTTTGAAATCGCGAGAACTGCTTTCGATGCATACACCGAGAAATTGCTCGTTGAACATGTGTGACGGAGTGCCGGCATATTTCGGATACCGGTCTCTTCGAGACGAACAAAAAATTTACAACTGCACGATACTGTTGCTGGAGTAATTAACATTGCGGTGATAGCGAAGAAATACACGTGGCAGACATGAGCGGTAGAAGGTCGTGGGCTGAATTTTGGGAATTTTGGGATAGTCGGGTTTAGGAAATTTGGAGGATGTTTTGTCATTTGGAAGATTTAGAGACTGCTGGTATTTGAGAATTTGGAAATTTTTATAGCAGTATTCAGACAATTTTGAGAATTTGATGTTCTGTCCTTTGGAAGATTTAGATTGCTGGTATTTAAGAATTTGGAAATTTTTATAGTAGGTGTATTCAGACAATTTTGAGGATTTGATGTTCTGTAATTTGGAAGATTTAGAGATTGCTGATATTTGAGAGTAAACAGAAATTTTGGAAATAGGAGCATTTGGGAAACTTGGGAGTTGGAAATCTTAATAATATCATAAATTTAGGAATTGTCGAAAATTTAAGAAATCTAAAAATTCAATAGAATTGAACATTTGGAAATTGAAAAAATAAGATCAGAAATAGGTAGGTGTATATTGTACATACATATGTATACTTTATTATGTAGATATATGTATAACACGTATATGATACATCATACGTATATGAATGTATACATACACACTCATAGAACAGTGCTACAATTTTGTTTCACCGAATACACAGCAACGATATTAAAAACGAACAGCACCTTGATTACAAATTGAGTTTTTTTAATTGGAATGCAAGAGTTATATACGCATTCTGATCATAAATAACAGAAGAAAAAGTCATCGTATTCTCTAGACTGCAAATTAAAGAAACAATAATAACGCAAAATGGTTGGTCAGGGATTAATATCCCAAGAGTAAGAAGGAATAGAAAGTAGCAAGAAAAAAGAAATTCAATCTAAACGGTCGAACAAAAGAGGCAGAAACAGGAATACGTAAATGTACGAAGTAAAAGGAGAAAAATGTAAAAAGGAATACGCTGATATCCAGGCTGAAAACACGCCTCCAACTAGGTATTTCAATTTAATCAACTACCGAAAAAAAACTTCTAATATCGGGAAAATGCTTTTGCCTGGAGGCTGTACGAGCCGTGGAAGTAAGTACGAAAAATATGGAGGTGAACAAGGTACCGGTACTGCAGGTAAAATAGCATCGAAGTTCGTGTATAACGGACAGTGCCGGATTAAGAATCCACAGGGGCCCCAGGCGCCTAAAATACTGGCTCAGCTAATAGTATTGCCGAAACTTTGCACAAAAGTTTCGTCGTTTCTTAAAGAAATACTCGATTACGAATCTTATGTATGGAACTAAAAACTTATTGCATAAAATGTTAATTATTTCTTCAATCTATAGAGAGAATTGCGTTTCAGAAAGATACTTGATTACGAATCTTATGTGATTTATTTATATGATTTATATAAACGAATAGTATATTCATATGATTATCTTTTTAATATATAAGGAGAATTATGTGACTAAAAGCTTATTGCACAAAATATCAATTATTATTTTTTAACAATTATTGTGTTAGTTTGCTTTTGTAGAATGGATTCATAGGAATATTTTCAAAGCAACATTTATGATCATTTAGTGTAATCCAATTGTATACTATATTCGACTTAAATCATTGTTGGAATTATAATTTGGGTAATTTGATGAACAAAGATTTTTAACAGAAGTTTATTAATTTTCAGTCACCTATGAACTGTAAGATTTGAAATTAACAAAAATATTGAAATTTTCAGGATTCTCAAGCTCCTGAATTCCCAACTTCCTGAAATCCAATTTCGTCAATTCCCAAATTCAAAAAATTCCAAATTCCCCTATTCCTAAATTCCTGAATCCCCAAATCTTCAAATACGTAAATTCCTACAACTTCAAATCCCCAGATCCGAAATTCTGAAATTCCCAAATTCCCAAATTGTTGAATTAGTGAAATCCCAATTTCGCCCATTCCCAAATTCCCCAAATTCCAAATCCCCAATATTATAAATTCCCTAGTTCCTAAATTCTTAAATCTTCAAATCCCCAAATCCCCAAATACCCAAATCTCAAAACCCCAAATCCTTAAATCCCCAAATCCCAAAATTCTCAAATCCCAAATCCTCAAACCCCAAATCCCCAAATCCATAAATCCTTAAAACTTGAAATCTCCAGATCCAAAATTCTCAAATTCTCCAAATCCCAAAATCCAAAAATCTTCAAAATCCCCGAAACCAAAGGCATCGAATTCAAAAGTCTCGAGATCATAAAATTTTCGTAGCAAACGTGATTGGGCAAGATCTGTCGTTCTCAGCCGCGCGTCGAGCGCATCTGGCACGACGAACAAAACCTTCTCACAGAACCACAGTATCGCATGTTCGAAACCGATACTCTGCACTCTACACGCTTATTATATATTACGCATTCTTTCTTTCGTCTTTTGAACCGCGTCTTCTTGCCACCAACGTGATACGAGTCGTTCAAAGTGCATTATTACGACGGCCCTTGGTGTCATTCGCCTATCGCTCGTCGCAATATGCGAATCGCTATGCCACGCGAAGCTGGACGATCGCGCCAACTGAAATTTACGACTCGTGTCGCAATTTATAGCATCTATTCATTTCGTTCCTAGCCGTCGCTTCTCGTTGTTCCCTTGCTTTTAGAGCTGTACGCGTTTCCCATTTTGATGTTGCCGCGTCGATCATCTGGCAAAAAATTGTTGACGCACAGAACGCAACGATCGATCGATGTCATTTAACGCTACACCGATTGTAACGTATCACAAAAATTTTACTTTTCAAACTTCATGCTATCTCTTCAATTGAAAAAAATTGATGGGTTGCAATGAAAAGGTGGCCATTCTGCGTGGAATCGTGAAACAAGGGTGACCAACGAGATGTGATGAACTGCCTCCTTGGTGTTAATATTCCGACATGTTCACATGAAAGGAATTTGTGAATAGCAGAGTATATGTGAGTATCAGATGTGCATGTACAAAATTTACTCTCTGATTTTTTGTCATAAGACTTTGCTAAT
Organism: Megachile ligniseca; assembly: GCA_945859555.1. NCBI lineage: Eukaryota > Metazoa > Arthropoda > Insecta > Hymenoptera > Megachilidae > Megachile > Megachile ligniseca. The sequence goes on from OX243777.1 coordinate 9,177,656, forward strand.
TATGATTGAAAATGCATTGAATTACTGGAGAAAGAAAGACTGAGTCAAGATAGATGGTAAATGTACTTTCTGACTTACTTTTCTCAGAACTTCATTAATTATGTAAATGCATTTAAGAAACTGACTCTTCAAGATTTTTCTACATTAATTTCTGGCGTTAGCTTCGTTGAAAAAATCATATGCTTCCATTTCTGACAAACTTTTAAAATCAGATGTTATCTTGATAGAAACAAGATTTCTGTTATGCTATAATTTTGATACTGATTCAAACGTATTTAAAAATAACTTCTTGGATTATTCTACAGTGAGAACCTTGCTTCTATCACAATGAGAATTATCTTTAATTTCCAAGAAACATTGTAACAACTTCTGACTTTCAGTCTCGAAATCATTACCTGTGATGAATCTCGGAAAATATGAAATTCAATTACGTGTCCCTATCAATATTAATAATGATACACGTCGCTGATATTAATTTATAAATAGAATGTAATTGGCAGGATATTGTGAATAAAGTTGCAATGCTTCGGAACTCTGAAATCTGATTATCGCTTAATTAAGGTAATGATAGAATTAATGAAATATTTATCTGACGATGATAATTGACCTTTTATTATCCTCTCTGCCTTATTGAAACGATCTCGACATAATCCTATAATTTATCATTTTCTCTCATATTTCCAGGAAAACTACGTCATTGTAATTATTACCAGAATTTCGCTGTTCACAACGTATGACTTCCAAATTTTAGCTCATTTTAACATTAACAATTTTACCAAAAGACTAATTTAATAATATTAAAGAAAACAAGAAAATTGCTTTAGTTCCTGTAAAATTAATAGGGACAAGTGTACAAGATAGAATAAAAGATTGTAAATCACTGTCCAGGTATTTGAACTCGAAAGGGACTCGTTCAGTGATAGGTTTAACGCAACAACTTGAAATAATAACTTTTTAACTAAACCTATAGTTTCATGTGCGATAAACACAGTGAAAGAATACTAGAACTAGTAATAGAAAGCAACTTGCAAAGAATTCGTCGAATTTTTCCAATTAGAAAGTTTCCTAGCTACCTGCTGTCAGTACAAATACCTTCGAGTGCAAACGGCTAGCATAAACTAGTTACGATGTTGATATCAAGTGTCGATATTAGGTACAGTTACCCTACATTCATTCTGGGTGCATCGTTCGGAAAGTTCACGCCTACATTGGCGGTCATTCCAGAATTCAAGATTAACCAAGCCAGCAGTTTCCACGAAGTTCTCGCGATCATTTAAATTAATAGCCTCTAATCCGCGACAGGGCAAACATATCGTCCCCGCAAATTGGTTCCGTCCATTTCCCTCCTAAATAAAAAGCAAATTTATGGAAATGCGTACAATGCACCAGAGTGCATAATGCCGGTTCCACGAAATTCCAGACGTTCTTTGCTGCCGGCGCTAATATCAATAACAATGAAAGCAAAAATATAACGCGTACGAGTCCGCAGGTAGACGGTTCGAGATGCGAGTTGGGTCCTCTGACAAAACGATCAAAAAAGATCCGTGGAATTCTGCACCGGTGCTCGAGAAATCGTGCGGAATGGTCGCTCGTAAGCGACGCCGTTTATTTTACCAAAGAACGCCGACAAATTTTTTCACTCATCGTCGTGTCTTATTTTCGTATACCCGCGGTTTGATGATCGGAATAAAATGTCGTCACACAACGTTTGTATGATTACCAATCTACTTGAGTCGAGATACATATCGTTTATTTCGAACGATGATTAATCGTTCATTTGCGCGAGAGTCGTAAAGTGGAGTTACTATGGTTTGTACGTTTATGCAGAGTTTCGGAACAGTGACACGGCTGGATTTAAGAATTTTGACGCCCGGTGCATATTTGACTCAAATTCGTGAATTTCTAAATACTTCTGAATTTTTAAATTAGTCAAAAACCTATATTGTATAATTTATTAATATCCAAATTTCCAATTCTCTAAATTCTAAATTCATAAATTCGAAAATTTCTAACTTTCCCAACTTACCAGTTTCTAAATATCTAAACTTCAAACCTAGAGATCATAAAATTCCCATTTTTCCCAGATTTTAAATCTACAAATTCTAAGATACCTACATTCCACAATTCTCACATCCCACATTTCCCACATCCCACATCCCACATCCCACATCCCACATTTCACACATCCCACATTTCCCACATCTCAAAATTCCCAAACCCCACATTTCCCAAATCCCAAATTTTCAAATCCCAAAATTCCAAAATCCCAAATTTCCAAATCCCAAAATTCCAAATCCCAAATTCCCAAAATTCCCAAAATTCCCAAAATTCCCAAATTCCCCAACTTCCAATTACCAGTTCTTCAACTCCCCAAATCTCCAAATTTCCAATTCACGATCCCCAAACAATGAGAATAACATTTTCAATGTTAACAAGCATCGCCATCTAATTTACCAGGAAACGTTAAAGCTCACAAGAACCAGTTCAACGTTTTGCAACTTTTTGACTGTAAACTGAATAAGAATCTGACGATGAAGTTTCATAACTCTAAAACTACTCTTCGGGATAAGCACCGTCGTTTATTTTGTCAAGATAAACTAAAATTTTTCTAATTAGTTCCGTACTGCAGCCTTATTATATTGACCGAGTGTAATCTGACTGGAAAATTGCAAAGGGAAACTTAGCTAAATTTATTCGAAGGTTTCTTAGATTTTCTTCGATGTTTAATTCGAACAAAGGATAAGATCAAAAAATTATCTGAATTATTATGGTATAATTTTTTATTTACAGAACAATTAAGCTAATTGGAGGTATTTATGCGTGGCGTACACAAATTTGTATAGAATAGTAATATTTCTTTATTATTAGCTGCTTTAATTTGCCATTAGCTTATACCACAGTTTATGTATGCTAACAATATTCGAATTGCTAATGAACTTTTTCATGAAAAATCGTGTCAGCTCGATAGTAATTTTAGTAACTTTTTTACGGCAAAAATATAACAAATAGGTTTCTTAATATAAACTAAAATGTAATATCTTTCAGGGTAATATAGTGGAACATACTTAATCTGCATATACAACTATCTTTCGCTAAAGAAAATTACTAAACTGTTATTTAAAGTATTTAAATTATATTAAGTAACTTACAACGTAAAAAATAAGTAAAAATTTGTCTTGACAAAAATTTGTCTTTTTTTAATAATAACCTAACCTAACCTCGTACATAGAAATTCATTTCTTGCGAATCAAAATGGGAAACTAACTGCAAGTTAAGCTACCTTACATTTTTTTCTAATAAATTTAATTTATAAAAAACAGATAGTGTTACCATGATTAATTATGTTGATTATCTTAATCAAAATTGCAGTAAAGAATACAATTGAAGAGATGTTCGTAAATGAATACGTATTTGTCTGACCATACTCGTACGTGAAATGGTTTGCAAAAGGTGAATGCTCTATCGATCGCTGTGATTGTTATAATGGTTATCAACTATACATGGTCGTACACGGAACATTCGCTTAATTATTAAGTATCAAGAACCGGCGATTGTAATCTCTGAAATAGTAGCTTGTCAAAACAACTAGATAAATTGGTATCGAGAAGAAAATTTAACCCTTCCGCTACGAGTGTTTCCATTAGAAAATATTTTATCGATGTGTTAATCATTTTCATTTGATTCTTTCACGCTGAGTTTGCCTCTTAATTTTCATTTAAAAACTTCTACCTTCAAAGTTATATTTATGCTACTCGAAATTAGTGAATCATTCAGAGAACTTGTTATTCCAGGTTAAGGTCTCCTGTTTGAGTTGATCGAAAACTTATGTGGTTTTTAATGAACCACTTATGCGAATACTTTTTCTTGAACAAGTGCGTGTACGGCCTTGAAGCTTATACTTTATGTTATTTAAAACTCCTGCTGAATATATTTATCTGTTACGAGCGGTTAAGAATGAAAGATACAAAGGCTAACTTCAGCAATAATTACACCATCCTCATACATGAAAACATTATTCCGAAAGAGACACGTACAGTGAGATTGCACTAAATTATTGTATCAGTTTCTCTGTTCAAAATATACCTATGCTGATCCTATGAAAAGCATAATAACTAAATAAAGATCTTGACTAATAATTCTTCTCACATATTAACATGATTCTTAATATAGAACTCATTACTCAATTTACATATAAGTATTTTGAATAATAAGACCGTAGTTAAACAAGATTTGTAGTTGAATATCTGATTAAAGAACGAACAAACTCGTCGACCAAACTGAGTATTTGCAGACACTCTGCGGAAACGCGAAGTAGTAAGAAGTATAAAAGGCACGAGTGACAAAAGAAGAATCAGTCTAAAGAGGTGATGAAGATGTGTTAGAATTGTTTTGGTAGGTACTTACCTTCTCGACGAGCGCCGGCCCGTTTTCCATCGCATGCATAATGGCGTCCGAAATGCGGGTGTCCAACTGTCTGACAGCCCTCTCGGCATTCAGGCCCAACGGATCGTTACGACCATCGACCGCCACCACCAGCCTCTCGACCGTTTCCACGTAACCGGACCATGCGAGGTCTAGTTCCGATGCTGGTTCCGTCAAACAACCCCTGTAACAACGTTATTTTCGTCACAGAGTGCTGGAGTTGGACAAATTTGGATCATTTGCGGCTATTTACAGGATTTCAGATTTTGAAGATTTTACGAATTTAAAACTTCTAGATTTTAGGATTTTAGGAATTCAAGATTTCGAGGCTTCACAATTTTAAGATCTTCAAATAATTAAATTTCTAAATTTCAAGAAATCCAAAAATCGCAATTATCGACTTCCACAAATCTCCATTTTTCTTCAAACTCAATTCCCGAATACATTAAATTTTCAAATCCCTAAGTACCTAACTTCCAAATTCCTATATCCCTAAATTCTTAAATCCCCAAATCCCTAAACCCCCAAATCTCTAAATTACCACAGTTTCAAATCTCCAATTTCCCAAATGTCCAAATCCCTATATCCCCAAATCCCTAAATCCCCAAATCCTTAAATCCCCAAATCTCTAATTCCCCAAATCCCTAAATTACCACAGTTTCAAATCTCCAATTTCCCAAATGTCCAAATCTCTAAATTCCCAAATCCCTATATCCCCAACTCTCCAAATCCCTAAATCCCTAAATCCCTAAATCCCTAAACCCCCAAATCCCAAATTCCCAAATTTTTCAAAATCCAAATTCCCAAAATTCCAAATCCCCAATTACCAAATCTCAAATTTTCAATTTTCAAATTTTCTAAAGTTTCAAAAACCAAAATTTCCAAGTCCACAATTCCTAAATTTTAAATTAATTTTCATATTAATTAGTGAAATTTTTCAAAATACTGTTATTGCACATCAGGTACACATGTTCCATATTCGTTGTTATTTATTGCATAGAACTTCGTCGAGGTCTCTATAAGAATTTCAGCGATATCATTTCTGAAGAATGCTTATGCCTTTGCTTTTCTCTTTTTCAAGGTATCCATTCATTTCAAAAGTATATTCTGCTGACTCACTTTGTGACTCACTCCGAACGTGTTTAGGCTTGTTTTGACTTGTCCAGCACGTACTTTTTAGATTTTGTGAGTTATTGACCCGACAGTGAGATCACGTAGTCGCATGATTAATGCTGCAATAAATTAAAAAATTTTAATATTTGATAATTTGGAAATTTTAGAATTCAGGAACTTGGCAATTTCGAAATTGAAAAATTTAATAATTTGGAGATTTAGGAACTTAGTAATTTAAGAATTTAACTTCATAATTTATTAATACGGAAATTTGAAAATTTAGAAATGTGAGATTTCTGAACTTGTTAATTTAAAACCTGCAAATTTAGAAGCTCGAGAATTTGAATTATATTAACCTACACGAGGCAACAAATTTCCCAGAATCGATCCTGAATATCGAATATCCCGTAACTATTTGAAATACTATATCTGCAGTTGCAATTAACTGCACTTACTGCAATTAGGTAATAAATTTTCCCGGTAAATTCCTCTGCGTTTCATCGCGCGAATCAGATGAAAATTATAAAAATACTATTCGTAGAATTTGTAGAATCAGAAAGAGTCGCAATGAAATCATCCCCAACACGAGGTGCTTTGAAAACGCATTTTGGTTCACTCCCACGTGCTCTCTCTATATTTAGATTTCAAGTGAACGGTTTCAGTGGTTTCATCGAGCGTGTACACGTACCGGATAAATTAACCACAAAAGAATCGCAGTGACCCCAGGAATCCGGAAATCAATCGATCAAACCGCTTGCGGTTATTTGCAATTTACATCTGATGAATTTATACAGGTTATAATTATTAAAGTTGTACTGTATTCATTCTAAACGCTTGTGCAAAAGAGATTTCACTACTACTTTATGAATTATTTTATACTCCGTATAAAATATATCAATACCACCACAGAAATTACACTTTTACTAATGGACATTTAATTTTACGACAACAGTAGTACAAAGTGATCTCGTATAACATCATGATGATGTCTGAAATAACTTTTACCTAAAATATCTTTAAACTTATATTTTAATTTTTCATATATTTTAGAGTGTACCTAATTTTTTCGCAGTCCTCAAAGTTTCCACAAATGATACTCATAATAAATCATACTCATCTGCAATCTACACCTTAGGGGCCATCTACACTATGTCAGTAGCTGGTGCTAGTAGCCTTGAGTAGGTAGTCGAATTTTTGCTTCTTACTTTGCCTGCACCAGATCTGCCATTGAAAAAAGAAGGCAAGAAAGGAATCATTTTCTCTTACCAATGACAGACCGTATAGGCAGAGTACCTACCAGACTATCTACTCAAGGCTACTAGCACCAGTTACTGACATAGTGTACCCATAATGTAGCAAGCTCGTTTTCACAAAGTAAGAAATATGACTGAGAAAATACTACGAAGTACCGTTAATGTATTATAACGTATCAGCAAATGACTCTATCCACTCAACCCTCCGAGCACTTATACCGCAGACTTACACAAATACAACGTATTTCGAAAAGAAGAAAACCGGCAAAAAATGAGAAAAAACTATAATACCAACTGTTCTATTGTTCGAAAGTCTGACAACACGAGGATGAAACCCCGTGGACCGGGGTATCTTGAATTTTTCAGCGAGCACACGGTCGAAAGGATCCCCCAGAGAAGGTAGGGACGTCAGGATGACTAATGCGATTGAAAATTGACAAAAGGCCGCGGTGAATAGGTTCGCCGGTACGGCTACAGTAATTACGAGAGTCGGCTACATCGTGCTCACCTCATGACATTAGTGCAGAATCCGCTGCAGGGCCTAACCGAGGGACCGATGCCCTTGCACCTTGGACAATAGGTCATCCTGAGCAACGCGCTGTAGCAGGCTTCCTGCTGAGGGCTGGTACCGGAAAACAGCACGCTGTCGGTTCTGTCCAGAACCGTTTTGCCGAGAGTCAACGCTTGCACCAATACCCTGGTGGCTTCGAGACTCTTGCTGACCGATTTCGACACCTGTTTCGGTATATCGCCGAACGGCTGGATCTCGTCCATCGTCTCGTACAAACAGGTCTTGAACTTCTCCGTGAAATCTTGCTCGTACTGGTCCGGGTTCACGGCTTTGTGGTACGCGATCGGGAATAGTTTCGTGAAGAACTCGATGAAACGTTCTTGAAGCATCTCGCGTGTGAGAGGCTGCTGCAAGGTGTCCGGCGTGTTGCTGGCTGACACGTAGTCGACCATCGCTTGGTACAACGCTTTTATCGACGGTCTGCTCAACACCGCCATTGTACGGTACACTTGATCGAAGAGGGTTAAGGTTTTGTTCTCCGATTGCATCGCGAGCATCGTTACCGTTTCTGAAAACAAAACATCGGGAAGATTAAAGTGCTTGTGTCGCAACGAGGGAATAGTCGCTAATCGTGATCGACAGTTTTGAGTTATATTTCATTTAATTCTAATATAAAACGAGTAGAGTTGGATACATGATCATATCAGATCAAGACAGGACAAAACTTCATTAACCATCGACCTGTTTACCGTTGAAATAAAATATTATAAAAATAACTGTTCAACACAAAATAATTTTCTAAATCCCCTATGTCGTAATTTTCGTCCAAATATTTCACTCTAAGCAAAACAATGGAACATTATTATAGCTAAATTTTATGCGCGATGCAAGATTATAAGCATAATCTATATCGCGAACGAGACCCGTTATAGCAGATTTAATGAAAATTCCGTGAAAATATATTGTTCTGTTATTAGCGGTGAAATATTAGACGAAGTTTGGAAGTGTATAGCTAACGTGGCATCGTCTTGCGAAAGAAAATTTCGTAGCTATCGCCGTGGTACATTGATCGTAAAAGTATCGCAATAACAGTAACAAGTTCCTCGAAGTAGCTGGGAATTACAAGGGTGAGAAGATTTTATAGTTAACGCAACAGCGCGTGGATCGTAAAGGCGAGACAGTAACGCTAACGAGAACATTTATCGAAGTTAACCAGAGTTTATTGATATAGAATATCTTATAGTCGGTATACGTGATCAGATGCAAACGTTTTACAATAATTTCATTCCCGTAAAAATGTCCGATGTTCCATTTTCGATCGTGCAACAGCTGCTGCCATTTCAATTTCTCCGTCTGTTTTATCGTTTTAGTCTGCAAATGAAATCAACTGCGATAATGGATGACAGTTGCAATAATTTATAAAACTTTTTAACTTAGCTACTTTCAATGCGAGTATTGTTCAGAACTAGGTACTCTTTTTAATCCAACGGTTCGAATATTAAACTTTAGACTTTACAGTACGCCGAGAACATCTGTGAAATATTGCACCGTGGTGCAGAAATTAAATACGCGTTCAGTTTATTAGGTTAATCTTCGGTAGTTTCGACTGCGGAACTTAGGGCCTCAAGGGGACTAACGTCGCAGGAAAGGAACAGGTAAAACGGCCACATTGGTTAGGAAAGATTTTGCTCCTATTGGTTGAACATTCCAGTACACCAAAAACGAAAGAATTTGGGACCAATTAAAATACAGTTTTTGTAATCTTTGTAAATTATATTTTTTTATTCGTGTCGTTACGATGATATTCAGTTTAAAGAATTTTAAACTGCACAGTTTTCCTGAAAGTCAATATTGAAAGACAAGAATCAACCATTTACGAAGATACTTTACTAAAATCTTCCCTAACATGGAGATCTCATTTTCTTCTTTCATAACTCGCAAATGTTTAAATAGAGATTATTGTTGAAAGAACAATCGCGTTTTCTTCCATTAAATCCGGGACCGCGCATGGTTAAATGTTCCGTTGAAAAGAAATATCAACCTATTAAAGCAGCCATCGAAGAATAATGGACTCGGTCCGTAGAACGTAAACCAAGAAGGACCATCTCGCAGCCCACGTATATACGATGACTAAGAACAAATTGCCGGCACATACAAGGGACCCAGTAACATTCTCCTCGTCTGGTTTCGCCTGAATCAACTGTGCGAGCGTCGGAATACCGCGCGAAGGAGGAAATCGACGGTAAAGGGAGAATAATAGAACGCGCGGAGGAACGCAAAAGAAGAAACAGAAGTAGCGGGGAAAGGACGAGAGGGAAAGCGGAGGAAACGAACGGAACACGTCCGAAAAGAAAGAAAGAAAAGAACGCAAGGTAGAAGCATCTCGTCGCGCTGTTTGCCATCTTGGTCCAACTCGACCGGGTAGATGGTCCACCCGGTGTCTCCCTCCTCTTCGTCTTCATCGCTTTCCTTCTCTCTCTTCTCGGAGCCTCTTCTTTTGCCTACGTACACTCGGTTGCAACGTTGGCTTCCTCTGGGTAAGGATACGTATAAACTTGAAAACGGTGGAACTCCCAAATTTTTGAATATTCAAGTCCTCTTCTTGTTTTCTAAAATCTCCAATTTTTTGAATGCTGAAGTTTTATATTTCTGAACTTAGTTTGCTGTTCCCAGATTTCGACACTTAAATTTTCGAAAATTTTTCAAACCCCAAATTTCTAGACATGCGAACTTTCAAATTTTGTCAAATACATAGATCCCCTTTCTACACCTCTAAATTCCTAAATTTCTGTATCCCTATCAAGAAATCCAAAGTCTCCAAATTCTTAGATTCTTAAATTATTCTGCACGCAAATTCTCAAAATACCACATTATCTAAATTCCTAATCTAATACCAACTCCCTACTTAATTTTCGAACCTAGAGCCTTCAATTTTCGGACCCATAAATTCCAACGTTCTACTTCTACATAATCTAACCTCAAGGTCTCCAAACATCCACGTCACATTCCTAGACTCCACATCCCACATTGTTTAGATTCAGAACCCTAAATTGTCATTCTTCAAAATTCCATCAGCAAATCCTTAGATTGCTAAATCCTTAAACCGAAATCCCTAGACCTCCAAATTCGAATGTTCCAAAAATCCATCTTAAAAATGACCTTAAAAAATCTTTAGAAATCGATTAGGAATTTCGTTCCTCGATTTGTTCCTCGATTATATTTTTTGTGGGAAAGACTGATTTGCACTTGACTGTATATACAATTTCAACGCTTCTCCATCTTGCTCGCACCCAAGCTTCTCGTCCAAAAGGCACTTGAGGCCATTCCGCGGTACTGGGAGGAGAGAGCTTCGGCATTCCTTTCGCCAGTCATTTTATTTTAGCGCCACCGTGTGGGAGAGAGTCTCTCCTCTCCTCTCTCTCTCATTCTCTCTGTCTGTCTCTCTCTCGTCCCAGCCGGACCCACGACATCGTGTTCTTTGTCCCACTGTCTGCTCTTCGGATCCTGCGTCTACGCCACAACCTCTCCCACCGTTGCGGAGGCTCGTTCGTGCGAGGCCGATGGACGACGATGCTGGTGTGCTTGCACGGTATCTGATGATGGTGGCCACGTCCTGGAGGACGAAGGGGGTGCAAAAGGTACGTGGGAACTGTACCACGCAACCTGGTCGCTGGACCGGAATCGGAACGAACGAAATTTTAACCGCCTGTGGCTTCGACGCCGAACAAAATTATCTTTCGGTTCCACCACCGACGTCTTTGATCGTTAACACTTTCGCTGCACGCGTAGATGCATCCGACCAATCTGTAATTTAATTACCTGCGGAGGTGTTCGTCTGCTCTATGTCCAATTCAAAAATTCGACGCGCAAAGGTGCTGGGAATGGAAGGCTTATCGTCGACAGTTGAGATTTGGACATTCGGGTGGCAATCTCAGGATTCGAGGAGCTGGCTGCAACACTTCGGAGATATGGAAATTCGCAAATTCGGAGATAAGGAAATTTGTAGATAAGGAAAGGCGACTTAGGAATATGGAAATTCGGCCATTTTGAACTACGAGAATTCGGTATCTGGGGATTAGATAAATTGGAAATTGGAGGATTAGTAAATTCCGCAATTTGGAAAATTAGAAATTTGAGAATTTTAAGTTTGTAAATTTCAAAATCAATAAATTTGAAAATTGTGGAAGATGAAAATTAAAAATTTGATATCTATACTAAATTCGCCTTATAAACACAAACCTTTGCGACAGAAATTGCAAGTCTAGGAAACACATAAAAATTGTAATGAATGTCTAACAAAGTATCTACCCCGCAGCGAAACGATCAAGTGAAAATAGGCACAGGTTGCAAGTGTGCAAGCGTAAAGAGAGGACCTTCGTATTCTGTCACCCGTTGAACGTAGGTAGGTAGCATGTATCTTTTTCTTCTTCGAACTAAGAACACGAGTGCAATGTGCGAGCTTAATTATGTGCGGATGCGCGAAGTAAAAAGAAAAAAAGGAACCGCTTCGAGCGTTCAGTGAGGAGGTTCTTATCCGTTTCAAGTGGCGCCAAAGAGCGATGAACACGTCCACTTGACGACGAGAGAATATTACCGAAATAATCTGCGGCCTCTTAACACCAGACACGATCCTGATCATTATTAGGGTAATTAATTATCCATTATCGTGGCCCGACGAAAATCTAATTTCCGTCGCCATTATGGTACACGCCGGCGCTCGATAAGATAAAATTTAATCATCCGCGAATACTTTGCACAATTTTCGATAGCTTGCTATGCATCTTTTAATATCTCTTCGAGAAAATAGATTTGCTTTTCAATAAAATGTTATGGAGAAATAGATATTTCCTTGAAAGACATGGTTCGAAATTATTCTTGGTTTCAAATTTTCTTATATCTTCGTGAAAAGCGCTTTTAGAGTATTGCTGTATTGGCAATTAAATTAAAGTGACATTAAATAGGACACTGTTAAATAGAGACATGAAAATAGTGGAATTTAAAACTTTAACTTTGGGAATTGGGAGTTTGAAAATTTTGAAACTCGACAATTTAGAAATTTGCTAATTATAATGAAATTTGACAATTTGGAGATTTAGCAATTTAGAAATTGAAGGACTTGAATGTATCTAGGAATCAGGGGATGGAACCTAGATCCAAAGACATAGTGAGCATATATACATATTGCATATTTATTCATAAGGGTGAAACCCCAATAATTGAAAAATATAAAAAAGATACATTAGTTACTCCTAAAGGTACACATACTGTATACACCTAAATGTGAACATTAGCAATCTTTAATACTTGATTAAAAAAATATTACTCGTAAGAGTGAACATGTTAACTGTTCACCCCGTAAAAAGACCTCTTTTTGATAAAATAGCCACCCTGATATAAATGCAATTGTATTCGAACAAAAGAAAAGCGGAAGTGCGTAGTAACATTTTGACAATGGGTATGGGAATTTTGTCCCTATTTCTTGGGATACCGTAGTTTGGCAAAGGAAATCGAAGACGCGTGACCCGCGTTACGATAAATATCTCGACCTCGTGGTGGAAATGCGTTTTCCGCAGCTATCGAAAATAGAACGGACCAGACTGAAATCCAGAGACTAGGTTGCCGAGGCAACGACACGTGCGAGCACGATTTTCGTCTCTCTTCTTCCTTCTTTTTTCACCATCTCCTCTCGTTCTCGCGCGCTGGGACCACGTCCTTACATCAGAGACCCGCTTTGCTCTATCTACCGTGTGAAATTACTATACTTCACAGTGAATATAGTCAACGTTCAACTATACATCCGAGCGTGTAAAGGTAAAGTCATGCGCCACGAAAATCGCGGAGATACCTGATATAACATCCTCTATATAAGGACGTCAAGATATGACGTGGCTCTTCTGCTCTTTTCACCTTTCTTCTGCGACGCGTAACCTTTTCGATGTGAGCCAGATATGAGGGACGTCTCGAGAAAGATCGTAAAAAGTGTAAGACCGTGGCAACGTGGGTTACAAAATCTTTAGCTATTTTACAATTTGGAATTTTTTATAGAGATGTGCGCAGTGAAGTATTTTTAAGGTTTTAGGGAAATGGGGAGGTGTGATGGATTAATGGAAATATGACGATGTGAACTGGAGGATAGTAGAAATTTAGGAATTCTAGAATTTCTACTTAAATTGTTAAATTCCTCCATATCAAAATTTCTACATTCCTAAGTTCTTAAATGTCCATTCCTCAAATCCCCAAATTACCACAGGTTCAAATCTCTAATTTCCCAAAGTTCCAAATCTCTAATTTCCCAAATGTCCAAAGCCCCAATTCCCTAACATCCAACTCTGCAAATCCCCAAATCCCCAAATCTCCAAGTTCGAATTTTCGAATTATCAAATTAGTAAATTACCAAACTTCTAAATTTCAAACTGTAAAAATTTCTAAATTAAAAAATATATAAAATTGAAAGTTTCTAAAAACTGGCCCATATTATCTTGAACACCCTATATATTCGTCTGCGAGAGTAACTTTATCGGTCGAGCAACCCATCCGCTCTTTGACCATGCAAATCCGAAAATCCAGAGTTAGTATTTCACCTCTACACCGATTACTGAACAAATACCATGGCACATAGGAACGGAAAAATATAAGGGGTGCGTTCGAAACGTGGATTTGCGTTTAACTGCATTATCATACGTTTAAATAAATTCCGAGAAACACATAAAAGCCCACAGATGTAAGGTTAAATGGCTCAGGCATCGAAATAGAATACTATTCCTTTGAAAATTGGCCTTTCAGCTGTTAGAGCATTTTACAATCCCTCGAAATGTATTTACTGCCTTTATTTTCGTTTGAAATGTTACGGGATGAAATTAATATTAATTTCGTGTAGAAAAGGTCCGGAAAACAGCGTATGCTTTGTGGACTTCATACATATGTTAATACGGGGCTATTGAAAATTTCAGTGAAATTTTAAAATGTAAGGAATTTTATTGTACTTCTCTCTATATACATGGAAATTATGATACTCTATTATAATTAATAAACCGTAAGGATTTGAATATGGATTTTTATTGTGGTAAATGCCAATGATAGAATTAAATAAAGAAAAATTCGAAATTTGGCAATATAGAAATTTGCATTTTAGAATCTCAAATATTAGAAATTTGTTAGTTTGGTAATTTGGGAAGTTTGAAGTTGGGACATTTGAGAATTTGATCATTTACAAACTTTGAAACTTGGTAATTTAGGGACTTGGCAATTCGGTGATCTGGTGATATTAAAATTTCAGAATTTGACAATTTTCTAGTTTTTTAATTTGAGGATTCTGGAGTTTGGAGATTCAGAAATTTTTAAATTTGGGAATTTGGTGACCAGGAGACTTTAGCGAAATTTAAGAACCATCAGATTTCCAAACTTGAAAACCGGTGATTACATAACGATGTAAAATATAAGGTAAAAGTTTCGGAAACGTACTATAACAAAATTAGATCGAAGAGAAATCTTGTAGGTTGCTTCTGTTTCTAGAGCGAACCAAGGTTGTCATCAGCTACGTGTTTGCACACGCGGCAAATCCCAAGGGCCAAGGGTCTCGATCATTCACATACCGAAACTCGATACTATTCTTCTCCTTTCTTCGTGCGCGAAATTTCATACATGCATAAAGCAAAAATTGACGAAACAGCGAACGTATAGCGTCAAGAATTCTGAACGTGTATTTTCAGAATCCTCGATGCAGTCAATTCGCATCTTTTCAGTAGGGATTTAATGTGCATCCATCTAGGTCCATTCTTCTCTCTTCTCGATATTGACAACATATTAACAACTTTCAAAATTTTCATTGAATACACATTACATTTATTACACAGGTATATGTACATATGTGTATACATATAGTATAGTATATGTTTATAACTGTGTACATATATTTAAATTTGTTTCGAATACACATACAAATGAAAATCAATATGTTTCTATTATTATATCGTTGTACAGAAATGTATTGTATTCAAATGTTATTGTTAACTGTAACCAATTAACATCCAGATTTATGTACTGTAGGCATTTATTTAATTACGTAAGGTTTTCCCGGGAACAGTATACTTTGAATTTGACCCGTTAAATTGAACGAATATTTGCGAGGTCGATCGATACCTCCGGCTGATAGAGTGTAAGCATCGCGTAAATTGAATAGTGTTAGTTACTTATTATATATAGTAATTAACTTATTTAGTTAACTTATTATATACAGCGTTGTTTGAAATAATAAAAGTTCATAAAAATATAATCGTAATCGTCTGTTATCCTGATCAGACTACAATCTCATATATCGTATAATATCACATTTTCATTTTGAAACTAACTTCCAAAATATTTATGTGCCTTATCTTACAAAAGTGTGTAATTATACTCATCAACGACTTTAATAACAGAACAGTGTTTGAAATAGAAAATGAAATATTTGGGTGATTCAAGACTGACAAAGAATAGTTTTTAAAATAGAGAATGAAATATTTGGGTGATTCAAGACTTTGACCAATCGGTTTCAATTAGTCTCTCCAACATAATGAAACAAACAAGTGATTACTAACGAGGACGTGGCTACTAATGGATACATTTACCTTAGGTAGAACGTTGGTAAATGTTTTCGCGAGGATTTCGCAAGACGATTACGATTCCCTGGGTTTGCTCGGAAGGAGCCGTGAATCGGGCAAAGAAAAGGGACGCGATACGGCGAAACGGCAATGAAGATAGAAAAAGTAACGTTGGCATTGTGAGAACGAAGAAATAAGAGAAAGATGGCCCCGTAAGCTACCGACGACACGGGTCATCTTTCTTATCTCGAGCTTAACCAGCCGTTTAGTGCCGTTCCACACGTACGTTACACAGATAATACGGCTCACACCGATATTCCGCTATATTTGTAGCTGTTACCTGATCACCGGGTCGCCCTGCCGCCCACGCCAAGTGCTTAGGGCCTTGTACAATTGCACCGGTATCGAGGATTATCCTGCGCGAGCGATTGAAAAGAAACCATGCTCTTCTACAGACCGCCTCGAACCTAATTATACGTTAGACGATGCTTATTTTGATAGACGGATATCGGAATCTAGGGGTTTAGGGACTTTTGTGGATTTCTGGATTTCGAGGACTACGAACTTCTAGACCTAGGAATTTTGAATAAGCATTCGGGAATATTAGGGGACTGAGATTCAGCAATTTTGGATTTTTGAATAAAAACTAATTTAGAAATATCGCCTTCTCTTAGAAAGCAATATGAACCAACACTTCGATGGTCCACAAAACTCTTCATACATTAATAAAAAAATAACTACCATAACTTACGTCTCGAATAATGAGATCATTCACCCTTTATCTCGTTCCATTTCTAAAACTCATCGTTCGCAAATACCAACAATTCAAACCACCACAAAAAAAAAAGAGACGTGAAATTTCGAGTAGGTTTACAGCGAGAATCATTACATCGCGGTTAATATCGAGCCTGCTCGTGGCGGCGAATTATCTCGCAGGGAAAAAAAGGTAAAGATTGCCGTAGAAAATGTGCGAAATACCGTGTTCGTAGCTCATGGCTTTAAACCGCGGGTGACAATTAACGTTGGCGGGCCATTAATTGCCGCGACGGAAGGGGATGGAAGAAAGAATCTGGTCTCCTGCCTTCTTTTCCGGCTTCTACCCTCTTTCTCAGCTTTTGTCCCGGCTTCTGCCTATTCTGCTATCTCGCGCGAGTCACGTTCGTAAGCGGACAATGGTCTGCTCTTATCTCTAATGATCCCCGCGGATCTGTGTTCCTCGCGAGAGGAGAAAAAAGGTATTGAAACGATCCGCGGCGCGAGAAAGCCGCGGATAAGTATCTCTGGATAGCTTCGCGCGTCTCTTCGGGATTCCCGATGAATCCCGTTTCGAAAAACGATTCGCAATTCTGAAAACGCCAATGGAAACATTAACTTGCGTATACTGTGTCGTTGTCTATCGTTTTGAACACAGTAGCGTGTACAAATGTGCCGACAGTCCTTGGTCATCTGGGACCAAATTGTGATTATGTAATTTAGCTACTAACATGATACATTGCTACTGTACATAACATTCTTAACACATGTTAATATCTTGTATTTCCACATATGCAAATTCCCAAATATGCAAATTCCCAAATACCTAAACTATCCGATTAAACCATCGGTAAATTTTTTGTTTGAAAACCCTCGATTATGGTAAAGGGAAGTAGTTCGCCGTTGACCCCCCGGTAGTTAATTGTTTTCCGTCGAAGAACGATAAATACAGATAACCGATAAACGAATGGTACATCGAGTTTCGCCTCGAAATCTCTCTCTAAAAGCAGACATTAATGCACATACGTTTGTGCACGCGGCTGCACGAACCAATATTGACGTTATTGACCGTACGATAATCAAGACATTTGCGTAATTAATGTAACGAGCAGAGAACCCGAGTCGCTGTCGAGGAAACAATGATTATATTTTATCTCGCGGATAAATGCTGTTCCATTAATGCAGACGGATTGAAAGCAACGCGCTATTAAAAGCATGGAAAATGTACGAGTTTCCGGCTTTCGTTTAAACTTATCGGTTCTTGGGAAACGGAACGCTGCTTGATGAAAGTGAATGAACTTAAGAGCTGATTTAGCGATACTTTGAATAAAACATAGGCTGAATTAAGTGGAGAAAAAATTATCATCGTTTAAATTGAAATTATCGGTGAAGTTTAGAGTCCATTAGGGTAACTTTATGCCGCCCATGCTGGAAACAACACCTTCTGAGAAAACGATGTTTTTAAATCACAATGAGTCATTAAAAACATCGCATTGCATTGTTCGTTGGAAACAGATCATTTACTGAATTCATGAGATCATTCTTAAAATTTTCTCATTGTTTTCCGATCAACTTCATTCCGCAAATAAATTTCAAGGATACTTTCTTCGACGACTTCTTTAAGATAAGTGGAAATCAGCATACTGTGAATTGAAGAATGGATCATAAAGCATGTTCGTAAAATCGGTAATGCACGAGAACTTATAACTAACATTTAGCCGGGGAGATACGTAATTATCTTGTTACAGAAATATTTCTGTAACAGATAATGTGTTTCTCGGATTAATCTTTCTAAGAATTCTACATGTTTTACAATAGAAGGATTATACCAAATATTGAATGTTATATCGTGAATGATTAAAAAATCATGAGCAGTGTAGCGTGAATGACCTGGTAATAACAAAAGAAACTTCAGAAGATAAGCTATAACGAGAAACTATATTTTTCGTGAATATACAGTGTTCGTCGGAATGTGTATCAATATTTTTTTAGTATATAATGAGAATTTTAAAAAAAATGAAAAAAGTGCTATATTTTATTACACCTATATTAATTTTATACAAACGTACTTTACGAGAAATGAAGATGATATTTATTTTGAATGAAATTCTATATATTCTTTAATGTGAAGGCGTGTATCATAATTCATTCATGTGCATGATCTTCAGGGTCGTACGTGCACTTGTGATCACTTTAACGATTTATGTCATCAACGATCTCCGTGCATACAAAAAGTTTATTTGTAAAAAATAAAAGTTCACTTATGTTACAAGCTCTAAAGTACAAAAAGGAATAAAAAAATATTCTGATAAATAATGGAAGAATGTAACTTAATGTTGCACATTTGCAATTTAGAAAAGGTATCTTAACGTATAAATATATGCAAAGTTTGTTATACGTGCAGAGAAGAGTCATCAATTGAAAATTTTCAAGCGACTGGTAACTAAGGATATCAGAAATTAATTGTGCGCAATAATCGTAGCTTCAACAGGTGAACCACCACGTTTAAAAGTCACACCACGATTTCTTACAAATGCAATGAGCGTTTGTCATGTTCGTCCAAGTGCGATAAAGGTGTTGCGAGATTCCACGTGCTTTGAAAAATTCCACATATACCGTTTTACGCCAGTTTACGAGCAAATTTATCGTAAACTAAAACGTTTTCGCGTTCAGAAACTACTACTTCGTGTTTAAAATATACTCATCACCTGTGTTCTTTTGTTCCATCAAATATCAGGATGTTAAATTTCATTTTTTCGAACGAGAATATTTATTTGCAAACATAGATTATAATAAATAATTTTAAATTCTATTAACTGACATCATATGTTAGGTACATGTTTAAAAACAGCCTAACAAATTATTTAACAAATCAAGTAAATTTATTATTTGTATAAATGTAATAAATTTTGGTAGAAACTGTTTCTGCATGAAACGAGTACATCTCACAAAAATTATTCAACAATTCTGCAGATATGCAATTAATCCCACATTCAAACAATTATTGACATCTGCAATTGATATATTGTTCACTGAGTTAAAAACGACTTCTTTTCAAATTCATCTTCATTCAAGAAATAATGCAAATATTTGAACGAGTTTGAATAAACAGATAAATCTGACGAATAAAACCGAAGCGAACTTTGCTTTCAAATTATAAACAAAGAAATATATAAAGCTCCGTAACGGAATTCCGAAAGCGATAAAAAATTGTTGTGAACAGAAAGCTTATTTTTATGAGTGGAAATAAAAGTATCAATGACTGCTGCAGTTATACTTATAACTCAAGGGTGTATAGCCAACGTTAACTCCAAAAATTCACAGTTCGTGCTAATGACAGTTTTACGATCACAAAAGTGCTACAAAAATGGTTTCTACAAAAAAGTTATTATGAGAAAATGAATAGTTTCAAATTTTTTGAAGATAACATAGTGTGTTTATCAAGAGCGAAAGAGCTAGACATTTGACTCCACCTTACTGTTTCTGGTCTTAACATTGACTAAACCCTCGAAGTGGTCCTTGAAACTCGAGACATTAAATAAACGAATAAAGAAACATAAGCGATACTTTCTTCGGAACTGAAATAAGAAGCAAACAATAGAAAATCGTATTATCAATACAATCATCAATTACGAATTCGCCTAGCGAGCGGATTAAATCGTTATGCGGAGCATGTATTCCTATTGGCGTGATACGCATCGAATTATTCCTCTGCAGTGATGTGCACTGAATCTCTGCATACTCGATACCTGGTCGACACTTTAATCTTTACCGTTCAAAACACAAGCGACAATTAGACTACTTATGCCTGCTAAACAGTGCGAAGACTACAATGGCCATTTCTAGGGAAATATAAAGGTTCAGTCACGAGAAAAAATTAAGCTATGCAGATAATTCGCTTTCAACCCTTTGCACTAGGAAGATGATTTGCAATCACTATTCTGTTTAATATAATAATTTGGGATAGATATTTTTATTTTTTTAGGAAACAGATTTGGGGTTGTAGCGATTTGGGGACGTAGTGATTTGGGAACGTAGCGATTTGGGGACGTAGTGATTTGGGGACATAGCGATTTGGGGACCTAGCGATTTGGGGATATACTGATTTGGGTATGTAAGAATTTGGGAATGGAGGGATGTGGGGATGTACCGATTTGGGGATTTACCGATTTCTGGATGTACCGATTTGGGGACATAGCAATTTGGGTATGTAAGAATTTAGGGATGTACCGATTTGGGGGTGTAGGAATTTGGGGACATAGCGATTTGGGTATGTAAGAATTTGGGGACGTAGTGATTTGGGGACATAGCGATTTGGGTATGTAAGAATTTGGGGATATACCGATTTAGGTATGTAAGAATTTGGGAGTGGAGGGATATGGGGATGTAAACACTCGGAAGTGTAGGAATTCAGGAATGTAGGGATTCGGAAGTGTAAAGACTCGGAAATGTAAGAATTCGCAACTGTACAGATCCAGGAATGTAGGGATTCTGACCAATACCCTAACTCTTCTAAACACGTCAGCCTCTTCACGCGCCAACTCTTAGGTTAGCGTCGGTACAGTTTCTTCGTCATTACATAAAAAGAAAAGTTAAACAATAACGTAACGAGACATTTTCACCCGTAAACGTTCAACCAGTCTTAAAGCGGCAAAAATAGTTTGAAAACTCGCTGTACCATGTTCTCTTTGAGACTTGTCCCCAATGCTGACACTTTTTCCCGGTGCAAAATGTATTCTGTCGTGTGCGTATAGAATTCATAGAAAGTTTCGAGGTTCGACAGCCTATATTATATGAGAAAGTGACTTTCAGCCAGTAAATTTTCTATCGGACGCGGAGGACATTTATGATTGGTGCGAGGTTCGAACGAAAAATACCATATAGCGACTACTACAAATATCTATAGATACGTTCGCGAGATATTCGACATATTTTCTACGTGGCCAATAAAGCGGAAAGGAATTTTTCCTTTAAATGCATACGCGAAAAAATTTCGCGGTGTAGTTTCCAGAATATTGAACGCCGATGCAATTACGAAAATATGGATATTAATAAAAGTGCAAAAGAGTTAAGTGCTTGACAGGATTTATATAATGAAACGGCGCAATTTAATACTTTACTAACATATAAACGAAACAAGTTCTACAAATTTTTATTTGTATTAACATATGTTAAGAAACTGTATTGTTAAATTACTTTGTAATGATAATTAATTTTGATACTAATTTAAAGCTAATAAATATTTCCTTGATCACACAAATTTAAATTTACGCGCCAAAAACAAAAACATCTATACAACACCTTTTTATTAACATTTCTGTGAAGATTATTGACGTAGGTGATTAAACTATGTAGGCCATGTTTTTAATCGGTCTGTATTCCATTTTCGTAAATCCAGTTTCAATTTCGAACACAAATAATAGTCGTTTGAGAGCGGCTCAAGGCTGCCGGGTGATTGATTCAATTCCTTGAAGCCACATTTCTTAATAGCAACCTTCATAATAACTGATGTGTGAACGAGCCTGCTGTGTAGCAAAAACATACGTATATGCTTCGAGACAGCTTGTCTCGTCGCTTTTCTTCAATGACACTTCTCAATTTATGCATCAATATAGTAGCAGTTGTGTTATGTTCTTTAACACGTTTCAGTCAAAACAATCAAATAATGCCATTTTTCGACATCTTTTTATTTCTTTCGCAGTAGATTTCTTTATCTTGCTTGAAATTATGTAAAGTAAGGATGTAAAAGTTATAGATTTATAACTTTGAAATCGCAAAGAAAATTTTTGTTTATATCACATTTTTTGTACTGTTTTGTATGAAATTATGCATTTACATAAACATCTAGTGTCTAGTTATTATAATATGCACATGTGGACGCAACGTTCACTTCCGTTGGATAATAACACGTATGCACATGAGTTGCAAGTTTTATAACTCATAAGTCTTCGTATTTGTAAATTTCTACATACTCGAATTCCCAAATTTTTGATATTCTGAAGTTCTCAAATTCTCTAATTTATAACATTCTCAAATTCTTAAATCCTGAAATTCTCAAACTCTCAAACTCTCAAATTCTCAATTTTCCAAATCCCTAAATCTTCAATTTTCTCCAAAAATTCAATCTCTCAAGACCCAAAAATTTCCAGTCCCACATTTTCAATTTTTAAAATTCCCAAAAAACTTAAATTAAAAAATTTCTAAAATCCTCAAATCCTCAAAATTAACACCCATATCCACATAACACCTGATTTCGTGTACCATAATTTCCACGATATGTAAATACTTAAACACAGTTTATTGTTCAAAGAAGAACCGTGTTTTCTTCGATAAAGCTCACTAGAGAAGAAAAATACGCAACATATAGCAGATATATATACATATATACCGAGATATTTTTGGACCTAACTAACGTATCACCGAATCTCCTTTCATGACAGAAAAATGATGGCAAATGTGTAGAAAGGTGTATGATATCCGGATAAAAGGTCTGAGATTCCTTGCACGAGATCCTCCCTCGTGTAGGCGGTTCGTTCCGGATTCCTTGTCCACCTCCTCCTCGGTCTGCGTTGTTTTAGACGGTCTTTTTTGTCCTCCACCTCCGACGTCCTCTTTCTTGTTCGCAACGTAGTATGTAGGTGCGTGCCTTTGTGAAATCTTCGCTGCATCGACCCTGAGACGTCTCCAGGGTAGACGATCACATCGGCTTCTCGGCTTTTCAGACTTCAGGCATCACCATTACGCATTACGATTGCTAATGTGCTATGCTCTTTTCTCTGTTTTAGATTGGACGGCGGAAAGATGGAGGCCAAATATCGAGCACTGTTTAGTTCACATGTTGTGCAGGTGAAGTTGATAAATTTCAGAAAATTCTACTTTTTTAATAGGGAGATTATGGAATTTTTAAGTTATTTAATTTCGAAGTTTCTGAATTTTCAAATTACTAAATTTTCAAGTCCCTAAATTATCAGATTTTCAAATTTTCGGCTTTCAAATTTTAGAATTCATATATTTTTACATTTCTAAAAATTCAAATGTGGAAGTCCCCAAATTTCCAAATCCCCAAATTCCCTAATTTCCACATCTCCAAACCCCCAAATTCCCAAATCCCCAAATTCCCAAATTCCCCAAATTTCCAAATTCCCACATTCTCAAATCCCCAAATTCCCTAATTTCCACATCTTCAAACCCCCAAATTCCCAAATCCCCAAATTTCCCAATTTCCACATCTCCAAACCCCCAAATTCCCAAATCCCCAAATTCCCAAAATTTCCAAAATTTCCAAATTCCCACATTCTCAAATCCCCAAATTCCCTAATTTGCACATCTCCAAACCCCCAAATTCCCAAATCCCCAAATTCTCAAAATTTCAAAAATTTCCAAATTCCCACATTCTCAAATCCCCACATTCCCAAGTCCCCAAATTCCCAAATCTCCAAACCCCCCAATTCCCAAATCCCCAAATTCCCAAAATTCCCAAAATTCCCAAAATTCCCAAAATTTCAATCACTACATTCCTAAAAATCCATCTGCTCAAATTCCTCAACACTTATACCCCCACATCTCAATTATTAAATTTTCTAAATTTTTAAATCTCTAAATTTCTAAATTTCCAAGTCTCAAATCCCAAATCCCAAATCCAAAATGTCTACATTTCTTAACTCCTAAACATCAAGATTCATAAATTTTCTTTTGCCACTCCAGAGGTGATTTATGAAGAAGTCAGATCTATTTGAAAAGTTCCAATAAAATCGTTGACCCAGAACAGAAGCTGAAACCCTCTTCTTGTAAGTACATTTCAATAAGAATGAATGAAAGAAGATCCAAAACTTTTTAAACTTTTCAAGCAGTCATTTTTCATTTTAGATAATATTGAAGTTCCAACTTTTAAATTTTAGTAACTTCTCAAATGAAGTAGTAAAATTAAGGTAATAAGATAAAACTAAAATAATAAAATTTCATTTTCCTGTATGAATTATTTTGAAACTAATTTTGTTAAATTCTTTTAAATGCTTATTATCTTTTCTTTTATATAAGTATCTTTCAAAGGGCAAGTTCTAAAGTTTACATCTTCTAGTCTTACTTTAAATAATATTAATTTGTTCATCTTCTATTTCCACTGTAAATAATACTATTCTATGATACATCTTCCAATTTGTACTTTAAATAATATTTGTTTGCAATTCGTCTTCTATTTGCACTTTAGATAATACTAATTTGTAGTTCATCTTGTATTTCCACTTTACATAATATTATATTGTAACACTTCTTGTACTTTAAATAATATTCGTTTGTAATTCATCTTCTATTTGAACTTTAAATAATATCAATTTGTAGTTCATCCTCAATTTGCACTTTAACACATTGACTGGCACACTGAAACAGTTTAAAATTGCATTAGATAGTATTTTCATTTTTAACAAATCTTACCAAATATTTTCATATTATATTTTGTTATACTTATTTTCCATAATTCCGAGGAATTAATATAAGAATTTTTAGTTGGGGAAGTGAACAAATTTTTAATAAAACATATGTTAGATCTGTATAATTTAATATAATATCATATAGAGGTGGTATGGCAGTCAAAGTGTTAAATGATATTATTTTATAATGCATTTCTTTGCATTCTAAATAATACTGATTTGCAATGCATCTGTAATTTGCACTTTAAATGATATTATTATGTAATGCATCTTCAGTTTATATTGTAAATAATATTATTCTGTAATGCACTTTTTAGTTGCACTTTAAATAATATTCTTTTGTAATGCATCTTCTAGTTGCACTTTAACTAATATTAATTTGTACTTCAATTTCTGCGTTTAAGTGAAAATGTTGCTTCGCATGCGGTACATTTAATTTTCTGGTTAGTAATGTAGGTGCATTAAGATCATATTACGGACAATTTAAATTGTAAACCACGCCTTTGTCCAATTTGTCTTTCTTCTGCTCCATTTGTAAGGATTGCAGTTCCGCCGCTATTGCATTGTTAGAATAACCATCGTGTACTTTACGGTTACAAAACCCTTGTTCAACTGATAATAATAGAGAGACCGAGATGAACGAAAATTAAATGATATAGAAACGAATATTCCGCAAAATCAGATTTCCACGAAATGCGATATTAAAATACGAATTCTACGAAAGACTAACCGATAGCTTCGTTCAATTAAAATTTTACTAAAATATCGATTTATTAATTTTCAGAAATTTTGCTTCATTAAAACTTTGTTAAGATTCAATCGAAACGTTCTATTAAGACTATATTAAAATTCTGATTAATTAACCTTTCATTAAAATTTCCATTGAATTTTAATAAATTAGTATTTTAATTAAATTTTAATTAAAGTGCTTGTAAAACGAAGAATTATGAAAATTACCTGTTATACATTTCACAATACATCTGGCCTTTCTCTTTGTTCAATACGAAAATCTACCAATTTCCACTTTTAATTTTTTACATGCGGCTATTATCCGGTGCTGAAATTATTTATGGAAATTGCTTAATTAAAAGGTTAATTAGTAATAAGTGAACGCTATTTTCAACCGGATTATTTTGCTTAATTAACCGATCAAAATAATTATAAGCAAGATTATTAATAAAGACCGAACGTTTAATAAATTTTTAACGCAATTCAGTGTTCATTTTATATTTATCACTAAAGTCATAACTAAAATTTCCAAATTTTCAAACTGAATAATTATCTAAATAAAAATTCTAAATGAACAACGATATAATTAGGAAAATAACTCGAAACAAATCTTCAAGTTTATAAATTATTAAAACGATATCATAGATCTTGATACATTTGTATGTGTACCCAAGAAGTTTCAGAAAACTTTGTAGATAAGAAATGCCTAGTTTTTGCTGCAATTTTAATCTTGTTCGGTTAAATCAAACAGGTCGCTTTCGATAGGGCGTATTTACATAGCAAACTTGGATATAAATCTCGTACTCTTTAAAATGTGTATACAAACTAGCCCCAGTTTCTCTAACGTAAATTTGTCAGAAATACTTGATAAGCTCGATCTTAAAGCAAAGGATATTTGTCCAACATTTGTCTACAGACTGAAACAATTTTTCTATGCTTTGTTTGTTCGCCGTTTTATGGTTATTCCTCTGTATACCAGATATACCTTACGTACCCATTTCATGCTTCTCCTTTATTTATACACATAATCTGTGAATTGTTTTATTTCAATTGTCCCGTTTGTTAGATTATTTTATTTAAACCGTTTGCTGGTGGTTTATGCATTTATGAAGTATTGGAAAAATTTCCAAATTTCTAAATCCACTAATTTTTATATTTGCTTTTTTGAAAATTCAAATATGCAATTCTCAAATTTATAAATTTATAAATTTCTGAAAACCCAAATATACAGATTCTAAATTTTCACATTTCTAATTTTCCAATTCCCAAAACACAATTTTTCAGATTTTTAAATTCCCCAAATTTCCAAATCCCTAGATCACCAAATCCCCATTTCCCAAATCTCCAAATCCTCAAATTACTAAATCCCCAATTTCCAAATCTCCAAATCTCAAAATTTGCATACCCATAAATCCCCAAACTTCCAAATCCTTAGATCCCTAAATCCCTAATTTCCCAAATCCCTAAATAACAAAATCTCCAAATCCCCCAATTCCCAAATCTCTCAATCCCCAAATCCCCAAATTCCCTAAATTTCCAATTTCCCAAATCCCCAAATGACTACATCTCCAAATCCCCAAATCTCTAAATATTCATATCCACAAATCCCCAAATTTCCAAATCCTCAAATCCCCAAATCCCTAAATCCACAAACCCCCCAATCTTCAAACCCAAAATCCCTAATTCCATAAATACCCAAATTAAAATTTGCAACATCTCCTAAATTACTAATTTCTTCGATATTATATCTAAATATTCGACAGAACTGACCGTGTGCCGCTCAATAGGTCAACATAATCTTCCATGTTCCTTTTTTTGACAACTAATGTCATTGACTCGAAAGTAGTTTCTTTGCAAAGTGGTACATCAACAAAAGCGTTTTCTCTGCTAATTTAAGCAATATTGAATGTCTTTATTCGTTCATTCAGTCGGTCATAGCCGTTTGAATGTTGTTCAATTGTCAGTTGATTTTGAATCTTGGAGATTAAAAAGAGGTCACAACGATTGAGGTCTAGAGGATGAAAGAGCTGGCACTGTGCTATAATGTTCGGTGCAGCATAAAAATTCGTCGACTGAGACTGCAATGTGACCTGACGCGTTCCATCTGCGTGACTCACTTACCTTGGATAATGCTTTTGATCTATTAATTATTCTATATCAGCTAAGCTGATTCAGATATATGCAGGATGTTCCAGTGATCGTGATGCAACAGGAATCTCATTCTTCCATTTTATTAAACGGTTATTAAGCATTAAAATGCCTTTCTT
Source organism: Megachile ligniseca (assembly GCA_945859555.1). Lineage (NCBI taxonomy): Eukaryota > Metazoa > Arthropoda > Insecta > Hymenoptera > Megachilidae > Megachile > Megachile ligniseca. The sequence continues at coordinate 9,205,709 of OX243777.1, forward strand.
TAAGTTGAAAAATACACTTTTTCGACATCGTGGATGAAAAATCACATTATTGTAAAATTCATGTAAAATATGTTGTTATTCTATTCGTCTTTCATTATAAGTTAGCAATTAATAATAAATAATAATATTTATATTATAATAACAATATAATATATCATCTATATGATGCTATAAAAAAATAAAAAAGAATTCCATTTTTTTTAAAGAAGACATTATATTTTTCAAATTGTTACATCTAAACATTATTTATTTAATATAAATATCAGAACACAAATATTTTCTAAAGATCGATAAGTAATAAATAACCTGTTACCAAATTTTAATGAATGACACGTAATTACGATTTTTAATCGTCACAAAGTTAAATTTGATCACGAATCATTCACACGATTTATGAAAAGGTCAGGCACAAAAATTATTAACACTAATAAATAATGTATCGATTTTCATCGAGACATTTCGCGAGCAATGCGCTCATTAAAACTGGCCAGCTTTCTTTCATCATTTTTCACGCGTTCATTAAATATTCAAACCGCGATTCTCGTATCGTTCCTATACATTTCGACTTCTGTATAATTCGCGTAACCGCGAAAAATGATTCGGCAACTGATTTTAATTTGAAACGAGTCGTAACTCACTAGACGTCGGGATAAATTATGTAAAGATTCGCATTTTATTCGGAATATGATTTATGCATGCATTTATCATTCTGGAAATGCGAAACTCTGTCAATTTAATGGGAAATGATTTATTATGGATTAAAAAATTTACATTTTGCTTCTCTCGTATACCGGGATGCAACTTTTAGCTATCACTTTCTACGTAAATCCTCAACTTAGTTCGATGGGTAAAAAAAATTAGGAATTTCAGAACAAATGTCCATAGGTGCTTTCTTCTTTCTGATTACTTCATAAAATCATTGAGATTAACTTAAAAATGATTAATATTTAAACGTAATCGTAATTATAAACATTTTATGCATTTGCATGTAAATATATATAATTATATTGTATATTATATTATATACTTGATAATTAATAACCAATATTTTGTTGAAAAATAATACACATCATACAGCTTGAATGGAAAAACTAACAATTTTGAAAAAGTTATTAAACATTGACATACGCACTCGTGCAATCGTAAAAAACCGATACTCAACTGAAAAGGAAAATAGCAAACTAAATATTGCACCGCTGTAAAATCAATCTTTCACCGTATTAAACTGCCAATTTTATTTTTAATCGTTGAAAACCTAGAACTCGGTCAAGTAGGATAAAAAAATAATCGATGAAACGTTCAGTAAAATATTTTTCACGCACCTCGAAATTCGTACGTTCGAAAAATTGAAGAAGCAGCTGCGTGTGCTCGATGCGAGAAAAATCAAGGTAAAAGCGACGCAAAATGCAAACCGTAACATTCTCTGCCTATTATTCAATCTACTTTCGGATATTCAGAAATACGATTTACGTCGACAGTCTCAGAAATCCACGTCGGCTCGTTGAGAGAGCAGCGCGCACGGTTTCCGTGTTATGGCTGCCACGATTTATCGTTCTGTTTGCAAAGACGTATGTATTTCCATGTCCTTTCTTTCGCGTAAAATGTGCTTCGAAAATGTAACACAACCAGTGTGCGGATCTATGCACATTATGACATGCATCTTCTGTCCTGTTGATTCAATTTATGACAGAAAATGTCCTAAATGCACTGCGTTCCCTCTGACACTCGCGTTGATGTTCCTTCAACGACTACTACTGTGTTTATTAAATAGAACTATTGCTATGTTCGTTAACACTTTGATTTATAATATCGTGATGAACATTACACTTCGGAAAATTGGGTATTTAAAGAATTTGAGGCGCTTGAATTTTTATATTTGGAAATTTGGTAATTTGATAACATTTTGCAACTCAGAATACACAATTTGGCAATTTTGAAACTCAGAATTTGAGAATTTTATTCAAGTACTTAAAAATGCAGGAAATCATTTCAGAATCAGAGAGAAGTTTGAAAATATATATTCACGAATTTATTTATATACAAAAAGTAACTCTTTGTTTTCTAATTTTAACCTGCTCTAAATCACTTGAAGAATACTTCCAAGCTTCGTCAGAAATATTTTTGCACGGAAAAATAAAAGTACTATAAAAGAATGTTCGTTCGAACAAGAAAACTGTTATTAAAGACGATGTCTTTCTCAGAAAAAAACTGAGGAACATTAGCTATTTTTCGTGCTCCAAATCGCGTACAGCCCGTTGAAGCAAAACATCTTTATCCGAATCTTGATTTCATTAATTTGTCGTGAGAAACGAGGCGAATGAAACTGATGGCATTGCGCAATGCCGAGAGAAATTTTGTCGGATCCTCTGTCATGAGTTTAAAATAAATTACCACGATGCAGGCCGATGACCTGGCCCGCCCAGCACGTGCAAAAATCGTTTTCTCCCTCCAGCAACTCGCCACACGCGGAGCCAAAAGTATTGTAAGAACACGCTTTGGTCAACGATCTTTAAAGCCTAGTTTACATTGCCAGAATAAATAAAGCCGGTGAGAAAAATGAGTTTAATATACTCGCTTAAACGATTAGATAGAGAGGATAGCACCAAGGTTAAGTCTCACGATAAAGCGCTGCTAACGTTGCTTATACTAACTGTGAAGCGGAATAAATAGGCTTCTATAAATTTGTAATTACGATACTTTGCTTTGGACGTTTAGAATTTCTGTATTTTTTAGTTTTCATACTTTCTACTACATCGAATTTGTAAATTATTCTGCAGTTGGACGTTCGAAATTTCAGGATTTGAGACTTGCATATTTTAACATTTTTTATTTCCAGATTTCCAGATTTTTAAATTTACGAATTCGTAGAAATATAAATTTCGAAATTTGTGAGTTTGAAGATTTGAAATTTCTAATTTCCACCTGTACAAATTTCTAAATTAAAATTACCAAATTACTCAACTACTCAATTTATCATTTTCCAAACTTGGAAATTAGAGATTTCCACATTCTGAATTTCTAAATATCCCACTATTTTAATATCTAAATTTGCAAATTGCCAAATTTCCAAATATGTAACATTACAAATGAAAAAATGAAAAATTGTTACATTTGTAAATTTTAATTGTTTAAAATTTGAATTAACTTCTCCACGTATCCAATCTAAATTCCTATAGTACCGAGTCCACCCGAGTTAACCCGTAAGTCCGAATACGAAAATCATCCACAAAACCCTAATTATATTTTTGATTCTTCAGAACAGACTCGTTGAAAATTAAAAAAGAACTCGTTTAACATTATCCTAAATGTTGTTACAAGTTTTCAAGTTTATCTCCAGCAATTTGGTCCACGATAACGAGATCACGAAATAAAAAACATTACTTCGTAACCCTTCAACTTTTAACTGCATCACTAATATTTTGGCATCGACCGTTTGAAACTTTTAATAACGCGTGTTTCAGTCGTCGATTTTAATCTCTTACCGTATAATTTCTTTGTCAGAACATATTTGTATAATATTAAAACGACCAATGAAAATTAAAATCTCTAGTTTTAATTCAGTGATCATTAACCACACAAATTACAACTCAAGCGTATTCAAAATTCGAGTAAAATTTATCACATTTACATTATGAGTGTTATAATGTTAAAATACATTAAATGATCTAATAATATTGATATTTAAATAACTATGCTATCTTAAATGTCTGTGTTCTCAATTAGTTCTGCAACATTTGAAAACTTGATAAGATAACAGAGAATTACGTTTTCAAATAATCAACATACATTAAAACATGCTTAATTTAAGGATTTAAAAAAATATAATGTAACTGAAATATAATAATGAAATGCAATAACATGACATAATTAAATACAGGACTTTAAATAAGTACACTTCTGTTTTTCCAGGTTTGTATAGTATCATGTTATAACATGCTAATATATTACAATAAAATATAAATACTATATTTATAATATTATAATTGTATAGTTATAACAATCTATACTGCATTATAATAAATACAGTAGAAAGAAAAAGCAATAAAAATACATACGAAAGCTTTGAACAAGGAGAATCGAAAGATAAAGCGCAGTACTGTTTTTCCGGTCTTAATGAAATCATCCCTCAAGAAGCGGGAACATCTTAATCCTAAATACACGTTAAAATGCAATTCGAAACGGAACGATCTAGATCCAAGCTGGCACAAAGCTCGTAAATACTCGGGAATGGAAACATTAATGTAATTTGATCTCGAGATAATTTTCCGTAGAGCCAGGTAAGGTCCTATTGTTCACCATTGTCCGTATAAAACATGTCTCACGCGTGTCGAGCCTCATGAATGCATCCAGCAACAATAATAGCAACGCTCTCCCGCTGGGTGGGATAGCGAGTGCACTTAGAATCGCAGCGGTCGTACTTGTTGATGTTTTAACAACCCCACGTGCGAAAACGGAATGTAGACAGCAATACTTTTAACCCCACCGATATCATCGACGTTCCTCCTGAAAAGGAGTACTTTTCAAACGAGTCTGCTACCTAAAGCATCCTTCCATCTTTTCAACCGCGTCCGAAAACTAATTGCACGTGTAACTCTTCATGGTAAATCGGTTCAAACTGTATTTTAAATGTGACTCTTAAATAAACGAACGAAGACTTCATGCTTGATGGTATTTTTACGGACTGTAAAACTTTCTAATTGGAAAAATTTGACGAATGCAGCTGTTATTTTTATATTACCAGTCGCCATATTGTCTACCCTGTGTTTATACATCACATATAAAACTATAGACTCGGTAAAAAAGTTGTTCTAGTTATGTTAAACCAAGTGGTTGTTACAAATAATTTTCAACCCTGTAGGTCAGCACTATCGCTACAATATTAAAACAAATAAAGAAAGTTGATATATGTCAATTCTGTATTAAGCGATCCTTAACTACACAAATTATAATTGGTCTGAAGCGTACAAGTAAGATTTATCGCGTTTGCGTCACGAGTCAGACTCGTCAAAGTAAGAGGTTAAATACTCTGGTATCGACAGAGAATGAAATATAAGCGACGAAGATGGAACTGTTGTTCGTTCAGAAACACCCTGTATACAAACCCGACTTTTATCCGCTCAATTAGTCTTAGCAGAGGTGCAGGTCGAAAGAAAGCACCTTCTCGCGATAATTACCGCTAGCACATTTCGTGGCTCGAATGGGTCGGGCAATTTCGAATTCGTGGCCCGGAGGTTTCGTGGCGAGCTGCATTTTCGAGGGAGCGACAGAGAGAGCATCGGCATCGAACAGCAACGCGAGTCGCAATGCACGCACAGCCTTATACGGACGCGAGAAAGCGAACTCTCTCGGTCTGCTCTTTTCCCCTTCCTCCTTAGCCGTTAACCCGACCGATCCGGACCGTGGAACCCAGTCCTGGACATCAAACAGGACCAGATATGCTACGTTGCACCGCCAAACTGGTGTTCGTGCGACCACGTTCCGTTGTCTGGACCAGGTGCAATCGACAGGTCGCTGCTGCCGTTGCATTACGTTGCGTTGCGACCGCAGGATACCTTCATTTATCGATTTTACCGAACGATCGAATATTCATCCCCCTACGTACGAATTAGGAGAACCTCAATTTTTTTTTCTCGACATTTCAAATCGACGTTTATCCTTTCGGATCGTACCTGCTCTGCATAAATTTTAAATACGCTCTTTCTGTGGAACTCGTTTTTCATTTTTAAACACGGTTTCTTATTCATCGGTTATTACCACATTTTTGGGAATTCGAATATGCGAGCAGAGAATTTAAGGATTCTGAAATTTGATAAATTACAAATTTTCGAATTTGAAAATTAAATTTTAGAAAAATAAAGGAGGGTATGTACAATTTATTTATGATATACAACATATGTTATCTTTACGTTGTACGCTGTATTTTATATTTTATAGTATATTGTGATAAATGAAAGATTATATATAATGCAGCCATTATGTATGAGAATTATATGAGTGTGAAGTACTTGTCAAAACCCGAGAAGCAAGACAATATAATAAACTTAAATTTTCCGTGTGTTACAATAAGCTACTTAATTTTTAAACCGAATATTAATCAATAAATTTTATAATACTGTCCTGTAAAAATAATTTACGTATCTTCCAACGATGTAGCTATGTAATAAATTCGAACGAATGTAATTTGAAAACAGGCTAACAACAGGTACCGTTTCCGCATGTTAATTATGTATTAATACGTAAATATTCAAAAGGAATATCGTTGCAGCGTCATAAATAGCTATCGTAATACGGAACATTTGTATTCCAGTCCTCGTAGCATCGCTTATTATTCAATAGCCGATATGTATTTCTTGTTATCTTCCACGGAAAAAATTCCCGAACACTCGCCATTATTCCTATTCAATTTGAAAACTTTGCGAAAGAGTGTACACGCGACTTTCAAGTTCCTTCGTGCCGACATTTCTTATTCCAACGCGGTTCTCTCCTCGCCGTTTCTTCGATTCGTACTTACGAATTTAACTTTACCTCAGCCACGCACGTTTACGGGGGATCGTTCGATGAAATTCAAGCAGAAAAGACCCGTGCCATTTTTACGTCATATAAGAGAACGAATCGAACATCAGAGGAGAAAAGACGGGTAACGGGGAAGAGGATGGAGAACGAGGAACGGGTCGAGGCGAAAGAAAGAAAGGTAAAAACGACGAGAGGGATGAAAAAAGTAAAAACTTCGAAAGCTGCAAAGCGAGCTGAACGTGTCTGGAAAGAAGACAAAATAGAAGAGAGAAAGTAGGGAGCCCGGGGCAGAAAGAGAAATAGGAAGAAAAGGGCAGAAAAACCACCACCGATGTTACCTTCCGATGTCTAGAGGGTGTTGGCTTTCTAACGGAAATTGTCTACGAGATTTCACGGATTTTTCCTAACAAAGTACCGGATTTTATGCCCTAGACGAAAATAAATATAATGGAGTATCTTGTTTTGGCCACCCCTTAACTTTTATCACTTCTATGAAAACAAATACCGCAACTTGGGGTGGTTTTGTTAAACCCATACTTTTTTAATAATTTTGCACGAATCAAGCTTTATATTTCGGAATTAAATAAAAATCTGCTGAAAGCTATTTATTTTAATATTACGTATTATATCTCCCTCATTTTTATTCTTTAGTTAAGGAGAAATATTCGTGGAGAACATTTATAAAACATTTTTTTCATATATCTTCATACAATTGTGATAAACTCGGATTTAAATTTTAAATGTACAGTAAATTAACCACACTCTCGATATTTTTCATAAAGATGTTTCGTAAAAATAAAAAATTAAAAATGTATCTCATAAAGATACTGTATATATCTCGCAAAAATAAAAAGCGTACAAGAAACAAGTTTAATGAAAGAAAGTCGGTGCACCAAGTAATGTTTCATATTGTATCGCACAATTGAAGCTGTCGAAAGTGTTTCAACGAAGAGGGAGGTCTTGGTGAATACATATCTTGAAAGGAGAGAAGCACCAACGGGGACAAGTTCGGTAATTCACGAACCATAGTACTTATCGAAAGTCGTGATCAAATGCTGTCCCCATGGAAAACAGACACAACGGGAAAAGATAAAATGGGTAAACTGCTAAGGGAAGTAAAGAACGGGAGGGAGAACGAGCGTTCCAGTTGGCACGTAAAAATAGTAACCTCGGCTTGGTTTTGCCAATTTAAGAAACTGTTTCGCTCAATCCCATTTCTGGAGTTCTCAACGAGGCTACGAAATGCCCTGTACAGACGATCCGTCGTTACTACGCTCTTTCCTTTACTTCCAATCGAAAGGATCAAGTCATTTGAGCCAACTTCCTGCTTACGGCTCTCGTTCCTAATTGATATACTAGTCGTTATTTTTCACGGCGTTATATATCCAATTTGAAAGGAGATGAATTAAAGATGGATCGTGGATGAACATCTTTTTATACGCTGCTGGTCAAAATTATAAGCTACCTTCATTTTTAGCTGATCTACTTTTATGAATAATATTATGACGTCTTTTAATACTTCGACTGTTAAATATTTTTTGTTCGCTTCATAAATATGATGCTTAAGAGAACAAATATGATCATAAAATTTCTTGATGAAATTATCTTTTTTCAAACATGATTATAAAATTCTTGAAATGAATTTATAATTTTGACTACCAATGTATTTATAGTAACAGTCTATACACTAATTTCCCGGTCACCATTTGTATAAAATTTCTATAAAATAAATCTAACTAAAGCACCATAAAGGTTTTAACAACCACCATTCAGGATGTTAATATTAAAAAATAATCGATACTCTGTAATACTAACCTTCCCTAACATTTGTTCTCGGTTGCAACGCTTAAACCCTTTCCTATTGTAACCATATGGCTACACATTGTAATATGTGTAATCTGTATCGTATAATCATTTTAATATGCATAATCTATGTCGTAGTTGCATACTTCTAGTAACATTTAAAAGGAATAAAAATACAAAAAGACTCCAAAAAGTTAAAATATTTTTGCGAATCAAAAAATAATTTGAGAACGAAAGAGTTAAGTTTGCACGCAGTATTAAAAGACTCGATATGCTACAAAGATGCATACAGAATGTATATTTTGTAGTCGTCACGAAGACACTGTTTTCGCTGTTTGAAAATTTAAAACGCATTGCTCATGATGAAGAAATAAATTACCTCTTAATGCGTCCGCCGTCGTTGCCAGAAGACCTTGCAAACTTCTGCTATGATGATGGATCAAGTCGTGAAAATCTGCTCTGGCCTGATGTCTTAATTGTTCCTCGGTCTCCCGGTTACAGCACAAACCGGCGCAAGTTGCTGAAACAAATTTCAAATTTCACGTTATCCACGAGATTATCCAGAAAAATGTCTACAACGTATTTCGGAAGTAGGTTAATGTACCCATGTTCTGCAAAAATTCTAGCTTACGACGGGTATCTGCTAACTTTCAGTCGTAAAGGCTAATGGTTTTAATCGGTTATAATAGTTTTAGAAATTCTGCCTCTTCGACATTCAAGTTTCTACAATAATTAGCTTGTACATAATTTATCCGACCACAGCAGCGATAAATTACAAAAAATCAATCTAAGTTTCATGTTGCTCGAGCACAAGAAATTGTAGATAGTACATTTATCTTATTACTAGTATTTATCAATACATATATGTATAAACAATTAAGTATGTACATGATATCGAGCTGCAATTTAAAGTATAAAACTTTTCTCGACATATATCTGTTTATTACTCATACGTGTATCTAATTATTGATATGTATTTATTTTTTAAAACCTTGCACTATTTTGATGAGTCTGACTCATCAAAAAGTCCAATTATAATTAGCATAGACGATTGCATAATACCAAATTGACATAAAATTTCAACTTTCCTTATGTGTTTATGTACCTGTGGTTAGCTAGTTCTGACTGACCCAACAAATAAATAATGCAAGGTTTTAAAACTGTTCATATGGATTTATTTCTTAAATACATTTGAGAAAGGAAACATTTATCGGTGCTTTGTTTTTCACACATCGGATCATCAGAAGTATCGCGCAAATCTGCTCGCAATGTTTGCAAGCAAACAACTGTTCTTGCAGCGGGTGCAATATGTCATGCGAAATAGGGTGCACACATGTTTGCAGTAAAGACGATGGGTGGCGGATGAAAAGAAGTGGATGCGAAGTGGGACGAGGCTAAAAGGACCTATTGAAACGAGCCAGGACCTCTTGAGGATCCCGTTAGTCTCGTTCTATTTGTCCGTCCATGACCCTTGCGAGATAGATACATACGAGTCTATCGTACTTTATCGAGCAATCGTCATTCTACTGTAATTGCACGAGGCAAACGGACGCTGAATGTCCTCTTCGCGTTTTCGTGTCATGGTAAATTGGGTCGTTCAAAAGGATGTCGAACGATCATTCGAATTATTTTTCACCGGTTGATATTCTATGACGTTCAATTTAAGTGCTTTATTTACCGTTGATCTCTTTTGCAATTTTTTAACTTTCCAAATCTCTAAAACTGGAAATTTTCTGTTTTTATAAACGTTTTTAATTAAATAGATTACCAAAGTCTAAAATTCTCAAATTTTCTAATTCTATAATTCTTGAAGTAGCTTTCTCATATTCTTAATTATTCATAATCCAAAACTTAAATTTCAAGTCCCTTCCACATCGCTGAATTTCCAAATTTCCAAACCTTCAAATCCCTAAATCTCTAAATTCCCAAATTTCCAAATCTTCCAATCCTCAAATTCCCAAGTTCTCAAATATCCAACCCCCAAGATCTCCCAATTTCCAAATTTCTGAAAACTACAAAGCACGATCCACAAGTCCGAAAGTCTCTTATTTGTTCAGGCCGACGAATCGTTTGCACATGAAACGAATACAATAAATGTTGCAAAAGCATCGGTAATCATTCGAGAAATTGGACAATAAGCCATAAATGATGAGGCATGAAAAATCGTCGCAGGAAAAAGGCAGGCTTTTCTTGGTACCTGACCAATGTGCGTGTGTGCGTGTGTGGCGTTAGCCAGGTCGGTCAAGGCACTCCTAATGGCACGTACAAAAGGATCGGAGAAATACGAAAGAATACGAGAATAGAGAGAGAAGAAGACAAAAAGGAAGGACACCCGGGATGGTAAAGTCTCTCGTGACAGGAAACTTTACGATTCTTGGCCGGTTTTATGGAACGCTTCACAGCTTTAAGAAGTTATGTCTACCTGCATGGTCGAAAAAAAATGTACATCTACGCCACTTTTTCGCTTTTGAGCTTAAAATCTTTTTTAACAAATGTTTCTTTATTCGAAAGTGTAGGTTAACATTCCTGTAACTGTGTTAGGCTAACGTTTACAACATTGTGTGTTGTTTTCTAAACAGTTAATTCGGTAACAGTTCCAAATGTATAATATTGATCTATTACAATAATATTTGAAATTAGATTCCGGCAATAGTGTAATAATTTATGATTGTCTAAAATTATTTGAAGTAATAATCGATTGATAAGTATAAATAGAACTAATTCTTATTAATTATTCAAAAAATTGATACATGAAAAATGCGATCAAATGAAAAGTGAACTACGATTTCGTATAAAAGAGAGAACACGATTATTAATGTGTCAATATTTATATTGAAGTGATTATTAAATTACAGCACGTATTTATCGAATGAAAAATGAGATTAGCCCAAGTCACATCGAGTTGTAGAAAAAATGTCTGTTGATTAATACGTTGCAATTTTTAATGAAACATAGATCGAAGTTTCTCCTGACTTTAATGCTATCTATCGATTTTGATATCGTAGTTTATAAATGTCTCGTGAGCAGAGAATCCGAAGGCACTGGCGGAATTGTATACAGTTTAATACTTGTTTTCATCGAGAAACGTAACTATAAAAAGAAGATAAAGACTTCTCGATATCGTAGAAAACTTTCATAAAAATAACGCAATTAGAAGCGTACGAGCAGAACAGCAACGCGACAAATTACATTTCGTAGCGAGAATACAAATTTACCAGTGATAACGAAGTTTTCGCAACGATTTTGATAACACCGTCGAAACGTTATTTCATCGTTATAATTAAATGACGATGTTACAAACCGATACACTTTTGTATGGTGCAGAATTTTAACGAGCGTTTTACATACAAATTATTCGATTGTTACGTATCAAATGATGGATTTCAAAACGTAGAAAGTCTAACGTGATTTGAAGACGTGAATAATCGTACTAATAACGATTATGATATATCGATTTGTAACTTGTTCTGTGAATCAGCTTAATCAATTTAATCTATTAAATTGGGATCTATTTAAAAATAAGATTTTAATTATCGATAACGGTTAACCAAAAAGAATCGAATCATTTATACCGTTTCTTAATTATTATTTCGTACATATGCTGTAATGTATGCGTCAGTAATTAACTCGCAATCTTGTTCATTTGAAAACTGCAATCTATCCGAAAAAAAGATATATGTTCCAATTACCGAGAAGCTCACTTGTACGGTGTTTTAATTAAACGATCTGCTATTAAAAAGAAATACAGAATGGACGAAATAACGGATCTAATCGTAAGCGGTTTGCAAGTAGCAGTTTAGATGACCACGATGAGATAAACATACATATATCGAAACCCTTAATGCCGCGAGAACTAGAATCCTTGTACCTGTGCGACGAGTTTCTATCCTGAATCATTCGGAACGGCAGAGGCGCCACGAATAAAGATACAAAAAGAAAGAAAACGGAGAATAAAAGGAACCGACAGTGAGAATGTTTTAAACGGTTTACGATGCGCCCAAGGGTGGCGAGACTCATGGCGAGACTACGAAACAGTTTCGTTCTCACGGCAAATACCACAGCTATTTTTTTATTCATTCTCTTCCGAGTATAATGTATCTATGGGAGTGACGGACAGATTAAGTGTTCACCGACTCGGCTGATACACGACTAATATTGTCATTTTCAAACTATGAAATTTTAGAATTTGGAAATTTAAGAGTTTGGCAATTTCAGAATTCAAAGATTTGAAAATTTTATAACTCGGTAGTTTGGATTTAATCCCCGTATCTGGGGATTTTGGAACCTGAGGATTTGGAAATTTGGAGAATTTGGAATCTGAGGATTTGGGAATCTAGGGAATTTGCAGATATGGGAAATTTGGGGGTTTGGGGAATTTAGAAATCTAGGGAATTTGGGTATCTGGGGAATTTAGAAATTTAGGGAATTTGGGTATCTGGGGAATTTGGAGATCTAGGGAATTTTGGGGATTTGAGAATTTTAGAAATTTGAAGATTTGGGAATCTGAGAAATTTGGGAATATGGAGATTTTAAAATCTAGGGTTTTGGAAATCTAGGGAATTTTGGAATCTAGAGATTACGAAATATGAGAATTTATAAATTCGAAAGTTTGGCAATCCGCAAATTTGGTAATTCAGATATTTGGATATTTGAAAATTTGTGTAAAAAGAATATCTTATTCTTTGTGTACTTTAGATTTGAACTCCGACTAGGAACTTAGTTGCAGCAAAAATAATGATAATCGCGAAGTAGATTTTGTAAATTGGTTTATCCGTTTAAATGAATAATATCGTCACGGTGTTCCGATCGGATACTCTACCCGGCCAATTATGTGTCCCTATTTTCGCAGTTAGGTGTGATGTACGACACTTGACGCGGGGAAGCGCATAAAACCGGAAGCTACATCAGCGACCCTTCACCCTCGATTCGACGAGTAGTTGCAGCCGTGTAAAGTGGGTTAGAACACGATCGTTCAGGGAGAGAGCTATTCGTTCATTCAGTCTCTCGCGACCAGTAATAGCCTGTATCAGAAATCGTCACTTAAGCGATTTCGCAAATAATCCCATTTGCAGCCTAAACAGCTTTAACGATTCGGAAACCTCGAGTTATGTGCAAGTGATTATGAGAGTCTAAAATAATTTACCTTACCGCCTTTTTTTTATTAAGACACGTGTCTGGGAGTACGACTATCGTGAGTTGCCCTGAATAGAAAGATTTGTCGGTGTACAGGGTAGTGAGAGTGCTGTTGAAATTCTCCGACAATCAACAGCGAGTTGAAAATCGCGAATGATAACGTTCATGATTTTTGTCGGATATAAGCTAGTTACTTATCAGCTACATCAATGCAGTTGGTGTTATTAAATGTTCGTATGAAAATACGCACATAATTTTTATACCGTGGTTAATCGTAACAAATTTTGAAATAATTACTTCTATACATGTATTACATAACTAAATGTGAAAAATAAATCAATTTTTCCTTTTCCTCGATTAATTTGATTATACCGTGGAAGAATTTTTGAAGAGCATTTATAAATAGAACTGATAATGAAATTGCTCATTATATGAATAAACGAAGTTCAAGTTACGTTTATTTTGATAATATGCTTCCTGATAAATGTTATCTGTGAAGTAATAAATAATTATTTTTGCATTGTACTGTTAGATAGCGGTTCAGATAAGTTAAATATTTAAAATGAAAAGAAACTAAAAAAATTTTAATTATCTCTTCTGTTACGAATGTACTGTGCGTGTCCGGTAAGTTGGCAGATGAACTACTGGGATTTGTATTACTTTCTAGTGCCAACTTATCAGAAGCGTATAATATACTATCTTACAGTTTTATTCATTTTTTTTCTGACTCTCATTAGTTCTGTCAGTGATTTTATCGTCACTTATAAGCTTTTTTTATCATTTTTAAAGCGGCGGCCTTATCTACCTTTTATCTTAACTTTTATTTCATAGTTATACACACACTGTAAAAATTTCAGTTAAACAACTTTCAGATAATAGGAAGTGCGTACGTAAAGATTTCTACTCTTTAATCTTGCAAAATTACAACATAACTTTTTTCTTTGTATTCTCAATATTTAAATGTAATGACGGGACCTTCGTATGTTACCATTATAATGCATACCTATTAGCACTATTTCCATACGCCTATAACGTTTACATCCATTCGTATTAATCGAACAGAAATTGAACTTAATTAAAACAAATGTCACGTATCAATACCAACAAGTACAATGAGATAATGCAGATCGGAATCTTCTATAATTAATTTTCTTAGAACAATAAACATTACATCCAATTAATAATGTATTCGTACCGATGCATTCATCTACATTGAAAATTAGTCAAATTAATTAATTCTGAAACGTAACATTGAACATGTAATTATACAATTGATTTTCTAACAAAGCTACCATAGAAAATGTAATTTGAATTTCGAACTAATTCTAAATTATTCTGTACGTGCTCGTCGCATAATTGCATTTAAGGAAAAATTAAATGACTATTTAATTCTCTGTATTTAATGAAGCCGTTCGAACCATTCTCAAAAACGTGTTTCACTTTGTAATCGACAGTATTTTTAGAAGATGCAAAAATACTTTAAAACATAATATCTACTGTATTAATAGAATTTTTTTATTAAAATGTAACTGTTATTAATAATATTTAACATGACAGTCTAGTTGTATTACCAGAAATTTTGCAAGATATTCGATTTTCAGCATGAATCGATATTTACTTATACAAATCACACGAATAGAAACTAAATTTGTTTTCAAAGGAAATTGTAAAAAAACGCGCCAAAAAGAGTTTCATAAATGGCGCCGGTTGAGTATCGGCGGTAAGTACACCATAAAAGATACCTTGATATAAAATTGATCGCTCTCACGACAATTGAAGTAAATTTTTACAAGAAGCACTTAAATGCTATTTGATGCAATAGGATCAAGTGTCGTTTAATGTAACGACTCTCGAGAAGTACCCAATGAAACTCCGTAATTAGCGTGAAACGGTTATAATCAAGATTTTCGATTCGTTTCCTATCCCAAACGCCGCCAACGTCAGGATTTGCCATTTTCAAAATTTTCCGCCAACAGTGTTATCGTTTACCAGCGCAATAAGATCGAACAATTTTAAACTGTTCATTTGATTTCAGATGATTTACTCCAACTTTTACGCGAATATCGAATTATAAGATATAAAAGTTGTAAAATGTGATTTGACATTTGTAAATTGCGAAAATATAACGCTTACATAGGTAAAGTTTCAGTACTAACGATATAAAAAGGGTTACTTACTTTTGGCCACATCCTCCGGTGTGTTTTGCTTCGCAACCGCGATCGTGATATTCTTGCTCTCGAAGAAAGGCTTCGCGCGTTCACAATCGACGAACTCCGAGGCGGTATCGTTTTTTGGATGTTCGGCGAATCGCGGCGATCGAGACGACACGAGATCAGTGCAACCGCATAATAATATCACGATCGACACAGGTGCCAGAATCGCGTGACTATACCTCTGTGTTATTTTCATGTTGGTGAAATGTTCGATCGGCGAAAAGTTAACCGATAACAAAGAGAAAACCGAGAGGAAACGGGCGAAAAGGGCCGGTAAATCGTCTCGAAAGTGAGGGGGAGAAGAAACGAGAAGAAAGGAAAAAAAGCGAAACACCAGCAAGACGAGACGGGACGAGGATTCCTCCTTCTTCGTCGCGTATTCGACACGATCGTTCGAAGAGTCATCAACCGCGGGACGAGACGCGACTTCCCCTTTCCTCTTCGTTCTTCGAATCGGCCGCGCTGTCAAACGACACAGCAACGACGACGACGACGGGTGTTGTTACTGCGAGATCTCGAGAAGCGCGATTCGTGCATTTGGCGTGATCACGATGGACGGAGAGGCGAGACGACGACTATAGTAATCACGACATGCACTATCGAGACCGCGCGACACCGTGTTATAGCCTGCACACATGCACACTCGACCACTTCGGGTACACCACAATAATAGGCACACACATGCACGCACGTTTAACCGCACGCAAGCATGCATGCACGCACAACGCGACGCGCCTTCCACGAGTAGCTCGATGCGACTGAAGAAGTGCTGAGAACGGCACCGCGTATTCACTAATTCGACCGACCGGCGATCTTCCCCACCACGCTCGCTCCTATTCGTTCACTACTCTATATCCTCTATCGCCTAACTTCGAATCTACAACGAACTGCTTGTTTACCCTATCTTGCTTACTTACCTACCCGAACGACACTCCTCAATGTTGTTTCAAGACGTTACGTGTCGCCACTGACCACTGTCCTTTAACTAACCTCTAATCAGAATCTCGAAATAATCGTATCGATTTTGATTGGTGCGGCCATCTTTAAATAAAAGGTATTCCGCGTAATTTAATTTCTACAGAATGGTACGTTTCAACTACAAGGTACATGTTATACCTTATTTTATGTCGTTTAATTTAATAACATGCTAGTAAATACTTCAGTTTCAAATAATGTATTTTTATATATGGAACACATAAGTACATCTTTTGGCAACATGAAAAATATCACTTATAAATAATACATATTTATATAATTTGTGAGGTTTAGTTAAAATACATTATTCTTGTATAAATTAAATTTCACGGTGTAGACTTTATTGAAAAATGGCATTGTTACTCTAACTTTCTTAACTATTTCAAGATATGATTAGAGTAAGGTCTGTATTTGTACTTGGGCCGTTATTCCATATGAAAAATTAAGATCTATTTATCAAATTATAACGTAAGTATTAATATACGGTTATCACTTTTCCATACATAACATACTTTTTTAATACAAAAAATTGCAACAAAAATATTAAAATAAATAACAAATTTAACCCTTTTAGATATATAAATCCATTCAGTTGTTATATAATAGTTTATTAAATAGACTTTAATAAAAATTTATAAACAGTATTATAATCACTTTTTTATATTTTTCTTTAGAAGTGCTTTTCGTTTCTTTTCTAAAGCCTCCATACGCATATCTTCCAAATCTTCCATAATACCTAAAAAAATATAATTACGTTTAATCAATTCTGTGAAGAATTAAAGGTATCAAAAAGCGAAACATTATATGTGACACTACAAACATATACAAATAATTTATCAATATTACCTATTTTAGTAGATACATATTCTTCCTTAAGCTGCTGTGCAAAACTGCTTTCCATAGCTACATCATCATCATGATCTACACATCTATACTTATTTTTGTCGTAACCAAATATTTCGCTGATGTATTTACTATAGTCTTCTGTACCCTCTTCTACCTCATCGTCAATAAAATCTTCTAATTCAGAATCATATTCCTCTTCATCTTCGTCGTGTATGCGACCTAAAAGTTTATTACTAAGTTTACTGAACACAAATGGTACTATCTATATATTTTATAACTCGAATTACGTTTTTTAACACAATATGTATGCATGTACATTTGATTTATACTAAATCAGTTGACACTTTAGTACAGAATTACTCACAATTTTTTAAGAAATAAATTTAACAAATAGAAGCTAATAAAAATGTTAAACTCTAACAGACTAATGTTACAGATTGTTAAGATGTAAAACTACTTACGTTTATGAGCAGCTATTGGTCTTCTTTGTTCCCTTGAAGGAGGTAACTTAGGCTTAATCGGTTTAAGATCAGCTGGCGGAAATTGTTTTATTTTATCATTCATCATTTGAGGCGTACGATATTTCGTTATGCTCGCCGCGGGAGCTTGTTTTGGTATGTTTTTCAATGAATCTTGTTTTTCTGGAACCTTCACTTTAGAAACTGGCTTTTCAGATTTTATATTCTTCATATCTTCGATCTTACTTTTACTTAATTTTAACTTTTTCTTTTGTTCTTCAATAGCTTGTCGCATTTCTTCTAACTTTTTCCTTTCCATCTCTAACTTTCTTCGTTCTTCTAATAATATATCCTTCTCCGATTTTGATACTGCGCTAGACTTATTTACATTAGGTTTATTTTGAACAGGCTTTTCTATAGATTTTTGAACAGATTTCTCAATGGGTTTTTGAACAGGTTTCTCGACAACCTTTTTAAAAGATGGTTGTGTTCCTGTTGGCGGTTTTAAAGAAGTTTTGCTCAATGTTGAAGATGTTGCAGTTGGCTTTTCAGATACTTTAGACGTTTTGTTTATGTCATTTCCCTGAGATTCCTGTGTTTTACTAGATTTATTAGATACAGCCGGAATACCGTCTTTACTGTTCGTACTATTAACTTTATTCCGCTGTTCCTTTCGTTCTCGCCATTCTTTTTCTTTTGCATATTCTTTCATTTGCTTTTTCGTTAATAGCCTTTCTGGTTCTTCAGTTTTTGGCTTTACTTCAATTACAATTGGTTCATGCTGTTTCTTTTCTGCAATTTTTAATAATTCGCTGAAATCAATTGGCGGTGGCATAGCTTTCTTTTTGGGTTTGGGTTTCTCGTCTTTTTCTTTCTTATCCTCAATGTCATCTTTTTCAATTTTCGTATCTGTTTCTACGTCTGTCTCTTTTGTAGACAATTTTCTTTTTCGGCGATGTCCTAATGCTTCCTCTACTTCTTGTTGTTTTAAAGCTTGTTTCACCCTGTCCTAAAATCAGAATTCAAATAACAGAATGAATTTTAATTTAATTTAATTATTACTGAAAATATATATTTTATTAGCCACAGTTTTAAAACTCTATATGTATAATTTTTAAGTCTTAAAATCCAATACAAAGTATACATTTTCGTACTTTTGTCGATGCAATGTCCTTTATTGTCCGTTTCCGATTATCTCTAGAAAATAGGTTGTTAGATGGTGTACTATTATATTTATTCATTAACTGATTATAAAATGCGGAGGCCTCCTGTGAAACGTAGCCATAATCATCTTCATCGGGTTGAGATGGACCTATAAACAGATAAAAAAATATTTTGAGTACTTAAAATTTAATAATTTTTTCCATATTATTTTTCAAATTCCATTTTGTTCTTTTATTTTTATCAATATTTTCAACAGTATTAAATATAACATCTCTTTTCTTTTGTTTAGCAGAAAAAGAAGAATATTTTTATGTAAAAGTCTTAAAATCTAAATATAAAATATACTTTTAAATATACAGGTTTTAAACAAATATCTGTAACATATTTTAGAAAAATAAAAATTACAGACATATGCAATTTTAATGACGTGTAAAGACATCTTGTAAATTGCATTAAAATATTCTGGGAAGATATATAACTTGATCTTCGTAATTATAGTTTCCTTGAATTATAATAGATATTAATAATGTACATGTAGAATATACATTCTCTACTACATTCAACTCATAATATTATTCTCTATAGTTATATTATAGTTATCATTAATGGTTGCGTGAAATAAAAAGATGTTATTTATATTAAAAAAATACTTCAATTTTCTTGTCTTGAAACATTCAATAATACCAGGTCATCTCATAAATAAGATCTTTTTGTAGCTTACTTTAGAGTAAAACATGTTCAGACAATATCTGTTACTATTAATTTAAGCTGTAGGTATAAATTAATTATATAGATATACATAGAAATTATTTTGTTTCTTTTTTAATGGTACTGATTTTCTTAGCTTCTTAACCCCCCTCCCTTTGCCTTTCTTTTTTATATTAATTTTCAAAAATCGAAGGCAGTGAAAAAATACCATTTACAAATTCATATGCAATGTGTATTAAAATGCATAAAAAATGCTTAACAAATATCACAAATTTATATACACGTTAAATGGTGATATCGTATTTTCCTCTTTGAAACAGAAATTTGTATAAAATATCTCAAAGATAAACTTCATCAGTATAAACTTTGAGTAAAAATAAGTGAAAATATTATATATACATAAATGTGCAAAAGCTTTATTACATTGTAAAAAATTATATTTAAATAATTCTATTAAGATATATGAGAATCAAATTCATCTCTTTTAATGGAACTACAGATCTTTTTCCAAATCATTTGATAGCGCCTTCCGAGATGAATTGAGTACTCTATCGTATATATACGCTTTATTAATTAATTTTCGAAGTACTGTGTTTAAAAATGTATATACTGATTTGCAACAAAATCAAACTCCTACAACAGCAAGTACTAATAGCAGTGAACTTTAGAGCCTTTTATCATATGTGTTTTGGGAGGCAGTATTCAATGTAACTATTACAGCTCACATATGAACAAAACCACGTTTTGCAATAAATAATTTAACAATAAAATAACCCTATCATTTTATAAACAACAAATTAATTACAATTAATATTAAATGAGATAAGTAAGTCTTAGTTTATAATTAGAATCACAATTAGATTTATTTGAATGATACTACCAGTTCTGACTTTATGTAATAAACATAAGAGACATTTTGATTAATAAAAATAATCAATCTAGAGTCTGTCCTCTAGACTACTCTAGAATTATATTTAGTCTGACCTTAATTGCTTGGAATCCTCTGCCATGTAAATCCACAAAATCCCACTGCCCTGTTGGACGGTGGATAAGTAAGAAGGCATTGCGCTGATTGTACATATTCATACTCAATTACCTGCGGGCAAAAACACTGCCCATTATGGATAGAGACTGGTACTTCTAAATACTCATTAATACGAAGATCATTGATCACACACAGCTTTGTATTAATTTCTTCAGAGATTACAACCTATATCCAGCTTGGTTGTAGTTAAAGACTAAATTTATAATCTGTGCAAATGTACTGCTATGTTATAGCAATAATTATATTAAAGGAACATACTGAAAACCAAATTCTTATATACAACTAAAGTATTTACATCTCCAACTGTAATAAGTTTTATTAATTGACATAAATTAAAATCAGACATAACAAATAAAAATTTGCAAAATCTGATATTTAACTTTTACCTGTAAAACAAATACTGCCTACTATAGTTACTTTTAAACTATTACTTATGATACTATCAGGTTGAGTCATAAATATCCTCCATTGAAGGTAAACATAGCTTATATTCATAGAAAAACCTATGTGGCTTATTACAGGTAATATTTTTTGCACTTCTATAGAAACTCATTTTCTAGCTGGTAGTCAGAAACTACACATTTTAAGCACAATATTAAATTAAGAAAATTGGAAAACAAAAAGATGCACACTCATTACTTTTGTTCTGGGAGTTGAAATAAGTGAATAATGATATGATAACAAATTACAAAATTTGATTCAGGAAATTTGGATTTGAAAAATGAACTAATACCAGGTCATGTACTGGACTTCAATGAGGAGTGGATCAAAATCCACTGCAAAAAGAAAGAAAATTAGCAGACAAGCTGTACACATTCTAATCTACTGTTTGCCATTATTTGAAAAACTTGGAAAAATCAGTAAGTTGGGAATACGTGTTCCACGGTAAGAGAAATACATAAAACAGACTGTATGACACAACTTACACAACAAAAACTTTTGGAGCTTGGTTGTTCAAGTTTTGTCACACCCACCATACACATCGGACGTCTCTCTTATTGACTATCACCTTTTCCGAGCTGTAGGAAATAAATTGAATAGAAAAAGATTTTGTATCAAAAACCCACAAATTTTTATGCACAAAGAATTAAGAAAGTTCCAGATAAGTAGAAAAAGTTTATCAACAGCAAGGGGGAATATATAAGGTATGTCATATAACTGGGACAAGCTATATCTCCAATTTAGTAAGGGATGCACACGAATTGTTAAGAGAAAAGTTGAACAGTATTATATTGTTTATATTCCTACAACTCCATCTTTTTCACAAATGCACAACAATATATTTGAAAAATTCAATCATATGACATTTTTCTCAACAGTTATTAAATTCTTAGTAAATTCAAGATATATATAACTTGCCCCAATTGCATGGTGTGCCCTGTATAATGTACAAATATAAGCATTAAAGTATATTAAACATAAAGGAGAAAAATGAAAATTATTTATGACTCAACCTAATATATTTCAAAACACAATAAAATTTAGTTAAGGATTTTGTTGAAAGTTAATATGTATGTGTTTTAATGAATAAACAACAATTAACATTAAAAAATTTCAAAAATTTTGTATTGATAATTGTTTTCAAGGATGAACCTTATATTAATGAAATCACCATTAATTAAATCTTGCATTTCAATTTTAATTAATATTAGTACATGTCTTAAATATAATGAAGAAAATATTATTTCACTTATATAATACTATTTCATACCTGCCAGTGTAACAGCTGTATTCTCATTGTCAATTGCATCTGCCAATACAGATTTATTTGCTGCTTTACACACTTTCAAATGTTTATTTATCCGACTTTGTGCTTTATGATCGCGTAATGCTAACAGATTCTAAAAATAAGGAAAGAAATAACAATAAAAAATGCTACATTTACGTACAAAATAAACGTTTATAAGTCCATTATAATCCATTAGAAATATACCTCTCTTTTTCTCTTTTCCTCTAAAGCCTTTTGTCTTTCTTCCTCTCCCTTGCGTGCTAGAAACTTCTTTATATTGTCCGAAAGTGCTTTAGCCTGTTTGTTTGGCTTTTTAGGTGGAGCAAATTTTGTTTGATAGCAAGCAATCGGCTATAAAAAGAATTAAATAATTCAATTGTACTGTTATAGATATAAGTAATATATTAGGAAAGAAATATAATAACCTGCTTGCTATTTTCATTCTTCTGTGCTACGCTCAACAATGTACCAAAATCCATTTTTATGGCAGGATAAAAAATATACCAAACGCAAATTACGACGTATCTTTCAGTTTCACTCCTTGAGCATGCATTTTATTATCTAATCTCAAATCTCAACTGTTTGAACACATAATTTTCATTATATATTGACACCTTCAACACTATAATTATAATATTGTTAATAATTCATATAAATGCTTTTGAATACTTGTTAAAAATACATATGCCTATCGAACGAACAAGAACTGTACAGACAGGTAAAGATAAACTGAATGTTTATGGAATAAAGTAAAACCTGCAAAATTATATTACTTTCTTCCAACAGATGGCACGTAAGTAGTGCTATAATACAGTGACGGACATAAATATACGAATACCCCGACGTTTGGCTTAATCAGGTACGGGGACCAAGATAATCTTGTCACCTCTACAACAAGAGTTGGTCTTAGCAAATTCCGAAATTTTCTAATACTTAAATTTCCACATTTGCAAATGTCGAAAATTCATTTCATCATGCTTCATGTAGAGCATTAATGAAACTAAGGGACCTAACCCACTCCAGAGAAAAAGTCTAGTTACGGCACTGCTTTTAAGGCAAAATGAATTTCTTCAAATTTTAGAATAAAAGTAATTTTAATGATTATTTCCTTCTCAAAAACCATGATATTTTTAAATTAATTCCCATTTAATTCAAAAATTCATTTCTTACTTTCTTTACCAAAGTATTATTCTTTAAGCATCTGAATGTATTTTGTAATACAATTTTTATCTATAAAGATAAACTCAACATTCTAAAGAACATAAATGTATGATGGCACAATTCTTCAGTATATGACATTAGAAATTGTACTAAACATTAATTCCAGCTAATTCCAAATAATTTAATTCCAACAGTTTTATAACAAAAGAGAATGATATTTAATACAAATAATCATATAAAATGTGTGGTTCATTTTTTATTATGTGATAATAGCAATAAATTTTGTAATATTAAATCTCTGTCAGAATGAAGACAACCAATACACATTTGAAAAAACTGAGAAACATTAGATACGTTATCAATATTACTAAATAATGTTAATATAAAACTGTAACGCCATATCAATGGTTCTAGATCTATAGAGAAATGAAGTAATAATAAAAATAAATTTCTAACAGTACTCCAATTTTTTTGAATGATATGTGACTTCATTTCAGAAAGAATTCTGTGTTTTGAAAAAATCATGGAATACTGCCTTTCGCTTCTTTTATAACAATGCATAATTTTACATTGCGCAGATATATCCTGAGATTTTTCTGCTTCCTCTATTTTTCTTTTCCTTGTTGTCCTTTCTTGTTTTTCTAACCAAAGTAACTCAATGGCTTGATTCTGAAAATAATTAAATTTTAAACAATTGTCTATAAATTTGTAATGAAAATTTTATTTCTATGTACCACTTTTTCTCTTCTAATTTTCTGCATTTTATATTTTCTTCAATGATATTGTTCAATATAATATGGTACAGTATTTCCTGTGAATGCAATAAATCAAAGTTTTATACCAATTTGATATTTTTCATGTAATTGTAAACAATCCTAAATCACATAAAGTATATTGCATTTGATATAGCTCCGACTAATTTCAGTAGGTTCCATTACTATGCGCTTTCCATTTCGTTTATTATGTACATGGTGGGCAACAATACGTAAATGAGAAAAAAAAATTAATGATATAGAAAGTATACAAAATAAAAAATCACTGGATATATGTGCTCGATGTATGATTGCGAGATGCGCAGTATGAATGAAAATTCATTGTATAATGAGTATAGAGTCTGGTTGAACAAAGTATAGTAAATACGTTCTCTAATGACAAAGACTATGATATCGTACCGGTTTCGAAAGTGTTAAAAGTAAATCTTCATTTTCAAATAAGATCGGACTTAATATGTTGTGTACTGTATTCTTTTATACAGTGTTGAATGTTTAATGTATTCGACAATTTTGCTGAGTTAATTTTTTAACTGTATATTTTTACGTATCTAACAGTTTTTACAAATAATATAATTTGTAATATTCGTATCAATATGTGTACTACAGTGAAAAGTAAAAAATATCAGGTAATTAAGAAAATTGAATAAATTTCGCGAACTAATTCATAAGCAATGAAGTATTATTTAAATTATGACTAATAAAATCGTACAGTTCTGCATCTGAATTAGCAAAAATATACGCAGCAAAAATGCATTAATTTAAATAAATACTTTTGTTATAACTATTTTAACTAATTAGAATTAATTTTTTAAACAAAATATTTAATAAATTTAAGCTATATCAGGTATGCTATAAGAGCAAAATTTATATGTTGATCATATACATATTTATTTTATCTTGTGTAATGGTCTATTATAAAATTTTTATTTTTAAATGTATAAATGTATCACTTGCTAGTTAACTGGTTACCACAAATGATACTATTATCAAATTATATTATCAGAATGATAAATTTGTGTTGATTTCCTATAATGATTATCGCAGTGTATATTTTTGCTGAAACAAGTATGTTTCTGATGTTGACTAATAAAACAAAACCTTTAGTATTTCTAATAAGGATGTTCATTTATTAGATATGTATATAATTGTAATAATTCTTCAGAAAAAAATAATAATCAATTTTTTGTGTTTTTATTGTTTTTGATAATATTATTTTCTTTTTTAGGATAATGATAAATGCAAAACAGTATGTGAAGCAGTAAAAAATTTGTTCAAAAACTTTTTAAAATGTTTCATCATTCTATTTCATACAGTATTTGATTATTTAATAGACTTAGTTTTTGGACTATACTATAATAATAAATCACAAAAGGTTCCATCAATAAAAAATGATTTGTTGGTCATGAGTGCATCACAGTTGGCTGAAAAGATCAGGTACTATTTATATTAGCATTTAGGTTTTAGTGTTTAACATATTTAACAAAAGAAATTAAAGAATGATTATCAGAGTATATAAGCTATGATTATTGTATTAAACTATTACCAAAGAAAATGATAGATATTGTTTCTATATGAGTTATTTTAATTATATTGTGGTATATTAGTTATATTAATAGGTTCTTAATAACAACTTTTGTTAATATTATAAGGATATGAAATATACAGGATGTTTAGGATAATAATATATACATGTATAAAATTGCAATATGTAAATATTTTTGTAGAACAAAAAAAGTATCTTCTGTAGAAGTTGTTACAGCATTTATAGAAAGAGCAAAAGAAGTAAATGGTATAATAAATGCCATAGTTGAAGACAGGTATTCTGAAGCTTTAGAAGAAGCTAAACAAGTAGATCAACTGTTACAGAAGTTAGAAAATACTGATTCATTAAAGAAAGAAAAGCCTTTCTTAGGTGTACCATTTACAACAAAAGAAAGCAATGAAGCTAAAGGTAATAATGTTCATTCAGTGTTTCATTTCATTTTCTATTTTAAGTGATGATATTTTTGAAATTACTGAAATAATTACTTTAGCTAAAATACTAATTAAATTCATTAAAATGTATTTCATTGTTATTATTAGTATGCATTAATTATTCATAATTGTATAATACATTTAATAAAAGTAATTACATAGGTATGCTTCATACAATGGGTTTAATAAGCAGACGTGATTATCGTTCTGAAGAGGATGCCAAAGCAGTATTATTTATAAAGAATGCTGGTGGAATCTTAATTGCAAAAACAAATGTTCCTGAGTTAAATCTATGGACTGAATCAAGGAACATTTTATATGGACAAACTTGTAATCCATATGATACCACGAGGAATGTTGGTGGAAGCAGTGGTGGAGAAGGAGCAATAATTGCTGCCTGTGGGTCAGCATTTTCTATTGCCAGTGATATTGGTGGATCTACTAGAATGCCTGCCTTCTTTAATGGCGTTTTTGGATTTTACCCAACTTCAGGTTTTTATAGTTTACATAAATTATTATTATGAATATATTTATGTTGAATAATAAAAGATTTATAATAACTAAATTTTAATACTTCTAAATTTTTTATAACTAATTAAATTTTCTTATAACAAGTAATATTAATAAAATTACTTTCAGGTTTAATATCACTAAAAGGTATTGGACTTCGACAAAGTGATTGTCCTGATTCTATGGCACAACCAGGTCCAATATGTAAGAAGGCAGAAGATTTAGCCCCTATTTTAAAAGTTTTAGTGGGGGAAAAGAAAACATTACTACAACTTGATACAGTAGTAAATGTAAAAAGCCTTAATATTTTTTACCAAGAAAGTTCAGGTGATATAAGAGCTAGCAAAATAAGTTCTGAAATGAGAGCTGCTCTTCTAAAAGCTGTACATCATTTAAAAGAAGTTACTGGATTAGCAACAAAAGTGAGTAAAAAATGATATAAATTTAATTGTTACATAATATCGCTTATTTAAATTAATATTTTGTTATATTTGTTTCCTGATTTTATTGCTTACTTGTAATATTTTCAGATAAAAATACCAGGTTCTGAATATAGTTATCGTCTATGGAGGTATTGGATGACCCATGAAGAGGTCAATTTTAAATTAAATATAACAAACAAAAAGGTATATGTTATATTATCTTTACATTAATATTATGTTAAATGTATAAGCATTTTCATATGAAAATGAAATTAGATTCGGTCGTAAAAATTAAATTTTTTATACATTTTTGTTTTTCTTTTAAACTTAAAAAATGTTATAAAAAATACTATTCACCCATAGTATTTAAAATTAATAATCCTAAATATGCATTCAAATTAAAGGAGTATATAATTTTAGCCATTTTGCTACAAAATACAGATAGATATATAAATTAACACTGTTTATATACTTATATAAATAAAAAATAAACTAATTATAACTAAAATAATATTTGTTTTAGTATTGCACAAGTTCCGGTGCAGAAATTACGAAGTATTTAACAAGAAAGTCAGAGCATACATTTTCCGTAATTATGAAATTAATCGATGAAGATTTCTTTCCAAAAGAAAACGCTGAATGGGCAACGAATATAACTGAAAATATGAAACAATTTTTGTTGGTATGTCTTAATTTGAAATCACACATTTCAAACATATGTAAATAAATTTTAACTTTTTAATTGGTTTGTTAGAGTAACCATTAAAATTCAATTAAGTTTTTATTTTTAGGATAAATTACAAAATAATGGAGTGCTATTGTATCCATCTTCACCTTTTCCAGCCGGTTATCATTATACGGCTTATTTTAGACCTTTTAATTTTGGTTATTGGTGCCTCTTCAATGTCATGAAATTTCCAGTTTGCCAAGTGCCTCTTGGTTTAAGTAATGATGGATTACCCGTTGGTATACAGGTAAAGAAATTGAAATTAACTTACTGATTTCGATTATGAAATAATTTTCTAGTTAATTAATTATGAAATTGTTTTATTCAAGGTTGTTGCAGCCCCATATAATGATCACTTGTGTATTGCTGTAGCACAAGAATTGGAAAAAGCATTTGGTGGTTGGGTTCCACCGGCTTAATTGCATAAATTGAAGTCTGTACGGTTGTTTTAAATTATAACAAAAATGTTTGGTTGATAATAACAGTAGTTATTATTATTACAATAGTAATATAATAAAATAATAATTATTTTATTATAAGTATTGGCATAAATGATAAATCTTTTATTATTATTTTCACATTAATTTTTTATGATTTGTTTTATGTTATATAAATAAAATATATAACAGCAAACATTTTGAATGACATGTCGCTGACATTTATTACAGTGCTTTTTCGTTTTGTTATAATTAAATGAAATTCTAATTTCACAAATCTTTAGCGTTTTTGGCGATTTTAATATTTTTTTTCTTTAATTTCTGAAAGTTCTGTTACATTCATGTTGTATTTGGTGGTGGTTTATATATTAGGTTTATATATTTCAATTGAAATCTGTTACACTATTTGAATATTGAAATATATTAATTGGTTATTATTTGAATAAGAAACTGGTTGATTATACAATTTTCTTTTTTTAAATATTTTTATCAAACAAGTTATATTCAACAGAAATTTTCTTTAGATACATGTAGGTAACTTATTGGACATAGTGCACGTTAAATCTAATTAAAACAGTGTATTTGAGTAGAATGTCATTTTTTGAGTTTGAATCTCTAATTTCACATGTACTTAAATGAATGTATATATTTTAATATTTTTTTATTGAATATTTTATTATGTAATATTTATACTGAATATGTGATTGTATAAGACTCATATTTGTCTGTTTTTTTACATTTTTAAATCATTTTTATATAATATTTTTGTTGGATATTGAAGTATATTTTTCCTAATAATGAATTGTGTAATATCATTCCAGTTCTATTAGTTCAAATAAAACTGAACATGATTATGATTAAAATGGTGTTGATTGTAATAATCTATCTAAAACATAAATGAGGTATCAGGCATTTATTATATTATAACTTTTAATGTACAAATTACAGTATGCAAAATAAAGATGCAAAACAATCTATAAAGTTATGTATATTATGGAGCTATTATTAAAAATGATAAATCATACTACTCATTGTATTACAATGTTTCTATATCAGCACAATGCATATGTGACTGTAGGTGTAATAGATAAAATGAGATGTGTATACGTACAGTCAAGTGCAATGTAGACTTCCTTGAATGAAGGCGAATGTAGAGGGGCACCCCACCACTCCTCAGTTTTGGGGAATCACATGTAAACTTGAAATTTTCAAACTTTAAAGAAGTTCAAATTCCTAAATTTCTTAAATTTTATACATCTTTAAATTCCAAAATTTCTCAAATTTTCAAATCCCCGAGTTTTCAAATCTTTAGTTTTCCGACGGACCTAAGTCCCCAAATTTCTAAATTTTCAAATCTTCGCATTCTCAAACTTTATAAAGTTCTAAAGTTTGAAAATTTATCAATCGAAAACCAACGAGCGACACCTGCCATGCTCGTCAATGTACAGTCACACGTTATATCGCCACGCGTTATACCATCCACTCGTAATTTATTTAATCACGATTCAGTTTTACTTTATCTTGCTCGTGGCTACTCGTGGCCATTGCTGCCTGTGACGACATTGCCCGAAGACTCGTAGTCGAGAGTGGGGGTAATGACGTCGTAGCTCTCGCTCGCTCCATTCACTGACCGGCCGTCGCCGCGAGTAGTCGTTATTCTGTCCTGCTTTCTTCTGAACATCGATACCGTTCCAGGATCTAACGGAATATCCCGGAAGCGTGCTTCAGCCTTTACTATTTCTTTGTGTTCGAACTTTTTCATACGATTTTTTATCAGAGATCATTGTTGTTCTTAGTAGAAAGATCAATTTCAATCGACGCTTTTTAATCAGAGCCTGGAATGTATTTGTGAAAGCTACTTACTCTTGGTCTGTCTTTCTTACTCCCGTGTCTTTGCGTTGTGTGTGCGCTCGCGTTCGCGTGTATGATTTGTGTACATAATAGTATTTGTACGGATTCGAGAAGGTCTTTGGACGCGAAAGGATACGATCGATTACGATTCGTGGAAGGAGATATGACCGTCGCCGGAAAGGTAAGTTCTGATGAATTCTTTTTAATTTTCCAATTTTTCAAATTCAATTAAACGCGTCCAGAGCGTCGCGTTTACTGTTACAAATATCTTGATAATTGCTTAAGGTAAACATCATTTAGAGTTTCTTCACTGGTTTTACTACATTCTTAGAGTTGTAAGTTTACATCAGATACGGTGTTTTGTAGCTTTGATTCTGTTTTTGTTGATCGTAGAAACTGCGAAACGTAGTGTATTTTTACCGCGAACATCAAACCCGTATAAAATTGAAAACAGATTTAACGACATTTTTATTATCGGGATTTTGTTATTTTTACGTGGAAAGTTAGACAAAGATCATTTTCGTAACTGAACAATTTTATAAATTGCTTTATTCGGTTGTTATTCAATTTTATATCGTTTTTAACTTAGAGTTTTACCTTTTTACTATTTTTTTACTGACAGTAACTAATGTCACCTAAATCGATTTAAATTGTTGAATGTAATGTTTAACGAAAGAACTTTGTAAAATATAATTGCAACTTGTCTTTTTGTGTCTTGTTTATAAACTGACTTGCTAGAGTGGGATCGCGACCTAAATTAGAGCAACGAGATACGACGATAGTATTCTTAAGTTTCAAAAATATTTTTTTGTCAAACATTACGATATTTTGTACCATATTAAGTTGTTGCGATACAATATTTTATATTTACAGAAAATTAACTATAACTTTTGCGATTTATGTTCTTATTTAAAGCAAAGTTTGTTCTTTTCAGTAAGTCAGCAAGAAAGGTACACTGTCTTAATTGTTATTTACATTTATAATAATAAATTCGTTTTTCGCTTTTGATTATTTATAATTTGTACCATCATTTTATGATGTCTGTAAATTCACTTTTAAATTCATTGTCGATAAAATGTAGCGAAATTAATGAAAGTAGAATGTAGTTTGAAATTAATATTTACTTAGAAAGCAGAGTTTCTTGTACAAACCTTTATATTTTGATATTAGAAGTTTTAAAAACCAGTTAAGTTAAAATGCAGTTCCTTATGGCGATTACACATGACCGTACTAAAAAAGGAAACTTGAAAATTTACATAATTTGTTATATAAGTTATATCAGCTTCAATCAAATTGATCTAAATATTAACCAATCCTTTTTCTTCTCCATTCTACTTTAATATTCTACTTTTAAATATTTCTAAATATTTTTAAGAACATATGTTATTGTTATTTATTGCATTGTTAAAATGAATGAATGTACAAGCATTTTTAATTAAGGCGTTAAAAATATATTAGTATAACAAAGAAACAACAAAATAAAATGAAATTGCGAATTAACAAAAAAGTTGAAAACTTATGGTATCGCTGCGCATTATATGGCCACGCGTTGTATGACTTTGTGTTATATTTCCATACAGTATAACCTCGCACTATATTACATGCGTTGTATAATTTTGTACTATATCATGAGATGTATAACCTCGCGCTATATTACCATATGTTGTACACCTCACCTTGTATTACTACACGTTATAAAACCTCGCGTTATATGACTAATCGTTGTTAAAAAACAACTTAATGTTAAAACGAAACCTTACTTAATACTTGAATGTAATTGATGTGCATTAATTTAAATGCTTTTTGCAGTTTGCATAAAAGTTGATTCTGCATGTCATATTTTACATGCTGCGAAATTATAGGCTCACATCTATAATTAACGCAAACGCAATTTTAGCCGTTGATACTCGGCCAATTTTGAGAAAAATATCTCTAAAATTTGGAAAAACTCATAGTCGTGTATATTCAGGTTTATTGAACATTTTATTCAATATACTCGCTATGCGTAAATCGTCCATATTTTATCAATATTTTATTGATTATTGAAATGATTTACGTTTCATGAAGTTTTTCTATTTTTTTCTTATTTTTATTTAAACTTAATTCTTCGTAATTTTATCATTAGAATCTATTCATTCTTGCTTGAACTTTAAACGGATCCATATTTCAAGAAAATATTTATTCGAACTTGAAACTTGAGCTGATATCGATAGTGTTATCGATAAGTATTGCTAATATCGCAGTATTATCGATAATATCATTAACACATCGGATGACCGAAATAGAACGTAACATGTAATTATCGTTCAACTTATTCGTATTTAAATTTCTAACCTAACCTGACAGAGCATGTACATAATTTTATCAAATTATTCTCGTTTAAAGTTACATGAAATTAAATTCGAAGTTCAAACATCGAATCTAATATCGAGTAACATACTAATGTATCGATAATTATCACTAATTATAATTATCTCAGTTTCTCTAGGCAAAGTTAATTCAAGGTAGGTTTAGGTTAGTTTTCCTTTCTTTTATTCTTGATATACCGATGATTAATGAGTGTGATGGTCAGCGATATAATATGCGTGCAAACATTGTTATTCACAGATATAGAGGTAATGAAAATTTCATTAACAATAAACTCGCTAATACTTTCTCCAATCGTAAATTGGCAATTTTATATGTTGTTTACATAGCTAAAACATAAAATATGTACGTATACTTTATTTCACACATCGCTTGGTTAATTACTGCATTTTACACTTTAATATTTTGCGGTTCGTTGACGACATTGTAGACTCGCGATATAGCAATGTGATTTTATCAATTTGCAAATGAAACTTTTATTGTACGTATTTTTATCAAAAGGGAGCATTTGTAGTATCAAAATTTTTAGAGCAAAACGGTGCATTGTTTGAGAAAAACTTGTGTTTCAATTCAAGGTTTTTTTTTATACATATATACGTGTTCATACAGTTACTATGTTTTCAGTATACTGCAAACAGTGAGTGCTCCTTGAGAAGTATTAATAAATAACATTTGTATGTCAGTTTAAGAACAACTATGTATTTAGGGAGTGGGAGTTTGGGGACCTAAAGATTTGTCAACTTGCAGATTTTGAAGTTTTGAAATTTTAGAATTTAGGGATTAAGGAATTTAAGAATTTTTAATTATAATTTAAATTCAAGAATCCACGTTTAAAATTTACGAATTTTAGCATTAGAGAAGTTTGGAAAATTAGTAATTTGCGAACTTACAAATGTAAAACTTGAAATGCACATAAATTAAAAATTTCCAAGTACAGATATTGATTTATCAATGTCCGTGAGTGCACGTCTCGTGCGTTACATTATCACGAAAAATGCATTGATAAAACACTCGTAGAGCTCCGCGCATACGACACGTTTTTCTTTATTTCTTTCTGCAAAATATAGTCGTAAAATTTTATCGTTTACCTCTAGTGTACCCTATATTTACTTTACCGGCAATTTTCACGACCAGAGGTAAGCGTGTGCTTAATTCTTAGAGTAACTGTACATGAACGTTTTATTGGTTGATTTACGGCTTGCTTATGTTCCGATATCACCTATTGGGTTTTCGATTCTCTCTATTATATTGCAGATACCTGCGTAAGTGTATAATTGAGAAGGTTGGGCTTGGGAAAGCGATATGTAGCCTGACGTAGGAGCGCACGAAGTCGTTGGTAGGGCATAGGCTGCAACCCGTGACATGTAGTGTCGTAAATTTCACGCTTTTTTCATTATGGACCTGTGTCTTGTCTCTTTTAACCCTTTCCATACAATCACCTCTGTTGAAAACCGTACATTTGTATATTAACACTTAACGAACAGTTTGTTTTTCTTCGTCTTCCTCGGTTTCCGGCCATTTTTTAAGAGAAATACGTATGGTTTCAATCCGTCGTAGTTTTATTAAATCAACGCTATTTTTGATACAGTTTTACAGAGTTATTTGTTTGTCTAGTATTTCTTAAGAGCGTGATATTTTGTAAAACATTCACCCCTGTGAAGTGGAACTCGACAGAATTCACATGTATCTCTTTCGTGCCTACCATTTTCACGGTTACGAAATTAATAAAAAATACTAGGTAAGCAAAACTGCGCAGCAGGTTCGACTAGAACGGTAACAAGAAAACACCCAGTGCGCATAAAAATGAAAACCTAACGCTTAATAAAAATTCGAGTAAAAGCGCAAAACGTGACCCGTCTGTTAAGTATAAAATTACCTAACTCACTGAATCGCAATTAAAATAATTCTGTATATTTTTTATTTGTAATTTTTACAAATAAAACAATATGTCGTAATAAAATTACTATAATGTAATAAATAAAATGAACAGAGGTGACATTGATAATATGCTAGACATTGATAATTATTTTTAAATTGTAATCATTGAGAGCAATTGATGTCGATCTATCGTTTAATATCTCACGATACGTACACCATTTAAATGAATTACCTATGTCATTTAATATTATAACTATCTTATGTTTGATATTATTATTTGAAGCGAGTGTACATCTTATTGGGTCACCATTTATATTTATATGCGAAATGTTTATTTATTTGTTTACATCTGTAAATTATTTTTGTATGGTATCCAGTTAAAGGAAGAGAAACTAGTAATTTTTATTAAAAACATGACATATCGTATGTATTATATGTCACATTGAATAATATGAAGTTAAAAATGTTTACTACGGTTAATACCCATTGGCAACAAATTGATCTTGATTATTTATTAAGGAGAAATATGTAGCGAGTTAATAGTAACGCCTTCGACATTAACATTCATCACTGTGTCTCTAGCAAGTGATCAACACTTTCTGTCGACTTTCATTGAAATGTTTGCAATATGTTATACTTACAGGTATAAGGTCAGAGATTTCGTTATTAATAAATATAGAATGTTTATTACCGGTACATTACTAAAAAACTAATATTATTATGCATTTATAATAAACATACAATTATAATAAAAATACCAATAGTTAAACTCTTGAATGATTTGCATAACTTATTATTTTTTATATTAACAAGAATAGTATATCTAACATGGATAAAATTACAAAATAATATAATTTTAATAATAAATACGTTAATAGAAATGAAATGTTTATTCTTGTAGAAAATCTCATGAATTATAAAATAAAACCAATGAGATAATTTTATGAGTTTACTTAATTACTGAGTAAATGATTTAGAAATTATTCTCAATTCAAATATGAAATAGGAATTTTTTTTAATTACTGATTTTCTACTTGTAAAGTAGGAGAGTTCAGAATAAAAGAACAGTATTTGCCGCGTCTCTTTACTTTCACCTGGATCTTTGCTAACAGTCATATCCGGTAACCTGAAAGAGCTATACTTCGTTTAAGCTAACTTTACTTCTCCTTCAAAGATTTTCATACGAAATGCAGATTTATCATTGAAAGAAGATGAAAATATATCGATCACCTGTACTATACTCTCCAGAATATTGTAATTTGTGAAATAAAAATTTATTTTTCTAGCTAGTTTAGTAAACAAAATTTATGTCCATCTTAATGCATATAATTTTACATTTCTTACTTTCTAATATAGGTTTTTGTAACTATTTATTTTCTTTTAGTACATTGATTTGTATTCTGTTACAAAAATTGTATAAAATTATTGATAACGTTACTGAATTTCTCGGAAAAATAATACATAGTGTTTATTCAACAACCGATATGCAATTGGGCACAGTAGGCTACCATAATAAATTTTAGAAGTTTAGAATTTAAAAAAATTTAAAAATTGGGATTTAGAAATTTAAGAATTTGTGAAAGTATGTAGAAAATTTCGAGCTTGAGGATTTAGAAATTTGGGAATTTAGGAACTGAAAGATTTAGAAATTTTTTAATTTTGCAATTTAAAATTTAGGAAGGGAAATATAGGAATTTTTTAAATTTAGAAATTACGCAATTGATCTTCCAAAATGGAAAGTAATTGGGAGTGGCTCTTCCCTTATCTAACCCAAAGGAAACGTTACACTACGATATACTATACTTCTTATAAAAATAAAGTATTATAATGCAAATTTGTACATAAGTGAAAATAAAAGTAATTTAATAAGAGCCTAAAAAATATCACTGAAAGTAGCTAATAGATACGTGAAGGATATTAATAGTCATATGATCTTTTAAAAGAAATAGTTATTTAGAAATTATTCGTCATTTTTCAATTTTTTTTTTAGAAATACGTGGACTGTACCATCTTGGAAACTGAAAGCATCATTGACGCAGAAGACTCTTCTTACGATAGCGATTACGAAACTGAGGATCCAATCGGATCCACCAACGTCCATTCACAAGTGGAATTACAGGTATATTGATTTTTATTAAATATAACCATTTAGAGCCTTGATTATGTTCCAGTACAATGTGAATTTCCAATTCTTATATAAAATGTCTTATCTTTTGATTTGATAAAACAAACCTAGTTCTATAAAAAAAAATTATTAACGACTTTTATATATTTTTCACATGTTCACTCGTAAAATAATTATTCAACCACATTAAATTCTGTGTCTCTCCATTCAATCCTTGTTTGAAATATTTCTCAGAATCAACCGTTTCGTAGATATTCGAAAGAACTAATCTCAAAAGGACATCCTGTGAGATGTTACGTTTTAAATATATGCAAAACAGTTGACATTTCGAAACACCGTTATTAACTGGTGCTAATTAATTATTTAATATGACATTATAGGCGACTACTCCAAATCATTCAGATGTGTCCAGGACCGCCTCAGATACCTTGGCTGCAGAATTTGCAGAATATGTCACCGTTCAAGGAAGTCCTCCTAATCAGAGTCCAGGTAAACAGTTTTCTGTAAAAATTACATCACTTTCTTTTCGATAAAAAACTAGTCTTAACTGTACAGCTATCGATACAAATGTAAAATAACATCTTATTTTCTGTGTTACACTTTTATTCCGGAATGCGTTATAACTATTGATCTTCTATGGCACACCTAATAAATAACAATTTGTATTATAACGTTGTATCTTAAAATTGAAACTGTACATAAAATATTAATTATTCAATCTCCCGAAACTAAATTCACCTTCAAAAAAAAAGAAAAAAAGATAAGAAGCTTTGTACCAACCTGTGTGGAGATCAGTTGTAGGTTTGCAATGCTACTTTCGTTTTTAACGATTCACATTCGAAAGTTGAAGCATTTCCTTACGAGAATATAATATTATCATCACTTCTCCTTGGAACCTTTCTTTGCAATTTTGAAATCATGCACTTTGAGATCATCTTTAAATTTTGATCACATCATGCTCGTACCTATCACAAATTTCTCTAACATTTTAGGGATTCCTCCCCTCCTGGCACTGATGCTTCGTGTGTTTCAACCGAAGATCCTAAACTTCTTTATGTGACAGGCCATCATACATATTTGAGTCTATTCGAGGTCGGGTTTCTTACTACTCTCCTCGGTGAGTTGTCCTCATTCACCTGCTTCTTGTATTTATAGAACCCTCTTAGAAACACGATTTTTCCAAATTAAACATCTCCCTGCTAACCATCGGTCTTTTAACTATTGCTGATTTCACTAATAATTGTCGTTTAAAATTTATTCTCATTACATTTTAACAACTTCGACATCGGTACACTGTCGAGCACGCTGGTCTTCTCTAGAAAAGGCATGCCCAACTGGCAGGGTGTTTCATCTAACTTTGCCACCCTTAACTATCTTATTTGTAAGAATGCAAAAATGCTTCAGAAAAAAGTTATTATATTTTAAGGTGCAAATTGTGAGGGTGAAGGTTACATCTTCTGAGATTTCACTTATCTTTGCTTTTTAAATAAAACTTGGTAACTCTTAAATATTAAAACAAATGGGGATCTGTTTCCTGTGAAATGCTTTTTTCCTAGAGAAGAATAACAGTATGCTCGGCACTGTACATTCGGCTGCAATGTAGGCTTCCTTTCGCTAAGGACAGGTGTAAAGGAACCTTCAATTTTTTAGGATCAAATTGCCAATTTGCACATTTTTAATTTCCAGATTTGCAAAGCTCCAAATGTTCTGAATTTTCAAATTAGTAAATTCTCAAATGTGTCACAAATTTTAAGGAAGCCTACCGTGCCCGTTAATGTATACTACACACTGCACTGCCACACTAATTTTCGTACTTAACATAAACTTTATCTTATAAAAGGCTTACTGTATAAAACTCAAGTATTAAGATGTAATAAGTAACTAATTTAATTTTAACTAACAATAACAATAGTAATTTATATGTAATAAAATTTTTAACGACTGTGTATAAAACATCGGCTTAGAGGGATTAATGATAGTGCAGTATTTAATTTTGTTATATAAATAAAAATATTTGTCTTATTTCAGCTTTGTAATTGATTGTCCCCAATTAGCTTGAATCAGTATGATGTACTTGTCTATTCTAATTAATTTTTATAATATATTTGTTAATACCGTCGTTATTTTATTTTATAGAAACAGCAGATTAATTGAAATATGTGTGTAGCTTTCAGAAGTTTGATCTCCACATGGGCAAGTACATACATAGCAAGATGTTGAGGTCCTAACAATTGAAGAGCTCATTGAAAAAGGAGCACATGTTATATCTACTTTTTAAAGATAATAAAGATATATATTTTTCAATTAATCTTTTCCTTTTAATGTTAAATGAAAACTATAATTTTATAAATACTTTTTTTTAATTCACTCGAAATCGGTAAAAATGAAGTTCACCCCTTTGTCTGTAGTCTTCGATTATTCTTGCATTGTATAACAACGAGCAATTAATTATTTATCTATACGTTTTATATGATTAAAGTAGAGTGCATAGTTCAACAAATATGACAGTAAATAGTTAAATATATTATCACGTTCAGTTCCAGGATAACAGGTTTATACTATTTTATAAAAAAGTGGTTTGTGGCGAATGAATTTCCAGTTAACGTTAAGTACTGGTGGTAGAGACCATGTTAAATAATCAATAAAAGTTCACTTGAAAATATGTATTAACTGCGTTATTAATAGATGCATATTATTTGATTTTTTTTAGGGTACACGGCTAGAGTAGAGTTTGCTCTGAAACTTGGTTATACCGAACGTTTAGTTCAAACGGCATTACAAAAATTGGGCCCAGATCCAGAACAAAATGAACTTTTGGCCGAACTGATCAAACTCGGAGCCAGTTGTTCCCAAAAGTCAATCGACGCACCGGAAGAGTCTGATAGCGTTCTAGACAATGATTTAGTTACTAATGAAAGTAGTGGATGCTCCAGCAGGCTCAGGCCTGTTGTGATCGACGGAAGTAACGTAGCAATGAGTCATGGAAACAAAGAAATATTCTCCTGCAGAGGGATCAAGATTTGTGTAAATTGGTTTAAAGCAAGAGGACATAAAGAGATTACCGTGTTTGTGCCAAAGTGGAGGAAGGAAGCTTCCCGAATTGATAATCCAATCGCTGATCAAGAGATTCTCGGTGAATTGGAAAGAGATCGTTTATTGGTTTTCACTCCATCTAGGTTTGTATATTCATGTATGAATTACACTTCCAAATTCGTAAATTTCTAAACCTTTTTAGATCTCCAAACACCCAAAGTTCAAATTCAAAATTTATTGTACATTTGAATTTTTGATTTCAGATTAATAGGTGGTAAAAGAATGGTTTGTTACGATGATCGTTATATTTTGAGATTAGCTGCAGAAATTGATGGCATTGTTGTCAGCAATGATAATTATAGAGACTTGGCGCAGGAAAGTCCAGAATTTCGGAAAGTTATAGAAGAAAGGATTTTGATGTATACCTTTGTAAATGACCGGTTTATGCCACCAGATGATCCATTAGGTAGAAGTGGCCCTACTTTAGAAAATTTTTTAAGAATTTCTCCGAGAAAATCTGATCCAGCCCCTCCTTGTCCATATGCAAAGGTATATCATTTATTTAAAAATATAGTATTTCAATACTTGTTTAAATGACATTTTAACCATTATTATGCTAGTCGTGGAATCTTAATTATTAAGAATTGAAAATCGATATATGCTATGATATTAATGAATATTTTCTTATTACAGAAATGTACTTACGGAAATAAATGTAAGTTTCGACATCCGGAAAGAGGTCCTCATCCTCAAAAATCAGTTACAGAAAAATTAGTAGAACACGTGCAAAAACATCTTCAAGCGAAAGATCTAAGTCCAAGTCTTCTTTTGCCAACTAATATATCGCCCAATGTATCCCAACATCAGCCATTGTGTAAAACTAGATCGGCAGTAACTACCAGCGTTCAACGATTACCTTCAGTTATAAAAAGTAAATCCGTAGAAAATGTTGCTATTGAACAACCAACAAATTCTGGAGTACAAGGAACACAAACAACCCCTACCACAAGTTCTCAAGGTAAAGATAAAAATGTATACAGTGATGGAATTAAAAGAAAAAGTACAGTAGAGTTATATAAAGTGTATAATTTGATGTTATACAAATGTCACATGGATGTACACATAATTGTATTGTTATAATACATTTTATTAGCAAGTTATCATCCCTCCTGTTGGTCAGCAGGAATGAATAAACCAGGATTGAATAAATCAGATGGGGAACCTCCAAATATGCACAGAAAACTTCAGAGACAATTAACTTTGAATCCAGTTTACGATCCTCGACTTCGTCGATCGAGTCAATACCAACAAGCATCATCAATGAACTCGTTACCACCACAATCTTCCAGAGTACAACATAGACCTTTAACTAGACATTCTAGCAACGAGTCACCTTATAGAGTTGACATGAAGTAAGTGTGCACATTATTTCATTTAACAATTTGCAATGCAAATATTTGAATATTTTGGTGAATGATTACATAAAAATAACAAAATAATTTTATACATACATTAGTACTTTCAAACTATCGCATATAAATGCTGAATTTAATTTAA
The DNA here is from genome assembly GCA_945859555.1 of Megachile ligniseca. Classification (NCBI taxonomy): domain Eukaryota; kingdom Metazoa; phylum Arthropoda; class Insecta; order Hymenoptera; family Megachilidae; genus Megachile; species Megachile ligniseca. Next base: position 9,247,111 of record OX243777.1, read on the forward strand.
TTATTTAGCTGGGATCATTTCGAAGGAAGGCAGGGACATCAACATGTAACGCGTATTGCTTCGGCACCAGAATCTTATCAAGCTTGGTTACCAAATAATTCAAATATGGCTTCACCTTCGCCGTCAAATCAACAACTAGCTGCTTCAGATAGACAGTTAAATGTCTCTGTACATCCATTGTACGCAGCTATGCCTTCAGATATGTTAAGAGAACTTCTTGACATCAGATCACAGATACTTCATCACTTAGTAACTGTTTTTCCTGAAGAACACGTGAGGACTGCTATGTTAATGCATCCATTTGAAACAGATGCAATAGAAATTTGTATTGCAATTTTAAAGATGTATCCTCAATAACAGAGTAAGAAGCATTCTTTTTTCATTTATTTAATTTGTATTTATTATATAAAGATAACAAAATGTAATGATGAGATTAAAATTAGAAAAGTATTGTGATACCCATTGAAGTTTTTATGAAATAAACATTCAAGTAATTTCTTATACAGTTTGGATTTTTATTTAAATATACAGTATCCTGTTGCAAACTTTGTAAAAAATTAAAAAAAAAGGAATTAAAATTCTTAAATTTAAAAATTCAAAAATTTTTTAAACATGCGAGATGTGGCGCGTTTCTTTGCGCATGCGTGGCGCGTTTCTTTGCGCATGCGTGGCGAACGGAGCATCGGTGAAGTAAATATATGAATAAAAAAAGTGTATCTTAATTAAATATACATCATTTTGCCAAAATTTTGCAATTTATTTAAAATTATGGATAAAACTATGTGTTGGTGATCTAAGTATATCTTTTTATGCACATATTTATATAATTCACTGGCTCTTTTACTTGATAATTTGTCGCGCATGCGCAGAAACATATCCCGTTTCAGAACACAGTTTTCAAACGCTGCATGGAAAATATCTTTCTTTTTTGTTCGGTTTAAGAATTTTGGAATTGTGCAGTGCCGTCAGTGATAATATAACAGAAATCTACTGTAGAGGAAATCTAGAACTAGTGTTCTTCGAAAGAAAGTGAGAGTGTTTACAAGAAAGAAGAAAAATTTATGAAGCCAATAAACAGGAAATTGATAGTTAAATTGTATTTGCGATTTGTTTGAAAGACGATATCTTTAAGTAATTAAATGGCTGCTTTGTGGTACAGTTTTCACATAGAGAAACTGAAAGGAAGTTAAAGTTTACAACCTTCAAATTAAAAAGATATATTCTAGCTACTGAACTTTGAACAAGATATCCACGTAGGATTAGTGGCTAAATACATAAGATAAGGAGTTTTGAACAAATTGTCAAGAAATTTTCGGCGAAACAGCTGGTATTCTACTTCCTGTATCTCAGGTAAGCTTTTATGTTCATATTATATAATGTGGAGGCATTGAAAACCCATTTTATTTTAAAAGGAGATATCAAAACAGAAATTAAAAGATTTATATTTCGAAAGTAGTATGTGTAATATTTAACAAAAAATTATAGTTCATAGTAATTTATTATTATAAATGCAGTTGGAACACATAAATACAAGGATCTTAACAACTGAAATTAAATTTAAAAATTAATTATGTTTTAAACGGATCACAATAACAGCTTTTAAATAGCATTTCCGTTTTTAAATTTTAATATAAAATATCAACTACGTAAAAGTTCAGTTACATTTCTGTAAAAAAGATAGATAATTATAGTTTTAATAATACCAATCAATCATGTAATAGTTTGAACAGATATAACGACAATTGTAAAATAAAATACACTAACTTTGGTTTTACTTCTATTACTTCTATTGGGTGATATGGACACACTAAAATTAGATACTAAGAGAGAATACCCAAAAATTGAAAAAAAAAAAAATAAAAGAAAATGTTATATACGTGCTTGAAAAGAAAAGGTATGATATTTTATAAGAAATTCAAAATTAGAGAATTTTTGGACATCCTTTGGTGTGTATGGTTCTGATTTTTTCGTTTCAATCAATACCAATAGCCGAAATCTACTGTTGTTCATTTGGATTTACAATTGTCTTTAATCTTTTTATTAGTAATGTTATAGTAATGATTGCTGTTTTTTCACTTTATACATGCATTTGAACTATTTTTTAAAAAGATGATAATAAATGATTTTTAAAAATATAATACAATAAAGAAAGAAATACAATGAAATATGACCTTTTATAGTTATATTGTTCATTACTATAGCTTCAAAACAAAAACGCTCATCTTCAATTCTAAATTCTAAATGCAAATTTCATTTTTCGTTATGTAAAATGTTTTATTTAACTAATGTGACAAATTTTAATAATTTTTATGAAATGTGAGTATCAAAGTACAAACAGCATTCATTATCATCAATGGTTCACACAAATGCTTTAAGTATTTCATAAAATAAAGATTTTGTAGTTGTTTTTAAAATAATGATCATAATGATGATCACAATACAGTTTAAAATAACACTTAAAAATGCTATACAATGTTCTGTTGACAATTTTAAATATAATGAAAAATAATTTGAATGAAAGTTCCAATTGGTACCATTAACAAACTATACATCTCACAATTACAATAGTTTATGTTAAAGTCCATAGCTTCACAAGTGAATCTTCATATTTGTTCTCGATCAGTTCAAATAATTGAAGTTTATAGAATTTTAAAATCTCTTTCACTATTTAGCATTTTACTGTTGTAAAATACAAGTTCCTCGTGCTTTATTTTAGCGGCTGCTGATAAATAACATTCAAAAAATTCTCTCATAGAAGAGAAGGTAAGCTTGGCTTTGTAGTACAGTCGTTTCATCGACTTCTGATACTCTAAAAAATAAAAATAAATCGTGTACAAAATAGAAATGTCGGTGGGTGTATGTTCATATAAAAATAAAAATAAAATTCAACTGAGATTATTTTCAATGAAATCTGCAGCTAATCAATACTAAGGAAAAGCAAAAGTTTATTTAATGTAATTTAAAACCGTTTTAAAATCAATTAACTTATTTCCATGCAAATCTTGTTTAACAATCATTAAAATATTTTTCTATATTCTATGTATTCTAAAATCGCTTTATCGATTTTAATGAATTATTATTTATTACGTATACAGTCCCTTAGTTCAATGTTTTCATGTTAGATTGTGAATGTTAAACTTATAGTTACATAAAACGGGGGAAAAAGTATGTACCTAGAATCCGAGACATAGTACCACTTTCCAGGTGGTGGTTCGATTATAGTTGGAAGGGTTGAAGTTGCTTCTTCAGGTTCAGAATCAGAACTTGACGAATCCTGCGGATCCTTTGGCGGTAAAAATGACCACCGATGATCATCTGGCTTTAATGGTAACCGAGACTAAAAAATATAATAATTAGTTAAAAATTATAACACTCTAATATATGTTTAATATTAAGGTCATTACCTTTACATAAGCAATATAATGTCCTCCATGAATAGTTCCACTATGTTCAACAACACCGTAGAGTGCATAAATTCTAGGTTTTTTATGATTTTTACAAATGGGTGCTAGATCGAGTAAAGGAGGAAATGAAACGTGTCTTGTTACTTTTCGAAAATCAATTCGTTGTGCTTGAAAACGTTTTAAATGTAGAATCAAAACTGCAGGTACTCGAGAAATTAGGTACTGTTTTGTACTTGGAGTACATACCATCTTACAATCTCCTTTTACCTAGAATTATGAAGAACATACATTTATACACGGCAAAGTTAAAGAAAAGGACAATATAAGAGTAGCGGACGGTATAAGAGATAAGGCTATCTATCTGCTACGATTAAATTTCTGTGTAATATTGATATACCTTTTTTTCCCTTTCAGTACAAGCCTCGCAACCAACTTTATTACTACCACTCATCAATTCTAAAGCCGCAAATTGATTTAAGCATGATTGTATTAAACATTCTCCTTCCTTAGTTGGATATCTAGTAAGCGATTGCTGATTAGAACTGATAATTATTTCTGACATATTCGTAATGAGACCATCAAATGGATTGTTAACCTCATTTGAGTATTCTTTTATTTTTCTTCTTGCTGGCCTATTATTTATATGAAATTTAAAAATATTATAATTGGATAATTATATTGTAATCAATAGGAATAATGAGTTTAGTTAAACCGCAGATAAACAATACCATTCATCCCAAGCTTCGTTTATTACGGTCTGATCAAGCTTGGATACTGGCCTTTCATTAATTACTCCATTTTCTCCATTTATACCACCAGAAATAGGACTATTTGGACTTTCTTTAGATGAAATTGAACTAAGACTAATCGTTGGTACTTCTGGACTCGTTAAATCTGAATTCACTGCTAAAGAAGTAGAAAGAGATAATCCAGTTTGGACTTCACTTTCATTTTCTACACTTTCAGAGCTATCTAATCCATCCGAAACTTTCGATTGTGATGAATTTACCACACATGCATTCGTTGGACTTGAACTATACAAATATATAAGTCGCTTATTAAACAAATTTATTTAATAAAATATATTTCATTTTATGATAATGTCATACCCAGGTAATGTTTTTGTACTAAAATGATCTTGAAGTTGTAGTAAATTCAAATTATTTGTTGGAGTCATTTGCAAACCGTTATTTAATGGTAGCTCATTCATTTCATTTTCATTTGGTTTCATTACATCAGTCGATGGAGAAGCAGGACTTGCTAATGCAGACTGCTTTTCTGAACTATAACCTGATTCAGCTACTTCTGGAAGACCCTCTGCTTCTATGTTATCTTCTACATCCGTATCACCCTTTTCTAAAAAGTAAAATTTACATCTTTCTTTACCAAATTATGCTCATTATATTTATTTATTATATTAATGCATACAAAATTACTATATATATCATATACAAATTAACGTATATTACCTGATTCAAGTATATTACCATTGTTTTCTTCAGCAATATTGTTTTTGTCAAATATGTACTTTGCGTAAATATTTATAATTTCTTGCTTTCTATTTTTCCGATTTTTTCGAACAGGCATCTCCTTTTTTAGTTGATATTTAGAAGGTGAATGCGAATTTACGTTGAAGGAATCTTCAAAACCACTATTCTTCCTTCTTAAATAAATGTAGATACAATAAAATTATTTATTTATAATTATATATTAGTTAAAGCCTTAAGTTATAAAAATATGTATGTGATTTTTCAAACAATCAAGTCTATGTAATACCATGTAGCTGCTTTAGTAAATCTTACTTTAAAACGGGTGGTTGTGGTTTGTCAGCCATCACTGGTAAACTTAGATCTAGAAAAGGTTCCATACTTTGTGAAGTGTGATGGCAATCAAGACACTCTACTGTGGAAACTAAAACTCCACGAAAAACCCGTTGTGGACCAAGTAACCTTGCGCTAGCCTGATCTCCGTAAAATCTTACACGAGATTTAAGGCTGTCTTCTACCCCCTCTGGGTTAGTTTTTACATTCAAACCAACTTCTTTTAAAATTATGCTTTGATATCTCTAAAAAAACAAAATTATTTTGTTTATAAATTAAATTAGAAACAGCAATCACATATCGAATATAAATTATAATTATAAGCAGTATGTTTTACTAACTAAATGATGATAGTAGTGAATTATTTCATGAACTCAGAAGTTATATATAATGATGATACAAATTAAATCTTACCCTAAGATCTTCTTTTCGAACTATTTCTAAAAGATGTCTAAGAAGTTCGTGTGAATCATGTTGCCCTCCATCCATACATTGCATTGTTTTCTTCTTAAATGAATTTAATAGTTCCGAGGGACGATATGCTTGACGTCCATCAGAGTTTTGCATTTCGGTAAGTGTCTTACATAGAATTGAAGTAAAACAACCCCAGCCTTCTAAAGTACCTTCTATTGGAGGCTGAAATAAATATCCTTTTATTCTACTCAAGTTTTAACAACATAATATGTCTTCTTATATTTAACAAATTTGATCTATTATTTTATCTGATTTTTTGGTGATACTTTACTGTATCTGTTACTTATGACTCAAGATACTTAATACATATATATACATTTCTATTTAGATAATAAATGTTGTTTCTAATAGTACACATATGACAGATCCTTAACGAAATTTAAATGTCACTCACATATGGATGACATTAGAGCCAATACATTAGTAAATTTAAAAATGATTAGAAAACAATCTAATATATAATGTGCTTGCATCTTAATACCATATTACTTGACACTAATAATACACTTGGAGATTATAGTATTATTTTATCATAATCTTAAACCTGTAAGTTGCAAACAATTTATTTTTAACAATGACTCACCAATTCAATTTCTTCTGAACTATTGGCAGGTTTGTGCTTTCCTCCTGGTAAAACAAATTTTTGTCCAGGAAGACGTAGATCCTCAAGAACCTTCACTAAGAAAGGTGTTTGTGCTAAACATTGTAAAACTGCATTGAAAAAACAAGTGTTTCCCAAATTCGTTAAACCCTGAAAAAAAATTATAATATGGTATAAGTACAAATATGTTGTAAGTGTATTGTACAATTTAAGTGAAATTTGTATTATACTGTAAATATAGATACACTAATAGACTGTAATTGTACTACACTAGAACTATTAATGCTTATCCGTAATCACTATTACAAAATGTACATACCCCTACTTTAGGAAAATTGTCTAAAATTTGTTCTTTTTCATTTTTATCTACATTAACAGTCTCTTTCTGAAATTGGTTTTGTATAACTTTATTTTGAGAGGGACTATTCATTGCTGTAGCAGCCCTTTTTACAAAGTCTATAGTTTCTTGAAGCTTTTTTCTGAAAATTCAAAGTAATTATTTAATTTGTAGCAAGTACTTAAAAATACTTTTTTTCCGATAATATTATATCTACCTGCAACCAATAGTAACTTCTATTTCGCATTCAAAACACCAAATACTCCAATGAACAGTTTCTACAGCTAAGGAATGACAATCGCTATGTGGTTTTTTATAATGTTCTAAAGCATGTCCACATTGTTCTTTTCCACAACCTTGATGTCCACATTGCAAGCAAATTAATATTCCTGAACTTATTGCACATTCCTGAAATTAAGATATTGTTACTATAAAAATATTCTTTATTATTAAATAAAGTAAATTTAATATCAATACCTCTTCCTTAGTTTTCATAGAATTACTTGTATTTTTTTTACAAATCGCACATTCTATACTCATCCCTGTTTTAATAATATATTTCTTGATTTTATTAAAACTTACTGCTTTTACAATATGTGGACATTTACTAGCTATAAAAAATAATTTAATTTAATTTAATTCGCAATATTATAAATAAACATGTAAAAAACATAAAAGGTTATTAAGTTTAATTTTTTCTTATATTTATAAACATTATTTTTCATTTACAAAATTAATTTATTTCTACGTGATGACTAGTAACTTCACAATCTTAATAGATTATTTAATGATAATTTAAGAAATATATTTCTAATAAAGAAACACAGAGACATAATTCTGAAACACCTTTTTAAAACTCTAACCTGTAGTGAAGGATTTATCACATGAATCAGTCGAACCATCACTGAGATCTCCGTTTGGATCAGACTGTCGATTCCGTTTTTTACTCATTTTGACTTATTTTCAAATTGCATGGAACTTAATCGCTACGTTTCTTTGTCTCCTCTACGTAAATTTAATAGTTTACTAAACAGAAAGCAAGCGTAAATTTGGTTATAAGTATTCTAAAAAATTATTGTGCTAACCAAAATGAGTACCAACTGATAATATTACGTTTCATTGGGTTTTCTATATTGATGCATCGAAAAATATTCTTACGAACTAATAAAACAATCACTACTTATTTATAATGAACTAACAAAAATGTTACGTCAAAAAATTACTGTCAGAACTGCTATTGCTTTCTGACTTGATATTTCGGCCACACATTTAGGAACTGAGTGGAACTGACTATTTGTTTAAACGCGCAAGCGCTTTTACGATATTCATGCTTCCGACGGTGTACACTAAGTGATCTTTCAGTTTATATACTCCATACATTAGAGATGACTATAGTCATATATACAATTTTGGAATTTGAAAATTCGGAAATTTAGGAATTTGAAAATCTGGGAATTTTGAAAATTTCGGAATCCAAAAATTTAAAAATTTCAAAGTTTAACAATAGCGATTGTAATTTATCAGCACAATCTCCTCTTTCTATCGACATATTTTTGTTCACCCTGTACATGACTAAAGATACAAAAAGTATAGAGTAGTGAAGCAACTCTAACCTGTGAGAGATCTTATTGAAGTTAGCCGCATTGTATGAGTCGGGTATGATTTCCTGGTGCACAAATAATAAATAGCGAATAAACAGAGATGACAACAATAGTAAAATTAAATACTATAAATTGGACTTCAGTACAGCATAATTTGAGTACTTTACAGATTTCAAGTGTTCGAAATCAAGAATTTGTATCAGGAAAACATGATAACAAAGGAGGTATTAAAAGTGCCACTTCTTGAATTTTAACATTGTTTCTTAGAATTATTCTGAATATATTCCGAAAATGACGTAACAATTTAATAATATTTTACAACTAGAGCCCTCTTTACAATAGTTACGTGCTCAAAATCGAGAAATTGTATTAGGAAAACATGCATGCAAAAAGCACAGCATAAATTTTTTAATAATTTCTAATATTTCTTATATCTAATATTATATTCAAGTGATATATTTGGGGATTATTGAATTATTGCAAAAATTTTAAAGTGAATAAACATATAATTTCACCTTTTTGTTCTATATTTATTAAAACTTCCCAATGTATACAACTTATAAATCTGTTAACAATATGTAATTCTAATATATTGGGACACAGCACAAATTGATTTAATTATATTCAGTGTTCTTATGAAGCACTGTAGCAGTGTTGCATAATGTTGCAGTGTTACATTCTTTACTAAATTTAAAAAATTTGACCACATTTATACCTATTTGCATTTGAACTTATTTATCTTACAATAATATTCTGCAGTATTCAATAGCCTTACAAATTAAATACTTTGTACAATTATAAATACACACTTATGTAACAATTCCTTGGCTTGATTCTGACTTTGAATTCCAGGACAGTGCATCTGGCAGCTATTGTCTGTATGTTGAATTCTGAAACGCAAAGATCATTCTATAGGAATAATTGTTCTCAATAATGTGCATGCATGGAACAAGAATTTATAAAGTAATAATAATCATATGATTACTAATGAAAGGTATTTTCATCAATTGACTTTGTACATATAACTCTTACATATTATTCTATGAATTCTCTTCAAGCTTTAGTAGCGATAGAAATATATAATCTAATAGATTTTCTACATAAATAATATGTTATTTCCCTTAGTATTGCTATAGTATGGAGACTATATACATTCAATTATATTTCAATAACATAACACAATCACAGTAAATAACATTTGTAACATTGTATGGCATACTAACAATTGTTTAATATTAAAGGTTGTAGAAATACCAAAGAATTATTTGCAAGTGCGACAACATCTTCTTTTGAATGCTGGAATATTGCAATAACGTTTCAGACTTGGTATAGAACAGAATCGGCTCTCTTCTGACCAGCAACGAAATGGAAATTCGATGGCTCTTGTTATATGATTTGTACAGGACCGTATTTCTGTTTTAATAATTGGTCCGTCACAGGTGTAAAATGATTCATTATTTGGAGGAATACATCGGGCTATTCTGGATTTTATACCTTTTCCATTGTTATTCGAACACTGTGAACAAAAATAATATTATTTATAACATGTCATTTTAGATACAATTGAAAAAAATTCCTGTTACATTATTCTGCAAGAATAACCATGGCATCCTAAATGGGTACCTGTTATGTTGTTAGATTCATCAATATATTTCACTCAAGGAAGTAAAGTAATTATAGATATTACACTTTAACAAAAGTGGTAGAACAAAACAATGTTTTCTTACTGAAGACCATTCTGTAAAAACCCAGCGTCCAGGACATGGAATTCTATTACATTCTCTATTGTGTGCAGGCACGGTATTGGTTTTGCATATCGATGGTTGCACCATTGTGCGGTAAACTTCTAGCTCATTATCCTTATTAACTTCGGTTCCATTAAAGTCCGAGTGAACGCAATGTAGTTGTCGTAATTGCGTACCATAACTTCCACATGTAGCTGAACACGTTTCCCATGGACCTGGTAGCCATTTAAATGTGCAGCTGTAATATGTGAAAAATATGTAATGAAAAATAATCATCAAGCTATTATGTTAGGTTTATAATTTCTAAAATTATAATTATTTTCAACAATATTTACAGATCTTTTGACTGTGAACCTTAAAATTAATTTCGTTCAGTGATTTAAATAGAACGTAAGAGACAACGAAAATGTCTTTTTCATCTACTTGCATATTTACGCCAATGTTTTGTACCTGAATCCGTTACATTTTTCTATTTCCTGACTTGGCTTAGTCATTAACGGGCATTTTCTTCGCGACACTATTTTTCCAGTTTGTTCATCTTTGCAGACTATAATTTTCTGACGCGTTCCATTACCGCAACTTGTCGAGCAAAAGCTCCAACCACCGAACAACCATTTATATCTGTTTTTCGCGTTCCGTTTATCACGATTTAAAAAATATTCTAAAGAAGCTGTAACCGAGGTTCCTTGCTCTGTTATACTTTGTGGTGCTACCAGCTAAAAAGAAAACGAAGTTCAGGATGTTAATGAATTATTAAACATAATGCAGCCATTAAGTTGTCTTGATAAGGTTTGTGTAATAGATTGTTACATGAAATAATAATGTAAAATATTTTTCGTTCCTGCTTTAAAACTGAATATAGAAAATCTTTTACCAGGACCACTACGTCTTCAAAAGTGGTGCCAGCAGCCCGAACAGAATACGTGTTATTGTATTTCTGAATCCGAAAAGCGGCACCCTGTACGATTATTAAATCCTTTTTTCGGGAAGTCAAATGATTTTGCATATTTCGCCTTCTGCGTCCATCTCCTATCACAACTGTTAAATTATATTGACGAGAAAATGGAGAAGGTAGCACCGTGATGTTCATGGACATATTATGGGCTTCTCGGGGTATTATAGCGAGCCGTGTCACTTCTGTAAAAAAACAGTAACAAATACAATTAACAAATATTCGTGAGATCTTCTGTAAGAGCAATCTGTTATTTTCAAATAACAATAATGAATATGACAGGGAATGAAAAATAATGAAAATTACAAAGAATGAAAAATAATACAAGTAATGAAAATGTTACATATTTCAAAATATATAGCAATTTGTTATTTTAACTTCAGATAAATTTTCTTTACGTCTGTTTTCAATACCAGGAATTTAACGATAATCGAAGGTTTCTGCAAACATATTTTGTTCAATTTATCCTTTACATGGGATGATTCGAAGAGAAACGAAAGCGCGAAATCTCGTTTCTTAATTGGAATAAACTAAGTATATACTTCCGCGTTGTTCCTCAGACATTAAACTAATTAAGAACGCTGTTCCATCTCCGAGCTATTATCCAACTTTGAGAAGAACTTCTAACAATTCAATTTTGAACTGACCTCGTCGAAGTTTCCGTTGAAACTTGCTCATTATACTCTCGCAGTTCGAATCGTCTCCATCGCATACTCCGCACATGTCGAAGACTTTCTTAGATCCTAGAACATTGTCGCATCCCATTTGATGGCACTCACCCTGTGCAGAAAATTTACTTCTGTGTTTATTCGCCATTACTGAGTTTTACTTCGTTAGTACAATTCGAGAATTTGGAGATGTAAAAAAGATTTGGGAGTTCAAGAATTTTTATATTTAAAAACTAGGAAATTTGGGATCTTGGAAATTTGAAATGTTCCTATTTCCAATAAATTTTATTTACATAACAACCTTGCTATTTATTTATCAGGTATTATAATAAATTTGTCTTTTTACCTGTATACATATATTCGTCGAACCGTAAGAGCAAGGTGTGCCGTCAATTAGATTTCGTCTCGTGTCGAATATTTCGCCAGTTTCTTTACTCCTGCAGGTCAAACGGCATTTCAAGTTCTCTCGGTCGGGTTCATAGGGTAGCCAGGTCACGTTGTACTTCGATAAAACTCCTTCAAGACGCAAGACATTAGTGAGTTTAGAACATTGTTGAGCTCTGAGATCAACGGACACAGAGCATTCCGGTAAGTCGCAAAGTTTGCAATCGTCATTAGGACCAGAACAATATTTTCCTCCATAAACTGGTCTGTAAAGAATTATACATTTAAGAATAAATCTTTATACGTACATACAAATGTGTTCAATTATATTTAACAAAAAGTGAGAATAAATAGAAAAGAAGCACTAACAGTGGTTTGTTACATTTTCTTGTTCGACATGTCACTCCTATTCCACACGTTCTTGAACATTTTCCCCAGGCACTCCATACACTCCAGCCTCCGTCCCTAGGTTTATTCAACACTATTCCTACATCGAGTTTTTTTTTACTGGTTGACTGACATCGTCCGTGTATGCAAGACTGAAATGCATAGTATTTTAATATAGCAATTTTTGGTAAAATTTTATCTAATCCCCGCTGTACATGTTTTATACAAATTTACCTTAGATATTCCACACATCGTTCCTTCCAATGGTGGTCCTTTCTTAGTTTTGCATGTTTGAGAAATATTGCTGTTCCCACACCATAAAAGGGAGCATGGTTCCATAACATCAAAAGTTTTGCAATATTCGTAGCTGAATGAAAAAAATGATCGTGAAACGTTTTGTTCTTAAACATACATTTTAAGCGTGCTATTGCACGATTATTTAAGTCATATTGCAGCAATCGTATATTTTAAAATAAAATATAATTTGATATTCTTTTACATTCGCCATTTGCCACTAGATGACGACAGCAACACAGATTAAGAAAGATTACATTATATTTGCATAATATTTTCAATTTATCAAGTTAATTATGCTACGATCATATCATGCTTTATCTAGCTACTGTACAAATTCAGGAGTTGTATCTTAATTAAAAATCTAATCCTTTTCTCATTATACGTAACTAATGTAAGATAACTACGTTTATCAGTGGTCCACGACGTCCACGAAAGCACAATTTTAATTAAACGAAATGCATCCCTTTTTTTTAAATTAAATTGATCGAAGGGTAAAACGTAATCACTGTAGTAATCACATTATTATACAGTTTTTAGTTTCACTAGAATCTAGTTCTCATTTATCATAAATCTTAAATTATTTATAATGATCAACGTGTTAATTTAACAAAATAAATGTACATAATAAAAAAATACATACCCCTCGCCAAATTCAATGCGGCACTGCTCGTCCATCGTGAACGATTCACGTATTGCAGCTTTTAGCTGTTTAGAACCCTCATATTTCGGCTTGTTCAACAAGCAGGACCTCCGTCTGCAAATACCTATTTTAAGAGTATGTAATTCTAAAAATGCACGCCCAAGTGAAACGCTTCTTCTTACCTCACCCTTCGGTGGAACTCATTTCTCGAACAACTGGACCAGTAAAAGTGATGGAACGTCGCAGCTACCATTGGCGCCATCACGCTTCCTCGAGAGCTTTCTTCTTTGCAAGCGTTTCCAGTAGACTCGTCCCCGTCGTGCGTTAGACCTAGACTACGGGAAAATGTATTGATTTCGAAATTTTATTATTTTTACACAAGAAATTCTGCTTTCAGAATTTTCCAACTTTCGCATTTTGTAATTTTATAACTTCGGATTTTATAATTTTACAACTTCGGATTTTAGAATTTTACTACTTCGGAAGCTTGAAATTTTAGAACTCATGGATTGTTAGCGCTTACACATTTTTGTGTACTTTGAAAACTTGAGATTTTTCAATTTTGAAAATTTTGAGTTTTGTCGTCTTTGAACTTTGGAATTTTGCAACTTTGAAATTTTGGGATTTGTAAATTCTGGAACTTAAAATTTTTGGGATTGTGGAACTTTGGTACACTTGGAAAATATCGATTTCACCAACAATTTGTGTTCTAAAATTACGTGAAACGATGTCCAATTTCGTTCTGGATTCATAAAGGTTTGTAAATTCCTGGTTAACGTGCAACACTCACATGTGTGCAATCTCATGTGCGATTATAAAGGCGCTGGTCAAACCCTCGTCTCGATTTAAGGCACATGATCTGGCAGGATCGCATACTCCTGATACAGGGGCGTATCCCGAAGGACCTCCAATGTCCAATCTCGTTAGCCATACTGCAACATCATGACGCATATCCGTCGAAGACAACATTTTTCTATTCCACTTGTTCACGTTTTCCAAAGAACGTCTAGCATCACCGCGCCAAACCTACGATAAAATCAATTTTTATTTGTCAATCTCTAGTAACAAACCACTCGGAGTTGACTAAAGAAACTATCAGAAAAAAATCAACTTATTGCTACTGTGCAAACTTTAATAACAAAGTTTATTACCTATTAAGGCGTTACACACATAATTTGATCAAGAATCGTGAATGTAGTTTTCATGAAACATATTCTTTTTACTCTTTAATGTTTCATGTATAAAATAAATATGAGCACTGTGAAAATAAAGTAGTATGTTTAAAGAATATAAAATGAAATTTGCTTACCCTACCGTCTCTTTTTTCTGTATACAAAATCATTCGTACAATCACTAGGATCATGTTAGACTCGAGAGATGGATCCATGTAAATTGCGCTAACCTTAAACAAGAATGTAACTTTTAAATTTTAGCAAACAGTATATTTTACAGAAATTAACAATTGTTTCATAAGATGATGAGTAAATCAAGACTCACATCTGCACCTCAGAGTCAGAGAATTTTAAGTTCACGTTTTTAAGAAAAATAATATTCTATAAGTCTATTGTATCAAATTTTTTATTCTCTTTACCGATAAAAATTATTTTAAGTCAATTTTTAATATAATTTAAAAGTTATTTAATTTTAGAGTTGTTTATGTTTTGATATAGTTTAAAAATCTTGACAAGTTATATTAAGTTTTTCGCATCTTTGATTTATTTTTCTCAATTTGATAAACATCTCTGCCTCTGGATTCAGATATGTTTAATAAAATTGTTGGAAGGATTTATTATATTGTATTTCATGATAAAATATTTTTCGTTAATTTTGTCTACTTACGATATTTAAAAGAGCCATGATATACTGTTGCACTCGAACCCCGTGAAAATCAATTACAGAGTAATCAGCAGCTATTCCGAGTTCCAGCCATCGCGGTGGCACTGCTTTATTAACAGTTTGCTTCTCTTAAAAAGGAAGATAATAAATTATTTTCCTCCGCATAATTTCGAACCGAGTACTCTCATACAGATCGTTCTGAGAAATTGATTTATTACAAAAAATACAAGGTAAGTCAATTGGAACAGATAACGTGAGTTTAATTCAAGATAAGAAGAAAGTCGAATGCTGTACTGTACTTATTTTTTATATTCAAATTGTATTTTTGTATATAATTTTTGAAAGTTGTTCGTCGGTGTTGCTTACTTGATGTTTTCCTCCTGTGCCACGTAGAACCAGAAAAGTAATCAATTTCTTCCGAATTTGCATCGACCGTTAATTGTTCCATTATCGTATCGTTGTATTCTGACGATATATTATCACTCTCGTCGTACAGAATCAGTTTTTCAGCTTCTGGATACTCCATATCAAATACATCTCCAGATAAATTGTAAAACTCTTGAGAATAATGGTTTGCAGAGTTTCTTCTCTTTCTCTTCGTTCTCATTTTTCTTCCTCGAACTTCTGACTTTTCTAGAATTGAAAATTTTGCAGAATTAATTCGACCTGACTGTGATAGCTAACTTTTTAAACCAAGGTATGATTAAATCGATAATTTATTAGTTAACTGTGAATGTATGTATATTTAAAATATATAAATGTTATGTGCAAAATATACTTGAGAATTAAGTTCCCAAATTTCCAAACTCTTAAAGTTCTAAATATCTAAATTCTCAGTCTTCTGAATCACTGAACTTTCCAACCCCAAATTCTCTAATTTTCCAAATCTTTAACTTCTCAAAGGACCTTTCCACATCTTCAACCTTTCAAACAACTAAATTTCCAGATATTCAACTTCTCAAATTCCCAAATTCCCAAGTTCTTCAATTCTGAAATTTCCAATCCTCCGAATTTGCAAATCTCTAAATAGCACCAGGTCTAAATTTTCCAAATCCCTTTCCCAAACAAGGATCAGAAGCGTGAGCATGAGACACATATTAAACAAGGGTTAAGTAATCTCCTGTTCGATGCGATAAGAATTAGATATGAACGTATCACCTGTAGGATTTTCCCGTCTGATGGACACGGTATCAGAGTTCTCTCTGGAGGACCACCATCCAGCGTGCTTCGACTGGTACATCACATGTTGGCCATCATCCAAAGGTTGAACAAGAAACGATTTTCGATCTATCAACATCAGAGCGTACACGTCCTGTTCGCAAAGCGTAACCACGACCAAAGAGCTCCTGTCGCTTTCCAAACTACCTTGTCGAAGATTACAGTCCATTTTGACAGCGTGTCTCGTTGGCTCGATCTTATTCGAGTGCATCCAATCCACCGTGAAATTGGACGAAAGTATCAATCGATCGTTCGAAGTTGTCCTCAAGGTCCAGTTGCTTATCTCGAGGAACATCGGTTCCTCGATATCATCCCCGTTCGTGGCTCTATATTCCAAAGTCGATCTTCTGTTTCGCAAGTTCCCGCTCGGGATTATCCGGGGATAGACGATCTCGTATTCTTGCAAACTTTGCAGAAAGTCGTTCATTCTCGATTTAGTCGCGATCGTGCCGAGTAGCCACATGGTCAAGAGAAAACTCGGAAGTTTCGGTTGCGTCATGGCTCTCGCTTTAATGAAATTTCAACGGGATTTTCTGGCCGATGATGTTCGAAACTCGACGGACATACTCGTTTCCCTCCGAATGTAATTACTGTTATGAAGGTACGGGCACAATTCTACGTTATATTCGAAGATTCAATTTCCCGGCTTCATTTCGTTAGAAGCAACTTCGCCACGGTCACTTTGAGTCCAAGGGTCGGATACTGGGTACCGATATCGATATCACGTATCCCTTGTAATTACATGTTTCTTTGAGATCGATAATTTCGTTAACGAGATTGAGCGCAAACCACGGCTTTTTAAGTTGGCTATCGCGTATTTAGTCCTCGAATTTTCCATTATTGAATCACCAACTTATTGATCAAATTGAAATTTAACACGGCTGGGTATGGTTTGCTCCGCTGCAATTCGAAATGGTTACCGTCGCCTGTAATGTTATATTCTATCACCGAAAATGTTTATTATTGCCTCAATTTTCTCCATGTTCATAAGATAGTTTGAAAAATTCGAAATCTTATAGTCATGAATTTCGTACTCCTTTTCGCATTTTTATAAACAAAAGACAAATTTGAAAAAATAGCCCTTACTGTTTTTACTTTCACTCTTCCAATTTATATGGTATAATTTCGTGACGAATTTTAAGTTTGTCTGAAATTTTTTGTGAGCTCATTTACTCGTTCAAGGAATCAACAAAATTCATAAGGTCGAGCAGTTTATGGAAATCGATTTTTTGTCCACGACTCTTAGGCTCCCCTAGTATGCGCTGTATAATTTAGTGTAAAGAGTTCTGTCACGTACGTTCATTTTCACTGTGTCAGTCAACGTGTTAACAATTCAGCAACACCGGAGTTAATCGCGAAAAATGGAACGGGCGATAAGAGTTTTCGCGACAATCGCTACACTTCGCACGCCTCTGTACGTGTCAATGAACGCGAATTTCGAATGAACGTGTTGACACAATAAATCCCTCTGTTAAAATTTAATTTTCCCCCTGTTGACAGGTTATTAACCCTTTCGTTACCGTGGTCGTTCGTTAGAAATGTGTGTATAGGCAACTATTATCGCAACAGTTGCGTATTAACGTAACGCGTTTACGATTTGAAATAGAAACCGAACGATAAACATATTCTTATGGTAATCACAAACAAAAATGATATGTTAAAATATCTCTTGTTACTAATCAAATTTTTTAAATATTATATATTTTATTTACATACGAATTTTGGTGAAGATAGTTTGTTTAAAATAAACGTAGACACTATTGTTTTAATGTTATTGATTTAATTGTTGATTTATTTATATTGGTTGATTAAATCTACTATGGCGATCACGTGTGACCTGTGCTATTTTAATTATATTAATTACCTAAAAATAGATAAAAAGTGCTCTTAATATTGAGTAAATGGTGTTCACTAACAAATAACAAATGAAAGTAAAGAATTATTTGTATTTTGAATAATGTGTATTATAGCGTGTCTGACCATATACGTGAAGTTTCACTCTGTGTATTAACTACTGGTCTGATCATTCGTATTCTTCGACTGTGTGCGACAATTCTAAAATTGTTTTCTGGAGGAAACTACTTCTTTATAGATAGAATACAGAATTTCTCATTAATTTTGATATTCTTCGAAGCGAGACTTGTTTAGTAACGGGAACAGTGCAAATTCGTCTGACAGAAACTAAAATGAAATGGAAAGCAAAGCGGAAGTCGAACACCGTTTCCTAGAAGCGCTCATTTATCGAAACAAAAATGGAACACGTGCTCTCCTCATAGTTCGTCCGTTCGTTTGTTCGTTGTAGCTAACTTACGAACAAGAATAAGTAGACACGAATAACTAAATTCTGTATTAAGTTACGTTAGATTTGAAATTGAAACGAGAACATTTTAATAGTAAATTGTACATCTAATTAATCAACCTTTTCGTAAATTCAAAAATGTTTTATACTAACATTTTTTCTATCAAAGTTTGTATACACAAGTTTTTAGATAATTAATCAGCACATACTGAGTCATTGAACAATTAGTTCTAAAATTAACATTAGAAATGTTACATAACAAAACCAATTAGTGTTTCAACTTTTATCACTTTCTTTTAATGTTTTGCAGATAATACTGTACGCATTATGGATTTCAACCGGTTGTTTGCAAATTTTAATTGAATTTAAAAATAAGTCGTTTTAGCTGCCATAATCCAATTGTTCCACACCCTCATTCATAATATCATTTACTTTCCTTCACACTTAGGAAAATTTCATTTCTAACATGCTTAACTACTACACACTTTTGTTCTTTAACTTGATTTTTAAGTATAAACAATCAAATATAAAATAATGAAATATAAATAAAATATTAAATAACTGAAATGAAAGGTTCTTTTCCTTCTTTTTTCAAAAACATTCTAAGTTCACCAGATTTTTATTGCAAGTCTAAATGTCTTATATTTAAATATCAAATTACTAAACCGATTAAATTGTTTACAAATTTTTCATTTTTAATTAAGTTATAATCTCTAATGCAGAAATGTGACATAGATATGTGTTGCATTTTATCAAGATAATAAACTTGAGCTTTCAGCTAATATTTTTTTCTTCATTTATCGATTTTCCAGCTTTATTTTTAATTTTAAACTAGGTGCATTAATACAACTAAGTGCATTATGCGCTCGTATGTTAACATTTAAGTTTCAGTTAAAAGTTAACACTTGAAGTGCATAAGTGACTAGTGATTTTTCAATTACATAGGTTCTTTAATATAAAACACATACCTTGCCTAAATAATAATAATGATTATTTAAAGTTAATTTCTGTATTTATAATATTTCCTTGATATGCATAAATCTCACACGTACGTAAAACTTGCTAAAGTAACTAACCTGTTTCTTCACTAAAACGTATTATACGCAAGAAAACATTCTAAATGCACTACACTGAATGTATTGTACTAACGAGCTTGAAAGTTCATTTTCAGTCAAACAGATGAAACGTTATAGAATCAAACACTGCCGCCTTTCAAACAGCGGAAAATTCATTACGACTGTTCTTTTTTCTTATTTATCATAAAGAAACACTACAGTTCTTTACTTGAAAATACTTAGAAAAATATCAGATCGATTTAATATTCTTCAAATGTATTTAAAAAACACTGAAGTGTCTCAGTTCAGTTAAAGAACACTAAAGCTACTTGGAAGTACTTCAGGAACACTACAGTCTTTTTACCTCGAAATATTTAAAAAACACTAAAGGTATTTTACTACGAAATGCATAAAGGACACTGTACGTGTTTTACCATGAAATACTTAAGAAACACCAAAATGTTTTACTAGGAAATGTTTAAAAAAAGCAGTAAAATGTCTCAGTTCAGTTAACGAACACTAAAGGCGTTTTGCTATTATACAAAATACTTAAAAGACACCATAAGTGTTTTACCTGGAAATTCTTAAGAAACACCAAAATGTTTTACTTCAATATACTTAAAAAAAACACTAAAGTGGTATACTACGAAATGCTTAAAAGACACTAGAGGCGTTTTACCTCGAAATGCTTAAAAGACACCAGAGGCATTTTTTAACTGCTTAAAAACACTTAGATTCGCAGTGTCAACATAAAGTGTATTTGAAACCGTATTATGCGACAGCACGGCAACAGTTTTCGGCAGAAAGGGTTAAAGAGCACTTAACAGGGTTGGTTTTCGCGAACTGAACGTTCGTTCGAGGCGGCACAGGGCACGACGAGGTCTACGACTGTTAGCCACATGAGCGGACAAACGGAGCACGAAACGCGTGCTAGCACGCGAGTGAACCGACCGATTGTGAGTAAAAGTAAGCACGAACGCGAGGCTTGTAAAAGCACCGACGCTTGCCGCCCACTGAAGTTCTAATAATGGCAACTTTATGTGCCATCACCGAGAAACGGGGATGCTTACGAACGCATTGTCCGCGACCACGACGTTAACGAGCCTCGAGGATCCCGTCTTTGCTCGTCTCCGACGGAATTCCACGATTCTCTTTGACCGTGAACTCATAATGGATCTGATAAGTGAGAATTAAATCCAGACATCGTAACTGAAGAGTCCGGAGGAAGAAACGGTCGTAGTCCATTCTTAACAACAGAGATTCTACTACCGCGTGTTGGAGCTCAGAGAAGTTATTACGAGGTGATATAATCGGAGGGAAAATATGCAACATCGCGGAAAAATTTAGAATCGTAGAATTCTCAGTTCTAGAAAAAAGTCACTCTTAATAAAAACTGAAATTTTAGCATTGTTTTGTTTTAGAATTGTTTGGTTTTAGTTATTAATTTTTAAGTATGTTTTCATTCAAATTAACCCCTTAACTATTGCAATGTAGAAACAAACAAGTAAAATTGAACTGTCAGGTATATTTTGAATTTATCCTTGATTATGTAAATTGTAATTGACATTAAATTCTAAACTCAATCGTGCTGCGAATATAATTTTGATTTGTTGTATATGAAGTGTAATGTCACGAGTGTGTATTATAAGTCAAGGGGTTAATACATGTCTTGTGTATGCATTACGCAAACAAGTTTATTTGTCATTTAAATCAGTGTTTGAATTGTAGGTAATAAGAAAACAGCAAAATATATTTTATTTTGTGAAAAGTCTTAGTATAAGAACATATGCAGTTTTCATAAAAAGATAATTGAAATAAAATAAGCGTAACGAAGGTCAATCGGACCGCCGTAAGTTTCTACGAACATGTTAACTCGTAGATTTCCACAACATTGTTAAATAGCTTGTTCGACTTTAACTTAATGATTCCATTTAATGTTGTGTAACTACGTATGTTCGTTAATTGAGCACAGCTGTAAAGCTGTATCAGCGGTTGAAACTACGTAACTTTGAACAGTTGACCCTGTTTAAACTGGATATACAATATATATTTCCGGTTTGACACTAATTGTAATAAATTATGTTTCCATTGTTACGCAGACATACAATTACTTTACAACTGCTTTAACCGAGTGTAAATTAATAATGATGGTGTATGTGTTTAGGGAAACAGAAGGAACGTAAAAAATGAATTGAATTCTATTTAAAGGTATGATATTTAATTTATTCATTATCATATTTATTATACAAATGTTGTTGATAAATATTGAAATAAGAGTGAAGTAGTAATGGGCACGTTAAGTGTTCGCCGCAGAACTTTCAGGCAAGTGTGACAGTGCTTGCGCTGATGAAGAGCTGAAAAATGCGAGATATTACTAATATGAAATTACAAATTTTCAAATTTAGGAATTTGGTAATTTAGGAGTTTGATAATTTGGAAATTTGGTAAGTTAGGGATTTGGTAATGTAGGAATTTGGTAATGTAGTGATTTCGTAATTTAGGGATTTGGTAATTTAGGAATTTGGTAATTTGAGAATTTGGAAATGTAGGGATTTGGTAATTTAGGAATTTGGTAATTTGGGAATTTGGTAAAGTAGGAATTTGGTAAATTGAGAATTTGGAAATGTAGGGATTTGGTAATGTAGGGATTTGGTAATTTAGGGATTTCGTAATTTCGGAATTTGGTAATTTAGGGATTTGGTGACGTGGTAATTTAGAAATGTACAAATCTATAAATTTGGAGACTTGAGATAGGTACTCTTAAACGAACCACAGTTAGAGCATCATTTTTATTTTTAAAAGAATAATCGTAATTACATATGAGATTGTAAAAATGAACATTAACTTTTTACAAAATTAAATGAATATTTTACAACTTATCGATATAGATATGTTACAACTTATCGTAAGTATATTACAGCGAGATGTACAAAACGTAAATTGTATGCGAAATATCGTTTCAATTCAATGAATGAAAGATCGAAATGGAACGATAAACCGAATTACTTATTTACACGCGAGGTCGGATACAATTTTATTTACAATATCACGAGGGATACAGGATGATGGTTAAAGTGATTTGCAGTAGTGAAGCTAGAAACACATCAATCCCTTTCATCGTCAAGTCATTACTGGCTCCTGTACCGACGTTACAGAATGACTGTTCGCAACAAGTTGTGCAAGCCGATAATTTTGTACGTTCACCGATTACTATACATCCAGGTTCGCATTTGCTCGTACAATTTCTCTCCAGTGACCATGTCAGAGGGCTGGAAGTTGAATCCTCTGTACTTGTGGTGAACGAAAATCGTTTTACCTATAATAAGAGAATTGCTTATTAAATAATTTTAATCATTTATTAAATGATTTCTTATTAATTTGAATTTAAATTTCTAAATTTATCTGAAGGTCACAGTATTTTTATCTAAGGGTAACTTTGTGAAAGTTATTTTTAGTTAAAGTAGTGAATGTACTTCTAATTTGAATAGTTCAAGGTTTCGATTTGCTTTGTCATTTTTAATGGGACAAGATAAATAATAATTGGACACTAATGGATGCATGATATGTATACTTCATGCGCAAGATATTCCGCGATAATATAACGTGTTACGTTCATTCAAGTGTTTGCTGTTTCCTCAATGTTATCAGCAGAGATTTGAACCGGTGCTATCGTTTTGTCATTACCATGCAAGTCCTTTTGTCACCAGTGCACTTGTGCTCGAAAGCGGTGTAATTTCCGGTCAGATTGGAACATCTCTCTCCATCGTCCGACGTGTGACAATGATAACACCACAGATCGTTCACTCGTTCCGAAGCTGCGTTAGTTCGATGTTCCGTAGATAACAGTTGCCCTGATAATTGCGTTAGGTTAGGTAATTTTCTGTTTGTAACGTCGAACAATAAATCTTTTAATATCTTTAGTACTAGGTTCTTGATAAATTCAATAATATTCCTTTTAGCGACGATAAGTCTTCTGTATTTCTTACTACAGTTACTTTCAAGTGTAAGGGGAAAGATAATGGTGGTCGTTTAAGCAGCAACTGCGATAAAAGTGAAGTATGCAATTCTTATACTGAATATTTGATAAGTTTGAACAATTGAATTGTTATCGGTATAACAAGATATCGGTGTTTTCAACTAAAAACAGATGGTGATCCACATTTAATTTAGATTTAAACAAGTTTTGTATACAGAAACATCGACTGAATGCTACAAATGACCCATAAAATGTTGAGTATTCGAAGGAACATATCTGACGTCATTCGTAAGAATGAAACGTGCGGAGATTTATGAGAATTTTTAATTGCAAAGTAATTATTCTAAGAAACCAGGATTGATCTCATCGCACGAAATATACCTTCATCTCTAAAAACAACGAAATAGGAAAATTTATTCTCATATTTATGCAACAAGCATATTTAATTCAAAACGATTCTTTTTCCTTGTAGCTTAACTATACTTGAATATATTTAAATTGTACAGGAAGGTTCAAAATTAGTATTTACTTCCTATTTCGTGCACGCAAATAATATTGGTAACATTTACATCAATACACTTAGCAATTTAATAGAGAAGCAATGAACAGTTTTGCGATGCACATTCTGAACGTGTGACATACAGTTCAGTTATGTACCCATTTTGATAGAAACAGTAGTTGAAGTTAGCAGCGGAAGTGTGTACTTGAACGAAAGAATAAAAAACGATAGCTTACCATTGGCGAGAGTGATAGTAGTTAGGAACAGGAAGCACGTGACAATGGCACATGTGTCGCCGGCCATGGCGCTCCAGATCGCTGCTTTCAGTCGAAAAATTAACTCGTTGTTCCCGGAGGCCGTAGAATGATCCTTCTGAGATGAACCGCAGCTCCTGATAATGTAGGTCTACTTCCCAGAGTGCGGGCCTTTAAATCACTACAAACACCGATGATTGATTATGAAACATCTGCGGGGTCTTAACGCGTTAACCGTCCGAAGCCAGAGTGTGATAAGCGTTGACTGGGCCTGAGTCCATCGTGATCCGATTTTAGAACTTCCCGGACATGTTCGAGAACTTTCGGGAACATTCGGAGTACATTCGAATATTTCAACAAAATAAAAATTCGTTATTCACACACCAATTTTTATGTTATCTTTTTGATAGATCAATCGTCCCGGATATCAAGCTTTTCGTTGTAAGATCTTTTTATGCAAGAACCTATGCAGAACCGAATTATTAACGAGATACTCATGAAACGTATATAAATAGAAATACGATGTACAAATATCAGATTTAATTACTAAAAATATAATATACGAGATAGAGAAGTTGAACTAGCAAAAACGGTCCACGTCACAAACGATCCGCGTCTCTTATTATCCAATGAAGACCACGAG
This sequence comes from Megachile ligniseca, assembly GCA_945859555.1. NCBI lineage: Eukaryota > Metazoa > Arthropoda > Insecta > Hymenoptera > Megachilidae > Megachile > Megachile ligniseca. The sequence goes on from OX243777.1 coordinate 9,272,201, forward strand.
ATGATTCGGTCACTAGCTCGTTCTCGCTCGGATGACTGCGTCCGGCCTCTTGTTCACAAAAAAATACTGCAAGTAATGCGCACGTGTCTATTGTTTATTTAAAACGAGATAATATATTCGAAAGGTTATGTGGCACTCCTCAATGAACGTTGGACCGCTCCGGTATGTAGCAGCATCGTATTCGAGAGCAGAGTTCAGAAAAAGAGCCGTGTCTCGAAGAAGCGCGATGCCGACAGTAGTTCGAATTTAGTTTGCTACCGAGTTCATCAACACCGACGTAGGATCGAAAAAATAACACGCACATTGGATCAGTGTCCGGAATTGACTTAGCGTTGGTATGTACCGGTTAGTCTATCTTCAAGGGTGAACCCGGCTGCGGACGGTTAGATTAAACGCTCAGGTTTCTCGAATACCGACTACATCTTCGTAAATACCAGCAGATGAGATCGAAACGTGACACGCTAGGATTCATAGCGTGATAAACCGCCATGTTGTGCATGCCGGAGTCTGCGCCGCATCGGCGTCTGCTCTAGAAACCTCGAAACCCGTGCGAAAATCAATATCCATGGCGGTCGAAAGGACCTGTCCCTTTAGCGGGAACGGAGTTTGACGTCAAAGTTTCTGCGCATCCGCGTCACTTTCAGGAAACAGAAAGTTCAGCGTCGCGAAATCGATGATTCGCCACCAGCTAAATCCTACTTATGTCGAATGCAATTTGTGACCGGCCAACCTCTTCAACTTGTCGATAGCACCGATCGATCTGGGATGATCGATGCCGAGACGACTCGATAATGCGGCAAAAGTTGAGCTTTTTTTAGAGGTACTCGGCAAGTGATCGAGAGGTGGATTTGTTGAACACTGAGAGTTTGGGTGGATAGGTACTAATTGGCGTCAGTAAATTAACACCTATGCGAGCAACTGAGTACCCATTTCTATATTTCCTTTATGCTTTTGTCACAATATCGTAAAAGTGTTTGACGTTTTCACTCCTTAAACATTTTTACGTCGATTTATGTTTGCAAATAAAAATATGCAATATTCACGTTTTGCGACATAATAATCTCCAGCAAACTCTTCGAACTAGAAGCTTCTGAAATAACGTTTATACGCGATAAAAATTGTGTACATTACAACTTGCTGAAAACAAAATTTAACATACTGTTCCTCAATATAAAAGTCTTTAATTTTGTAAGTTTCCTAAATAATAATTTCGATATTTTGTACATTTTGATAACAAATAATAGTATCCACGAAAGCAATATCCTTCTTGTGTACATATAAACAGACACTGCACGTATTAGCACAAAAATTTTGACCGTCTCTCCCATTTATTTTCCGATACTCAAACATAAACTGGACTCCATATTCGGCGTCGTAATTCTGTGTTTGCTTATTTTTATTAAATTTTATTTTGTAATAATACTGTATCAATGGTAATCTCTGCAATCTCTGATACGCTGAACCGACGAGTAAATTATTTTATTGATTTCAGATATCTGACGATAATCATGTTGACAAATATTGATCTCACAAATACAATTGACCTTTGCATTTCGATTACAGTAACGCAATTGCAATACAATTTCACGCGAACGAAACGTGATTCATTAATTCCTCAGCAATCGACATACACTTGCAATTTGGTAGAGATTGTCGAAGCGTGGAATAAAAAGTGGAGTTAATTATTTAGAATTAAGAATGTAGGGATACCTGAAACGTAGGGATCTCTAGGTACATGAGAATTTAAGGATTTAGGAATTTGAGGATGCGGGGGTATAAGGATATGGGGTTATAGGTATATGGGGATTTAGGGATATGGAAATGTGACAACATAGGATATAATAGGGATATAGTGTTGAAGGAATATTGGGATGCAGGGATATGGGGATAGGGGGATACAGGGGTATGGGGATTGAAGGACACAGGGATATGGTGAAAGAGGATATGGAGATTCGGGGATATGGGAATAAAGGAATGTGAGGATTTAGGGATATAGTGGTATGGGAGTAAAGGAATGTGGACATACAGGGATATGGTAATATTGGGATGTGTGGATACAGGGGTATAGTGATATAGGAATGTAAGAACATAGGGATATTGGGATGTGGGGATACAGGGGTATAGTAATATAGGAATATAGTAATATATGGAAGTAAAGGTATAGTATTAAATAATAAACTTGGAGATCTAGGGATCTAAGCAACTATTGAACCTCCGGATTTAGGGATAAAGAAGCATAAAAGACGACGGATTTAGGGATCTTGTAATTTTTCTTATCCACTTCAATTGAAACCCTTTTAGTTTACTAATTGTCAAATATCAAAATATAATTTTCCTCCGTTTATTAATTTTGTTTATAGTAAAATTTGTGTTAAATTGAATTTCACCGAGTTAGCCTGAATTATAATAAAAGACTTGAGGTGGTTAATACTACTGTGTTCCCTAATGATTTCTAATCCATTTTATTTTCTTCGATTAACCCGTAAAATTTGATATTAATCGAGTACGAAAAACGCAATTTCCTTTGAACGAAGACAACATAGTGATCGCGAAGGAGAATGTTCAAGGGAGAGCAATAACACTTGTCCCTTGTAGACCTGAAATCGATTGTTCTGCGGCTATTCACCCCTATAAAACATGCAACTGCAGCAGACTGTTATGAAATAAGCATAGGGGGAACTTCTGATTTCAATTTAAAATTCTTTTGCCATTCCTACCAATGTACAGTGCATGGTGTTAGCAGAAATCAGAATAAACTATGTAACTGTTAACTACATGTATATAGATTTATTTTGTAAATTGAAAAGTTGGTAGGTAAAAGAAATTAAGAAGAGCAAAGGGTTAAAGTGAAATATTATAATTTGGAAAGTCAATGAGTAAAATTAAACGATTAATCACTTGTACAAGTAAACGCCAGTAAAAAGTGTTTAGTACACCTATTTGTATTTGTAGATACACAGAGTTGTTATCTGCGTCAATATTTATGGTAGCTTTATTATCACGGAAGAGTTCATTTACGCTTTCATTTTGAAATGTCGCCACCCTTTTCGATGTAAGATCGATGTCGTGAAGAGATTAAGTATAATCTTCGAATATTATGTGTATCTTGCTTTAACTTAGTAAACGCATCGTTAATCCGTTGCATTAACGCAAATCGATTCTTGTAGAATGTACCATGCTTTCAGTTCCTTGTTATTGGCGTAAGCAAGGATTAGGGCTCTCCCTTAAAATGTAGGCTGACCTCTCACATGTGGTATGAGAGAGGACGAAATATTACAAATTTTTTAATTTTTAGATAATTCTGAAGTTTTCAAATTTTATGATTTTTCAATTTCTAAATTCTCAAGTTTTCAAATTAGTAAATTTTTTCAAATACCAAATTTCCACATTCCCAATTTTTTAAATTTCCATATTCCCAAATTCTCACATTCTCAAATTTCCAAATTCCCCAATTCCCCAATTCCCAAATTCCCACATTCCCCAATTCTCAAATTCCTCAATTCCCAAATTCCCCAATTTCCAAATCTCTAAATTCCCAAATTCCCAAATTCTAAAATTCTCCAATTCCCCAATTCCCCAATTCCCCAATTCCCCATTTCCCCAATTCCCCAATTCCCCAATTCCCAAATTCCTAAATTTCCCAATTCCCAAATTCCCAAATTCTCAAATTCCCAAATCCCCCAATTCCCAAATTACCAAATTACCAAATTACCAAATCCCCAAATTCTCATATTTCCAACCATCCAAATCCCCAAATCCCAAATATTCTAAATCTCCAAATCACATCACCTTTCCAAACACCCAAAAAATCAAACAAATAGAATAAGTGTCACAAATAATTTACTCTTGTACATCCACACCCCGCTATTCCTTTATTTTCACCAATCAGACCAGAACGGTACCAAATGACTTTTCACTTGAACAATCCTCATCTTTATTTACTAAACGCTCCGAAAATTACGTTGAATCCCGATCAGCTTCCCCATGTTATTTGAAATCGTGGTGTTAATCACGGTAACATCGTTAAATCAGAAATGAGAAACGCATCGATGCGACACGACAAAGTGTCAAAGGGGTCCGCGTAAAACAATTTCGCCAGACAATTTTAGTTATCGGATTTCTTCGACGAAACGTACGAACAAGATGGCTTTCATACCATCAGAAATACGTTGTGCGCGAAACTCTTGTCGACTATGCTATTAAGTTCCTTCGTAGTATTCCTGGTGAGATCACCAATTTATTTTCCCCTGCTGACAAGAAGGTCGGAACAGACATTTCTCGGAAACTCTTCCTTCTCCCCTTTCTCATCCCATTTTCTGAATCATGCTAAATGAACTCTAGGCCAGAGAGTTCGCTTGTTTAACCGGTGACAAATTTATTGGTTAATTTACTTACGTTGACCGAGTAAACAGGCTAACTCAACAGGTACAATGTTTTGTATCAGCGATTGGAAATAGTCCAACGTGCTTGACCCTGTTCTGAACGTATCAAATTTTTGGTGCATCGAATTTGTCTGATCCGACACTAGACAGACGCGTTCAATTGAAGCGAATATTGCGTTTGAAGGATTAACGAATGTAGATAGAAATTGTGTCACACAATAATAACTATATATTTTATCGTTATTTTTCAGCAGATATTTTTTCAATATAAACATAATAAAAATAGTTTCGCTGTTGAAATAATATTAATTCTTTGAAAATGAGAATCCTCGTATGTTCAGATCACTAAATTTTTAAACTTACAAAGATCTTTAAATGTCCAAGTCTTCAAGTTTTTAACATTTCTAAATTTTCAAATTCTTTCCGAATTTACAAAGTTCTAAATTTCCCAAATCCCGAACTGTCAGATGATCGAATGACAAGTACTCAAAATATGAGGACAAACTATTTAAGCAAGCACATAATTAACCAATCACACATTTGATAGTAATTATTAGATAACAAAGTTTACCGATCTTTTTTACTCTCAAGTATTCGATTAGATATATTGATTTTACGGTGCCAGCCACCGGCATCTCCCACGGCGTTCATCGTGCTAACAAACCTTTAACGTAATTTTGTTTAGCTGGTCAGGATTTTGTAGCTTCTAAAGATTGCGAAGCAATCAACCGACAATCTAGATACACTATCTATTGTACACCAGAGATTATCACTGCACGACATATTTAATCGCAACGCAACATTAACGCAGCACAATACAACGTGATATCTTTAATACGATGCGGTGATCACGTAAGAGTTTAATAAATATTAATTGATACTACTATAAATACTTTTATATCAAACTTCATTCGGTTTTTCCAGCAATTTTTTTATGATGTAGCAAACTTATAAAAATCCCCTGTAGATTTATACTCTATAAAAAGTTGTATGTAATAAAATATAAATAATGAAATATTCAAACTTATAGCTTATTACCTCTTTCTTATTATGTAGTAAGTCAATAATTAATTGGTACAAATAAAATAAAAATTAGAAAGTTATTTATTGGAAAAATTGATACAAGGTATTTTTGACTAAATTATTATTTATTTTAAAGATTAATGACACCAGGTTGCATATAATTTAAATTTGCTAGAAAGGCCCAGGAAACTTACTTTAATCAGATCTACAATTATCACTGCAAACATTGTCGAGGTGTTACACCAATTGATACAATATTAGTCCATCCGATACAATATACAAATACGTAGGATATAGGTGTACAATCGAGATCGATATGTTGATACATTACGTTCCGGTGCTTTAGTTAATAATAATTTATAATGACGATTTTCTGAAATTATTTCAGAAGTCGGTACCATTAATATAATACCCATTATTTGCTTTAACCGAACATTAATTTCATTCTATACCACTTTCGTATCGACAATTTATTGAAATTATGGATTTTTATTTGAACAGACATGACGTTGTGGATTTAATAAATGTTATCGTACCGAGAAGATTGATTACTTCGAGTAAAAACTCATTTTCAAGTACATTAGTTCGGACATTTATTTTTCAAAGTCTTGATAGTGCAATGAAAGATTTAACAAAATATTTATTATAATATGTCGACGTACCAAATTTTCTGATGCATTTATCAAAATTTTAAAATAGACAAATTTACAAATTTTAGTTCTTTTAAATTTACAAATTTACAAATGTAAATTTAAATTTACATTTAGAATTTATTTTACTATTTCAATCTTCAAATTTCTCGTCGAACATATCTCACTACTTGATCATGCCTGTACCAGATCGATTCAACGTAATATTATATAATAGCGCATACCAAAGGTTATTTGTAGCGTATGAATTTATTCAGCAGTGTTTCAATATGTACAAAATACATTCATTAAGTTACGTTATTTGCGAGAAGACCGATTCTACTGAAATCGCTTCGATATTGAAATCGACGAATTTTACAATATTTAAAAATTCATGAAACTCATTTAACATCTCATTACAGCAATCTACGAATTCGAAAATATTAGCATGAACGGATTTCTCGTGCTTTCGTCGATATTTCACTCAACATTTTACTGCGAAAAAAAAGAATTACAGCGTAGAATAAGAAAATAGAGGAAAGAAATCTTGGAACGTAATTAATGCTCGAAGGATCGAGGTTCTATCGTATTTCACCATCAGGATAAGAACTCGAGCGATAATCCAATACCACTTAATCTCTTTGGAGATAGAATCAATTACGGTTTAAGTAGCATGGTTACCGCTTGCGCGTGAAAAATCGATCTTCAGCGATTACTTAGAAAATAAGAATTAAATTCTCTGTAAAATGAAATAATTAACTTTGACTAAGCAAGCACTTCTGACACTTGTTGAACCGATTTGAATCGATGTAGGCCGATTTGGGGCGTCTTGGACCAATAAGGACTGAATTGAACACGTTTGATCCGAATCGGTTTAGATCGACATAAATCGATCCAAGTTTAGATCGGAGCGGATTGATGCAAATAAATCGTAATGCAAATGAATCGGTCCAAATATGTCCATATCGGTTCAAATCGGAAATATCGAAATGTAGAATTGTAAAATTATATATATCTTAAATTAAACAATTTTTATTGTGTAACAAATTTAATTGAATTACTAATTATGCACATAAAACATAAATTGACGTATGTATAAATAACATAAATGTTTAATATGTGTTTAAAATATACATTCACTTACAATGCTCATTATTTACGTATTGCTACTTATCTTGAGTTAATTATATTTTTATTTTCATTTTGACTTCTAATTATATTTCTAGCATATTTGTTAAGTTACTATATGTGACTTTCCTCCTAAATTAAGTACTTAATATTACTTAAACATTGTAACAAAGTTATTTGACTAAACAACTTTCTTCATTACATCCTTTCTGAACCAAAGTGCAAGATCAAGCGATTCTTCGTTAAAATTATCTCGTTTCGTGTGGTATATCTGACGTTGTGGATTAAAGTACTTTAAAGTTATGTCTTGTATAAATCCTACTGTATCACTTTATACAAGTGTGACGATAAATTCGCTTTTATTAGGTACTTGAACAAGTGTTTCCGCTCCACGTTATTAATTCTACAGTTCCATACATGATACTAAATATCTTTTGTAACGGTTAACAAATTTAATTCTATAATAATGTTTCGTATGAACGTGTTTCGTTATTTATTAAATACTTATTGAATATTGTATTTGAACATATTGTTGCCACTAGGTGCGAATAGCTTGGAATAAGAAAACTGCCATGAGATGCTTTTCGGTATTTTTATAAATGGTTCGCCAGAAGCAATACCTGAACATTCGACCAGATAGTGGCACACACAAAAATTGGATTTTTATCGTTCCCCTAGGTATAAAGTATAAAGGCAAGGGAAGATAAGTAAGATACGTGTATACCAACAGTCACAAAAGGGTTGAACTGAAATAACATTTATTCTTTACGTTTGCTCACATTTTTCGAATGACTTCGCAATTTCGGAATTTTTTAATTTTGGAATTTAGAGGTTTAGGGATTTAACGATTTAGAGGTTTAGAGATTTAGAGGTTTAGAGATTTAGAGATTTATGGATTTAGGAATTTCTGGGTTTTAGGACTTCAAAACTTTAGAATTTTGAAGTTTTAGAATTTTGAGATTATGGGATTTTGAGATTTTGAAGTTTCGGGATCTTGGGATTTTGGAATTTGAGAATTTGGGATTTGGGGAATTTGGGATTTGAAAAATTTAGGAAACTTGGGATTTGGGAAATTTGGGATTTGGGAATTTTGGGTTTTGGGGAATTTGGAATTTGGAGTATTTGGAATTTGGAGTATTTGGAATTTGGAGTATTTGGAATTTGGAGTATTTGGAATTTGGAGTATTTGGAATTTGGAGTATTTGGAATTTGGAGTATTTAGGATTTGGGGAATGTGGGATTTGGGGAATGTGGGATTTGGGGAATGTGGGATTTGGGGAATGTGGGATTTGGGGAATTTGGGATGTGGGGAATTTCTGATTTGGGGAATTTGGAATTTGGAGTATTTGGAATTTGGAGTATTTGGGATTTGAGGAATTGGGGATTTGGGGAATTTGGGATTTTGAGATTTTGGGACTATGAAACTTTGCAATCATTTAATTTTTCAATCTTAGAACTGACAACTTTGGGGTCTCGCAATTTTAAAACTTTGTAAAGAGACTAGAATTTTGAAACTTAAAGATAGGAGCAAATGATTCGCGAAAAATGATCGTTATCGAAAGTGTAGGTTATAAATATTTAGGGAATCCTGCATTAAATAAATATCGCTCTCTGGAATATCACAACAAATTTTTAATATAACGCATTGTCATTACAAATTATAATTTTATCTCATTTTCTGCCAAAGGAAAGAAATCCGTAATGTAACCGGAATTCAGAGATTGGTATTAAAATCCTAAGGTCTCTGGAGCACCGTGGAAACTTTATGGCAGCTCTGGGTAATTATTTACGCAGCATATATAACTAACAATTGTCTGCTGAGACGTGACGATAATCCCGCGTTATAAAGCATGTGTATAAATGGGAGGAAAACAGATAATCCGTTGTTTCCATGTCGAGCGAGAATATCAGAAGCGAGCAAGTTATGCACTTGATTTACTTCACAAGCACCGATCATAGTCATGTCTCCAAGGATAAAAATAAGCTTCGCATTTTCATTTTAGATTACAGGATAAACGGTTCGAATGCACCCAGTAATTACATTCTATAATTTTACTATTTACTAATAATAATTAATTTTTATTATTGATGCCAGTTATGTTATCTTCGCAGTATTGCCTCTGTTATTTATAATTTCTCTGTTATTTATAAATATATTTTTATAATTTTTTGTGTATGAATGACTGCATAGTCATGCAGTATTTCCTCAGTTATTTAATTAGTATAATTCCACATCATTTATCTTTCATTTTGGAGCTGTAAGTTTGATAGTTTAACCATAGATTATTTTGATAAGATTTTGATAAGATATCGTAATATATGTAATATGTTGTGATATTGTTCACTGAAGTACATCAGTGAAGTGTGAATTGATTCGACAAACATAATATTGATGTACGCATAAGTATTATATTTGTATTTATTGTAATTTGCCCTTTTTTGAACATGCCTTCTCAGTGAATAATATCGTCGTTTTGCGTTGGTTGTGTCGTACTGGATATCCATCACTGAAATATCGTGTCGCTACCTAAATCCTCTTTTTTCTCCCGCGACATATACATGAAAAAGGGGCCATGAGAAGCATCCCCAATGGCAATGACAGGGGAAGGTTCTTCAGACGTCCTGAACATCGGATTTTTTTAAATTATCGATTAAATGAAGTGTGCAGGCAAGCATTTTAATCGTTTCAATTCACCACAGTCTCTGGTCGTACACATTTATGTTAAATTTTTGAAATTTGTTATATAAACATAAATATAATAAAACAACATTGTTTGTAAAATTTTATTCAATATTAATCTTTGGAAGTATAAATATTTTATACTGGACGATAAAAAATGAACATACAAAATAAAAGGGTGGAGGGTGGGTCTGATGGTTTTATCTGCTTTTTATTACACTCTCTTCGCCGCATTTTCAGTTGTTTAATTTTATTTAGTTGTATATTCATAATGCTTTTATCCCCTCTCTTACATTCGACAGAGGATAGGCAAATAAAATACGGTATTGTACTATGTGAAACAGCGAATCCTATATCATCGCATTTGTTCTTTGTATTCTGAACAAAGACATTAAATACCTGAAAATAATATCCTTATTATATAGTAGAATTACTGGAATATGATGCAGTATATTGCGATTATATTATAAACTACAGTTTTCAAAATTTCTTACATTGTATATAAAATTTTCGTAATTTAAGATTCTAATGATCATTTAAATATATATAATTGATCTACACATTAGATCGATAATCTTACGCTAGATATTCGTGTAAGAGTCCTAACCAGTGTTCTTAAATTCTGAAATTCTCAAAATTTCCAAATTTTCAAATCTGCCAATGTTTAAATCTCCGAATTCCGAAACTCGAAGCTTGAAAATTCCAAACTGTCTAAATTTAAAAACTCGATCACGTTGCCAAAAGAAACATACATATGTAAACAAGACACAATCTTTAAAATAAATGTTCATAAATTACATGTTATTTATACTAAACTGATCAGGAAATAACGGCATCAGAGTGCACCGATCAGTTTTATGTTTTGATCACGGCATGTTTTGTCTGCGGACATTTTAATGATATAAAACGAACGTTATGGCGTTTCTAATCGACAATTTTCCGCGCATCAGAGGCTCGAAAATCGACGGCACATTTCGTAGTAATTCGATGAAATTCCCATCATCGGTGTTTACAGCGAAGCAACACGTGAGACCGCCAAAAGTGGCGTCAGTGCTTTCCACCCCTTCACGATACTGACATCGGCTGCCCGTAGATCCAACGGAAGTAGTTTAAACGTCTGTGAATCCGCGTCTCTGATTGGTCGTTGTGCTCCGGGTCGATGGTGGTGGGGGATGCCGGGTCGTCGCGAGCCTCGCAGTACCGCTTTGACTGTCAACGTGGTTGGATCAATTCCGTGCGCCCTTTCGAAACATTTCTATTGTCCCTATCAATTATAATTACTTTTCGAAATGTTTTTTTAATTTCCGTGACATTTTGCTTTAAACGCGGGCTCGAAACGAACGGCAAAACATCCCGTAATTATCTGTGGGTGCGCGTGACAATAAATACACGCGAGGGGATGCATCTATACGCGTAGACCGAGTTACGAATTACGGAAGTTGTTGCGCGTAACACTTGCTAATAGAACAATCTGCGAACGGGATTTGTGACTGTTGTTTCATAGTGGATACCAGTTCGTTCCATCACGAATACCGTTGTATTCGAAGAAAGATCCAGCTGGTGTTTTTCTTGGCAGACACTCGAACGTTCTTGGTGAGTCTTCATTTGTGTTGTTTTGTAATTTTGTAGACAAGCGCTGGGATGAAATATTGAATCCTAAGCTGCTTTATGTGATTTTCTTTGAAGTTCCAGTTATTACGATTTCAATGACTACATTTTTTGTTTCTTGTAACTAGACATTTTTTGACAGAATTATGTTTGAAAGTTTTGCTTTAGGTACCCTGTAAAATTATTCGTTTTAAAATTGTAATTTACTATTTAACAAAATGTGTAGAAGTAAGATAAAGAATAAGGGCGTATTTTGGACGTCAGAAATTGTATAGTGACAACGGCCGTATAGTGTTAAGATTTTTGAATATCCCGCCGAATTGACGAGATATGAATGACAGTACTGCGATATTTTATATACTGCTATTTTTTCCTGTATCACATTTCACGTGCATAGTATAACAATTTACTGTGTAACTCTATGTTATAACGATTAATTAAAATAGCCAATTTGTATTTAATATAGTAGACAATTAATTTAATTCTCAAAATAATTTGAACGAATATTCAGCTTTTTGAAATATCAGTAAATATGTGGATGATAAATAATGAGAATTTATAAGTCACTAATGAATTTTCTTTTATATACAATTTTGTTGAACAAGGTTAATTTCAAAAGAATGTCGGTTATTGTACATAGGAAGAAGGGGTGAAAAGAGCGAATTAATATAAATTATTTTACTTAATCAACAGTGTTTTATAATACATATCCTGTGACCTACAAATATTTTTTTCTAGATTGTAAATCATTCTTGACACCTGTAAAATATTGCTATAGTTTTTCATACTTTTCGGTATATTCGGTAGTCACGTCCGTATAGATGCTATGATCGAAAGCTGTTCTTAATCTTTTATTCGGTTTTCGTTGCAAAATTTCCAGATTTTAGATTAATTTTCTACACACTTTAATTTTAATAAAATTATATTACAGAACCCATCTTTATTAAGCTTACAGACGTTGAACTGATTGAATAAAGAAATTAATAATTGAATTTTATCTCGTATCGAGTAATTTCTTCCTTCAGCAAGTTGGAATTACGGTATTAATTTTATTAAACAAAACACGGCTTTGTTCCTACTGAACCTCGTGAAATCATGAAAATTTTAAATTCCAATTTCCCGGTTATAGGATAATACATTTCTCTGAATTTAAGAGTTTCAGGAAGAAACTAGGTGAGAAAAGGAAAAAAGAAAAAAAACGGAACGCGCGAATGATTAACAGGAATGTTTAATTTCTTTTTCGAAATTTGATTAGAATCTTCGCAACAGTCGTTGAGTAGCACGCGGATCTGCGAGTACGTATCGATCGTACAAAGCAAATAAAATATCGAGTACAGTTAAGGTAGCTATATCTCGAATGCAATTTATTAGGAAATTACGTTGAAATTTAATTGGATGTGAATAATAACGATTTTTACACATTGCAAACATTTTTGAAAGGCTAACATTACCGAAACGAAAATAATTACATTTCAAATTATAATTTAACATCTACGGTACTGAAAAAAATTTGTTCAAATTGTATTTTTGATTTCAATAGACTCTCGTTATATTGCCATAGGGAAACTTATCTGCTGTTTGTTGTTTAGTGTACTAGTAATCTATACTACTATTTCTATTTACAAAAAGTAAGCTTTTCCTATATTACAGTGTCATTTTCTTAGAACCAATTGCATCGTTCTTTAAATGGGGTAAAACAAATCATTCTGCACCTCTTAAACATCTTGCAAACCTTTTACATATAATTACGAATTAATGACAAAAGTGCCAACTACAAGTTCTGAAAGCATCATATTTTTGTTTTCACTTTATCCGAACTTCGTCAGTTTTTGTGTCACTATTAAATGAACGTACCTCGTACAAAACAGACACTGCAAGTGAGTTGTGTCATAAGTTTGTCTTGAAATTGTCTTACAATTTTACCGGATCCATTTCTCTTTACGAGCAAGAAATTAATTTTGTATGGTCGTTCCTAATTGTACCGGAGTTTTCTGAAAGTCTTCGGTGTTAATCTCCGGGAATCGCGTTTAATGTCTTTTTGAGTTCTTTATCTGAACTGAAATAATAACTGTACTTCGCTGGCAGAAGTTGTAACGATTTACGAAAAGTTGAATTACGAAAGTTCCTCAATTTATCAGACATTGTCTGCTCTCTTTGCGAGTTCGTTCTTTCGCAGGAAAATATCGGAAATTAAACTTTTCGTTCCGTTGGAACCATCGGTATGTCGGTGCGTCGATCCCACGCATTAATTTAATTCGCTCGTAATTAATTTACGTCACTCTAATTGAGTGACTAAATTATGTTAATCGAAATGGGAGAAACGAGTGGTATTAATCCTCGATCGACAGATTAATCGTTTCGTAATTTCCGTTATTCTAGATATTTTGCAACATTTTAACGGAAAATTATTTGCGCTTGAAAACAGAAATTGTAAAGCTTCATATTTCATACTCGTTCAATTCAGATGTTTGGAAGGATTTTACTGTAATCACTGAATGTTCGTATTATGTGTCGGATAAATTTACAGTCGAATGTAATACGAATTTGATTGATTTACATGTTGATTTATTAGACGCACACAGTTCCAAAGATAAATAAACAAGATAATCTGTTCGATACATAGTATCGAAATTAAATTAAAATAGGACCTCCGCCTTTTTAAGAATGAAATTAAATAACATAAGTCCAACGCTGATCGTTCGAAATCGATAGCATCGTAAAAATCTGATTACTCTTATCGATTCAGCCTAATGAATAGAGATCGGAAGGCTTGAATTAATATCGAGTTTAGTTATTGTATTACAAATAGGTCGTATACATTCACTTGACCGGTATTTGAAGTGCTTTGACCATAAAGGACCACAACACTAGCATACCAAGTGTAATACGGTGTTGCTCCAAACAATGAAGGCATTGCTGTGAAAATTTGCATACTCCTAAATTGTACCTCCCTTTGCATTTCATTCTGAAAGAGAAAGAAATAATTATACAGAGTTGAATACTCAACTGTTAGTTGTATGAATATGTAACCAAGTTTTAGGGAAAATTGTTTAAGAAAGGATTATTTTTACTGAAACACTCGAAATGTAGGTACGGTTGAATTGAAGATTGTAGGAAAGTTGAGAAAAACAATTTCCCATCCTTATTAAGCTACATTTATACGAACCACCTTCTTTAAATTTGATTTTTTCTGAAACTGACCTAAGTTAGAGTAAAAGAACTTGGAATGGTATTGCACAACTCTCCCCTGTACCTATTACCCTGAAGGGGTGGCAGTGATAAAACTTTGACTTATAAAGGTAAACTTCGACTTGCAAAGGTCGTGTTTCTCTGAATTCAAGTTACAGAGGTAAAATAACACAGCTAAACGGGCAGCAAATATTTCTGGTTAAACTTTATATTTCGATTTGCAAAGATTTTCACAGTTTATTACTTTCGTTGGGGTGGGATCCGTAAAACAGTCCGATCGAACTCTCTTTTACGATAGCAACAACTTTTATTTGGCACAATATAATTTAATATTACCTTTTTTGTAGATATGACTTTAACATTTTTTTGAACCTAATGTCATATCTTTTTTTATACAAATTGCTTCGAGCATCCTGCGTGAAAAGGTACAATGTTAAAAAAGGCAATGTTCCGTGAAATATTTCAACCCTTATTTAACCCTCAGAACAATTATTTTAGCTTCACAATTAAAGTAACTTTGTTATACCATATTTTTGTGTTATATAAATAAATTATCTTGTATCATGCTATTCGAAATTGTATCATTATAGCACATTATTCTGGAGAGCACTTGCCTTTTCATATCAAGCACGTACTGCTCCTAATATGCAGAGATTGTGTGCCTCTGTAAATTGTGATAACACATACGAGACTCACAATGAAAATACATGAAAATATTATAATATATATTTAAAAACAATAAGTGATAAATGTAGGAATATTTATTAAGACTAAATCTATGAGCTACTGAAAGAAACAACCCATTCATCAACTTTTCTCTGCTTTAGTTTATAGTATTAATATATAGATACCTACTATTATTAGTAAATTAATCATATATTTCGGTTTAGTAAATTATCAGTATAACTATGTACTGATTTAGTGCACTCGATACCTTCTAACGCATTTTTCGTTAATATCGCAAACGAGTTGAAATATTTCTTAGATGCCTCGCATCACATACCTAACGAAATAATCCAGCGTTAAATAAATTGATAAAGGAAAGTCCCTCGGGTGTGCTGAATATTGCGTCATTTCTCAACTATCAGACAGGCAGTTTGTCTAACCCCTTTGTGCGATAATACTGAATACCTGAAATGTTTCCTACTCTAGGGACTATTATTGAAATACTTCGCATTGCGCGTATACTTACAAAGCTATGCAGTTAACCGTCTCGTTTCCCTTATATACAGTCTATTTCATAAAAACATGTACGCTATATCAGCAACGAAGTTTATCATGATTAGAAAATATCTTCTTAAATTCAACAAATTCATTTTCTTTTAATTAGTATTCTTCGTAACTTTCAAGTGGATTGACGTTTGAGTATACTTAGTAGTATTGATGTTGGCATGTTGTATTTTTTGGCAGCGTTTGTTACTTTCCTTTGTTGGTACATTCTATTGAAAATAATCGCTTTAGTATAGAGTTTGTTAATATCGTACAGTGGAATATTTGTAGCCAGTTGATTGCTGCACTAGATATGTTTTAGCGACTCTTTAATCGTCTCCAGTTTTGTTACAAAATTGTCCTGATCATCATTTGCCATAACCAAAAATGTAGAAAATTATGTATAAAATAATTGTGCAAATTCAAGCCATAAATTAAGCTACAAGTTTACCGTACAGAATATATTTAAATTATTCATTTTTCGTTAAGATAAAGCTGTTTAAAAATGAAAGAAATTCATATGAATCTCTGTGCAAGTTTCAGTTGTTAAAAGGGACACAGGTTCTGAAATAAGAGCTCGGGGCATTTAGTGGGCGAGAGACACTTTTTTCATGCTGGAGGAGCTCTCATGTAATATGTTTTAAGAATTGTAATGTACAACGGTGGATAAAGTCTTTTGAATACCACACTCTCGAAATTATACAAAGAAAAAAGCCATTTCTTGCAACCATTTATGTACACGTCCCTGAATACGTAACAAAATTGAAATGTTATAAAGTACGCATTATTATTCGCATTACTTTGTTTTGTAATTCATTGTATAATTCATTATGTATCTTCCGAAACTCTTGTTTAAATGCGATGAATATTGAATCACTCGATGAGGCTTTTTATGCTGCATTTATGTTGTCAAAACATTGAAACTTTCCGTGTTTCATTATTCGTTGTCATTTTAAACGCAACAACATAATAAACAACTCTGATAATGAGAATGATCATTAACACGGAACATCCTCGTTCCATTTAAACATTTGTCAGAGAAATACCATTAATGGCTACTGTAAACGCATTAAATGCCACGAATTCCAAATGCACGTCTAAATTAGCAGATACAATGCTGCAACCACATGTGGTTCATATATATATATCAATATTAATTAATAGTTTTGTACCTGACGCGTCGGAGCAGCATACTTCGGGAAACAATTCTTCCGAGAGTTATTGCAAACAGTTAACGGACTTAAAATTACTAATCCTTGGTAATTTATGATTTATCGCGTCAAATGATATTGTTTCATTTGAATTGAGCAATTAACGAGATAAACAGATTGTGAAGATTATTATGTAATACACAATTAACATTTTATGCTGAACGGATAAACGAGAAACAGAGGGATGTGTTTTTAGATGTAAATGCACGTATGGATTTCAACATTTTTTAGTTTTTGTGCTTCTATATTTATGAATTTTTAAATCCTTAAATCCTTCAATATTTAAATCTTTAAATCGAAATATCTAGAACCTTGAATTTTTCAATTTGAGAATTTGAAAATTAAAAATTTTACAAGATTCATATTTGAAGAAAATGTGATTGTGAAAATTCCTAAATTTTTAAATTAAAAATTTTGCAAAGTTGAATCTACCCACATGTCCTTTGGTTGGCATATGGTCTGTCCATTACTATTGGATCGATAAAGATCAATATAAGAGGTAACAAAATTTTATGCGTGTTACAAATATCATAATAAAATTGTTTATATCCGTCATAAACTGAAATAAAGTTTCTGTATTAACAACATATGTCATCTTTAAACTCGACAGTACATTGAATTTCACATCATACTACTTTCTTTTTCAGGATATGAATATTGCGCTTTATAAGGATTATCCAAGGATAGTACCCACTAGTAAGAAGGATAACACGTTTGCTTTCGTAATATGAATTTGAGATTCTTTTATAACAGAAAATTACAATTCACAAAGCATCGTTTCTCCCGGAATAAGATAAAAATGCTGAAATTTTATTTCGTATCTTTAGAGGTAAATTGTTGTTATGGTTCTGTATAAATTATGATAAATAGTTCCATAAAAATTTCCATTTCGTTGGTAAACAGGATTTCAGAAATTTGGGAGCACAGAAGTTTCAAATTTTTTAAATTTAGAAATTCAGAAATTTAAAAATTCAGGATCATACAAATCCCAAATTTTCAAATTAAGTAATCTAAATTTGAGAACACAGAAATTTCAAAGTTGTTGAATTTTCATATTCATAAATTTAGAGATATATATTGCAAGTTACTAATTTGGAAATTTAAAATACAGAGATTTAAAAATGTAGAAATATTAAATTTTCAAATTGTTCAATTTTCAAATTTCAAAATAAAAATATGTAGTTGTCCAAAAGATTGCGAATTAAGAAACTTGATCATTTCCAAACGTAAAAATATAGAAATTTAGAAAGATAAAAATTTCAAATTTTCTGTAAGAGAAGTTTACTGTTTGTCACAGTACGAGTGCATAGAACTTACTACTGTGTCATCGAACAATTATCTCCAATATGTCAACAAGCTATTTCTGATTTTACGTAGTGTAGTGCAACGGTAGCCTACGATTGTCATATATAAATATTAGTCGTTGAAACAATGTAGGTCGAACAAGGAAGTAACGTTACAAAACATACATGGTACTTCATGGAGTGAAGTTTCAACATGAAGTATCAATAGAGACCGTCCCGAATGTTTCAGTTTAACGCGAAACAAACATTCGAACGTTGTGCTTCGAATCGTGTACTGTACATCTTCTCGTAAAATACGCGAAAGTGCATATTATGAAATATTGAAATATCCTCGGCGAAGTTCGAACATACATTCGTGCTTCGAGCAGACTTCGAACTCCTTGAATTTAAAACGGTTTATTTTTAATACACGGTGGGTCCGTTTTATCTCGAAACGTGTAAATATGTCGAAAACTGTGGATGGTAAAAGTTTCGAGATTAAATGGCACTACGTGCTACGAAATTAAATGGTACTTGGTTTTATGAAATTAAATGGCAAGTGCTACTAAATGGTACTTATTTTTCTGTAATTATTCGAAATTACTAGTAACTTTTAGGGTTTTTAATTATATTATCCAGATTACCTTGAATTATCTTGACTTTTATAATTTAACAAAATTTCAATTTGTAAATTTACAAAATTTAAGCATTTTATAATTACTGTGTCATATATATATAATTATTATGTCAGTATTTCTAGTTACAAAATTTCTGAATTTGTAACTTTATAAATTAAAAAGATTGACAATTTTCATTTACAAAATTTCTAAATGTGTAACTATATAAATTAAAAAGTTTGAAAATTGTTACCCACAAAATGTCTACGTTTGAAGAACTAAAAGTTTGTGAATTCTAAAATTTTGTTCACTCATCTGAAAGCAGAATAAATTCTGTTCGAAAAGTTCTTGAAGAAGAAAAACAATTTAGAAGACGGCTGTGTGGGTCGGTTATAATGGATCGTTCTGAATATGCATTTTATAGGACGCGTGCTGCATGATTTATTATTTATTTCGTCGAACGCAACACCTTTTAAGTTCGGATGTTACATAGCATCAAGTTATCGACATTTTATGCGTCAACATCGAAAAATATTCCCACCGAAACTCGAACATGTTTTTCATCGATTAATGCAGCATCTGCACAAAAATTATTCGCAAACCAGCGGCTGTATTTTTAGAGAATTCACGGTGAAATTTTACGAGAAAGGTAACTGTAATTAATTGTAATTAGAGACTGCTGTGAAGTTGCCCGTCTCGTAGACTCAACAAACACGTGTTCTTTAGTGCAAACGAGGTTGCATAACTTAGATCTAACAGAATCCTCATTTAATTGTAACTGAAACTCCCGTATTCTCTTGCAGACTATCTTAATTGTACCATTAGATCCTTCCGTAACTAATGTCCTTTCTTGTATCTTGAGAATAAATGATCTTTTATTCGTATTAGGTTGATGCGTGAGTTTGAGTGCTTTTACCTTTCGAAGACTTCATTCCGAAGGATTAATTACGCTTTTCGGGGGAGTCGACTACCCCTTTGCCCTATGATTTATTTGTCAGGTCAATCAGATTTAATTACAGCTACAATATTAAAGCAAAGTTGAAATTTAGTATCAATCGACTATGCAAATATTTGGACTTGAATTCCAAATTAAAGCGTATTCAAGTGAAATTGATCGCGAAGTACGAGACTCGTCAAAATAGTGCAAGTCAAATCGTGTCATACGTTAAAATAACTGCGAGTATAATTTATTTTCGTAAGAAGGCGTCCCTGTAACGTAAGACAGGCTTTCACTTCAGATAGTAGTAATTTAGTCCGCATCGATAGGAAGGAGAATCAAAAAGCAATTCCGTCTTCTTGCTTTCTTTATCATCGAAGCGGAAAGCCGAACAAGGATTGAGCTGCGCTCGACGTCGACGAGAACGGTAACGAGATCCTGCGAATCGGAAATGGAACTGGAAACAACGGAAATGCTTCTTGAAATATACATGCATATATCCTGAGTGCGTTACACGCGTCACTGTTGCACGTTCAAGCAGTTTCAATCGATGCCCGAGACAAGTGTACATCGTGTCCCATTACGGAGAACGACATTTTACGGAGTCACTGAAACTGTCTCGAAACTGTCGTTTGAACGGGGTGCTTTCATGCACCGTTTCTTCTCACGTTCCATAATGCAACATGTATGTGATAGTTTATCAATTTATTTAATCTGCATCTTATTTACTTATTAAATACGTCCCAATTGATATGCCTGTTTCTGTTAATTTTATTCTCGTTTAACCCCTTGTCTTACAATATCGTTTTCCACCTGATGCCCTCACACTTCGAATCTTACACAAATTTTTAATATTTCAATTTTGAGTGTAAGTACAATTACAATTTGCATAGTCAAGTGAATACAAAATTGACATAACATTTTTTTTGGTTTTGTATGTTGTGTACGTAAATTGGTACATTGTAACCATCAACTGTCTGTATTACCTATATTCATATATTACATACATACATTCGCAATGTTTTAATTGCATACATTCTAAAAATGTCTGCATATGTCTTTGAAAGTAATTGAAAATAACATATATAGTAACTTATAAAAAGTCCAGAATGATTTTGACAAGATATTTGAAGGATTTTTAAATAAACGAAGGACTATTTTGAGCAATTCGTGAAATTTGTTGATCTTAGGTGTCCTGGTGTATTACTCACGCGGAAAATGCAATCTCCAGTGTTTCCGTTGTTCGAACAACTTTGATATATTGGAATCTCGTCAATAAACTTGGCGATTTAACTGTATCGTAACAATAAAACGTACTTCAGCAAGAGTTTCTTGCTGGAAACGTGAAGTGCATCGGAGTTCGAAGCTACGGAATCGACTAGTTTCTTTGACGTGAATCGAGTAGCGTTGGCGTATACTTAACTACGGCAAATATAGTTTCCGGAAGTGTGCAGAACGTAAATAAATTATACCTGTTAGTTTACAATACTGACAAATGAATTCTAAACTTTGGAATCAAGTATTTTCAAACACGGCGATGAGCAAACGGTACCGCGAACGCTAATAGACGCTTCATTTCTGAATCTGACCTCTGGGAAATTTCTCTGTTTCTACATTGCTAAATTACCATATTCTAATATTTCTGAATTGCTAAATTTCTACGTTCCTTAATTCTCAAATTCCCAAATTTTTTAATTGGTAAATTTCTTAATTGATAAATTCGTAAATTCCCACATTTCAACATTTTCAAATTCTCAAAATTCCAAATCTCGAAATTCCCAAATTCCCAAATTAGTAAATTACTAAATTGCTAAATTTCCAAATCTCTAAATTCTCAAATTCCCCAAATCCCAAATTCCCCAAATCCCAAATTCCCCAAATCCCTAATTCCCCAAAGCCCTAATTCCCCGAATCCCAAATTCCCCGAATCCCAAATTCCCCAAATCCCAAATTCCCCAAATCCCAAGTTCCCAAATTCCAAAACCCCAAAACTCAAAAATTCCAAAATTCCCAAATTCAAAAATGTCCAAATTCAAAAATTCCCAAATTCAAAAATTTCCAAATTTCTAAATTGCTAAATTCTCAAATTCCCACATGTAATTTGCAATATAACTTGTAAATTCAAAAATTTCATATTTCTTCAACCTTCATCTCTAAACTCAACAAAAATAAAAATAAAATAAAAAAGTATCCAATTTGCAAATAAACAAATTCATGTTAAGGTTCATATAAACTTTCAGAGTAATATTTCTCTATTAAGCATAAAATATCGGTTTCATCGAGAAGGAAAAACAGAGTCGATGTGGGAATCTCCGAAGAATTTCTATCTACAAAAAAATTATTACCACTGTGTTATGGCTCCCCCGATACCACATAACTTTAGCGAACAAACTTCTTTCATATGTCTACAAATAACAGAGATATGTAGGTGTTCTGTTTCTCGCAACCGATGTGTATTTTATTAAATGTAAATAATTGTACTAGAATCTTGTTTAAACGTATCTCAACTGATCGTTCGTGTTAATTTAGGATGCTGATTTTCGAATGAGTAACATACATTATTACGTGCATACATTTAAACATGTTGTTATTTGTCATTAATGAAGTATGAATATTTCATTTATACTTGAATGACGGATCGATGTTATTAATGTGACAACTAATGTATCATTTGATTTATTCTTGCTCGATCCTTTAATTAGTGTGTTATGTCGGAGAAGGTATACTTGGAAGTTCACTTTAATATTTGCAATACTATTAATGATAAAATAATGTCTGTTAATGCTTTTTTAAAAATTGCAAGGATGGTGCAAAAAATAAATTAAAGCAATGACTGTACATTTAACATTTTTAGTAATTGTTGAATAATACATAAAAACTATCTAAAAGTGTGAACGATTACACTACTTTAAACCTAACCTAAATTCAACGAAAAGTTAGAATTTTTTTAAAGTTCAATAATTTAAAAATTAATTCAATTCTTAGATATATTAATCTAATTTTTACTAAGTTAAATTAATTTGATATAAAAGAGATTGTATCTTTTTGACCAAAATATTTTTCAAAAATGTTTCAATGTATTTTAAAGGGTTATCAAAGTATTAATAGCATGGGTAAAGCTTAGGAAGCAACGTGCACGGTGTTGATTTAACAAACTGCTTAACGAAAACAACAGATTCACGCAAACACTAAGCTAAATTCAACAATGAAATTTATCGTGTTATCGTTGGATTTTCTTCGGGAATTCTAATGTTCCTGGATTATTCGTAGCCTCTCTATCGATCGTATCTCCGTTATAGACGTATTCATGGTCGTCGATGTGAATCCACGATTCTAAACGTATTTTTAAAGATAATGATAATGAATTTATTATGAAAACCGAGAGTGTTTATGCTCGTGATCGAGGGAAAGAATTGCCTGTTGATAGTATGTCATTTAATAGTTTAACATGGATTAGTTTCGCTACGTTTTACAATTCTTTAAGTTCCCTTTCTAAATTTACAGATCTTCAAATTCTTAAATTCCAAAATTCCCAAATTCCTAATTTCCCAATTTACTGACTTTTAAAATTCCCAAAGCTTCCAAATTTTCAATTTTTCAAATCTTCAAATCTTCAAATTCCCAAATACCGAAATGTTCAAATACACAGTTACTAAATTTAGAAATATCAAACTTGTTTGAATTCTTGAACACATTTCACCCAGGGTCATCCATCATAATAACATCTGAATATTGCTGACTAGAAAATCACACGAAACGTTTCTTCACCGACCATACTACCTTGTATTAGATCAAACGGATGTTACAAGCTCAAATAAGAGCAGTGTGGAGGTAATTAAGTTGAAGGCTAGAAATTACCACAGCCTTGGGTCATTAATCATATGTTGCCCTCATTATGCTTCAGATTTACAAGATCGATTACCGTTCCGTATACACCGTAATTTAACAAAAATTCACGAAAAAAAATAAGCGTACACTAGTCTTCCCTAATTACACTTTCAAAATTAATCATTTTATTAAATATCTTCGTAATTGGTGATCGTAATACAGCAACACTTGTGTTTCGTACATATCATTGTAATTATCCATCTTTTTGGGGGATGTAGTGTTAAACCGATTTGGGTATGCAAGAATTTGGGAATGGTGGGATTTAGGGATGTACCGATTTGGGGATGTATCGATTTGGGCATATACCTATTTGGGGATATAGGAATTTGGGGATATACCGATTTGGGGATGTAAGAATTTGGAAATGGAGGCATTTGGGGATGTACCGATTTGGGGATGTATCGATTTGGGCATATACCGATTTGGGGATGTAGGAATTTGGGAATGAAGGGATTTGGGGATGTAGAGATTTGGGGACGTAGCTATTTAGGGATGTGCCGATTTGGGGATATACCGATTTGGGGATGTAGAGATTTCGGGATGTAGGAATTTGTGGTTATACCGATTTGGAGGGGAGGGATATGGGGATGTAGAGATTCGGAAATGCAGGAATTCGGAATTGTAGAGATTCGAGAATATAAGAATTAAAAAATGTGGGATTTCGGAAGTGTAAAAATTCAGAAATGTGGGGATTCTATTCTGACCAATTGTAGTAGCTCTTCTAAACACATCAGCCTCTTCACGCGCCAACTCATATGTCGACATCAGTACATAGAATATGATATGTAGCACAACGTATTATAACATGTGGTAGTCCTATTGATTTAAGTTCACTTTTTAACCAAAAACAGGAAGATATACATGGTATATTTTAAGTGTCACTGTATTTCGTACTTGTAATATATAATTTTCAACACCCTTCACAATTAGGTGTATCTGATCCATGAATTAGATATTCGAGCACATTATTTATCGCGAACGGCAGTTTTCAACACGCAGCACAGGCATCCGTTAAATGAAACGAAACACTCTTCAGTCGCAGAAAATCTTTTCGAGCGATAGTCGTTTCGCCAAAGAACTTTTCGCAAATCGATTTCCATTAGCATACCGTTCCAGCATGTTAGCTTCTCTCTCTCTATTCTTCGTATCTTGCTCTTTTTCACGCTCTTCTTCGCCTTTGTCGGAGCATGCACGCTATCTCTTTTATTTCTCCTTTCGCTATCGACGGATCGATCGCGTGAATCGTAAAATTTTTATCTTTGTCTTCGCCAGTATATTTTTTGCTAGAAAATTTACTTGGTTCTTTATTCAGATATTGTTTCGCTTATAAATAGGTGTTTGATTGTTATTGAACTTTGAGAATTTTATAATTTGAGAATATGGAAAAGGGAAATAAAACTGCAACTGTTGCAAACTTGCCTGTTCTTGTAGTGTTAGTTCCACGATATTTTATCAACAGTGACAACGAAGAGTAATCGAGATAATTGCTCGTGAAATAAAAACTGTAGATTTTTAATTGAAAATTGTTCTGTGTACGTACGTACGAACTGAAAACATTCCACGTGTATTGCTTTCAAACCGTTAAACGATATGTATTAATTAATTGTGACAGAACCTTTTATTTGCGATTCTACATTTATCGGTAAAAAGTGACCTTCCAGTTAACATTTGTTTTTAACCTATGAATACTTTTATTCTGTAAAAGAATTGTTTGTACAGAGTTTCTGAAAAGAAGAAGTATAATGATAATTGTGGGTATTTGGTAATTAAGGTCTTAGTTTGTAATTATAATTTAGTGATAATGCTGAACTGCTTTCGAACTTTTCTGCAACAAAGTTTGGGTGTTCTGTTAGGTTTCCAGTTGTAAATAAATTAATAAAACTAACGGTGTTGAGTTTTATAACTTTGGAAGTTTGGAATTCCAAGATTTTCAAATTTTAGAAATTTGGGATTTTAGGATTTGAGGACTTTAGAAGCAAATGAAAATATTATTTATTTCTTTATTTCTTTTACCATCAACAGGAGTTACATAAACTAGAATTATACACAAATAAACCTACTACAAATCTGAATATTATTTCTTTCTTGTACTACAAAGAGGCACCCCTTTTCACCCCACTATACACAAAGTCAAAAAAGAGTCTAAAATGTCGATCTTCTTTAAAAGATAATCAAAGGAAAAGAATCGAACGATCAGAATTCCGATAATGTCACAAAGTAGATCTTTTTTCAAAATTATAAACATCCCGATATTTTCGATTCCTTTGACTATAAAGAAAAAGTCAGTCCTTTACACGATCCCTATACGAGTGCATCAATCTAAATCTCGCTAGCGTTGTTCGCAAAACGTCATTTCGCATGTTGTCAGCTAATAAAAGTGGAAGTATCGATTATCGTTCAAGCTACAGGACAATCTTTGTCCCGATCAGTATTATTGTCCAATTATTGGAAGAATTCGAGAACGGACTCAGCTTCCTATTGGTTTTGTTCGCATCCCATTCGCCGAGTTAATTGGATTTATTCACTGAAACGTATCTTCATTTCGACGATACCCAAATAAGCTTTGCAAACGTGGTGGAACGTCCTCGATGTTACTTTATTCGAAAGCAGATAAAAGAAAAGGATTCTATCAATTGTCAGTCGACCTTCGATTCCTTTCTTCCGAGGCTAAACGTGCCTATAAATCGTCCTTCCGCTCCTCGAACGTGTTCCTGGAAACCGAATTCGTTTGAATAAATGCGTAAAATTACTCGTAAATGTGACGGCGAAAAATTAGGGCAGTTATTCAAGGGTAGATTTTCTGACATTAGCATCAATATTTTTATATCACATTTTCTTACGTCTTTGCAGTCGTAAGGTGACTCATTCACCACTCTAACATAACCTATGATTTTATTGGCAAGTGCGTCAGACACGACGAATTAATTATTATTAAAACGGACAAAGATTGTTCAAATGTTAGGGATATTATGATCATCGATTGTAATTCTGAGAATGTTCAGAATTTCTAAATTTTCTACAATCGATCATTTTTAGAAAATTACAGATAATTTAAGAAATCAAAGGACTTGTAAATTTGTAAAATTATAAATTGAAAGTTTTGTCAACTGATAAAGTTAAAAATGATTTCTAATGATTTTGAAAATTTGAATTTACAAATAAAAAAATGTGTAAAATAAAAGTTAAAATATTTGGATATTTCTGTTTATTTTAATTTTCCCTTTTATCTTATATAGCCAGATGGTGCATTTTAACAGCCAGTACACCCTCTTGTGGTCTGGATTGTTCTAAAGTAACTCGAGATCGAAATCTGCAGCGAGTTAACGCTCACTTGGATCTTAAAGTTCGGTATGTTTATTGTCAGCAAATTTCAAAACACAATTAAGTAGTTTGCAAACGTCGATTATTCGATTAAAGGGGAATCCACAAACCTCCGGAAAGTACTTAAAATTTACTCACGGTTTAGTCAAGGATAAGAACCAGTCTTGCGTCCCTCAAGCGTTAATTTGAGAAGTTTCAAACACTATTATGGTAACCCTTTCCACAATACAGAACGTGTTATGTATGGGATTATGTAGATTAGGTGTCACATGTATAAATTGATATAAAGCTACATATTATAGATTCTTCGAGTTTCTTTATTTTAATTTAACGTTTATGACTATGATTGTGGAACGAAGATTATTCAATTGAAAACTGAACGATGATGAAAATTTTTAGGGTTTTAAATTTAACAATTAATAAGTCTAGAAATGACCAAAATTCTTATCTTTTGCTAAATTAAAAAATTTGAACATGACTCCTTTATTATAATTTCCGTATTGATAAATTAAAAAATTTCCAATTTCTTAAATTTGAAAATTTCTAAATGCCTAAAGCTTAAGTTTGAAAATCTCTAAGCTTAAAATTATCTATAATGCAACCCAGTTACAACGTTGAATTATAATTTAACAAACATGAAATTCATAACACATATCTAGGAACAAAGTTACGAAAATAATTTACCAATATTTCACTCTCCTTAATTAAAACAGAGTACGTAAATGAAAATCTATACTGCAGTTACTGTTTAACTAACGGTTCAAAAAATATTAACTAACATCTCGAATTGAAATATTTCCGTATATAATTGCTTACATGATTATTATAGTTTTACACAAAATATTTACGTATTTATTATAAACGTTATTTATCGGCGAAACAATGAACACTCAGCGAAACTATGGAGTACGTGTAAGGTAATCACGTGGAAGAAGTAAACAAGCGATACTCTTTAATATTGATAATCGTTGCGTTGTACTTACATAATTAAATAATCAATAATTAGTACGTCACTGTAGCTGACGTAGCACCACGTTTTTTCCATGACACAAAAAAATTCTGTTATATTTTTCAACGCGGATATTCGTTTGCAGATTATATAAAATAATCTGTATACTCGATGCCTTAATTGCAAAGCTTTACGGCTTTCAGCTTCGAGATTGCATCAAAATTACCGACCATAAAAACGTTAAATGATCACCTTGTAATACAATATCTTCATTTTAATTACGTTCGCTGTGAAAAATGTGCAAAGTTTTTAATTACCGATTCTTTCACCTTAATACCGAGAAGGTAATCTGACACAATAACGAAGGTCAACATTAAATGGATATATTGTTATCGTTAATTATTTTTCTATTTTGCTATTTTGTTATTCTTCCAGTTTATTGTTTTAGTACTTCACTATTCGAATGTTCTACTATTTTATATCACTATGTTAGTATAATACTATTTTATACTATTGGTTTTCTTTTATTTACTCTATAATTGATTTTACAATTGATTATAAATCGATGTTGCATTTAATACAATTCAAATAATGTATTTAAATTATCAATTTTCGATACTAAAAATTTGTAGATTTGAATACTTGAAAACATGTAAAACTTCAGTACTTGAAAATTTGACTATCAATACTTGAACATTAGAATATTTAAAAAAATGATTGTTTGTGAGTTTGAAAAATTAGAACATTCGTAAGTAAAATTCCTAAATTTATGAATATGAAGATTAATCATTTTAATCTGTTCGAACATCTTAATTTCAGTTTAACAATATGATATATAGAACATATTTCTATAAATCTTATTATTCCTTCAATGTCTAATTACCTGTCGATAACGTGCATTTGAAGTTTATCGATCCCCGTTGTATACAACGAATTTACGAAGTTAATTAGTTCCGTGGGTATTCAACTACCGGAACATATCGTATTAAAGGGCCATGGCATTAAACTCCACAATAGTTTATAATTACACGAAATGTTAATTAACTACACATACGTTAACGTTGCAAACAGATCTTTTCCAAAGGAAATTTATTCGTTGTTAATCTTATTAATCTAATCAAGATGAAGTCTATGATATTCCACAAATATTCATTTATAAAATTTTTAAAGGCAGATTTGTTCTGTCTATTATTTTATTCATATGTTTTACAAAAAAATATGATCTTCATCACATTACTTGGTATATTACTCTTCCTGTTTGGTAATTAACCCTTTGCACTCGAAAGATCATACTCACCATTAAGTTTAATACAATTTGGAATAAATATTTTTTAACTAAATCTATAGTATGTACACAATAAAGCAGTATAAGCATAATAAACAATAGTACCAATAATAATAGAGAAATAGTGATAAATAAATTCAACAAACCTTGTAACTAATAAATTTTAAAGTTGATATCCGACAACAGCAAAAATACATTCTAGCACTAAGTATTAATTACTCGTAAATGAACTCACATACCAAAATATCGTCTTTTCACTTAATACAAACTAGAAATCCCCGAAAAACTTTTCCTTCATGTTACAACACGTTCGACAGAATATTCGATAGAATGGCGTAAATATACGTACAAAGAGCTTCGCCTTGCGGAATCACATGGCTAACTTTCGTATATAGCAAGAGAAACGAAAATGAAACACATAGGCAGTAACTTGGCGAATGCTTCAGCTTTATACCTTGAAGAGTGAAACTGTGGTCGCAAAGCACGATCGATAGACTATCTAAAGCTGCACTCACCAGGTCTTTGCTTTATTGGATATCACTCGATATCTTTCAGGGAATCGCATTCGAGTGTAATCGATTGATTGGAACACAGGGCTTGCCTGAATCGTGCCTTCTTTGTGACTAAACTCTGCGATATATCGTCATCGTTTGAGAATTACTAGCGCGAAAATATGGAGTCCCAAACCTGATCGCAGTTACTGCTTGAGACTATAGACAGTTTTTTATATAAAGCTTAGTATAGTCATCGATGTGGCGATATAATCAATTGACGTCATTTTTTCGAGTATTTGGAATTACATTTTTTTTTTTATCTGCGGAATTTGAATTTCTTAATATTGTTACTAACTTTGGTTATTTGGCAAAATTTATTTTTAAGGTGCAGATTTTTAAAAAGATCAGTATTCAGTGTAACATTCAGTATATTTCCCACCTTCTAAATCCTCATATTCCCAACTTCCTAAAACCCCAAATTTTCCAAAGTAGAAATTTACAAATTCCCTATTACTAAATCCCTATATTATTAAATGTCCCCAATTTTCTAAATTCCAATGCTTTCAAATTGTCACATCTTTACACATTAAAATGTTCAACTTTATAAATTTCTAACTTCAAAATTCCCAAAATCTGAAACTCTCAATTTCACAAATTTCCGAATATTCAATAACTAGAGTTAGTCATTTCTCCCCAAGGTTCGATTACCTTGTTTGTCTCCCAATTAGGCCGTTTTATCGAGGTCCTGCTGTAACAGTGTGAAACGAGAAGAGCATTCGATTAAAATATTAATTTTCAATGTTCTGGATAATCGGTGTTTTCGCGTGTTGCGCAAGGAATGGCGATTTTAATCAACGCGTTAACACTTCAACGACTGCATATTTTATGAAACGAATGACTGTTTATGTTGCTTTTTTCATGGTTGCGAAAAGAGACTATATACTTGTCGAATTAAAATTCATACTTTTGGAAGATTGATTCATTTAACGTTTTATATTACATGCGTTTAGAAATCTAACTTTTACAAGTTCACTCCAAATTAAGTGGCGATAATCCTCTTTATTTTTTTATATAGAGGTCAAACATGACCCCTAGACTTTTAGTATCGTCTACGTAAAAATAGAACATAAAAAATAATCTATCCTGTCACCGAACTAAATGTACAAAATTGTTATAAAAAATAGTGATTTGAAATATAATAAATTGTATATTAATTGTAATTAAGGTTTCCATTTTTCAAGATAAAAATTTGCATTGTAACTTAAATATAAAATTGTTACGTATTTTTTTTCTGCGTCGTTTGTAATTATGAGTTCTGGCTGATGTACTTCATTTCCGTTGACCAGTTTAGCGTCATCACTCAGAGAAGGATATTACTTTCTGTAAATACATGAATTTCAATTTAACTTCGCGACATCGCAAAATGAACGGACAGTGGTGAAGCGCTTCCATTTCTCGCTAATTCTCATTTACGTGCCACTACTTACTCGATGCTTGACATATTCCGATATAATACTTCCACGATCGACATTAAACGTTTTCAACGTTAATAAAACTAAAAAGTCATCTATTGCTTTAACCTAGATCTTTTCTCATTTTTTTCAGGAGATATTCAACTACAATTTTTTTATATGTAACTAAGCTTTCTGGTAGAAATTCAACTATAAATCTTATCGAATTTTTTTAGAAGAAATTCAACTATAAATCATGCAGATGTGATATAATAATTCAATTATGTAGATGTAACTATTATGACTATGCATATATTGTTATTGTACAATATATCGTTCATTCTTTTAGCGTAGGTGAATTATTATTGATCAAGGTCTTTGATCAATCTTCTAAGACTATACTTGTGTTTTCAGAACATATAAAATTTTTGCAAATTAAATTAAATTGATAACAATAATATAACATTAGTTAGTATAATGTAACACTCCATATTTTATAACATCATCTATTATAAACTTCACCGACCCTGACACAATTTTTTATAAAGTAACCTTCGAGGTTATGTGTTGATATGTACATAAATTAAATTAATGTTATTTACTAACAAAAATGAGATTTGTTGACCAACTAAATAATGATAACATTTTGAAATCAGCTTTTTCGTATTCATCGAGATAAGAATAAATAGACACGTCACATTTGCTTCTTTGGCGATGCTCAATCTAAGTTTCAAGATTGGGTAACAAGGGAAAAGATTGAATGGAAAAAAGTTATTTAAAATAGTGTAACATTTCCATCAATTTGTAATTCAAAATTACACAATTTCTATGTAAATTATTCGTTTGGTCTCAAATTAGAAAAGAGGAATTACCTATTCAGTTTTTATAAGAGGAAGAAGGAAAAAGATTCTTTAATATTAATCATTAATGTCACAGAGTGTAGACATTGTATTTTGTTTAAAAATTCTCCACAATTACAGTTCGTTCAAGAAAATGTGAATATAAATGAACAGAATCTGTTATAAATTAAATAATTTATGTACATAATTTTAACTGTTAAATGATGTTTATGAATATGTAAAAATGGTACGTAAAAAACAAGTAACAGAAATTCAGGAAAAATTAATTTCGAGTAAAAAAATTCAGGAAATATTATTTCTAGATTTGAACCCGCAACCTTTCGTTCATAACAGACCTTTTCTCGCTGAGCCACATAGTAATGAAGAAACTGTTTTCATTAGAATTCATTTACGCTACTCAAATTTACTAAAACTTTTCTCAAAATTCATTGGAAAGTGCATATCACTGCTTGAACAAATAAATCTTCTATTTGAAATAAAACGAAAGTAAAAATTATATCAAACAAATGACTGTCTGACTTTTCTCTTTTAAATATATGAAGTGACATGTTATATATGAATTAGACATGTGAAGTTAAACAAAAAACATGAATTGATACTTTCTTCATTAATCAACAAATTTTCAATAACGATTCAACTGACATCAGTTGAAAATAAAATATTTCCGTTTGCGTTGCTTTTCAATTTTTCACATATCTCTGCTTGGCATTGTTGGCACAACTCAAATTCCAACTTCCCTTTATTGAATGCAAAATTGTTCCCGTTTTATTCAATGCTTTTATCACGTTTCTATTTTCACCTCGTAACACGGTGTATTTACAGTAAATTGCGTATAATTAATAAGGCGTACATTTCAAAAATAAAATTTTGAAAAGTTACATTCTCCGAGTCGCGCCATTATCAGAACCAAGCGGCGATATAATCAAAGCGAACTCTTTGAAGCAAAACATTTCAGGCTCCAAAATGAAAAAGGTCTTTGATCGTGTCCTTAATAACGTTGCCAAGAATCGTCGATTCAGCGTTTAATATCAAAGCAGTATATTTCGTAAACGAGGAAGTTTGTGCATGCCATCTGATATGCGTCAAACATTCCGCCATTCGATGAAATGCAGCTTTTGCGCTGCTGTGCTTGTCGTAGATTAACGACTGCGTAGGAGCCGACGTTTGTATTTCATCTTCGAAACCATGGTAAAATGCAGTTAATCATAAGCTAGATTCTTCAAATGAAAAATCTCGAAAATTATTTCAATGTTTTCAGAAAAAAAAATGTGTACACGATTTCCTTAAAAAATCGATGTGAATTGTTCATAGACCGTGAGATGGAAAATTGAAATCTCTATGATTAAATAGCGAGCTTTATTAAGCACGTAGAACGAACTTCGAACCAACGATTGTATCTAATCGAAAAACAAGTAGTGCAAACGAAATCAGATCTGACGGCTGAAACTCTGCTTTTTATTCTTTCTGCTGAGCTTTTTCAGTGTGGGATACATTTCTGTTTTTTCCCATACAAGCTTTTATTTTTTTTAATGATGTAAAACGCATGTTTAACGGTGGAAGATTTCGTGTATGTGAACATTTTAATTACGTATAATAATATTAACACTTTGACTGCCATGTCACCCATGTATGGTTAGGTTAGGTATCCATACAGTTGTAGCATACATATTAAGAATTTGTTCACATAATTAAAAGTATTTGTATTAACTTCTTGCAACTGTGGAAAATAAGTATAAAGAGATATTCTGAAAACATTGTTGACATTTGGTGAAAATGAAAATACTATCTAATACAATTTTCAACTGCTTCAGTGTGGCAATCAATGTGTTAGGTTAGGTTAGGAAACTTAACGTAAAAACTACTTAAGAAATGTTTTACGAAAATATAAAAATAAATAGAACATAAAGTTCACAAAATTTTAACAAATTGCAAATGTATTTTATAAAATTGACGTTTTTCAAATAAAAAAGAAACATCATAATAAACAATGCTCATTACTTTTAACAAGTCCACCATTTCAATTTGCAGAGCCAGAAGCGAAAATCGATATGCTTGAAAGCATCTAATTAATTCCCAAGATATCTTCATATAACAACAGATTTCTCTTATATGAACGAGTTAAATTAATTAAAACTTACTTAACTAAACTTTATCTAAAGCTGACCGAAAAATTAACAACCGATAACATGATTTTCATCAACCGATAACAAAAATAAACAAAAGTTCATTCGAAAATAAAGAATAATGCAAAAATCCCGTTTTATTGGAAAAGCATTAACCATGTCCATTTAGTATCGCATAAAACAGCTTAAAAACGAGTTGATAAAATTTGAATTATCCTCAGTTGGTTTATTAAATATCCACGTTTTACCGCATATTCACGGGTTTCTCTAATTTTAATCTCTTTCGGGACGATTTATTTGTCGAATGCGTCGGACAGAACTAATTATTCGCTGTCACGATATTTAAACAAATAAAGAAAGTTGAAATTTTGTGATCAACGATCCTTGACTATGTAATCGAACTTAAAATTCAAGGCGTATTAAAAATTTCTATAAAATTTATTACATTCGTTGTTACGGTGTTTAAACAAATAAAGAAAGTTGAAATTTTGTGATCAACGATCCTTGACTATGTAATCGAACTTAAAATTCAAGGCGTATTAAAAATGTCAATAAGATTTATTACATTCGAAGTTTGAATGCGTTACAAGTCCGACTCGACGAAGTATGGCGAGGGATTAAATTTCGATCAAACTTTTCCATTTACGCACGCTTAAATTCAATTATGTTTCTTCCCGGCAACTTTTCCGCATTTAAAAGCTATTATCTCGAATTCGCTAACAAGCGGAAAATTAAACAAGCTTTTGCAAAACGAATAACAGTATTTAAACTACGCCGTTTTTAACGACCCCCTCGTTAACGCGATATATAATATTTCTCCGAAGTGAAACGCTAAAGTGGAATTCGTTACATGAAATTTTCCAAACATTATATAACGCGATTTAATCGAACGAAACGGGATTTAAATTCGCAGCTTTATCCGAGTATCGAATGTTAATATTCGGTAGTTTACGAAGAGAAAACGAAAGCTCGAATGAAAAAAAAAAACGGAGAGATTGAACGAAAGGATCAATATTGCCGATATTAGAACGGAGTTTCTTTTGAAAAACTTGATACCGTGGATAAAAGTGGTACCAAACTTTGACATTCAATATTTATCGAACTTTGACATTCAATATCTATCGACACACGGCTGGCAAACACACGTTCACAAACGGTTCGACGAACACTCACATTCGATTCGCAAATAAAAGGTTATGCGAACACGTGCAAATTATCGATTTCACAATATGTTTCAAAGAGGGCGAACGCAGTTTTGTCGAATCGTTGACACAAAAACAATGACAAGGATTTTATCTAAACTTTTTGTGTGGACTCATGCAACATTTTATATTTTACAAACGGAAGTTATGAAATTAATTTTAGAGATTTAGCAACTTTCAGGATTTAGTAATTGACAAATTATAAAAGTTCAGAATTTCGAGATTTTTAAATTTCCAAGTTTGATAATTTTTTAATTCAGGAGTTTGTTAATTTAGAAATTTGAGAATTCTGGAATTTGTTAATTGAAAAAGTTGGATCTTGAAAAATATAAACATTTGGTAGTAGTATGAATTATTTATTAAGCGATGCTTTTACAAAATGCAGTATAAAGAAATGTATGAAACAGGCAGTAAGAAAATCGAAAGTTATGAGCTATCATATTCGTGCGACAAGTGTACTATAAGAGTATTTGATTAGCGGCAAACGCAAACGCCACCACGGCAAGAACCACCCCTGCGACGTTGAGCTAAGCATTTGATGGCGCAGGCAGAATGATTTACGGTGAACCATTGTGATTGCCATGAAAGAACATCACACGTTACACGTCTTTGTCGAAGAGGCGTCAAATCTGAAGAATCCTCTGGATTCGCAACTGCTGTCTCTTCTCCACCTTCCACCGGTTCTATTAACAAATTTATATTTAAATATTTATCTATTATATCGTAGAAGATAGTAATTTCAGTTTCGATAGCAAGGTTGGACTAGGTAGTTTATACTATAGTTTACTAATTACGAAATAAATTTACAAATAAACAATTTTTAAGAATAACTTCGCGTCTATAAAAATGTGTTTCACGAAAAATATCGTCAAGGTAATACAGTAAATTTCTTAACGTAAGAATTTCTTTCGAAATTGTAATAATAATAAATTGTAATAATAGTACAGCAAATTCATGATCCATCTCTCAGATTTATTAAAGACTTGCTACATAAATTCTTCATAGAAAACATTAATAAACGCACCCTTTAAAATATCTAACGTAAAATTTGAATCAAACCCATTTGCATAAAAAACAAAATTGCCCAATGTTCAAAAAATAAAAATTTAAACATCACCTTAATATACACTGTTACAGTTACATGATTATTAATGACTGTTAATATGATTTATGACATATGACTTATGTGGTCATTGTGAATATAATAATGAATATAATAGATTGTTACTCACTTAATTCGTAAGTTGGTCCATCGTAAACCGCCTCTGGAACGCTCACGCCATAAACATAGGCGATCATAGCAAGAATGCTGACGACAACGAGTTGGAGCTTCATGTTTCCTTAAAAGAGATCTCTAAACTGAACAGTGAAGTTGACCGAAAGAATTGATTCCTTCTATTGCGACTCTGTCAAATTGATTCTTGAGTGATACTAATGGAACGAAGACGGTCCTTTATATACTACATCGAATCACGAAACGCGATCTTTCGTTGGTCTCCTTCTTCCTTGCCCACTTCCGTCCTGTGGAATTTCCTTTTGCATCCCGCAAAGATTTATCGAGTCACTTTTTACGCCAAAGTTGCTATTAGTCTTGTTTAAGATACAGTCTCTCACGAAAGTCTTATACCCAACGAAATTTGGGTTAAAACAAAATATAACTTGTATAAAACATGTCTTGTATAAAATAATGTAGTAATAAAATTCTATATTATATTGTAGTATAAAATAATAAATTTAAAGCAGTATTGTCACTGAATATTATGAGCTAATCTTTGTATTAATTTCAATTCTTCTTTGAACTGAAATGGAGTTTCAAAATTGGCGCCAAATTTGAAGTATTTGAATGTAGCTATGTTGATTGATTCGTAACTGTTCTGTAGATTTGTTTCAGAGTTTTAAGATATATTTATTTTTTAAGTGAAAATTTTATTACATCATATTGTTTAATTTAAGCTAAATATTCGTTCAAATAGTTATGAGTTTGTAATTGAATCGAAACGATGCATTCTGATGTATCCGAAGAGCACGTTTCAAATTCGCAGCCCTTTGTATGTAGAAAAATCACACGGTTCGATGATCCGCGAAAATAAAGGAGGAGTTCGCTGAATCTGCGGATAAAAATAAACCGCATTTAATAAATCGATATCGTTCACGTAAGAATGAACTTTCTTTCGAAATCCAGACATCTACGATTAAACGTTGTTTAATATGCGGCAACGTGCGATACCTCGTATTTGCGAATCAAACAGCGAATATTTTTTTTCCGATTTCTGGAAGAAACTGTATCGTGTCGATAACAAAAGATCGTTATTCGGTAAAAATGAAAGGAAAATACAGAATGAAATGAAATGTGAATGTATGAAAAGAAATGTAAAGCAGGCTGCAGAGTACAATTGATTTTATAATTGTATCGTTGAATGTAAAATTTCAGTGTTAAATACCAGTTTCGGAAAAGGTTTAAAGTTCACAGTTTAGGTCATTCGAAATATTTATGACATTTTCTGTACCGTAATTTAAAATCACTCATATATTTTTATTACAAATTTGCGGATTATTTATTACAATAGTATAATATCTTAAATAGCTATATCAGCTTAAATAGATATATTAAAATAATGTTATTTGAAGCGTGTTAATTTATTTAAACAAACCGTCGCTTTTTCTGCAGATTTCGTTCAAATGAAATAACTTTTCATTTCATCTTTCGATTAAATATTTATTTAGAAAGTTTCCCACGTATCTAATTTTATCGTGTCAACATCGCTATGTGCGTCAGAAGCATTTCTTCGAATTGCGGGAAAAATCACGGTCTGAAGGGATTAATCAAAATATATCGACGACGAGTTTAAACCAAAGTTGACATCAGTGAATCGAATCAGTCTAACGATATCACACATCATCCTCAGGGAATAAAGTTGGCATCGAATTTCTGTTCACAAACAAAAATCGATTCAACTTCAAAAACGAATAGACTTTCGTCAACTTTCCGCCATTCTAATCCTTCGTTCTCTAGCTCTCGATGTCTGAAGTGTGAATTGAAGGCATTATTTACAGATATTAATTATTTAACATGATGTAACATGAACGAATAACGTTAAGAATACATTTAATTAATTAAACGAGAATTTCGAATAACTTTATTTCCAAACAAAGTCGAACACAAATTCAGTTAATTATACAATTAGCATTGTATTCGATCGATTGTAATTATTCAGTTTTCCATACTTTCGTAGAGAAAGGATTTTGAAACGAAATGAGGAGACAATCAAACAGTTCGAGCTTGAATACCGGAAGTGTCGGTGAGCCACAGATCATCATCGAAGAAAGCACATTAGGAGAAGAGGAAGCAGAACGGAGGAGAAACGAATCACCCCCCCGATGCTTGGATCCAGATTCACCATCCTTGAATCCTTATCTGCTGTCCCCTTGGAGAGAAGCCAGGAAGTATTCTTTGCCGACTCCACAATGCACTTCCGGGATAACCGCGTCCCAGGTAACGTCTTATGATTATATGTACGAGATACGCACCACATCCTCTTCTCTGATAATTTATTTTTATCCAAGATAATGCTTAATTCTTGGTTCATCGAGGATAACATTACATAGAAGTATTTTTGAAA
The DNA here is from genome assembly GCA_945859555.1 of Megachile ligniseca. Classification (NCBI taxonomy): domain Eukaryota; kingdom Metazoa; phylum Arthropoda; class Insecta; order Hymenoptera; family Megachilidae; genus Megachile; species Megachile ligniseca. The sequence continues at coordinate 9,311,290 of OX243777.1, forward strand.
GGTCGGAAGCTACGTTGATACTAAACATACCAAACCGATAAAAATTACCATTTTACAAGTTTCTTATCGAGTTATAAAGTTTGTCGAGGTTTTTTGACATCTGTGCTGATTTTTGGCAGGATAAAGATTTGTGTACGTTCATTTATTTTTTAAATTCCAAAGTACATTAAACAGCGGTAGGTTTGTTATCTTCTCATTCGTAGAAGGATTTTCAGATAAGTAACATATCGATGTGGAAGCAATTGAATTTATACAATTATCAACATAAAAGTGCCTTAGATTTCTTTCACTATAAATTCAGTTTAAGAATATTTTTCAAAAATTCTTCCACGTAATGGATATAATACAAAATATTTAAATGTACCCAAATATATAATATAAGATATAAGCTAAATCTAAGTACATTTAAGTGTTCTAGTTTTTGTAGAATTTCCACACCTCCATAATCACGTTCTCATAAGCACACACATTCTCCTAATTAGGTGAGGCGATTAAGCGAACGCGGTGGAGAAGGAACAGCACTGTCTCCGAAAGAAGCAACGTTTTTCGCGACGCTGTCTCAAGCACCAGCCCCTCAACCAGGTGGACGAAGACACTCGGTTGTTACGATTTCCAAGGTACCGCCGACCTTATTTGGCCGTGATCGACGCGAATCAATCGGTGCTTTTCCCCTGGGAGGTGCGACCAGAATACTGCCCAGCCGAAGGGACTCGAAATCCGGAATATCTGGACCACCAAGTAACAGCGGTAGTTCGCATAATCTTCAGCTGGACATCCTGGATGATATCACGGAAATCAAAGCGAGAAAAGTAAGAATACAGTGGATACAAATTTTAGACGCAACGAAGAAATGCACAAAACATACTATCTAAAATATCCTTTATTCGGAAAATAAATAGTTACTACCTTTAATTTCGGTTGAAACACAGGGTTGATATTTGATATAGGTTCTTTTAGTTCACTACGGTGCATAATGTTTCGATTTGTTAAAGAAATGGATTTCGTATTAAGCTGCTCTAGCAGCGTTAAACACCCTGTATGTTCCCAATATCGATTCGGTGTAACTCTAACGGAGCATAAACTTTCAGGTGCGACTGAAGATGTACAAGACTTCAACAGAGCAAGTGTGCGAGATACAGCCGTTGGAGGGCAATAGTTCGACCCAGCGTTACACTCAATATCAAAAGAGACGATTCTCCGAATTGCCTCCACCATCGGTGTCACCGACTTCTTCGCTTCGTAGACGAGCTTCGGAAGTGCCGAGGGCGTTGAGCGCTTCCGTATCCGGAGCAGCGGGAATCGTTTGCTCGAACACGGATCTGATATCGATTCTGAGCTCGTTGGCATCGTCCGCGACGGAAATCAACCGATGCGGCGAAGAAACGTCGAGCTCGCGAGAGGACAGCAAATCAAGCTGGTCCGGCAAAACGACCGAACAGAAACGAAGTCGATTAAAAAGCTTCCGTTCGAACAGCTTCGACGTGTCGATACTTCACGGAGCTAAAAGTAAACTAGCCGGATCCTCGAAGGCGACCACGGCCTCCATTATGGCGCCGTCTAATTGGTTCACAAAGAGGCATCAGCCTAAGTCGAAGAAACAGAAGCCGGAGGACCTGATCACGGCCAGCCTGAACTTTAAGTTCGATAAATCGAAGGTCGTGAAAGCGGTCAAGGAAACCATCGGGAAAACCTCGCCTACCAGCGAGATCAGACACAAAGTGGTCTGGGATGATAGCAGTGGTACCAAGGTGGATGCTCAGGTGAGCAGACATTTTGGTATTCGTTTGTCGTGACGATATGAAAGAACGAGAAACGAACATATTGTTGTACATGTACTTGAGTGGCAGCTAGGATAGGTCTGATTCTGACTAGACATATACAGGGTGTAAAAATTGTACTCACATTTCAATTAGCTTACATATATAATTTTGATCAAGTTTATTGATATATCGAGTAGATTAGTCTTTTAAGTTGTTCGCACATTCGTGTTTGCGAATGTTCAAATCGAAGAGTGAGTTTCTTTGAGACACCCTATATATTATATTATAAATATGTAAACCTTAGAATTGTCCAATCTCCAGTTTCTTTGCCATGCTTGCAATTGTAATGTTCTAAATTAAATCAGAAGAATTTACAGTAAAAGAAAACAAGCACCCTGAATCTTATAATCAAAATGTTTTTTATTGAAACAATTGTATTGTTGCAGGTGTTAGGCAGTGCGATAGAAAAGATTTTAACGCAAAAAGGGGGCGATGGAGAGGCGTCTGCGTCTTCAAGTAAAGCTTCGATATCACCAAATAAACCGAAATCTAGTAAGGTAACGAGCTGGTTTACAGGCAATAATAAAGACCAAGAGCAAACTGAATCCTGCGAGCCTTCGATTTGTGCTACCTTGAAAGATCTGTTTGTTAAGTAGTATGGAAATCCAAATGTATTTCTAGCAGGATTAATTGACGGTTCTTCGTTTAAGAATTTGTTCAAAGATTAACCGCGACCTAACACTTGAATTTTATCGATGACTGACAATCCTTTATGTTATATACTATATCAGGAAACCTAGTAATTTATAATCATTTTTTGTTTGTTCTTTTTTAAACATTAGATTGAAATGTATCGTTTTAATTATTACCATTCCTGTATTAAGATTCGTAATATACCTATTAATACGAAATAAATATAACAGGTTTAAGGATGTAGTAACTGCAGAAATATAGCGTGGTCGTAAATCTCATTGATCTGTAAAGGTCACGTACCTAGTTTAATTGTGGTTTAATTGTATTAGTTTTAGAGATGATCTGAATAAATAAGAAATGCTGCTGATGAGCTTGAACAAACGTTCAAAACTATATAATAGCGATAATTATATTTGTTTATCAATTTTCTCTTTTATCGTTAACAGAAACTTACAAAAAGTTATTCCAAATATTGAACGAATTTTATTCTAATACCAATAAATTAGTTCAGTTTACTGATTTTATTGTCGATTTCTTTTATTGTTTGGAACTCTATAGGTACAATTTATATAGCGAACGTTGTATTGTTTGACGACACTGTTCTTTTTATCTTGCTGACATTTACGACTACGCCATGTTTCTATGGATACTGCACACTTTATGCTACGTTTTTTACGGTTTATATTAGGTTTATGGCAATTGCATTGAAATATTACAGCTTCAATAGGGGAGGGTTACCATAACTGCATAGTTTGTTTGCGTTGAACGATTGTATAGCCTCTGGCACAATGTAACGAGGTCAAAATGAACAGCCAAAATAAACGGAATTCAAAAATTTCTCAATTCCTAAATTTACAAGTTTCCAATTTGCAAGTTTATATTACTAAATTTTTAAATCTCAGAATTAAAAACTTTGCATATTCCTAAATTTTAAATATTGATGACTGACAGTCATGTACATTTTTGGTAAATATCTTACAATTTTATCTTCCTAACTTTTTGAGAAACACATTATATAATTTTGAAGTCACAAACAGTTTTTAGTTTAGATTAAAAATATGTATAATTTTTTGGCAACTTTCCCCTATAAACATTTTATTTCTCATACAATTCAATTCCGAAACTCTTTCTGACTTTACAGAAACTTTGTTTCATCATTGATCGATAAAACTATTATCTCGTATATTCAAAAATTTGTAATTCTTCAAATTTCTAAATAATTTAAATTTGAATTCTTTTTAATAAATATATTAATTCTGCCCGCAACAAAATAATTTGTAAATAAAATTATCATCGTAAGCTTGCGTTTTCAAAATAAAATTACTAAAAAATGACCGTTGAATCGGACAGAAATATAAATCCGATTGACAAACACGAAGTTTCGGTGAAATCAGAACGAGCATAGCACAATTAATATGCGTTAGACACCGCGAGCAATTGAATACCAATCCGTCAAACTTATTTACGAATAGATCTGAACATTCCTATGGATGTAGCTTTCAACAACATAAATGTGAACACATGTTCGTTGAAGCTCTATGTTTAATGCAGAATATTTAATATCAGCGCTTAGTTAAGCAAGAATTCGAAGCTGAAATTCCAATTTCATAATACATACGATCGAACAGTATATTGTACAATAAATGTTACACAATGTTCTATAAGAGGAAATTGTTTTTTGTGATAAAAAATAGAATGAGGTCATTATAAAACGTGACCACTCAACTTCGTTTGTCTCTTTTGTTTCTTTGAATTGTTTCATTAACAACAAATATGCATTTATATGTGTTTTAATTATAACAAATTGAAAGCATTGCGTTTCGTTCGTATTCAACATGAATACATAAACATGTTATACAGAATATTTTCGTATTATATGTAAACGTGAAGTAGTCTGATATCAATTTACAGAATAGAATACAAGTTTTAAAAAATTGTTCATTTGACATTACTTCTTATAACAAAGTTAAGTTTGAAATAATCGAAAGTTTGAAAAATGCTTTATACAATATTTTTAAATCTCTCGTCTTTGTTTGTGCATTTATTAATCTTCTGATCTCAGTTATTCAACTTATTTTAATTAATGTAATGTTTCTATTTTAAATACAAAGAGAGAAGCGTGTATTTTATCAAGGAAAATACACTGCACGAATACTCGAGGAGTAATGTTATCAATTCATAAAGATTCCAACCTTTAAGTAATTAAAACTGATGACTGAAATCGATATATTGCATGGATTCGTTTGCGAAGGTTCACACTCACCTATCTTTCCAATACTCATCTTCGTATATTATTTACAAGCTACCAACGGCAATAATAATATTTCATATATTAATTCGTGTGAAGGTTAAGTTGCAAATAAATTAAAACAGAAATACGATCACCGCGACTAAAGGAATGACAATTTGTCATTTTACAATCTGACCGAATTTCTCGTATTTTCGAGAGTTTACAGTTCCCGCCATTAATGCTACTTATCCCGCCATTTCATTTGAAGCGACATCAGAGAAACGTTTCTAAATAAACTGTAATACGTGTATTTATTTGCCTTTGCGGGTCAAAGGCTCATCGGATGACTGTAATATAATATATATTGTATGAATATATATATAATATATACATGTATGCAATAATTGTGTGTATAAAAAAGAATTAATCATATACTTTTAATAACGATGACTTGTATAGTAAAATATCGTATAGATATAGATTACTGGAATGTAAGTAATATTTCCGGTGTAATAACTGTAAAAATATAGCGTGGTCGCAAATGTCAATAACTGTAAATTAAATTAACGATGATGAAATAACGACGAGGTTCATTGATGATGTATATCAAACTAAAGAGATTATCAATCAAAGTATTTGCTTTGTTCATTCCTGCGTTATAATAAAAATTTTCGAATTCTATTTCCAAATTTCCCAATTTCTTGACGTTCTAAATTTTTAAATTGTCAAATCTTCAAGTTCCCAAATTACCAAATTTCTAATCTAATAATTACCTTAATTACCAAGTTACCAATTTGATAATGACCTTAATTTTCACATTACCATTTCGCTAAATTACTAAATTTATAGTAATAAACGTTTCTTTGAACTTATTATCAGCACTGAATCTTTCGAATTAGACAAGAACGAACGAAATTTCCTGTTACATAAAGATCGACGGAATTTGCGGCCACATTATACTCCTGCGGTTACTATACGCTATCATCGTCGGACTCTTGAATAAATGTGACCAACTATGATCTTGTCGACACACGAACGTTGAGAAAGAAAATGTATTTAATGGATTTACATGTTTCATTAAATATGACTGTTATGTACATGTGTTGTTACTTGTACACTCGAGTGCAACGTAGGCTTCCCTTGGCTACAGATAGACGTAGGGGATGCCTTGGGAGAACATAAGGAGAGCCCAAGGATAATTCAGAAACCTGAAAAGAATTTTGAAAGATTTTAAGAAAAAACCCAAGTTGAAGCAAAGCAGAGAACAATAAAAGTTTAGGATCTACCAAGAATGCAGAGAAAACTTAGGAAAAGTATAGAGAATACCTAGGGAAAATCTAGCATGAATCTTAAATATAGTTCTTCCCCTACACTCTCTTAACTAAGGGAAGCTTAAGGTGCACACCACTGTACAAAATAGCGCTAATATTATCCTGATACTGTATTTATTGCTTCACCTTTCGCAGTGTTAATAAAGGCTACAATTCGAACACACTTGTTTTCGATTTAAAAAACTTAAGCAACCGCTTGGATGTGTTTATTTTTTAACAGTAAGCTGCTTTGTTGCGCACTTTACGTTTCAGGATGATTCAAAGAATTACATCGAAAGGTAATTTAACATTTTTTACAATTCAGGATTACATTCAAACTAATATTCATAACGGAAGTATTGCGTTAACATTGGAATGGTAAAAATTTTCGTTTGAGTGGTCAAAAATTGTTCTCACAGATGTTTCCTTTTGAAAAAAGAAGCATGTTTGCAAAATTTAGCTAGAACCGGAACATGGTATTCCGAAGTTTCTTTCCTTTCAATGGTTTAAAATTGATGACAGCTCGATAAAGTCAAAAGCATTCTGAAGTTAATTATTCTTGAATTAATTGAATTTTAAAAAATGGAACTAGTGGCGCCATCTCTCCGGCGAACAGGGTGAACTACACACTTTTGAAACTGTACTTTAATTAGTTCCCACATTCTACCGCTAGATGGCGCCACGTATATCTTTCTGCTAAACTTCCGAAAACCTTCATGCTCCCAATTGGCTGAAATTTGGGGAATGAGTTTCTTTTTAATAAAAATAACGATTCTGAGAAGGATTTTTTGCGACTCGAGAAAAAAAATTTTATCATTTGGGTGTCACTCCCTATTTTATCGGCGTAGTATTTGCAACTACAGTTATCTACGCTTTCTACAATGGACCCCAACAGTTAACCTAACCTAACCTAACCTAACCTAGTTATACAAATAGTACTACTCTTGATACATTGATACTTTTTAAAAAGAATTGATAATAGCAGATTTCATAGCATCAGAATCGCCTTCAAATCTGCCTCAAGTATTCTTGCCGGTAATGATTGCGTCAATTGGATCAATTCTTTGACACATCGAACATAAGGTAGGCACATTTCCGATCAACTTACTTTGTTATCGAGCAAATTATTACATTTTTTCGATCAATAACAATTTTTTATTTTATTACGTTATAGGACTGAAGCGATATCTACTTCGTTCAACGCTTCAACTACCCCCGCAATGTAACAAAGCGAATCCGAGAAGAATAAGTCAACAGAAACCACTCACGTACACTATACAATATTATATTAATATTATGAGTTACTATTCTATTGTACATTAAAGAACGACCATATTTGTATAATATTTATAAATAAATATAGGAACAGATTATTATATTAACAATTGTATGTATGTATGTTGTATGTATGTATGTATGCATGTATGTAATTATTAGCTCTATGTACTTTCAATGTATTTACAACTTGTATGCAATATAAAATTTGAATAAACGATAAATAAAAAGAATAAACCGTGTATTTATTTAAAAAAACCTTTCCCAAGCGTTCAGACACATTATACAAACCTATCGAAATGCAAAAGTAAAAGAACAGTACAAAAGAAGTACTAAGAATAGCCGAAAAAAGTAAAACAGCGAAAAAATTCGATTAAATCACGAAATAAATTGCTCAGAATTCATGAAAATGACGTCATCAAAATTCCAAGAAATGGCATTCGTGCCACCTCCTCGCATATTATGTTCTCCTGATACCAAAACTCAAAATCGGTAACTCGAATTTCAAAAATCGGTCTCCAGAATTCTTGGAAATGACGTCATCAGAATTCCAAGAAGTGGCATTCGTGCCACCTCCTCGCATATTATGTTCTCCTGATACCAAAACTCAAAATCGGCAAATCGGATTTCAAAAATCGGTCCCGGCAATTCTTGGAAATGACGTCATCAGAATTCCAAGAAGTGGCATTCGTGCCACCTCCTCGCATATTATGTTCTCCTGATACCAAAACTCAAAATCGGCAAATCGGATTTCAAAAATCGGTCCCGGCAATTCTTGGAAATGACGTCATCAGAATTCCAAGAAGTGGCATTTCTGCCACCTCCTCGCATATTATGTTCTCCTGATACCAAAACTCAAAATCGGCAAATCGGATTTCAAAAATCGGTCCCGGCAATTCTTGGAAATGACGTCATCAGAATTCCAAGAAGTGGCATTTCTGCCACCTCCTCGCATATTATGTTCTCCTGATACCAAAACTCAAAATCGGTAACTCGAATTTCAAAAATCGGTCTCCAGAATTCTTGGAAATGACGTCATCAGAATTCCAAGAAGTGGCATTCGTGCCACCTCCTCGCATGTTATGTTCTCCTGATACCAAAACTCAAAATCGGCAAATCGGATTTCAAAAATCGGTCCCGGCAATTCTTGGAAATGACGTCATCAGAATTCCAAGAAGTGGCATTCGTGCCACCTCCTCGCATATTATGTTCTCCTGATACCAAAACTCAAAATCGGCAAATCGGATTTCAAAAATCGGTCCCGGCAATTCTTGGAAATGACGTCATCAGAATTCCAAGAAGTGGCATTTGTGCCACCTCCTCGCATATTATGTTCTCCTGATACCAAAACTCAAAATCGGTAACTCGAATTTCAAAAATCGGTCTCCAGAATTCTTGGAAATGACGTCATCAGAATTCCAAGAAGTGGCATTCGTGCCACCTCCTCGCATGTTATGTTCTCCTGATACCAAAACTCAAAATCCAGATTTTCGATTCGAAATACCTCCGTGCCACCTCCTTGTACGTTATGTTCTCCTGATACCATACTCCAAAATCCGGAATTTAGAATCGAAATACCTCCGTGCCACCTCCTTGTACGTTATGTTCACCTGATACCAAACTCCAAAATCCGGATTTTTGAATCGAAATACCTCCGTGCCACCTCCTTGTATGTTATGTTCTCCTGATACCAAACTCCAAAATCCGGATTTTTGAATCGAAAATCCGGATTTTTGAAATTTGGTATCAGGAGAACATAAGTTGCGAGGAGGTGGCACGGATACCTCTTTGCAGCTCATGTTCTCCTGGTACAAAATCTTGAAATGCACCATTTCAAAATTTTCGAAATTTTGAAGCATGAATTTCGAGGAATGGTGTCTGCCTTAGTTGGACCATGAAGGATAGGTTTTGGTAAGGATTAAAAATAAATAGAAATTGCAAATTAATTTTTTCTCTTTATTTCTCAATTTCAATACATGTTTGCAATCGTATAACATATTCAAAATCTATTGTTACATAATATTACGACATACACTATTTGGCTTAACTTCCGAAAACCTCCATGCTCCAAATTGGCTGAAATTTAGGTAATGGGTTTCTTTTTAATAAAAATAACGATTCCGAGAAGGATTTTTGGCAACTTGAGAAAAACAATTTTATCATTTGGGTGTCACTCCCTATTTTATCGGCGTAGTATTTGCAACTACAGTTATCTACGCTTTTTACAATGGACCCCAATAGTTAACCTACCCTAACCTAATTATACATATAGTACTCTTCTTGATACATTGATACTTTTTAAAAAGAATTGATAATAGCAGATTTCATAGCATCAGAATCACCATCAAATCTGCCTCAACTATTCCTGCCGGTAATAATTGCGTCGGTAAAGTAGGGAGTGATACCCAAATGACACAAAATTTTTTCTCGAACCGCCAAAAATCCTTCTCGGAATCATTCTTTTTATTAAAAAGAAACCCACTCCCCAAATTTCAGCCAATTTGGAATACTTGAGATCAAGTATTCCTGCCGGTAATAATTGCGTCGATAAAGTAGGGAGTGACACCCAAATGATACAACATTTTTTCTCGAGCCGCCAAAAATCCTTCTCGGAATCATTATTTTTATTAAAAAGAAACCCATTCCCCAAATTTCAGCCCATTTGGAATACTTAAGCTCAAGTATTCCTGCCGGTAATAATTGCGTCGGTAAAGTAGGGAGTGACACCCAAATGATACCAAATTTTTTCTCGAGTCGAAAATAATCCTTCTCGGAATCATCATTTTTATTAAAAAGAAAGCTATTCCCAAAATTTCAGCCAATTTGGAGCATGGAGGTTTTCGGAAGTACAGCCTTTCCGTATTATGTACTTCCATCTAGCGGTAGAAGATGGGAACTATTGAAACTACAGTTTCAAAAGTGTGTAGTTCACCCCGTTCGCCGGAGAGATGGCGCCACTTGTTCTATTTTCGAAAAAAATTCAATTACACTGATTTTGTTGGCTTAATTAACTTCAATATGCATTAAACTACATTGGAGTGCATCTAATTAAGGTCGGAACGTTTTAACTTTAGCAAATAATTATTAATTTTTAACGAAACTTCGGAAAACCGTCATGTGTAATTGTTCGATTTCGCTAGTTCGCCGTTTGATCGCTAAATGGCGCTAGTAGTGTGTTTCCTAAACGCATGCGCGAATATATAAATTGTAAAATGAGGCTTCCAAAATGCTTTCAATTTTTAAAATTTATTTACTTTACATTAAACTATTGTCTTTTATGATTCTTTTATACATTTCATCCTCTATATCCTTCCATTATGAATATTAATTTGAATGTAATATTGAACTATAAGAAAACTAATACAAATTAAATGCAGAAACAAAGTGATTGATACGCTGATGTAGTTCCCGTATCCACCTTGATGAATCATCAAATGCGTAATACAGCAAATATAAATGATGAGGTTTTCGGCAATGCCGATATTTCTTGTCGTGTGATACACAAAACGGTGGCATGATTATACTCTATACCTCATCTGTGGTGGTACATTATATTTTGTCTGTTTATATGCTTTTATCAAAAAACGTGACAAAATGAATAGTATAATTACGTCTCAAATATGCTTTTTGATGCAAGTAAATTTCTCTCTCCTTGGTATTCATTAATCATCATGTACTTTAGCCTTCAGTTAAATATTTATCTTATCTACTACAAAATATTTATATCATATCATTCACTGTTTGATAAGTAACTGTGTGTAAATAGGGAAAGGTCAATATAAAGCAAAACACGGATATCAGTACACTTGTAATTGTGATATAATAATGATATACAACAATATTTCTGAAAACAATTTTATTTCTTAGAAATCCGAATTATTGTGATTGTTGCAACTACATTCTTTAACATTCGTGTTACATCAGAGTAAGATGGAATTGTCTAAAGGCATTATCTGGTATTACAGTTTACAATAATGAATCAGGTATTATCAATTACTCTGTGCTTAGAAAAGGAAGGGTGTATACATATAAAAACGAATAATGCTCTAGATAACATGAGCATTACTGTACCAGCTTTAAATATAAAAGCACAATAGAAAAGTTAAAACATTATAATTCCACAGATAAATGCATTATACAGCAATTATGTAACACTCACTAACTATGGACTTTAGAAATGCAAATACTCACAAATTTCTTTTCCTTAGATACTAAAATGCAAACAGTACACACAGAAAAAACTATTTTATGAAAATGTATGGTTCCATACATAGATATTTTACTGTGCTGTACCATTAAAGGAGGAATATTGCATGGAAGAATGTGGATCTAGAATTATTTTTATCTGTTTTGCATTCCATCTCAATATTCGACAAATGTATCCATATAGAGGGTAAGTAATGATGTAAGTAAAACTCAAGAATTTTATATTCAGAAAAAAAGAAAAAAGAAACAGGAGAAATTCGTGCTGGTGAAATCTAGTTTTTAGTATATTCCAACCTTAATTATTTGCAATAAAAAACGATACAATACAAATCACTTGTACCAGTTCGTAAAAGTTGTACATTCTCTTAATGTAAAACTAAATTCAGTGTTAAAGAAAATGATGATGATTAGAATGAATGAATCATACAATAAAAACAGCAACGGTTGTATGGGACAGCTAAATAAAAATTCAGCATTAGAGTATCTAGTTGAACAATCTACAGCTCTCCACAGTCAGCTACCACGATTTTTTTGGAAGTTTTTCCACTCTGAGATCCCATTCCCTCTAACTGAAACACAAAAGGCAAACATTGTTTCTTTAGGTATCAGAAATAAAATGTAAATATATTATTACAAGAAAAGATTCAAAAGAGTTTTGAAAAAACATATTAGAATATGCAATTTCTGTTAAATTAAAGGATACATAAAAATAATTTAATACTAATTAGGCATAAATAAGGAAGAAAAAGTGTTACATACTTTTCTAACAACATCCATTCCTTCAACAACTTTTCCAAACACAACATGTTTGCCATCGAGCCAACTAGTCTTGGCGCTGGTAATGAAGAACTGACTGCCATTAGTGTTTGGACCAGCATTTGCCATAGAAAGAATGCCAGGTTCGGTGTGTTTCAGTACAAAATTCTCATCATTGAATTTTGAGCCATAGATGGACTCTCCACCAGTGCCATTATGATTGGTAAAATCACCTCCTTGACACATGAAATTTGGAATCACTCTATGGAAGCTGCTTCCTTTGTAGCCGAAACCCTTTTCACCAGTACAGAGAGCTCTAAAGTTTTCTGCAGTTTTTGGGACAACATCGCTTCTCAACTAGAAATTAAAAATTCCTTTCTAAAAAATTTGCATAAAAAGCAATTATAATTACAATACTACAATCAGCTTACTAATAACTACATTTCTAGAACATATTTAATTATGAAGTCAGTTCTGCTACAATTAACAAATGACACAGCTAAATATAACAATTCAAAGCTGCATTTGCCCATAAGATGCATTAGATACAAGCTAGAATTTTATTCTTTATGGAGCCATATTTTAATATCTTAATTTTGTATTTTAAAATATAAAAAACAACCATTTTATAATTATAAAAAACATCTGCTAGCTTCAAGATCCTGTTAGATATAATGGACTCCATTAATTTACTAAAATTAAAACTAGAAAGGCTTAGAGTTATTTTCCGACTTATAGATTTTTTTATTACCAGTATCAATATTGTGTTATTTTTATTCTATTATAATAATGAAGACTTTTATTTTCAATAAATTTAAAAACGCTACATGTATAAATGTAATTAATTGAAATGACGCTCTTTCGAGGCCTCATAATGAGACTGTGCCGTTAAACGTATAAATGCGGCCCTGTAATAATTTTTATGTCTACTTTCATTGTAACTATTTATATATTTTTTTCTAAAAAATCAATTAGCGAGAGAAATGTATTTTCCAATCTTAATTTCAATACTGTAGTTTGGTAGGAAACATGGTAAAAAAATATTTCGTAATTACGTCTTAAATTTTCACCTGTGTAGGATACGTAATCGAACATATCAACGGCAATCAGCGAATGGAAAATTTTACAGTTCAGTAGAAATCCGGGAGTCGGGAATGCGATATCGAATCATACTCTTTACTGATCCTTATTGGATCACATAATACAATATTTGATTATACGCGACCAGTACTATAATTTCACGCAAATAACATAAATATCAACGGTTTTAAGAAGAATTCAGGTCAAAAACCAACTCGCATAACCGGCTTTCAAGAAAATTCAAGATGGCCAATCACGCCGGAATCCTAACGACAACGTGTATAAAAGATAAAATTTACGTTAATTAAAAAAGATTTTCACCTACCTCCATAACGATACGTCCCACAGGCTTGTTGTCTGCGGTCATATCGAAGAAAACACGTGGCAAACCCATTGTTTCAGCAAGAGCAGCGAATGTTCGTGACACCAATGCAAAAGACGATCGTCTCGGGCGGGCGGTGGCTCCCAAATGGCTCAAATGGCTGAAGGTCGAATCAATTGACAGCCGGCAGATCGATCTCAACGCCATGTTACGAGTGTTACAGTCTTAAAAATCAGTTTCAAACGATTCAATCGTTGGTTATCCTTCTGTAATATTGTTTATATTATGCTTTCGAGATTAGTAACTATTATTTCATAGTATTATTATGTAACATAGCGACGATTTTCTCTTTAACATCGGCAATTATTGAACGACATGCGTGCTTCCTGCTTTCAACCAATCTGACGCGTTATTTTCACCGATCGCGCTGAATATCCAATCACGTGTTCTTTTTAGTATATAGAAATTGGACCTAACGGAAAATGTAGATTTCTATTGAAATTCATACGAATAAAAAACGAATTTACAAAAAATAAAATTATTCAAAAAAATAAATTATGTATGTAGGTAAATTGTCTCAGTTGGAAATTTATTTTATATAATAATTTCAAATATGCTTCTCATTATGTATACACTTCATGCATTTTTATACCTTGTTAAATAAAGAATGAGTTTTATGCATGTATACTTTCTTTATTACCTGATTAATATTTCATTGTGGTTTATCGAAAGCATTATTATTGATTTGCATTTTACTGATGTTAAAGGTATTCAAAATTTTGGTCATCTACGATATTTTTTTTTCAAATTTAGATTATGAAAGAATTTTAGTTCATAGTATAAAAACATACAATTATGTTGTTAAATGTTATACAGTTATTTGACATAACCAAAGGATGTTATGTCATGCATTGCCTTGGATCTTGATAATCTTGATTGTGGACCAATCATGATTCTGTTCAATTTCATTGTGCATCTGCGCCGGATATGACGTTTTAAAATCACCATTGCGACCACTGTCGCAACGAATAAAATGCAGAACACTTAATTCCCGCAGCGCATTATCAAATTATTCTACATTCAGTCAGCTGATTATTATGTAATATTTAAACGTACTTCAGTTGCAAATGTACGATTTAAATATTGCGTAATGTAACATATCAGCAGTTTCTAGAAAAATAATTAAAGGTTTTCACTAAATCATAGTTTGACAAGAATATGTTCTGTATGGCTGCGATACATAGATGATCAAATTGAAAGATTTATTTAGTTCTTTTTCCAATTATTTTAACATTTTTCATGACTTATTAACATTAAATGAGGAAATATAATTGTTAAACAAATTTGAATGAACATTTATTGGACGAAAAATTGAAGTAAAGACATTTCTTATGAAATTTAAAATTGAATTTACTTCCTGCATAGAGCAGTATTTGAGTATAGTAGTAATAGCTGAAAAGATGGCGCCTGAATGAAGGACGCTCAATTAAAGAGTACTCAAGACCTTGTTAAAGTTGTGTTGTTAATAATATTACATATTTCTTAAAAAATGAGTAATCTTTCACCATTTGGAGGTGGGAAAAACCCACCGTGGGTTCGCAATGCAGGTAAATCGAGTTCGTTATTAATATGCAACCTATTGTCGTCCCGTGTGCAAGTCAACAACGTTGCCAAGTTTCTGTTACAATTTATATGAGCCAATAAATATATTTACAAAATGCTTCCTAGCGTTGTTTTATGTATTGTCAAAGCATTAAAAAATAATATCATTTACATTCCAACATAATCGATTTAGGCATGTTTCTTAATAAGAAGAAAGCTTTCAAAATTATCTTTTCTTTCTAATAAGTTTCCTTTTTCTTTAAAATAAATTTTTAATTTCATTTGTATAAATTCTGTAGAAAATTTATATGATCTTTTATTACATATCTATGAGCACATATTTTATTTTTTTTATATGCTATTACATTTATTTGTTCATATTATGTTTTTGAAATGAAAACTTATTAATATGTATATCATTTAATGTGTAGTATTGCATAATAAATCCATAATATAATTTATACACTTAATCATAAATATCCAAGATTATTTTTTAGACATATTTGGCACATATTTTATTTTTAATTCTACGTAGGACAGGGAATTCAAAATATTCAACAACAAATGTTAGGTCAAGCAATGGGTAGTATAGGTGGACAACCTATGGTTCAATATCAACAACAAACTCAACAAGTTTATCAACAAAGTTTAGGATTACAGCAGGTTAGTTAAATTCAAAATAATATATTTATCATTCTGAATAAATGCTTTAATTTTTTTCAACAAAATATCTTTATAGTCAGAATTTCTATTGATATGTATTTTAAAATATGAAAATGAAATTTTCTGTTACTAAAAGATCTGTTAATATGTATTTAATAATGTATGTTCCACAAAATAGCCCAATATAACAATGGCTTCAATGGCAACCCTTGGATCAAATTTGCCATCTGGTATAGCTGGACAATTATATCCACAAGTTGCTACTGTTTCTTATCCACCACCAAGAGCATTAAATACAAATGCATTTCAACCATCTGTTGCTGGTGTACCGCAACAAGTACAGCAAAATGTACCATCGTCATCTACAAAGCAAAGAGTTTTCACTGGCACAGTGACTCAAGTATATGATAATTTTGGTTTTGTAGATGAAGATGTATTCTTTCAAACAAAGTAATGGAATTATTTATTACTTTGATCATATTATCAGTTTGATATCTATAATATTATTGTTGAAATGTTTTTATTTTAGTGCATGTGTTAAAGGATCCAATCCAGTTGTGGGTGATCGTGTACTTGTAGAAGCATCTTATAACCCTTCTATGCCATTTAAATGGAGTGCTACTAGGATACAAGTACTTCCTATGGGAAATAATAATAATAACACTAATACACAACAAAGTAATCAAACCAACCGTCAACAGCAGCAACAGCAACAACAACAACAAAGTAGAACTTCAGGAACATATAATGCTGTGCCACCACCTACTGAAAATGCCAGTAATAGGTAAATGGTATAAATTTATGTCATGCATTGTATATTATTTCGTATGTTTCTAAGTACTCATGGCAATATAATTTCATTCACTGATTATATAATTGTTAATAGATTTACAAGTAGTGCAACAAGTGCTAATACAGCTAGTAATCGTAATAAAATTGGAAGAGTGAGAGAAAGATCTCCTCGAGAACGGAAAAATGAAGAAGAAGAAATTGAAAGAAAAAGGCGTCGTGAAGAAAGAATTCGAGAACGAGAAAAGAAAGAGGAACGTAGCCCATCGAGGACCAGGAGAAGTAAATCTCCGAGACCACGGCGACGTACCAGAGTCGTACCACGTTATATGGTACAAATACCTAAAATAGCTCTTGATCTGTAAGTGTATTTTTGTGGATACCAAAATTTTTTGAACATATTTATTGTACTTACTAAATTTTATAATTCATTATCTAGACCTGAAGCAGATGTACTTGAGATAAGAAGACGTTATCAAAATATGTATATTCCTAGCGACTTCTTTTCTACTAATTTTCGATGGGTTGATGCCTTTCCACCGCATATGCCATTTGCTCTTAATAAGCCATGTTCTTTCCATGTCATGCATAAGGACATTGATCCTTGTACCGAAAATACAGCAGTGTTAGAGCCTTCGGATGCTGATTATCTTTTCTCTGCGAAGGTTTGTTATATTATGTACCTGTTATACAGAATTATTAATTACAAGACAGTTTGAAATTAATGCTTTAAAAAGTACTTTATCATTTTTGTTTTTTAAGAGAGTGTATATGTTGTTTTGTAGGTCATGCTAATATCTATGCCTGCCATGGAAGAAATATATAAACGGTGTTGCGGTGTATCCGAGGATAGAGATCCAGATCGTGATTATGTACACCCTACACGTTTAATAAATTTCTTGGTAGGCTTACGAGGTAAAAATGAAACAATGGCAATTGGTGGGCCATGGAGTCCTTCATTGGATGGTCCTAATCCTGAAAAGGATCCATCGGTTTTAATCAGGACAGCAGTGAGGACTTGTAAAGCGCTTACAGGGATAGATCTCTCCAGCTGCACTCAGTGGTACGATTCTTCAAATATTGATATTTCACTTCATTTTTGTTTCGAATGCAGTTTTAAAGCACTACACCGAAAGAGCAACGTGATGCTATTTAATTTATCTGTCCATTACTGTTTCATTGTTCGCCGATACATTATCAAGTTACTTCAGCAAAGAAATTAATGCAAAAACTAAAAATTTTGGACTCGGCTCCATTCGACATTCCATATTGTATAAATGTATAATACATATTCTTTGACGATATGTAATTTAATTATGTTGAAGACACGGGACAAAATGTTATAGTATTAAGAAATATCTGGCAGGTATACCATCCGTGAGAGAAAGTAACTTCTAATGCGAGTTCTGATAACTAAGGTTGTAGCTCAGTCTCTGTAGAGGAGGTACGTATCTGTTCTATACACAACTGACCGACGGAGATTGCTGCACTGGATCCTGTATCGAGCACCCAGATGATGATATACGAGCAGTTGGGGCAAACAAAAATCATCACTGTCATTCTGTGATCGTTGTGACCCCACTCAGTTGTGCTTTATCAAACGGTCTCTACATTGTGCGCTATGTGTGGCTTTGTATGCAGTGCGCGGGCTTTACGAACAAGCGAACGAACACTTAGCATATAAGGCAAAGCTAAGCGGCATTAACCTGAGTTGACGTTTGGGTATTGTTTTTCCTTGCGGCACAGGTACCGCTTCCTGGAACTCTACTACAGACGTGCAGAAACGACCCACAAGTCGGGGCGAGTGGTGCCCTCTCGCGTTGAAACCGTCATACTATTTCTCCCAGATGTTTGGAGCTGTGTACCTACCAAATTGGAATGGGATGGTCTACAACTCAGCTATAAGAAACAACTGGAACGAAAATTGCTGCGTGCCACCTCTAGCCCCGACGATTCGGATGCTGCCAATGACACTGATGAGGCTGCCGTCGCTGATCAAAAGGCACTGCCAACATCATCCCATATTACTTTTACCTTTTTATTACATTATATAATCGTGAAACTGTTTTCCCCTTACTAAACTGGATTTTCAATATAGGCTCTACTTGCTCATTGATCCTATCTTTAAGTATTTATTGGTTCTTCAATATTTTGCTCTCTTTTGTTGAGTTTGATTTGAATGGTTTGTTTTATTGTTTTTCTATATATGTAGTAAATTTGTATATTTTGATATTTTAATTTCCATTATTTCAGTATACGAAGTTCTTTGTTAGAAAATCATGATAATTTGATAACATGAATAATGTTGTAATTGTAATTAAGGTATAGCTTAGTGATAACTGTACATATGTATATATGATACATTATTATTAGACTAAATTATTAATGATTCACAGTATTGTTATCAGAACGAAGTAATAATGTCCTACTAATCTAAAAATGATGATTATCATAGTTTGCAAATGACAGTGTTTCTAACACACTTGTGCTTTCAACCAGTTAAAACGTTAATATTAATATAAAGATCAATGAGTAATGTATTGCAAGTATTCCCTTAGCCACTGGCAGTCACATTGCATTAACAAGAGAAGCAAGCAAGCCTAGCTCGGAGAAGAGCGCAGCTGAGCCATTCCCCTCTTTCCTGAAACCTTCACCATCATTGATAAATCATTCAAAAGTTTCATTTGATAATCGTTGTATACAACATTATTGATATTATCCATAACCTATCAACCACACAGACACCAGAGCCAGGACACTATGAGAATCTAGCAGTTACTTGAGTCATACTTGAAGGTCATCGTGAATGAAGAACTGTATATATCATTACAATGCGAGAGAGTGGTGGTAAAATAGAGAGTGATGAAAGAATGAAGAGGGAGTGGTTTCGTTTCGTTATATAGGGGCTGCTTCTGTTTTGTAGTTTTTTTCCATGCTCGTTACTTCCGTAACATAATGTATAATTTCTTCTTTTCAGGAAGATCCAGTACCCGAGAAAAAGGACCCCACTCATTATTCTGAATTGGATCCAAAGTCCATGAATGTCAGTTTTAATACAATTATAGTTTTAGTTACCATGTAACAAGGTTATAAAACTCTTTAGAAAGCAAAGTATTCGAAATGAAAGCATCGAAATAACAGTTTAAATGAAAGAAGCACCTGCAACTTTGACCAGGACTCCATGAGTTTAATGAGAACTTAAATTATAACCTTGCTACATCGTGGCAAGAACTATACGAAAAGCTGTTACTGTTTGTGCGTATTCATATCGCTAATTTTATGCAGGTGAACGAATTGCGGCAAGAGTTAGCTGCTCGTAATTTAAATTGCAAAGGCTTGAAATCGCAACTGCTTGCGAGATTAATGAAAGCAGCAACGTTAGAACAAGCTAAAGAAGAAGGACGCCATGATGATATAGAAGAGAACGAAAAAGATATTTCACCTTCACCGAAGGAAGAGGAGGACAAAAAGTTTAGGGAGAATAAAGATGTGAGGTTTCTTAAGTATTTCTTGTAAATATATAAATATTTTTTCATACTTTCTTATCATATCTAAAGTACGAGCAAGGATTTAATACATATATTTAATAAATTGATTTCTGTAATATCGATGTATAGCATGACGAGGACAGGAGAAAACTTTGTGAACGTGAACGGGTTGCTCTCGAGAAACGGTATACTTTACCGGAGTCGTCCCATATTATCGTACATCCTTCTAGAATGGCGAAAAGTGGAAAATTCGATTGCACCGTTATGTCTTTGAGTGTACTTCTAGATTATAGACCGGAAGATACAAAGGTATTGATCGGGTATAAATTGAAATAGTAACAATTGTCTATGTCAATGCACCGTTGAAAATATTTAAGACGATCTACTAATGGATCTCGTACATTGAGAATTTCTAGCTTATTTGATTGATTTTTTTTTTTTTTCTTAGGAACATTCCTTTGAAGTATCATTATTTGCGGAACTCTTTAATGAAATGTTAATGCGAGATTTTGGTTTTCGCATTTACCGAGCATTATGTAGTCTTCCGGAGAAACCTAAGGAAAAAGATGAAGACAAGAAGAAAGATAAAAAAGATGATAAGAGAGACGAAAAGAAAGATGATAAAAGAAAGGACGACGATAAAAGATGTAGGAAAGATGAAAGGAAGGATGATAAAAAGAGAGAGGGTAGTAAAGATAAGAAGGATGAAAAAGATGCGAAAAGTAAAACAGATGATAGGGATCGAGATAAAGAAAAGAATGATGATGATGACGACGACGAAGAAGATGAGTCTGATGTAATTATTTTTCAATAGTGCATTATTGAATTCTTTTTTGAAAACTTGTTATGATAATTATATTTTATAGGATGACGATTCAATGAAAGATGGTAGAAGAGATAGAGATAAGGATGGAAGAAAGAGGAAAACGAAATTATATACGCACGATCCTTATCTCTTATTATCTTTCGTTTATTTCGATCAAACACATTGTGGATATATATTTGACAAAGATATAGAAGAACTTATTTATACTTTAGGATTGAATTTATCAAGAGCTCAAGTTCGTAAATTAGTACAAAAGGTTGTAACTAGAGATTCTTTGCATTACCGTAAATTAACAGATAGATCAAGGGAAGATGATCCAAAAGAAGAAAAAAAAGATGACAAGGATATGGATAGAAGTGATTCTAGCAAAGATGACTACGAAGAAGATATATTACGTTCACTAGCACTTGGTACAGTTCAATATCTTATTATTCTATTTGAGGTCACGCAATGTAAAACCACGCAGTATATCGTCACATATTTTTAACTTTGTTACTATTTTTAGGAAATAAAAAATTGTTACCAGTATTTGTTGGAAGTGGACCACCGTCAAAACGAGCACGGAGGGAAGATTCTCTTACAGACCAATCTGAGGAATCTGTGTCGGAAGGTTTTGTTATGTACAAAGGTTCATTATTAGACGTAGAAAAGCTTGTTAGTCAATTAAAAAGATCAGAAAAAGCTCGGTTGGATACGGAAGAACGTATGATGGAGTTACAGCATGAACTTTCAATAGTAAATGAGAAATCTGCAAAACAGACAAATAATATTAAATCTCTTTCCGAAGACTTAAAAATATACA
This sequence comes from Megachile ligniseca, assembly GCA_945859555.1. Classification (NCBI taxonomy): domain Eukaryota; kingdom Metazoa; phylum Arthropoda; class Insecta; order Hymenoptera; family Megachilidae; genus Megachile; species Megachile ligniseca. The sequence continues at coordinate 9,333,092 of OX243777.1, forward strand.
AAGACAAATTAAGGAATACAGATGAAAAGCTCAAGAAAGTATCGGTAGGTATTTTTTTGTAAGTTTTTAAACAATGTGTTATTACAGAATATATTAATATCTTGTTCTTTTTTACAGGCTGAATGTTTGTCGTACCTCACTGCAGTAAAAAATATGTATCATATAGCAGCAAAAATGATGCAGTCTGACACAAAAAAAGTGGAGATTGTAGAAATACAGGATGAAAAAGTTAGCGAAGTGAATGGATCGGAAATTGAAAATAAATTTAAAACTGACACGAGATGGGGAGATAACAAAGTTCAAATGAAAAAAGAATTCATAGAAATGGATAAAGATAAAAAATGCGATAATAAAATTTCAGCCAAAAAAGAAATGACAGAAACTGATAAAGAAAAGAAATAAATGAAAAATATACTTTTAGGTATTGTAAAAGATGATGACGCACTCATATGAAACTTTAAGTATATTAATAACAAAAAATGACAACGTGCTCAGTAACGGGAGCACTTAAAGTGAATGGGAAGAGTTTACCCGTATGAAAGTAAATGACTAAAGACTCAGTTTTATAACTTTTTTCACTCTGTGACAATATGTGGTAAACTATTTCTGTGCATATTATGTTAGAAATAAGGAAGATTGCTAGTTCAGTTAGCATAAATAAATCGATAATGCATACTGAAATAAATAAATGTTGAATAATGCAGTTATTAAAACAAATCATTACATTGCAGTTTTCCATCATAAATTTATCGAATTTTATGCAAATAGACAAAATTTTTAAAAGCATTTTAAAATACTGATGCAACTTTGATTTGCCATAAAGTGCCAGATATTAATAGACAAGTATGTACTGTAATTTCAAAATAAGTTTACGGTTAACATCGTTAACGTGTGATCATTAAAATACTTTTCAGATTTCATTATGATTAAGGATATGTGGGTAACATAAAATCTTACTGAGCTAGAAAATTTCAATTTTACAGATTTTTAAACCTTCAAATTCTCAAATTTTGAAAATTAGAAGCTTAAAAATTTTAAATTTAACAATTCTTTAATTTGCAAAATTAGAAGTCTACTAAATTGGAAGAATTCTCTCATCTGCCGTTGATTTTCTTCAACTTTAGCCGAATGTAATAAGACTAATTGAGGCACTCCAATTATATTTCTGGATAAATAATTGTTAACAAATCTTTCTTTTGCTTTTTTCATTTTGCCTCACGATAAACTGTGATTTATCAAAAATATTAATCAGACAGCAAACTTTCTTCTTGGATGGACTATATGTAGTATTGCAACATTAATCTTGTTGTTTTTATGTATAGATTACACCATTACACTTATAATTCTTAAGTGGCCTTAGATAAATATAATTTATCATAGGTACTCTTCTCTTGAAAGCAACAACTGATTACCATATTTGATAGTGGCAGTGTATTTCTATTATGTTATCAATGTATTTATTACTTTGTACACAGAAGACCGTATGGCAAAATAAAACTTTCACACAATATACACAACAACGGTTGTAAGATGTACGGTAGTAATTAATGGGATATCGTTAGCATTGTTTTTCTTAAAAGCTACTTAAAAGACGATAAAGAAAATTTTATTTGTTCTGCGTTTTATGTAACTGCTGTAAATACTTTTACAAGAACGGTACCTAAGAGTAATTTGAACACCAAAGTATTTGTAGACAATTTAGTATCACATAAATGTATCGATATACATAAGAAACAATAATTTATTAAACAGTTGTAAAAATAGTATTATATATATCAACTCTTTTATATACATAAATCTATTATTTCTGTTGATACTACTTATCTCAACGTAAATTTTACAAAGATTCACATGTTAGTAATGACTCGAACATGGTAGAAAGATGAGTGCTTATGATGTCCCTCATTTTTTGAACATATTACTCATGACATGAATACAATCTAAATAGTTAAAAAAAAAAAAGAAATTAAAAAATAAAGAATAAAGCGTGTTTTTCAAATATTAATTGTTTTATGTATTCCATGATCGAACTGCGTATAATGCCAAGGACATTATTTTGTACATATTCTATCATAGAAAACCTTTTGTAGTTTACTACTATAAAATTGCATCCATGTCATTAATACGTTAATGTCACATTAATTGATATGAAATGATTAACAGTATGTAAATGATATAGGTTTATGATAATTGTAAAATTACTTCCTTGGCAAATGATGATATAAAAATTTGAAAATATATACGAGAAAAATAAATTTTTAACACTCAGCGCTTTTTGTTTACCTTTGAAATAACGATTCTCTTTCATTGTATTATTATTTCTTATAACTATTTTACAAATTCAAGTTTCTGTGGCATGTTTTTAGAAAGAGGTTTACTAAATGCTAATAAATTAACATATTAATAAAATTCTTCATTATATTTTAAGAAAGAGCTTAAAAATATATATTTAAGAAGAAAATTTTCAGTACAATAAATTTGTAAAGTCAGGTAAAAATAATGTACTGAGCAATTTTAGTAATCATTCTACTATATTTAAGAGCACAGAAAGAACATATTTATACATATAATTTACAAATTAAAATAAGACTTATTACAGGTTATAACTTATCGATGCTTCTATTTAATTACAAGTGAAAGCTTTTATTTATACAATTATTTTGTCAATTTTAAACAAGACAGATATCTTATGATTTTAGCAGTATTATTTTAAGATGCTTAATATACTGTTATAAAAGAATATAGTACAAGCTACTTTCACAGAACAGCAGTATTTCATTTATAACAAAAGATTTACGTTTGGTACTTTAGTAAAAGTCTAATTATGATTAGTTTGTTGAATACAAAATATTTCACGTGTATAACAAAGTTCATTTACCAATTTTAGTTATTGATTTTCTTGAACAACTGCGAGTACAATGACTTTGCATTTTTAAGGATAACAGCAAGGCATGTTAAATTTGGAAGAAATTGTAATTAATTTGATTTCACAAGTTACTTGTAGTAAAATAAAATTTACAGTTATTTAGAGCCTTTTTATAATACCATTAACTGATCAGTTTCATAAACATCAAACAACACTACAACAAATCTTGCATTATAAATTAATACATTTAGTACATTAATACATTTAAACTAAAAGGTAATGTCTTATTAGGGATTTATTACTATTTTTTATACAGCTGAATACAAGTAAAAACATTTTGTGGAATGTAATGAAATATAAAATAAAGTGATCTCAAATATTTCTATCCTTACTGCAAAGGTGTCATCAGTTTAAAAGATTAATTTTACTTGTTTTTGTTTTGTTATATATTAAATTACAGAACAGAATTGCACAGAATTTCGAAAGCATAGAATATTTTAACGAAATTGAGTAGGAATCTGTAAGTACAAGTTTGTAATATTTTACCTAGATTTATTGTACTTTTATAGCAAAAAAGTACAAATTGTACAAATTATGAAAATAAAAAAAAATTGTAACTGTCTGAGAAATACTGGTTATAGAAATATTTCATTTTTCGATTATATTATGGTATTATGAAGATGATGAGGTAGATACTGAATCATCTTAAAATAATATAAAACTGTATACACTTTGTTACTGGAAAACTATTGCTTCCTATTTTAACTTTGAGAAATAATTTTTAAGTACGATTTTATTATAGTATATTTCATATTTTTTGTATCATTTACTTTATATTTTCAGCAATGTTATAATGCAGTGTTAAATTATAAGAAATATATCTGAATTAGCATTCTGTCATTAAAAAGTGTTCTAAAATTTTCTAAAATAGCAGTCTGTTATTAAAAAATTTATTTGGTTACATATATCAGCCTGTTTTATTATGAAAGTGACACCTATTAAATTCACCATTATTAAATTTTGCAATACACAAAATTATTTTATATTCTTAATTTGCTTTTATTATTGTATCATTTTACAAATTAAAATGTGATGAATAGAATGTACAACATATATATGATATACTTAGTATCTCCTGATATCAATTAAACAATTACGCACTAACGCCTTTTATCTTTTTTTAAACGTTTAATAATATTAATTCATTCGTAATGCAACAAAATAAAAGTGTTACTTCTACCAATCAGCATATATCATCTTTATTGTCGTATTTTTTTATTTTATGCAAATAGATACATAATAATTTTACAAATTATAGTCAAAAAATAATCGATTGAAACGTAATTTAATAATTATTTTTTATGTTCAATGATTCAGGAGATTCTAAATAAAGCATTAGCGTAGACTGCGACAATTTAATAGCACCAAATATAACCTTATAAATTAGCCATGAAATAAATTACAATATACATTGTAAAAAAAGTTACAAAAGCTTGCCGATTTTAACAATTACATTCTTATTGTTGAAATCAGGGCCAAATGAAAAGTATTATTTACCATTGAGAATTTGTACATTGTTAATAAAATAAATAATACAGTGAAAGTATTATTAAGAATTTTGGAATAAAGATTAATGTTTGTGATACTTAATAGCATAGTTTTTTTGCATTAATTGTTCCTCTATCTTGCATCTCTACAATAAGTACAATTGTAAAAGAATATAATGTACAGTTTAAAAATTTTACACTACAAATATTACACTATCATATAATTTGTTGAAGATAGTGAAGAACTTGAGCTATACCTAATTACAAATATTTGAGGCAATGGATGATTCAGGTCAGCAATTCGCGAATTTTTGGTAATACATTTGCCTATTGTAACACATGTAGTAAATAAAGTATACCTTTATTCATGCTACTAAGTGTCCATTTAGCCATTATTTCCAACATAATTATATATATTTTAATAGCATAATATACACTATGTAAAATACATGTAGTAAAGTGTATTATGCTGCATTGTGCACTATATACAATGTACACATAGTGTATAATTGCAAGCATAGCATATATGATAGATTATAGAGTATGGTATTTATGTACTTGATATATTTGAATATACTTTAGTTTTAAATTCATATGATAAAAAACCGAATGAAATAGCAAAGAAGTTTTTACATTTAAATAACTTTCCAAATAAAAAAAATGGATTCCAATAAAAAATGTATACATAAAATGTAATTCTTTTATCAATTTGTGACAAATGAATATAATTGATGATATAAAAAGGAAAGTGAGAAAGTTTATAGAAAACAAGATAAGAGGATATTCTTTACAATATCACAAACATTATTCAAAGTATTCCCAATGCATTCATAATGAATATACAAACTGAAGTATGATCAGTTACAAGAACTTAATGAATACTTTACAACTGCAAATGAATTTATACAACTCTTCCAGTCTATTACACAAAAAATCTTAATGACCCAATTTGAGCATGAGAAAATGATGTCATTTCATACATGATGATGATCGTAAATTCATAATGATGATTTCATTTATAGATGAAATGCGAAAATCAAATGAAATATAAATCTTAAAAAATAGGAACTTATAAATTGCCCTTAACACTTAACACATGATTTGTACATTGTTTTCTCAATTTACGTCTACCAAATGTTTTCAATATATGTTACCAATTAAAATATTTGCAAAAAATTTTCTACAAAATTTATAATTATTCGAATAGGTTAGAATAGCATTTCATAGCTTAATTCCAGCATATGAAACGAATTACCTGTGCATACTTTTTATCGAAAAAACGATCTACAGTCGAATTCAAAATAAATTGAACTTAGGTACGCAAGATGATTACGTTTTGTGCGATCGGCCTGTTGAAGTTACGGCCCTTGGTGATCGTGTCATGAGAACTGATGTTGCAAGCTTTCTAGTTGTCGGAATACATGATTTTGTAGGACTTCCCTCTGTTTTTATCTCGTGCTGTTGCGTACTGTTCGATTCAACAGATTTTGACTCCTTTAACTTCAGAAGTTTTCCGTTAGAAGAACTATCTGTCGGCAATTTATCAATATGCCCGTTCTGACGATGCGAGGTTTCTTCTTGACGAGATTTTATTGTACGCGGTATACGATCGGTCGACTTACGAGGGCTTCTGTTACTGGTAAGCTGTTCTCCAAGTAATGTAGGACGGTGTTGATCCCAGGAATCACTCCATCTTTACATAAAACAAACAGGTTGCATTATTAAATACCTGTAACTTTATTTAACAGATTTTGTAAACTGTTCGTAATACTATCAGTTAGTTTGTATTGCATGATTAAATTGTTCTAAAATTTGATGTTAATATATTTTTAATTTGTACTTTTGTAACTTCTATCAAGAATCTATATAATTTACAAAATTAGATTTGAACTTTGTGTAGAAGTTTACAGATTTTTAAACTTCTGATATCCTAAATTCTCAATACAGTGATTTTATTTTAATAACACCAATGCTGATCTGGTTTCTTACAAGGAATCTACATATGTACAAATAGTAAACTCACCCCATGTATCTATCAAAGGCAGCATGAAACATTATTAATTGTAAATCTATTATAATCTTAAAACTATTTTTTAAGGAAAAAAAAACTATTTAATTATACTTTTCAACTGATTGTATATTCATATATTTACATTACATGCCATGATAGAAGAGTTAAGATACTCTGTCAACAAATTAAATATTTTATACTATTAATGTTGCGTTTAAAAGTGTTAAAACATTACACTTTAATTAATACATGTTAGATAGATTTAAATTAGTTAGGGTTTGCAATCGAATCAAGATTATGCAAATATCAGTCATTTTATCAACAAATATTATATAAAGCTATAATTATTTAAATATAAGCATAAAAGAAAGTATCTGAAATGCATCATATAATACATTTTTCTCTGCATGTATCTTTTTATAAAAAATGTATGTACTATATTAATCTATCAGATGGAAAAATTAATAGGTACATATGATACATATTTTTACAATATTATTAAATGCATATATTTATCATTAATTATATGTAATGTATTTATTATGTATTATTAAAATTATAAATTTATTTATATTATCTGTAAAAGAGATATAACTTTAATTGAACGCTTTATAAATTTATAAATGACTAAATTTTAAATGATTAATGCTAATATAAAAATAAATAATTTATAGTTGTATCTATCCATGTATCTATAAAACTTTTAGGCTATCAAGCAATTAGCGCCATAATTTTTTCAATCGTGATTCCTTTTAAACTTATTATCTAATATCACGCGATTCGATCGCAAACCATAATTCTGGATAATGACACACAATTTGATTTAAGATAATTACACGTATAGGGTAAATGCATTTAATATGGGAACAGCATATGTAATACGGAACATCGCAAGATCTCGGCAAGTGAATTAGTAACCAACTAAGATATTTTCTTGTAGACAGAACAAAGTTCTGTTTGTGTCAGATCTTTGTCAAAGTTTGATTAATGATCCACAATGGAAAGAGGAACTTAATTTTGGGGAAATTCGTAAGTCAAAGTAATTTATCATTAAATTCACATGACAATTATTGTTTGAAGAAAATATTGCAAACTTCTAAATTTATAAATTAAAAAATTGTTAGTCAAAGTAATTTTCAAAATTTCTAAGACAGAAATTATGAATTACTTAGATGTTCCATTTTTTTGCTGATTCAAATCGATATTTTAACTTCTCGTAATTATTTCGAGATTATTATGTGAATATTGATAAATTGTGGCACGTATTGATATTTCGAGTAGGAAAAACCATTTTTGGTAAATTTTCGAAAACACGTTTTCCATATCATCTGCAGTTACATTATACACGTATTTAAAAATCAGCAGAAGAGTAAAGTAGAAGCAAGACTCTTGCATGCAAAATAATTGTTAATATCGAACGATCAAATAAGTGATGTTAGCGTATAAAAGATGCATCAATATAAAAGCGTTTAATGCAGAAAGAAGTAAGTATCCTAATATTAAGTCACATAAACTGACCGATTCTACCTTCCCGAACCGGAAGCTGTCTCACATGGAATCACCAGGGAAAGGTAATGACCAGAGCAGCAAGAACAACAGATTATTTATCACAAATTTCATAATGATACGGGTTCGAAAATCTCTTATATTTGTAAGCAATACAAATCTGTCTCAACCGATTTTTGTGTGTGCTAATAAATATTTTTAATTTCATCGAACTGCGAATATTTCAGCAGACGCATACCGCTTGTTTGCTGCAACAACAATATTTCACGATTTTGGAGAAAGGAGTTCTGTTTCATAATTTAAGCTATAACTTTGAGGAAATTATATGTACACAACTGCTTCCGTGTGCTCATTTTTAAAAACTCACTTTCAGATTTCTACCGGTAAAAAGTGTAAGCAGGGATCATTATTTCCGCATCAATGACTCCAAAACTGTAAGTTCTGAGTTATGTCATTGTTGCAATAAGTAAGCGATATACATTTCTAGATAATTTTTAGTAAATTAAGGTTGTTTCAAATAGTAGATAAACATTTAGAAGTCAATTTGAGTTTTTTAAATAAATTAGCCCATTATTTAATTACCTATTTGTATGTATTTTTATAGAACATATGGAAAGTACTATTTCTGTAATAATTTTGTGGAGAAAATCATGAGATCTATTAAGAATTTTCATTGAAAAAAATAATTTAATTTCATAGTTGCGTAATGAAGGATTTAGAATATAATTCGCAGTTCAAAATTATTTTTTATACACTAAATATATAAATTTGGTAATATTTTCCAAAATTGTTCAGAGAACCTTCCTATTTTACGTTTTCGTAGAGTTAGATTTAAATAGATTGTAGAAATAAAAAAAATTGAAAAAATATCTCACTTCATTAGAGGCCACACAACATCATCCTGTGAGGGTTGCTGCATGATTGAAGGCCCTGCTGACACTGGACGTATCTGTATCCACAATTACACATGCAATAAATAAACCATATTAGCACTAATAAGTAAACAATATATCTCAGTACAGTCACAGTCAACATGTTTTTTACATCACTATCAATAACAACAAATGTATAACAAAATATTACAATAACATTTACATTGGTGAAGTTAGTAATATTTAAAACGAAATTAAAAAAAATTAATAAAATATTAAAATATATTTCATATGTGATTACTAATATTTAACATATAACTTACTTCTTAAAGACTGTACAATAAAGTGCTGTACTCAAGTAAATATAAATGAATCAATATTTATAAATTGCATATACATAAATAATAATTGTGACATTATCGATATTGTTACACGAACAGTGTGTATTGTACAAGTGAGGAAATTTAAGACAGAAGGTTAATGTTATTAGTTGTATGGTTACAGCTCTTTCTACATTGCCAATTCGGCTAATTTTCTGCTTCTGTTATCTTGTTTGCGGCAATATAACGAGTATCTGCAATATCTAACCGAATAGTTTTCTCGTTTGAAGGATGCTGATTATAAATGTACCTTTTCTGTTTGTGTAGCAGCGTTGCAAGTGTCTGGGGAAACATTATTGTGATTACTTGCTAAAGCACTTGTTTGGCCATCGACGCCATTAGGTCCTTGAAGTTTCGATATTTGGAACTGTGGAACACAAAATTATATGAAAATAATTTTAATAAAAAATCATGGAGTAATATGTATAATCTTGTAATAATTTTAACGATTGACTTTTTCTTCTTTGTACACTTGTTTTAGTAAATTTTATACCTGTAATACTTGTATTGTTCGATCCCTGTCTTCCACTTGGCCTTGTAAAAAGACAACCTGTCTACGTAAATCAGCCAATTCATCCGCGATACTGTTACCTCCACTTCCTGGAGAAGTACTAACATCGGCTGTGTTCCCTTCGTTCAGGTTATAGAAGAGACCATTCTAAAATTTTACAGATTTACAATCATTACTTTGTATTATATAATTAATTTTTCTGTATAATTAATGCATGAAGAAATGAGATTATAACAAACTAGTATTGATACTCTATTCATTGTACATTGATTTCTCCGTAATTCCCTGACACATAAATTCCTGTACAGAATGCCACCTTATTATAAGCACATCCGCTGCATTCTGTTTTTTAAGCAGACTATACAGTTGTACCATGATTTAAAAGTAGCATGACTTGTTAAAAGTCGTATAGCATAAAGCTATGTGCAACAATCAACGCATACCAGTTTACTGTATTTAATGTGCACCTTAATTAGCAATGTATGCACCAAATTTGACCTGCACAATCACTCTTATTAATTAATTGAAATCTACTGCGTGAATACGTGTAAATTAGGATTTCTATACTTTAAAATTCTTCAATTTAGAAGTGTCATTTCTACATCTCTGAAAGTTTTCTAATTTCTAATTTTCTAAATTTGATAATTTGTAAGTTTGTAAGTTTGACAATTAGGAACTTAGAAAACTTCTAAATTCGGTACTTTGTAAATTTAGAAATTCCCAAGCTTCTAAACTGAAAAATTAATGCATCATAATTTTAGTTTTTTTTTTAAATCCACCCCCAAAGCCCCCAAAGCAGGAAATTACTGAGTAGTACCGATTGCGAACAAATTTCTCGAAAGAAGGCAATAACTGTACGGCAAATTACGAGTGGAAATGAGCAAGAGTTAATAAATTAAAAATGGATACCAACCTTCATTGAATTATCGAATGGGTTGAGAGTTTCTGTCTGTGAACACAACGCGTAATACCATTAATCATTATAAATCATAAAGCGCGTTGTTATTATTATTAATTCCGACACTGTTATATGTGTATAATATAAAAGAGACAAGAAATAATATATACAATAAAACAACATAAATAATACAACGTACCCTCGTCAAACCGTTCTCTTCTGACTTGAAGATAAAATCATGGCGGATGACAATAATGAAAAGAACAAAACAGAAGAAATGCGTGTTAATGAAAAAGCACACTGATATGTGCACATATGCGTACATATATAAATTATAAGAGCGTGTTTTATAAATAAAATTATAAATTTAATTACAAACAAACTGTAACATTGTTTTACATAAGCATGTATATGTGTAAAAATATTATAGTACCTCCTGAAGTACCCGTTTCAGTTTCAAAAGCATTGTTTTGATGGAAACAATGTCTTGAAACATGTGTTGATACGTGTTACGATCAACACGGAGACTTCCTTCATCCCCAGAATCGAGACTCGGTGATTGGACCTAGAAATTAAATTATTATCTAAGCTATAATTAAATAATTATGAATATTATTACCCTGTGTATATAGCTGCACACACATACATCACAACTTCGCTGCATGTTTTCAAAAATGACTTTGATATCAAAGTACTATGAAACTCCATTCCAATCACTCACTCACGTATACAAATGTGCAGGCTAAACCGTGTCAGATACGACTTTTTGTCGGAGAATCAAACTTGTTTAAAATGGGTCGAAACCCTTATAAAAATTGTCAAAAGTGCCAAAAAGTGGCCATTGGGGTTCTGAGGGGCGGAGAGCCCTCTAGCGCGCAAAAGCCAGTAATTGTTTATGCATTCAAAACCTTAATTTTCCCATTTGGATTCGTTGATTTTGAACGATTTTTAAAATACAAAATTGCTAAATGATTATAATAGTAAAAGTTTCGATACTTTTACATGTCTGGTCACGTTTCAAAATAACATAGCGCAACTTTTATTTAATTATCTTTTGAAGTAAAATTTACTTCACACATAGTAAATACGTAAGAGCCAAAATTAATAAATATAAATTATACAAGTGAACGAACGACATTAAGATCATATTATGTATTTCAATTTTATTTAATAAAAACAGCTATAGTTATGTTCTATATAACCTGAGATAGTAACCGTTAGCAAATGCAATAAATCTTTTCACAGTTATTTACAGAGTTCATCGAAAAAGAACAAATTTACTAATGAAAGCACATTAATGATAACCAGCGAATCGAATTATTACAAAAATGAGATAATGAAATTCTGTAAGAAGTAACAGAACTGCAAATTCCTCCGATAATTTAATTTGTACGAGAAATACGAGAGTGGAAATAAATTAATTTATTTAACAGTTTATACTGTAATAGGTGGAACGGATATTACAAAACAAAATTCGACGCACATTCACCGACTCATTTTATCTGGTGGTTGATAATTTGAATTAAAAATTCAGAAAACTGAAAAAATCACTTACATTTCTCGATGTTCTTAAAGGACTGGAAAATTGACGATTTCGCGAGCTGTCTACGGAACGTGGTGAATCAGTTACAGATCTGGTTCGCCATACCTTTGTTGTCTTATCACATTCATTTCTGAAACGAAAAAGAACGCAAACGCATTGTAAATATAATAGTACAAGATTATATTTCCAAGTATTATTTATAGGAATAACATAGCAGTATTATTTATGGGAACATTTAACGTTTGTCATAAAATTATTTGTACAGCGTTCTGAAAATTAGTATCAGAAAATCTTGAAATTCCTATAGAAAGGAGTGAAAAACCAAACTCGACTCGATATAGATAAGGGAGATCATCGTCACCCATTTCTACCAAGTTTCAACTTCGTATCTCGGGGGTTGAACGATATTAGATTTGAAGGTACAACATGTTCAAACTTCTAAAACGAATTATCGTTAGGAACTACCTCGGGACAAGAGACGCAATGCCTGATTTCGAGGGGTTGACGATGTTAACGGGGTTGGTGCTTTTTTTTTGTCGTGTCACCGGCGAGCCAATCGTAGGTGTCGAACTCTCCGAAGACAATCCAGAATCAAGACCATCTTCACTGTTTTGGCTCGATCGGTGTCTCGTCTCGTGTTTTCCGTTTGCGTTCGACACGGAAGATCTTCCGGTTAAAATTGTTCGTTTCTTCGCGCCCCTTGACCCCTCGGGCATTGACGACGCCATTACACTTAATTAACCACATCGAGTCACTTGTCAACATTAATTATTCCTCGTCGATTTTTAATATTCCTCGGTAAGACAAATTACGAGATGCATTTTCATGTTGTGTAGACTGGTCCAAAAATTATGAAGGTCTTTTATAAATTGAAGCTCATCGATTTTATTGTTCCTTGCAACAGAGAGTTCCGAATTTTTAACGAACCACACAGGGTGGCTTTTTTAATTTAACCATGGTAGGGTTAAATTTGATCCTGTTAAAGTTACAAGGTCATTTAAAAATCTAAATATCTCTTTCAATTATAATGGCGCTCAAAATATAATTGTGATATATATGACAATATTGATAATAATATTAAGGCGATGTTTGTGTATTAACCAATGTAAAATCGTGTATATCATGTGAATAATATTGTAACGTATATGATCTATTTACAATGTTATTTTTAACGTGTGTCGATATTTTTTTAGCTAGTTAAGGGTTAATATCTGATGGACTGTTTTTAACATACTAATAAGTTTTCTAGAGTGTTTCATTAGGATAACGAGGTTGATCTTGAAATTTCCACTGGTTCAAAAAAGCTAGTTATTAAATTAAGTGTTTACCATAGTACACTAGGTATATTTGTTATTCATAAAGAGCGAATAAATCAAATTGGTACGTGACCTTTTTATTCGTTAAATAATTGTTGCTCGAGACGGAAAGGCATCTATTTTCCTAGAAACGAGTACACGGCTATACAGGCCATTGATTTTTAAAGAGTTATACATCTACGTGTTCCAGGTGCAGCGATCTATAGCCGTTGAAATATAATTACGATAAGAAAATCTATAATGTAGTTCGTAACAGTGTTACACTTGTAAAGGTTACAAATCCAAAAATTTTATTCTTATTCGAGTAACAATTTCTTATAATAATGTTCGTATAAAAGCTACGAAATAAAGTTATTTACAAACTTTTAGTCGAACAATTTGAGTGATATAAAAAATTATTTGCTATTCTTAAATTATTTTGTTTTAATGTCTAACTTTATATGTCTTCCAAATTAATACGCATAAAAAAGAAATAAAAATAAAAATGGTATAACAGAAAATAAAAAGTAGGTTTCACTTTCAAAATTCTTTGACTAATTCAATCGTGGTACAATAAACTCAGACGTCGCGACGTTGTAATTGAGTTTTGATAATTAAAAATAGTCCGTTTATTCGTTGAGCTGCTTTCGAGAGCTCCTGAAACGCTTCTACGGATTTCAATGAATGGAAAGTAAAGTATCGTTCGAAAGAGTTTCATACGTCTAATACGATTAAAATGAAGAAACGTAATTTCTGGGTTCTTTAATTAAAATCTAGTAGTCTGGTGTATATGAATGGCATCCTGTTGATATCGCGAATAAGTGGAGAGAATAACGGAACTTCGACATTAGACTTTGCAAAATTAATTAGGAAATAATCGTTTTTTCTTTTAATTTGATAGTAAAAATAAAATAATCGGTACCACGCGATACAAGATATATGGTTTAACAAAGTTTATTTATTGAAGGTAAAGATAGAAAACTTAAAGTGATCTGAATAATAAAGACATTTTTATTGTACAATGGTTAAAAAAATTTGTGGAATAGTAATAGAGAGGTAAGATGACCAGTAGATGATATTTAGATGATGTATTTTCAAATTTGGTAATTGTATTTGTGAATTTGGAGATTGAAAATTTCGGAAAAAATTAGGATATCTAAAAATGCATGAATTCGAAGATTTGAAAATTTTCATGTTTGCGTATTTAGAGATTTAAGTCCAAAAAATTCAAAGGCTTGAAAATTTTCAAATTTACATCTTTGTTCCTCTACACCCAACTACATCTGGTGCGACGTCATCCGCCTGTTTCGATTCGAATAAAGTGAACATTGCATCGAGAATACACTGTTAATTGCTTTGCCCTATACAGTCCACATGTTAGTTAATTTTCCATTCTCCCGCCAAGGAAGTTCCATCAACCCGGCGAATGTAGAACGAGCGTAGATCAAGAAAACAGGTCTGTGGGTGGACAGGCAACATGTAAGGGTGAAAGATAGATCCATCAAGAACGTTCGGTGTCACGAAGGATCGGTTGTCGGGCGAACACGAAACATGGTCTTTTATCACGAACATACAAATCCCGGCACAGATTTAAATAATTCATTCAATCCCCACTGTCGTTTGCGCAATGCGGTGTTCTGGTGGTGTGTTTATGGTGCACATCGGTGAACCTCGGCCCCTCCATTGGCGGGAAACAGACGTACCGTCGTCGGAACGCACGTGACACGCGAAATTCAATGGCAAAGCCGGTGTTGAAACTGTTAGAAACGCCACGTATCCGGCGCTCTTCGAAATGAGCTTTGCTACCCGGTACCAACATCCTCTTCGACGTAGCTTTTTCGCACTTGCGCAAACCGATTACGGCGTTGCGCTCGATATCGCAAGGATTGCGCTAAAGGGGGATGGAATCTCAGGGATGGCGGCAAATGAAATGCTTGAAAATTTCTCGCACGGACAACTTTGTTTATCCAGTTTCGCCGGTTTAACACTTTCGGATCTGACATTTTTCAATGATTAACTGTGGAGCACTTTCACACGTAACATACATATGGTGTATTCGCGTATTGGTCGCACATTGTTCATCGAGTGTTCGCGGTTGTAAAATATTTAAACACTGGCATTTGCCTGGTTGCAGTTACTATGTTATGATAAGTTATGTTAGATTAGTTTAACCCATTTCCACGATCTTCATATGGGGTTTGAATATACATACACTGTATATATTTCTTTTTTATAGCTAGGATGAAATTAAATAAAATGTGTATTCGGTAAACACTTGCATCCTAGTAACCAAAATTATCTCAATGTTGCCTAACTCATGAGGTAAAATTAAAATGAAAATTTGGCAATTCGCGTTATAACATCGTATGCCATATGTATGCTATGTCGCAAAATTAATGTATTCATCAATAATAAGTTAATAATGTATTACTGTATTTTATGAACAGTAAATACATTTATAATTCAATAATTTATTAATAATAAACAAAATGAATTTATTACAAATAAATTATTAATGCGTTAATGTATTTATTATTCAGGGTGTTTGTGTTGATATGAGAATGTCTCAGTAATGAAAGAAAAGGTGTACAATATTTTATTAGCTATAGTATCCACTTTTTGTATTTGCATTATTTTACGAGCAATCAATGCGACCTTCAGCTTTTTAATGCAGTGCTATATATTTTTCAGTGTCACACGAAAACGTGCGTCAAGACGAATTCATTCATGTGCACGACTAGGATCTTCAAGGCCATGTTGAGACAGAAAGAAATGGATCGAACGTTCTGTAATATCGAGTTTACTAGCACGTTGCCAATTGCCAATAAAAGCTGATGGAACTACGTATCACAATTTAGAATTTAAGGAGAAATTTAATAAGACATTCTTTGGTACAATTGAGAACAAATGTTTGGTGCAGAATTATTAATAACACATTCTTACTTTTATACTGAATCTCTAATTTTTTTTAAAATAATTTTTAAATAATGAATTTAAAAATATTATTGGGATAATTTGGAATAATTCATTCTCACACAAAATATGTATAGCCAAATTGAAACTACATAAAAGATTGAAACCTCCTACAAACTAAGATGAAAAAAGCGTGTGCATCAGTATCCAGCGTAACACTTGCACAAAGTACCAAGAGTGTAATCAATAGAGCTCAAAAATGCATCCTTGCTAATGGAACTCGCATTGAATATGTAGTTCTATCAATCTTTCAGTACTGCAGAATTTGATTCGTAAATATTGATGTTTAACTAAGAGATACAAGTTGCACAAATAATACTTTTTAATAATAAAACACTATTCGATGAAATTCAATGTATTTTAAAAATGTAATATATTTCTGAAAACGTGAAAAACATTTCGGAATTTTTAAAACGAGTAAAAATGTATTATAAGTCATTTGTATTGAAATAAAATAAACATATCTATTGTTTAAAATGTGATATGTTTATGCGAAACATGTTGCAAC
The DNA here is from genome assembly GCA_945859555.1 of Megachile ligniseca. Classification (NCBI taxonomy): domain Eukaryota; kingdom Metazoa; phylum Arthropoda; class Insecta; order Hymenoptera; family Megachilidae; genus Megachile; species Megachile ligniseca. Next base: position 9,350,002 of record OX243777.1, read on the forward strand.
CTTTATGCTAAATATTAAAAAAAATATAGGTATGTGATTATTTAAAAACAGATGACTCTTTAAATATCTTTGATATCTAATTTTAGGATAGCATTATTTGAAAAGTTTTCAAAACACCTACGTTGACTAAAGTTTTCAAAATAGCTTAACAAAGGAAAAGAGGCTTCCGTACTGTAACCGAATCGTAAATACCCCTTTGTATACGGAATTCAAGACAGCGAATCCTACGCCCTTCTAATGAAGGGTTAGGGTGTATACCGGCAATACGTGACGGGTTCATCTTCTCGTAATTCCCCGTGGACACCACGTTCGGGGGTTAAGCTATCTTCTCACAGTCAACGTTAATCCTTGGATTACCGAGCTAAATCTTCTCTGATTCCGCGTATTTGAGATCCTCAAACCTCCTAATTGCTACAGTTTTAAATCTCCAAGTGCCCAAATCTAATCTAGGCAAAACTTAATCCAGACACCTAAGTTCCAGAAATTCTGCATCTTCAAATTCCCAGCTTATCCAAACTTCGTAATTCTCCAATTCCCGGATTTAGATTTCCGCGGTTCAGACCGGGTTTTCAAATTTCCTAATTTTCTAAATTTAAATATCTCAAATTTCTCATTCGACATTCTTAGATTTAGTTTCGACATTTTTAAATTTGTGAAATCCACAAATTCCCTACATTCAAATATCTCGAAGTCTCCAAATAAGTTTCGAAATTCCAAAGTCCCGAAGTTACATTTCTAAAGTTTAACTACAAACCCCCAAATTTCCTAAAATTGAAGATCCCGAAATTTCTAAAGTTGAACTATACTCAAATCCTCAAATTTCAGAATTCCGAAATTTTGCCAAGATTTCAAACGCCCGAAATTCCCAATCTTCACGGTATTGCAAACTTGTGCTAGGTGAAATCACATTTGTTAATTAAAACGCGTATCGAGTTTCGAATAGGCAGAAAGAGGTTAACACAACGGAAGAAATACGCATTTCCGAGGGAAGCAAAATTTTTTCATTCCGTTAGAGATCTGCTCGCCAATGGAGCAAACGATCAATACTTTTGCTCTTCTGCTCTTTCGACCCTTGACTACATTGCGTTTGGCGTCTGTTCTAGCGATTCTCTCTCTTTTCCACCCAAAGTACAGACGGCGATTTCCCCCCTCAGCCGCCAATTCCCTGCCAACTTCGTGAATTTATGTCGTCTCAATTTTCGCTTCCTGTCCAGACGGAATAGCATCGCGCCGCGTTTAAACGCTCCGTAAGCCAATAACCTCCCCACAATTCGATTCAAATCGATCCGCCGCGATTCCAAATTCACAGATTCATGTATTTTCTATTTCCTCTTGCATAATGCGGATGTTTATACGCATATTCGGTTATCATTCGAAGTACACCTTGGAGATGCGTTGGTCAAAAATTTATGTCGTTTTTATAAGCGGATTTATGTCTACACTTTCTTCAACAAATTTCAGGGAACATAAAAAATCTTACGACTGTAGAACTTTAGAAGAGTACTAGGTATAGCTTTCATCTGAAATAGCTACAGATGGAAGACAATGATTTCACGTCGTTTCTGTAAAGGTTACCCTTTGAGATAGTGAAGGGTAAACTTAAATATAAAGGTTAAATTGTAACAACGACTGATATGTAATAATAAAAATTAACCTATGATTTTTTCAGTTAAAGCTATTAAATTATTGCTACAGCATGAAGATAAATAAAGATGAAATCTGAGGTATATAATTTAGTGATTCGTACAAATAATTAGTACCGATTCAATCGTGGTGCAATAACTATTTAAGGTTGTCACATATGAACCACAATGGCAGTCACGAGTGTCGATAAGTCATAATATATGACATAAAGAATTCTTTCATACAATACATAAGATTTTATTGTAAATTATTGCACTGTCACAGTTTCACGAGACACGATTTAATGTTTGATCCCGAATGCATCTATCACCGAAGGGTAAAAACATCGCAATCTGCATCGGGAAGCAACGGGTAATTAGCAATTAATGTCTGTAGTGTACTCGATCGATTACACGAGAGTGCAGACACTCACGAGTCATTTCCACCCCTATGCCGAAAGTTCACCCCGTCAATGCCCTTTTCGGTGCAGACTGCTGAAAACCACCACCCGTTGCCAGAAAGTTTCAACTTCGAAGGCTATAATCTGTATACTTGGAGCAACAAAAGCTGGCCGCATCCCCTATTTTACGACGGCCATTAGCATATTATGCATTTCGCCTTCTCGTGCGCTTTTCAGAATAATCTTTAAACATCCCTTTGGTACATTCGAAGCCGAGAACTCTAAATTCTGTGTTCAATGTCTCGTTAAAATAAGAACAGTTAAATACTTGAACCGCTTGGGAAAGGTAAATTACGTGTTAGTTTGAAGAAAGCAAATAATAGTGTTTTGTAATTTGTGTACTTTATGCTTGATCATTTTTTAAAGTTGCAGATTACATCTTTTAAATCTACAATTCTAAACTGATTTTGTAAAGTCCAAGATTCTACACTGAGTTTGTACAATCTGAAATTCTAAACTGAATTTGTAAAATGTACAATTTTCAACTAAATTTTTAAAGTCTGAAATTTCCAACTAAATCTGTGAAATGAATTCCTAAATTTCATTTTCCAAATCGAGTAATAAGGTAGAAAATAACTTTTTAACTAAGTTAGCTAGAAATTTCGTGTATAGTAATTAAACACCATGCATGGAGACATTGCAACACGTCGGTTTTCACAATAACATTACCGTGATAGTTTGTCGTATTTCATGGAAAATATGTTGAAAATTCGACAGCGAATAAAGAAAGCAAAGCAAAGGAATCGTGAAGAAAAAAGGAACGACGAAGGAAGAATACGAGGAAAAACTCGGTTAACTAGTAACGCTCTAATTATCGTCGAAATCGTTCTGGTTGGCATAAATTAATGTGTTCGTTATCTGCGGTGTCTTCGGTACTGCAGTTTTGCTTCGAAAGAATTTAATGGTTCAAAAGAATAATGATTTTCTTGTGTGAAACATTAACCCATTAAGTATCATTGTTGCTTCATCTCTTTAAACGTGAAAATCCTGTATACCGGGTGTTTCGTTTCTATTGTATCTTAATATCTTTGTCACTTCTATTGATATAAAAAATGTTTGCTGGATAATTGTTTTGTAACAAAAAACATTGTGATTAATTGTTATGCTCACAATTGTTTTTTATTGAATTTTTAAAGTTAAATTTTTATTGAAATTATTAAAGTAATTTATATGCAATGTTTCTATTTTAACTTTATAAAATACTTCTGTGACTATTCATGATCGATTCTATTCACAAATTCAATTATATGTTACATATTAAGAATTGTGATCTTAAGTCTTACGTGGAACCTCTCAAATATAATCTTATCAGATTCTGTTTAGATGCGGAAAAGATACGAAAAATTGCGGAAATTTTCGATTATTAATCGCTTTGGAACTTTAAAGATTATTAATCTCTTTTCACAGAAATACTGTGAAAAGATTGAATAATTCGTTTCGTAATCCTGCAGGTACTTATTGTTCTACACACGGTTTCGTGACAGACGTTAGCGCAAAAATGAAAGTAAGTGATCGTATTTCTACGTAGTAATTTTCATACGAATTATTACCATCATTAACACTATATTTATTATCAAAAATTCAATTTACGTTTCGCGATACTTTTACAACTTTCTTTCTTTCAAAATTGACTTTCTAATATTATTTGATAATCGATCAAAATTTTTTTATCGAAAACATTCGAGTGTTTCATTTTGAAAGTTATATTAATAGTTTTATACGTAACACTGATTAATTACTCTAGAACGTTATGAAGTTACGATTGTGCTGTATAATAAGAGAAACTTGTATGATTCAGACGATATTACTGTCCGATATACGAGCGAAAAGAAAAGCACGTAAATTATATCCTCACGTAAATCGTTCATACAGCACATAAGTTTTCCTTTATTACTAAATAAATTTAGACAAGTAACAAAATATTAATTTCGACTTAAAAATACGACAAAGTACAAGTACCAAAAGGGTGTTTTGTAATTGGTGATAAATCTGAATAAAATATGAAACAAAATTTTCGGGAAAATGTTTGTCGACAATTAATGGACATTAAAAATTAAGAGATACGATTAATATCGTTAAAATGTTATCAGCGTTCTTTATAATATTAACAGTACTTAGACGTCCATTTTGTACATTAATACAATCGATGTTAAAAATTAAGAGATTATTAGTATCGTTAAAATGTTATGAAAAATGATAAAAATGATTTAAAGTATCATCAACTATTAGGGAAAGTTATCGAAATATTTTTAGTTGTGACCAAACTTGATAAAACTTCTCACCAATTCAAATTCAATATTCTTGAAAATAATGTACGAGAAAATATGTTTTATGACCCTCTGCTACCACCAGTTACAAGGTACACCCAACTAATATCGCATGTATTGTTTTCGAAATGGTTTTAATTATTTACCCATTGGTCGCAGAAAGATTCGATCTTGAGGCAGTGTTCTTCGTCACGGATGGCTCCTTCATAGTTTCTTCGATCTTCTCGATTCTTTTCACTCAGCAAGCGTTCCACCCGCTGCAATCCTTTTCAGCGTATCAAAAATAAAAAATTCTCTCTTTTCCTCTGTCAAACGTATTCTACGACATTCTAACGCGTTCGAAGATTACTTTGTAAGCCACTTCGCTTAATGATATCCTTCCCTTAACGAGCGGTGCACTGATTTAGGAAGTTTTCTAGCGAACATCGCGATGAATTACGCAATAACATTTGCGGTGTTTTAATTTCTCTCTTTCTCCCGGAAACCGTCGGGTTATAATTGTTCGTTCGCTGCCTCTTTGAGCGGTTCGCAGTAATTCTCGAGATGCACGCTTTTCTCTCGCTTTCCCACCGTTAGTGCCGTCTATTTACGATACTCCCTTCCGTTCTAGCGATTTCCTCTTCCTCCGTGTTCATACGCTCCTGTTATCCCTTTTTCCGCCACGTTCTAGGACTCGTTAAACACCGCACGAAAAACGAACCGCGAACACTATTACCGCGAACGCTGCGAATTTCCGAGTGGCTATTCAAGTCTGTAGGCACTATGTTCAACGAATTTACTATTGTATAAAGTGTCCCATATTTTGTAGAAATAATTCGGTAAAAACCTTCGTACTGGAAAGGTCAATGACTTTTTCAGAAAATATACGATATTACAAATTTCGTATTAAAAATTTAGTAAATGTATTCCTCATTTATTTCTCACATTCCTTTAAATCAATTTCTGTAACAGAAAATATTTACTATGATTTTGTTTAGTACTTCTCATGAGAGTTCACAAAATGTCGGGTTCCATAATTTTTTAATTTAAATTAATATAGAAGTCGAAGACTATGGATAGCAAGGATCTTCTGAATATTTGTTTCATTATTCTGTTGTGTCCTCGTAAATATCAGCGTTAATGCACTTCTGATGAAAACAGTAAAATAATTATCCTGTATACACATCCAAAACTACGAGAAATTATACTTGAATAATTAAATACAAGCCATGCAAAGACCTAAGATTAATTATAACGAAATTTTTCGATCAAATGAAATGTCATCAAGGAATAAACTGAACAGAATGTCCAGCCGAAGAATTTACAGAAGATTTTAAATGTAGCCTTTATTTATCTCGTACATAAATACATCTCATCGATACAATCGCAACAGCTATTACGAAACTAAACGTCTTTTCAATCAAATAAAATACTCTTCAAACATTAACGCGCTGAGGTTCCATTTCGATCGTAAGAGTACATAACGCACGAACGGTACAGAAAAACCGATTGCTTTTTAACAGGAATTTCACATTCGAATGTTATTAAATTACATTTAAAAATGGATTCAACGGATATCCAATAAGCGTCGAAGCACCGTGTCGGCGTCTCAATTTGAGTACGAAATAAGTATTTCAACGAACGTTACATGCGTGATTAGTATGTAGTTTCAGGATTAAAATCCAGACTGCGATTTAATATATTACAGGTTAAAATTAGATACACCGCTAACGCTATTGATTATTCAAATTAAGCTATTATTAGCACCTTCTCGTCGGCACTTTTATCAATATCTTCACGAATTCTCAAACGAATAGTGCCTTTGCTCGATGTACACTCGGGTGCAACGTAGGCTTCTTTTGTTAATTGTAAGAGTAAGTGTAGGGAAAGGTATCTTTTGATTTGGGAAAAATTCAGGAATCAAAGAGAAGTAAAATTTTGGAAAATTCAGTAGGAATTTAGGTAGAACCTACGGAAATCCAAGTAGCACCTAAGTAGAATCTAGGGAGATCAGTGGAGAACCTAGATATAATCTAGGGAGATCAGGGGAGAACCTAAATAGAACCTAGAAAGATTTGGAAAAAATGTAGCTGTGACTTAGGGAGATCCGTGGAGAACCTAGGTAAAATTTTGGAAAATCCAGCACAAAAGGTAAAACCTAGGGAAATGCAAGAAGCACCTAGGGAGATCGGAGATCCTAGTTATTAATCTAGGGAATTCTAGAGATAACCTAAGTAGAACCTAGAAAGATTTAAAGAGAATCTAGGTAGAACTTTAGAAGACCCAGAAAGACCCTAAAAAGAGTCAATAAGAATTTTGAGAGAACCCAAAAAAAATTTAGAAAGGATCAAAAAGGACATAGGAAGATTTGACGAAAGCTAAGTGAAACCTAGGGAGTTCCAAGAGGAATCCAGGTAAAATGATGAGAGATAAACACAGAACCCAGAAAGTTTAGGAGAATCTAGCTGATCCTAACTGATCGGACCTACAGAGCCTAACTGATACGAAATCTTTCCCTACACTTCCTATTATAATAAAAGAAGTCTATACGCGGCCATATATGACGAGTACGGTAAGCTTCCCTACAGAAATAGGCGATATAAAAGAAAGTAATCAACCGACGATCAACCGAATGTTTACAGGCGTGTGATAAGGCCGTACTTCTACATTGCCATTTTCTCTAGAGAAGACTACCATTCTCGACACTATACTTACACGAAACTGTCCCATATGGTTAACGATTTAACGATAAAAACGAATCGTGTAATATACATAGCATAATTTTAAAACGTAAGACTATGTACATTTCGCTTAAAGTAACAGCACGGAGAAAAAGATGAAATTTGAGCAATACTTGAATTAATTTAAAACCGCAAAGCACGTGTTTGCAATATCTAATGGTTTACAACGAAACACTTATAGATAATTCAATTATTTTCTATTATTATACGGAATGTGTTTGAAACTGAGTCAAAGGAGAATAAATTTTAAGTTCTACTACGAATAATCGTTGCAAACTGTAAAATTTATTAGGAGAAAGATTCTCGGTTTCGTACAGCTGGAAGAACTTTCTATTAAATATTCCCGATTTCTAAGCGTAATATTCATTTATCGTGGTTGGGATTATTAACTTGATATCAAAAATTAAAACCAGTGCTTCAATGAACGAATGAAGAACGCAATATTACAGTTTCAGGACTTGGAATAATCGTGTATGCACGAAATACGGAATCGATAAAAAATAAATTTCTAGCCAAGTAATAGGTAAAGGTAAATACAAGATGAACTGTAAATACTAGTCGTAGCAACATGTGGGTATAAAACTCAAAGAAGTCGAAGCTCCATTAGGATTTTATAACTGTAAGGGCTTAGAAATTTGGGGATTTTAGAATTTGGAAATTTTAGAAATCTAGAATCCGGTAATTTGGAGTCTGAGGACTTGGAAATACAACTTTGAAAATTTCAAATATGGCAACTTAGAAATTAGAAAATATAATTTCAAACTAAAAAGTTCAGGAATGTGGTACTTCGGATATTTAGACAAAATAGAAAAAATTCTATTTTCGACAAGAGCTTGAGGCACTTATCAGCGCGCACCCTAAAATCTTACGAACGAGTACCGTAGATGATTAACATATTAGGTCCATAACTAGAGGTGTATTCTCTGTGCAATCGATTCGACGATTGTGGAATCACTTTGAATACTGTTACGTTCAGTCTGTTTAAAATAAACGTAGACTCTAAATTTCATGAAAATCAGATAGAATAATGTTTCACATCAAAGTATCAATTCAAATCAACTGTGTTTCGAAAAATCACACGAAAACTATTTTGTCCACATGAAAATATACAATTTAAGTATAGATTAAGTTTTGATTGATATAGAGACTGTAACAAATATACAAATTATTGTATAAGGTCAACATTTTTACCCCGATTGCCCCCAACCTAGTGGAAAGTAGATAATAATTGTAAACAAGTGGCTTTATTATTAATAGAGCTACATGGTAAGTTACAATAAACACTTACTGTAGTTTTGATTTTTTAAATTAATAGAGTCTACGTTCACTTTAAACAGGCTGTATATCTAAGTGCATGTACTTCAAGTATTCACTTTCTACGATTACTAGTAGAAAACTATGCCTACTGCGATACTCTGAGGGTTTCATTAATGTTTAAATGCATCTTCTGGTGAGTTTATAGAACGTGTTAAATTAATTGTAGAGCGTAAACTATTTAGCGATAAGTATATAAACATATATTAATATATAACCTCTTCAGAAACAGTTAGGTTAAGTGTTATCTGCTTAACACTCGATAAGTATTCGATTTCTATTTCAGGTAATAACCTCGCGAAAAGAATAAAAACTAAGACCGGGACAGATTATTTTATGCTTATAAAAATATCGCATAATTACCTTCATCTTTTTAGCACAATCGACTTACGGTTTTAAATTGAAAATTCTGAAGATTATATCTTTGATAGGTACCATGAGAAGTGTATTATGTCCACGAAAGGGTTAGTACGAGGCTAATAGGTATTTATGAGCATATCAGGAAGCTAGTTTCCATGGTGTCCTTCCAGACACTAGATAGTATCAATTTAGGAAGCAAGAATTTTCCAGTTAGTTGGCTACGATAATTACAAACACGAGGCTTGTTACCACGGATCTTATCCCTTCAAGGGTTTCAGGGTATGACGTCACGACACATGTTCAATAGGATGGTTCGAAATTTAACATGTTATTTCGATCGATTTGCACATTTGGTGGTTCGATAAGCCGTACAAAAATAAAGAACATCGGTTCTTCAAAGAAATGTTTATTCTTTAACGCGATCAGGTTCTGGCTCGATAATCAGAGTTTTTTTCGATTTTTGTTTTGTAAAATATTTTGTACGTTTTTTCATTCCTATACAGTATAATTTGTTCGTTAAATAATTATTAGTGTATTAATTTATTCGTCCTCTAATTTATGTTGTATTACCTTTTAACTCTTATCTGAATAATTTATGTGCAATTATAAAATTATACATTTGAGATGAACACAAGCACCTAATTCTCATTTATAATATAAATATAATTTTTACTTAAATATAAATATAACAAATAATTTTTCAAAGGGTAGATAATATTAAAAATGATTTATATCTGCCACTTATCAAAATCATGAATTAACATGTATACATTATAACAAATGATTTGTTTATATTACATAAATATAAATAGTTAACAAATGCTAAAAATTACTATAATTGTTCTGTCTTACCTCTTCGATTTTGCACAGACTTATCGAACTCGTACATTAAAATCTGATTAACTTGAGCTCAGAATATAAATAGAAATTACGATAAAATCTCGCTATATGGCCCTGGACGGTGCTGTAGAAATGTACCATAAATATTATAAATATAATAATATATTTATAAATACTCGTTATTAATATAATTTGTTATGCAGTAAGACATCGAATGATCATTTATATTGCATAAAATTCAGTTTCCTTCATCCGTTCGAACCTTCGGAAAGAATAGAATGAAAATATCACAAACTTATTATTAGACGGACTCGTAAGACCCTTAGTCTTTAACAATTCGAAGGACTCCATTTTTCTGAAGTCGATCATAAATAAACTTTAATTTATTAATTAATTAGAACTCTCGCTTGCTAAATGATACCTGTGCGTAACCACGCATAGAGGAGGTATATATTGATATATGTTATCGTAACTGGATGACTAATTCCTATTATTGCAAATTACATTTGACGCGTAAAAGTGGCGGATAATCTTATCGTGTTTCAGAAACATTCTGAATGCGTATCGTACACGGAGCACTATTATGTACATACAATAAAATTAAATAAAAGATACACGATCTGTAAAGGAACAATATTTCTAATGCAGTACGATAAGAATCTCGAGTCTAAAGCGTCGCGTTTGATCAGTACGAAATTCCTTATCGAACAATCGCAAGAGTAAGTGATAAATTAATCTATTATCGAACTAATTGTTACGGTTACTCTACGATAACACCAATATACATTAAGATAAATTGAGATAAAGGGAACTAATATTTGGCATCATACCTCGCACCTACCTGTACAGGGTGGTCCATTTAATGTGACCATCTTAATTATTTTCGTTATTTTCTTCCTGCTATCCAATTATTTCCAGAATTAAATTTTTTCCTTCTACTTCAATTATTATTGAAAGAACTCAGATTAGAAATACATTCTTGGAAATTTACTATAGAAATTTCAAAAAGCAAAAATCAGAAATGTGGGAAACTAAAAATTTAAAAAACTTGAAAACCGGTAATTTGCGAATTTAAAAATTCGGTAATGTAGAAATACAGAAATTTAACTCTGAGGAAAATGACCACAATAAAACGTATTACCTCTTCATAACGAAAATAATTTGGATGATCACATTAACCACCGTGTATCGATATAAAACCAACAAATAACCCACGCAACTAAATAAATCGTAATTACAGTAGAACAAAGCTAATAATGGAAGCAATCGTGCAGCGATATTCCTTATAACATGCTGTTCAATAAGAAAGTACGAAAGATAAAAAGAGGAACGAAATTAAGAAGGAACGGTAACCATAAGCTGTCGCCTGATATATTTCCTCGAATAAATTCTTCGCCGCGTTAATATTTTTCCGAGGACCATAGCTAATTTGTTCGCAGCCTACGATAATAATTAGTATACTCGTGTTAGTTACTAATAATAACATTGTAAATCGGGTACGAATACGTCGACATGGCTACGCGATTTCTGCGCATATATTATTATATTATTATCGATTAAGCGACGATTAATTGGCTCAACTAGAAGACTAGAAAACACATCGAAAAAGGACGATCGAACCGAAAGTGGTTCTAACTTGGAACTTTTTGACAAGGACAAAATTTGTCGGACGTGACGGAGACTCGTATGAAATTGGAAAAATAATCTCTATCGTCCACACGCTACTTGTTATCATCAATATTCATCGTCATCGGTATCGCTATACTCGTCGATCTAATACTTGTGCTAACGTTCTCTTCTCCAGTATACAGGCTTTTACGAACGATGATTGTACGTGGCGAAAATTCAAGATTCTTTATGTTAGTTACAAATTAAAAAGTCCCTTGCGGTACACCAGACAGAATTGTCACTAGGGAGCTTCACTCGAAGCGAGTTTCTTTTTGGGAACTGTGGAATTTGGGAGATCGCCTTGAGGATTTTTATCAATATTAAAAATTTTCAAATTTGGGGACTTGCGAATTTTAAACTTGGAAGATTGAAAATTTGCAAATTTGCAAATTTAGAGATTTTAAAACTTCAAAATTTCAAATTAGTAAATACTGCAGATGAAACCAAGAAACATGGTACCATGTAGAAAAATCTGAATAACCTAAAGTATTGAAGGAACAAATATTTCAAAAGTTCTTATGAGCAACTTGAAACTGAACAACTTTCGTGTCAAAGTTCTAATCATACTTTTTTTTAATAAATTTCTAGATTAAACATATTTCTAGACTACATACGTAAGTACACGTGCAAAATATCAAATGGCAAACGAATGATTTACTAATATTTACAAGTAACATAAAATAAATTCTAAGTTAGAACTAGAAAAGAGTTAAACAGAGCACATCAAAGTGAGCTATTCAACTCTGAATTGCTCAGACCTCGAAAAAGTGAAAATGTTTGCAAAATGATGAAGAACTTTTTGATTTTTCGTTGCATAAAGAATCTTGAGTTTTCGTGGTGTACAATCTCGTGTCTCGAATAAATGTAGGGTTTTCCAATAGCAGCTTTAGGGTTTTTAAGATGTCGGTACAAGTTTAATCAAATAATATAACTTATAATATTTATTATGAAAATGGGGATATGAAGGTATCTGGTTTCGCTCAGTACCACCATAATATACTTCAACCACCATATTCTGACCAGAATAATTCTACCTCGAAAGTTAGTCTTTGTCAACCTCATCAATGTTCAAAACTAACTTCTATTATTATTTGATCCTTACTCGTATACAATAGAGTAGAAATATTCTCAAAACGTCCCTGAACAATTACCTGCTTTGAAATTTAGCCGCAAAATTGAGTTAGGGTCAATTTGTGAGGCAGCTCTATTTTCTTCGGGGTCACATGAAAACCAATGTACACACCATCAACCCGCGAATTATTTCAATGACTAGACATTGAAAATTAAAAATAAATCTACTGTCTTTAAGATAAAATTACTAGTGACTAAACTTGATGACAAACTTTGAATAAATTGAGCTATTTTCGATTAAGGTCTACGTGAAATAAAAAGGTCCGAAAGTCTTCAAAATTTCCCACAATAAATATTTGGAGATTTTAGTAAAAATATACTCTTTATAAAAAAACAACTGCGTTTGGTAAATTACTAAAACTTACGATCCTCAACTTTGAGTCTACATTTTTTTAAAAATGTATATATGACACATATTTTCATTTTAATCGAATTAAATTAATTTTCCGATTAAAGATGAATAAAATTTTGATCCTTAACGTTTCAAGGTGGTTGTATCGGTCGATTGTGAAGTCAGTTTCAAAAGTTAAACTAAACTCCATGTGCAAAGATAGATTGCCAGGTGCAATAATTCGAAAAATGCACAACACAGAACTTTAAATTGCAAAACTATTATCTCCTTGGCATATACCGCGTCATATTCATGACGCACACTATCACTTTTATTATGACAAACCTGATTCATATTTTTCCCGTGACTGAACTTTGATTCAACGCTGATCATAATCTGCACGATCAACGCTCGCATAAAATAAAATCCACCTAAGGTTTCAATACTCTTTATCCATCTTGCAGCAATAATTAATTAGCTCCGACTAACGCAACTAGTAAAACAGGAGGTTAATGGGCTCATTTGTTAAATTCTCTTCACGTGCGATAAAATGTGTAGTATATGTGTGTGTTTCAAAACTTCTTATTAACCCTTAGCACTCGAACTCACATCCTATTTCATACGATTGCAATAGATATTTTTTACCTACATGTGTTACACATATGACGTGTAAACATAATAGTAACAATAATAGAGAGATCATAACTTCAAAAGAATCGATCAAACTTTTCAACTAATAGTTTGCCAAGAGTAAAAATACCTTCGAGAGCAAAGGGTTAAAGCTCACATGTCAGAGTATGTCAAAGAATTGATTCGCAACGTCATATGCAATTGTCTTCAAACAACTGTATTTCAGGTATAATCCCCTTCGAATACAACAGTATTTCAGGTACAACTACCTTCAAATACAATTATTTCTCGACACCGTCGGACTTCAAATTTCACCAGTATTTAAAATTGAAAGCAAAGCGATACAACCACCTTAGCTAGTTCTTTCCACTAAGGTTTACTAAGGTTCGGGGTGAAGTATTGGAAAACCCTGATTTTGATTGCAACGAACCGCGTGATCGTGGATCAAGCTGAAAGGACATGGCGTGAAAGCACGTGTCGCGATATTGTTTCGCCATTTATTATGTTTCTCATTGTTTACACGTCTCTCTTCTAGTCGGAGAGTGTTATCTGGCCTTATCAGTGTCCCTGCCTAAGTGTACGTCCGTGTTTTCAACGTTATGCCGACTTAGTCACTGCGATTAATGTGGATTCGCTAGTCGACAGAGAAGGGCCGGCGGGTTGTAGTCGCTAGTTAGGATATGTCAGCTGGTAGTAGTCCCCACCCGCGGAGTCCTCATCGGGGCTTTGCAATTGCTTCACTCGCTTTATTAGCGCGCTAGAACACAAAATACTATCGCTGAATTCACGTTCTCCAATTGTTTTCTTTAATTTTTAGATTAATTTCTTTTACATTCAAAGGGCGTAGCCGAACAAGACTGTCAAATATGCCACCGAACCAAATAAAACTTGCAGTACGTCATTCGACAGTGTATACAAAGGGAACGTCGCACACCAACCTTCAACCCCTTAGCTGAATTGGAAGAGTATTAAAGAGAAAAAAGATCGAAATTTTTCCACATTATTTTTAATGACGTACAAACATATTTTTGTACTATTAATATTATTTTTCCTATTTAATGACGTACAAAATGACAACTTGAGGACCCAGTAGTGCATGTTACATTTTTTCAGACTTTCTTGATTGCAAACTGTGGTTGTTGAAATGAAGAGTTGAATGCGACTTTCCATTGAAGATGGAATATAACTTTTATATTATTGATGTAATATAAATATTTTATATTGAGGTAGGAGAAAAAGGGTGACATTTCGATTTTTCCCTGTTACTACCCTTCCAGTTGAGATAAGGGATTGAAAGTTGGTGTGAGACGTTCTTTTTAGATATACCATCGGATGATGTATTACAAGTTTCATTTTGCTCGAGGGTACATTCGGCCATCTTATTGGGCTATACTCTTTCGCGCCATTTTTACACGTTCGCATACGATCCGCTCATATCGTGCCAATTCTAACGGGCTATTTATGATGATAAAATTTATCTGCGTTCTTTCTTCTGGATCGATGTATCGAAATACCGTGGGGTGTTTGAACAATACACGGGAGATGAAACGAGGCAAAATTTAGGATTCAATACGTGACTCGAGATACAACGGGTGTTCTTAAGGGCGCATATACAATTAAACATTTGACAATTTTTAGCTCTCGAAGTTTTGTATATTATTGTACAATCTTTATGGTCCAACAATAATTGTTTTCTCGTATGTGTGTAACTTCTTCAGGCACGATTTCTTTTAAAATTTGTTTGTTCAGTATAATTATATTTCACCCATCTTAAATTTGTAATAATTATATAAATAAATTCTAAGAGAAGCAGTGGTAATATGTGAGCTTTGGCTGATTTTAAAATAAAATAAATTAATTGAAAATAAATTGAACTTGCATACTTGTGTAGCCTTGAAGAGATTAATGAATACAAATATTTGATTTAATTTATGAATCTTTGCTTAAATTAATTATTTGATGAAATTCGTGCGATACTATTAATTTAGAATGTTTAAAGAGATCATGTGAAGCTTTGAAAAAATTATTCCCGGGAAACTCATCAAATCTGAAAAGTTCACGTTTACAAATTAAAAGTATAAATGTGTTAGTGTGGGCTGCAGTTTAGCGAAAATGATTACGCAAACTTTTCATCACCGTTTTTACACGGAAAGCCCTTTTAGTTTTATTTTATACGGATCTAGTAAATAATTTTTATCATATTTAATCCTCTTCTACCCTCATTAATCGTTTATAAAATACTGAATTTTCAATATTAAGTGAATTCCGTTAAATGTTATACGTATGCAAAAATTCACAGGTTACACATGAGGAAGTCATTAGCTCAAAGTACTAATCTAAAATGGCTGACTATCGGTTGTTCAACAATGACTTAAAGTAGTATATTACTCAAAAAAGAGAGAAATATTTAGTACATATTTTTCAGTCGAAAATATACACACGTTACTTCTATTTTAAGAACAAAATTTCTATATTTCGAAATCTACCGCTTGCAGTAATTCCCATTTAATATAAACGCAGTTATTTTCATTTAATTTTAAAGCATGAAACCGATACGTCATATGTATGTACACAGCACATATTTTGCAACACATACTTGTATGTCATCAATTTGTGTCAGACGTTCTCTTTCGAAATCGGTTATTTGATATGTAACAACATGGTGCTACGGATATTTCTGCCTGCCTACATTTTTCAACCGAACTTCCATACAATTTTATAACGAAACCACTTTTCCATAAAGCAAGGTAGAAACGAAGAAGTGTTTTACTTTCTTCTTGAAAAAATACGAGCTCTTTAGAGATGCCACATGTATATGCGCTCTTAACGAACAGAAACTGAAAGAAACGCACGAGGAGCACGAAAAACGGAGAGAAGTTCAACGCAACTAACGCTCGTTTTTTTTATGATTAATATTAAGGGAACTGCGTGATGAAACTCTGTCATTACTGCTAGTAAAACAGCTCTTTCCCAGCGGTTTCTTTTGTTCGTTCCAAGGATAGCTATTTCCTTTCGCAAACTTCTCTCGTTCATTGTTTCATCCGACATTTATTTTATAAACGCATCATTTTTGCTTTGATTATTTTCGCAACAACTCTTAAATCGCACGCTGAAAGTATCCTAAACGATCTCTGGACAGGAAACTTAAAAAGCGAACCAAACACGCAGAAGCAACATGTATTTTCACGAAGCAAACAAAGAAACGGTCTTAACCCCTTGTACTATTTTCACGAGTCGCGTGACGCACTCGTACTTCGTGATTTTATTCGAATTTTTAATACGCTTCAATTTAGAGTTCGATTATTTTCATAGTCAACGATTGATACCAGATTGACATAACATTTCAACTTTCTTTGCTTTAATGTAGCTGTGATTAGTTTTGACTGACCCGACAAATAAATCATAGGGCAAGGGGTTAATAGTGGACTCGCTCGAAAAACGTAATTAATCCTTTGCCTTATGGTTATATTCTGTTGAGAGTGTGGTACGGAACTGTTTCAAAAATGATCGTACGTAACGCTTTGATATATCATTCTAAAGGATTATTATTCGCTGCTGAGCAATATAATATTGCGTTACACAGCGAATAGGTACTTTCTCATTATCTCCATCTAACTCGAATGAATTACGGAAGTGAAGTAACTATTAAACGAGGCAGTAAACTAGCATTGGTGTAATAAACTCTTTATTGGAGATACACCTGAGGGTAACAGTCTTATAAAAATTGTTGAACCTTGGAAATGGAATGTACTGATGTCATAAGCTAAAGAGAATAGAAAAATTCCTAAATTTTCCAATTTCTCAAATATCCAAATCCTCAAAATTTCATAGCTCAGTTTCAGCTCCCTGAATTTATAAATTTGAAATTTTCATGAATTCATAACATCTTGATCTGCTCACCGATGTAAATGAAATTTATATTAATACATTTTTTACTGATTAAAATTTGAATTGAGGTAATGGGAATGTACCAGTGAATATAATATACATATATATTTCAATACAAATATAATACAAATTAAATAAATACAGATTTACCACCCACATATTTTTTGCTCTAAATATATTGCCTTTTTTATATATTATAGAGTTCGCGATTATACCTTCAAGTATAATAATCGAATAAATACCTGCAATATAGCGATAAAATTTACTATAAGGCAAGGATTTAAAAATGTAACTAAAAAAGTTGTTTTAAACGACGTAAATACGAAGAACGCAAATCTTCAAATGTTCGACAAAATCAAACCGTACTAAAATATACGATTGAGTTTATTTGGAGCGTTTTTAATGCTTTTTAATAAGATAATTTCATTCGGTGATTCTATAATGGTACGAGAAATTGTATTCGGGCAAAATTTACAAAAATTAAAGAGTAGTTTCTACGAGTCTACATTACAGATCAGAGTACACTACGTACCAATGACGAAGGAAACAAAATGGCGTACATTTTTCAAACATTCATCGCTAAAAAGTTTAGGTAATTGTACACATGCAGCATACACGACGAAAGCGCAATTAAATTACAACTTACGATGGAGCTACGTGAAAGAAATATTTTGGATGTAATACTTTAAATCTAATGCAAACTACGGTAAAACGTTGCTTTTTGTAGACTGCGATACATGTTAATAGAGATTGAAGATATTACACGATCAATATAAAATACGGTTTAGTTACATCGCCACCGACGAGGAAAAGAAAATTTTTAGAACGTGCAAATTTGTCAATTTAGTAGTTTAAAGATTCATAATTAAATAACATTTGATCAGAATAGAAACTTATTCGAATAAAAAATTATTCGTTATTGTTACAATAATTTCGTTCCGTGCAAAATTTTTGTTCGAGAATCTTCGACTACGTTTTTACAAAAGAAGAAAGAAATATTAGTTCTCGAGTATCTTCGTTTTATTTGAAATTTATATCTGAAGATTATTTGAGCAATGCCCTAATAGTACCAAAAATGTATTATAAACTAAAATTGTATCTTACCTTATGAAATAAACTTAACTTTCACGTAGATAATTAATACAGTTAAAATAGAATTTGTTTTGGAGTGAACGAAATATATCGGAATTGTGTTTCCAGTGACATTCAATTTTATTTGCTAAAGAATCTATTATTGTTGATAAAATGTTAAGAATATTACGCTTAACTGATAATTTCAACCATTTTTCATTTGAAACTAAACTACCATATGTGCATTATTTTTATTTTTGCTTATAAAATATATAACTCCCATTTTCCGCGTCTTATCATTAATCTGCAATTGTAAAATAACAAGATGCATATAACTGTATATATAACATTTCTATAAACTCATGTTATTTTCACTAACAGAAGATTCCTAATAACAACGAAATACCTATGGATTCAATAAACAGTGTCACTAACGCTGATATTTTGCTAATGTTATATATTTAAACCTTAATTAGTGGTTAGTAATGGCTAAACTATTTTATCTTTCCGAAGAAAAACGAATGAGTGTATCCATGTGGCGTTTTGTAAACTCAGTTCTTTATTTACCAAAATCTTCAATAACACGACGCTGTTTTCGCATATAAAACTTCACTGTTCAGCGTTAACCTGTTCACTAAACGAATTTTTTCGCAAATGCGTACTATTTTACTTTGCACTCTATTTCATTGTTCACTATTGTTGCAGCACTTCACTCGTTTATAAAAAATCACTTGGTATGTAATTAAGCAAACACGATAAGGCAACACGGTTGAAAAAGTCAGACTAAATAATCCGAACGGCACGAGCGCACACGCGTGACTAACAGTTACAAGAAACGCGAA
The DNA here is from genome assembly GCA_945859555.1 of Megachile ligniseca. Taxonomy (NCBI): domain Eukaryota; kingdom Metazoa; phylum Arthropoda; class Insecta; order Hymenoptera; family Megachilidae; genus Megachile; species Megachile ligniseca. Next base: position 9,369,147 of record OX243777.1, read on the forward strand.
ACGCGTTTCAAGCTTGAGTTGCCGGCGACGCCATGACACTTATCCGAGTCAGCGAATAGGAAAGAAGATAAGCACGGAGTGGGGATAGGAGGCCACTCGCGCGCCAAAATTGAACACCATAATTATAAATTGAAGTATTCATTAGTAGATTATAAATTATAAAACGTTAAATTAAAAATATCGAATGAAATGATTAATAATAGTACTGTCTCCAGTTTTTGTTGTGTAATCTTGATAAAGTAGCTAGTTCAAATTTGCATTAATACCAGTACAATTCATCTATATATGACTGCTTTTATAAAAAGTACTATGTTTTAGAATTGAAAACCCATAAATTAATTCATGAAAAGTATACTTAAATCTAGCCATGCATTGCTTAAGAACAAATAATTTTAATTACTAGAGTATTTTTCACGGTACACAGTTGTTTTTATTATCACAATTATTGAAGAAACATATACGAATATAAAATAAAGAAAGAAAGAAATTGAATGATTACAAGGTAAATTGGTAAATAAATTAAACTTTAACAACAAATTGTTTTGTCTAAAAGAAATTAACAGTTATTAATGTTAGGTACTATATGCAATATAACGCAGCACATCTCTTTGTTGGAAAGATTTCATTTTTGCGAGGAAACACCTGCCAACTGTTTCACAAATACATCAGCAATTTCTATGGAGTTATTGATTTCTGTATGAACAGAAAGTTGCCACAGTGACAACTTCGACGGCTTGTTTGATAAATAGTTTGAATGAAGTTCTAAATAATGAGCCACAGTTTTAAACATTACAAAATTATGCTTATCATGTATCACTTGACAAACTTTATAAACGTGTTTCTTAAAATAACTCTGTTTTCAAGGACATAAATAATTAAAAAAAAGTATACGCGGGTCATTGATAAAAAAGATAAATGATACGCAATTATAAAAAAATGTTATCACAAGTAAAGTATTTACATTAATAGTTATCAATATGCGTTAAAGAAATTCGCTTTTATGTAACAGTGATATTCATACACCAGTTTGTATAATAAATTGTCCTTGAAAAAATTTTCTTTCGTATAAAAATAGAGAAAAAAGATACGTGTTTGCTGAAAAAGAACTTAGTCTCCAATCTTGGAAAAAATAATAAAATTATTTGAAAAATGTTATAATCTTTGATTATCAATTTAATTAATTATATAGATCAGGGATAAGTTGTATCTTTAAAATGGCTGGAGATGAACAAAAATGTCATAGGACAAAATTAAATAGTATCAAGTACATTTTAGAATTAATTCTATACACTTTCGTGCATTGATGCATCAGAAAAGTGTACATGCATTACTACTATAATAAAAACTTCTCACTATAAAAATTAGGAATCGAAAATCATACAGCATTAATGTCTAATACTTCCAAATGAAATTAATAAAAACCATTCAATTGTACCTCAATTGAATTGTAAATGAATTTCTAAGAATTAATGGTTTATTGAACTAGTATTTACTCGATAATCGATTGTATTGGAAAATCTATTAATAGCACATCAATAAGTGAAGTATTAATAAATGGATTATTAGACCTTAATTTTTGTAACAAAAACCTAGTGGACAAAATTGCATACAATTTGTTCTATCAATTCTTCTATAGTACATATAATTGTTAAGTTACCATTGAGTACTTAAGATGATTATAGCATAAACACGTTTTATTATGAAATTGCTTTATTCAACTGGATATATCGACATGACAATGTTACTTAATTTTGTCCTATGACATTTTTTTCCATCTTGAACTGTTTTACAGATATAGCCTGTTTCAGCTATGTAGATCACTCTGTATATCTCTGTAATGTTTAATAACACCGATATTAATTTTGCATATTTTGAAAAATGTATTAACATACACAGATAAAAAAAGTTACTACAAAAATATACTACGTAATTGTATTGCATTTGTAAATTATAGAATGTATCATGCTTATATCATGCATGAGAACATAGATGTCAAGTAATAGGAATGATATTCAATTACTGTTGTTTACATTATCATAGTGTATATTATATCAATATATACAAAATTAGATAGATAGGTCTTGAAAATTTGTCTGTCAAGAGAACATCATTTCTTTGCTTTTGGAATTATAAAAAAGTATAAATCGAATGCAGAGCAGGTCTTTTGAAAACAAAAAAATTCATTCATAATATTCGGGGTGCTTTTTCGCGCAAATTACTGATATAAGTATGAAATAAAATATAGTATTGCCAGGTGTTCATTAATATTTACATATATCAAATATTTCCTACAGAAATGTTACCAAGAATTGGGAAAAGAAGTTCTACTATATTTTGAAATTAAAGTTTTACAAAAACTGTTAAACAATCTTTTATGATATACCTAAAAAAACAATCAATATTCATAAACTGAAACATTTATGTATACTATTACACAACTTACCTTAAATATCCTAAAAATTCAAATAAAATTCTAATATAATAATAACATACTTTAGTTGTTATATTAGCATAAGAACCAAAGTTAGTGTTTCAATTCTCTCCCATATAAGAAGTGAAATATATCACCCCTAAAATATTTACATTTATGTACACAATTCTCTTGTATTATGTATTCATTGTATAAATCTAATTTTATAAATATTTAGCGATATAAAAAGTTAACAATTTAAATAGAAATTCATTTCAGTAGAAATTTCAATTTATAGGTGTTAATCATGAAGATCAGCAATTTGTACTATACGTTTAAATGAAGAATTTCATTGTTTCAAACTTTTCTTGCAGAAATTGTATAATAAAACATGGCACTTCAAACATCAGTATTTATAACGTACAATAAGTATGATTCGACATGTATAATAACACAAAGCAAAGCAACATATACACAATAAATATATATGAAACACAAACAACAAAAGTATTTTTCAAGCTACAAAAGTTTTGCATTTTGTCAAGTACATTAATACCAATAGGGATAATGATCTCTCGTTCCAATAATATTAAAAAATAAAAAAGAAAGAAAAGATAATGCTCATGTATCATCTAAAAACAATTTTAGTATATTTTACTTTCAATATGATCTTGTCTAGCATAATACCATGCATTACTTTAAATCATGGGCATTATGAAGCGGTTAAAAATGTCAAAAGTAATGGAAAAGCGTTAAATACACACCCTATTTCGTTGGCTGGCTGATTATTGTTATTGGTTGATCCACCATTTACATTGTTATTAACTGTATTTGAATTATTAGTCTGCTGTAGCATTTGACACGTGCCCAATAAAGAGGTCCATTGTCTCATCACTTCTTCACCTTGAGCTTCCAATTCAGAGAGGATAGTAGCATCATCCATATCTTGCAACGCGGTATTTGACTCTACCCTACAATACAAAGACAAATACAGTCAAACTATTGATCAGTTCTGCTAACATGAAAATGAAACATAACATAATTCATTATCTAGACGTTTTACAAATTTTGTCACATATTATTTCTTATAGATATATTAAAAATATAGCCTCTGTTAAATTTCATTCAATGCCTTAACCATGTCATCCATATTTTGTAGTGGCATAATTTAGTAAAGTATGTTGTACTTAATGAAGCTTTCAACAGCTGCCAGCTGGCAATCAACATATTAATACAATACTCTTTCCCAGTGTGATATAATCACAAATGAAATGACTTCTCATTTCCTTCAAAATGATATGTAACAAAATTTATTATTTATCCGAAATATGGATAAATGGTGTACCGAACAAAAAGTTAAGTAATTAAAGAAAAATACAATACTAACTGATGTTGTTGTTCCTCGTAGGAACTCGCGTCACTTTGTTCATAATCCAATATCAAATCATCAGAAGCAATAGATTCACAAGGAGATAATGTGTCAACGCTTCCAGCTCGGCTTATTCGTTTGCCATGATGAGGGCTGTTTGTTGCGTTTTTTCCATGTCCTGTACCTACAAAATTAATACCTCATTAGTCTAATTTCCACGAAGTCAGGTATGTCATTTTTATGATACCATAAACTCGATTATATTTACCTGTTTTAGGACTGGACTCGACTAGTGTGTGACTATTTTCCGTGACAGCTTGGCTAGCCATAATAGAGTGTGTTTCAGCTCCGGCTCTAGAATTATCGTCAAAGACGAGTCCAGGTTGATCAGCGATCTCGTCATCGAAATATTCTCTTCCCTCCGACAAACTTAACGAATTCGAAACATTCGTCGGTGTTCCAGGGCTCTCGTCGTCGATCGTATTCCCAGATTGCTCCATGGCGAATTCTTTCTTCGGAGCTTTGACATCGGACTGGGTGATGCTGGCTGTAAGGCTGTCGAAGAGACTATCGACTGGTGAGGTTTCGTCGTCGATCAAGGTGGTCGAGGTAGCCGCAGCAGCGGCGAATGCAGGATCTTCGATGGTTAGAAGAACAGAACGCAGAGCTTGCTTCGGAACAGTTCCATTTTTGGCGGTGTTCGCGTTAGTTTGCGCGTGCTGTGTCGAGGTGGATCGTTGACATTCGTCGCTGGAGCTCAACGAGTACTCGTCAGCCATGGCTTCTCCATGACCGTATTCAGGATCGTCCGAACTTGGGGGGCTGAAGTCCGACTTGATAGAAGGAATCTTCTCGGAATGTGATCTGTCTTTGTAAACCTTCTCCTCGCCTAGACCCTCGTCGTACCCTTCCGAGGACGTGGTGGACATGGACGTCGTCGACTCGGTGTACCTATTGTCCTTGTTAACGATTCTCTGATACTGTGTCGCTCTTTCCCGCACCAGCCCAGTACTGGCTGCGCTGAAGGTTTTCGGCAGCGGGATAACCGATATTTCGGTGACGGTGCTGTCGTCGTCCCTAACGTCCCTCACGTCAAAACTTTTCCCATTCACAACCATCCTCAAATTCCTGGGTCTACCTATGCCGCGCCTTCTCGTCAACGAGCCGTCCGTGTAATCTACACCCCTCAAATCGCTCTCGCCGGGACAACCTTGCTGACTTCCAACGCCCGAATCTTCCGTACCGGAACCCTCCTTGGAACTCGTCGAACTTTTAGACGTTGCGGAGACCTTCCTGCTCTGGTTAGCCGCGGTCTTCGCGACCTTCGAATTCGCGTCGGTCATCCTTACGGCGAACTGAGGCAGAGGCAGATGACTGGTGTGAAGAGTGTACCTGCCGATTGGCTCTGGAATGTTGGATGTTCTGCGATTCACGTCCGTATGAGCGGGATTAGGGTTATACGAAGTTGGGTTGTGTACGGTAGACGGTTTGGCCTTGGAGGGTGGAGGCGCGTTGGACACTTGCACCACCCTGTGCGGTTGTTTGACGAAACCTTCCGGCTGCTGTTGTTGTTGCTGCTGCATCTTCTCGTGATTGTAGTGACTCACGCTGTGGCTGCTGCGGATGTCGCCGACTTTATTAGTGAATTTAGTTTGCGGCTGACGGTAACCAAATCGGTTCGTTCTAACGGCGAGTCCGCTAGCTTCCTTCTTGGGAGGTGCGAGTCTAGGCGTTGATCGACCTGACGACGAGTTGTGGATGATGTTGGTATCATCGTCACGCCTACGGTTTTGCTCGGGACCCGCTGATTTCGATCGTGGATGCAGTAAACTCAGCTCGATAGGCATATTCGACTTCGGTACCGGTATCCCGGAGGTTGGTCTTCGTCGAAAACCGAACGACATTGCCGTGCCGCGGGTATGGGAACCGCCACGCTTCGATGCGCCCTTGTGTTCACCCTGAAACATAAAAAAAAAACACTCGGGAGTAAGAATGTCAAGAATTTCGGGAATGTTTTGGCAACCGTCTTCATTTTACACCGTTTTCATTTTATTCGGTAACATCTAGCGATCGATACAGCGAACATGTATTCCTGTTACGCAATAGTTTTCCTCGTCAGCGTTATTACTGCGGTAAACTAGCAGCAACGGACAGCGCTAATCGTGAGATTACAAATTTTGTATGATATTTGGTTATAAAGCAGAGTGCTCGACACCGAGATTGGAGTAAATTATTTTCGAGTGCGAAGGTCAGGAATTTTTGGAATTTGAAGACTTTTCGACTTTAGTGATAAGGAAATTAATTATCATTTATTATCAATAATAAAGTTTCGAGGAAAGTTCTCTTCAGTTCGAAGATGTGATTATAACCGAAGGTCAGAGATATTCTTATCAGAATTTCTACGTCTTATAAACGATCGTAGAAACTGCATAGTAGTGGAAAGTAGCATTGCATCATATTTACAAACATTTTTTAATGCTCGAATGATGAAACAGCATCGATAGTCGGTTATCGACAATTTTCTTTTTTACACATTACGCATTAACTTAATGAACTCGCTATATTCAGTATTTAATCAATTATCGTCTCGAGTTTCATAAGTGGCTTAATTTATTAGATATGCAAATTAAACTGGTAATTATTTGAAATTTTTTATTTTATTTACAAATTCACTTTTATTTACATCCGAATTTGCAAAACAGCTGATACAAAGACTTTTTAACACAGCTGATACACATACGGTTTGGTATGGAATTTTTCAGAAATATAATTCATAATCTGATATACGTAAATAAGGAACAATGATATCGCTTGAGTACTTGTTTTGAGACCAAACAATATATCGATAAATCGCAATATCTCGGCTTGAAGTAGATCGGGTGTAACAGATAAACACGACAGCGAAGCTAGAAGACAAACGAAGTAACCCGATTCAAACTCCAGAAATAGAGTAACTGCGTCCCCAAATCACTAAACTTCCCTATGCTTTTCGTACACTTGTCTAATTGCCAGTTTCGAAGCTGCAATTCAATGCACTCTTTGAAAGCACCATTTTGATATATCAAAATAATTTATCTGATACGCAATAACTCGCTTATATTCCTTATCAGTGGCACATACAAGTTTTGCTTATAAGTTTGATCACATTACACGAAACTTCAATCACGCGATAAAAACACAAGTGCTGGTATATAGTTAAATATTATAAAAATTAGGAGGTTGAAGAATTTGAAAATTTGGAGATTTGCGAATTTGAAATTTGAAATTTTGAAAATTTAATAAGAAAATACGTAACGTTGAAATTTCCAATCAAGTGTTTTTAGCGATGTATTGATTATTGTTTATTTCTATTTAACCCTACCTATGAGCAACATTATCTTCACTCAAAGTACTCAACATATACCTTCAACACGTGGATCATTGATATGAGTCACATCCATTATCGAATTTTTATCACGATTTCAACAAACCGCCATGATTACTAATATAATATCGATATCCTTTCACGCTAAATTGCGCACTGACAGCAAACATCGTTTATCACACCGTGCATAAATTCGTCGTCACAACAGCCGGCACCATAATATTCGTTGTATCATTTATTGGTTGAACTGTTGCCGCAACATGGAGTCGCACATCGGCCGGAAATCGTTTGCCAATTACGTTTAGGTGATGTCGTTCCTAGGAATACTTTATAATAGCGTTTAAAGAGCTTGGAGAAGAGGTTGCAAACGTTTTCTGCGTAAGGGAGGGTAATATGATAACAATCTGAGACTGGCAGGAGCTTTATGGAGCGGGAATTTTGAATTTCCAGATTTGGTAGTACAGACACTTGATAATATGAAAATTTGAGAATTAGGAGAACGGTAGTTTAGAAATTTAATGATATAGAAAGTTAGGAAAATGAGAATTGGGGATTTGACAAATTGGGGAACTGACAATGTGGTCATTTGGAACTTTAATAATACAGAAATTTGGGGAAATAAGAATTGGGGATTTGAGAGTTTAGGGAATTTTGAAGTAAGGAATGTGAAAATTTGCAAAATTAAGAACTTGTGGAATTGACAACTAGGGACTTTGAAAATTCGAGGAATTTAACTAGGGAATTTAAGACTAGGTAAGTTGAGAATCTGATAATTTCAGAATGTGGAGAATTCAAAAGAATGTTTGAGAAATTAACTTGGGAACTTGAAAACTAGATCTAGTACATGCTTTCGAAATATTAGTTTGATGATAATTTCGATTACTCGAAGGTGTGGTAATTGAGTTGTCGAATAAAAAAATTTGAAATCCTAGAGGAAACTTAAAAACTATATTTCTAGTAATTTGGAAAGTTAATAATTTAGGAGAGTTCTGATAAGAAAGTAGTAAAATATGTGGGAAATCCCTAAAAATAGAATTCCACAGACGTCAAGGTCTCAGGTGTGGAATACTCGGCACATTCCACACGCAATTCGCGCCGGCCCTGATCGGAGTGGAACACAGAAAAGGATGCATCCCTTACCGCAGCACCGGTTCCTTTCTCGTTCTCCAGGATATCATCCTCGCACCTGGTGCCAGCAGACCGATAATCCATGTCTTCGTGGCCAGTGCGAGCCGGCTGTTAAAGAAGACTGTATTAGGATCGATCCCGGCTCGTCCAGCTTGCGGGAAGAAGGTTACGTTTGTCTCTTCTAAATCCGCAACGACGTCATCCTGCACCGTGGTGCGGGAATATTTTTAACCGAGGGAGACACCGGGCCGAATGTACCCGGCAGTTTTTTCCGCTCGAACAAATCTTCCCCGTGATCTGTCAAGCTCTTTTTCGAAGATCCTGCACACGTTCCGTATCGTACGCGTTGTCGCTAAAAAGACACACGCGCACCGATATCTTCGGCTCTCCCTTTTCCACCAACTACCACTTCTTCACCCTCTCATTCTGTTCTCGTCGATCGTACACGTTTCCTCCACCTGAGCTCTTCGTCTCTGTTCAACTAGCCTCTTCTTACCACCAGCGGCCGAGTACATGGCCACCGAAACGTGGAATAATCGATCGTGTGGAGTGCGCCGGCGTCGCGACGCCTCCACACACACCGCCGACACCGCCGCGCCGTGACACTCGCGTACACTGCGAACGAATGATGTCTCGAGTGCGCCCGCGCTTCCCTTTCGATGTGTTTCTATGTATATCTGTTCATCGGTTTCTGCCAGGAACGAATTCAAACGAATACAGGCCCCGAACACTTGCAACCTTCTGATACCGACGTTTCATACGTGTCTAATTCGTATTCATATCGAAACACCGGTGTGAACCAATTTTTTTTATCTTGCGAAAATAACGATGTAAACGATATTCCTCTTTGCAATAGGTTTATTTATTAATAATATTATTTTCTTTTTTTTTTGTTATCAAGATCATGTTTTTTTGCAATTGCTGTATTCCGAATTTCTGTATTCCCAAACCTTTGCATTGTTGAGTTTATATTATCTATGTTTCCAAATACTTTTATTTTACAATAACTAAAGAAATAAATGATTTTCGGTTTGTAATGAGTTCATTTATGAAAAATTCTATTAATTCTATTTTTGCTTATTTTGTTATAATTACATGAAAATTGTAATTTATCTTCAGTAATCTCATTTTTGAAATGTCCTCCATGTATGTCGTTAACCATAATCTTTTTTCATTCCTATCTCCAGTTATTGCATTTCGTTGTTACCTCGACTACAAATATCTTTTATATTAACTTTACATTATTTTGCATTAATACACTGTAGAATATTAGCAAGATTGCAATTGGAACAGGATTGAGTTACCCACCAATGCGCCATTTTGAATGACGGTGGAAAATGATTGTACTTTGATCTTTGACATTTTCAAATACTTGGAACTGCAAGACATTTTGAATCTTAGAAACTATGCAATTCTGGAATTTTGGAACGTTGTAACTTTAGGACTTTGAGATTATCAAAAGTTTAGATATCGAGGATTCTAAAATCCCCTTGGAATTTCTGTGGTATCCCCCTTCCGCTGATCCCCCAAGCATCTGTATATTTTGCTTAATGCTTAATCCAGCCCTGGTTTCTACTGTTCTATTTACACCCAGTTACATAAAAAGTGGACCGCTAGGGGGATATTTTTCTAGTTACCGCTCGAGATGGAACTTAATCCTTTCGCTGCGGGAGAGTTCAACATGAAACCCTAAGTTGTTGCCAGTAAAATTTGTAACGCTGACACGAAGCTTCCATTTCAAAACATAGACACAAGTCTAGATTTAAACATTCGAATTAAAATTTTTTCTGATAAAATTCAGATTTGAAAGCTTAAATTTGATAGACTTCAGTAGTCTTTGGTTGTACGGAAGAAGCTCTTACTATATTGCCAATTTCAAAATATGAAAACTCCTACAATCCGACTATGACAAATTACTAGCGTCTACTCCACAAGATATTCTACGTAAATGTAACATCTGAATTACCTGAATTGTTACCAAATATGTATCCAGAAACAATATGGCTACTTCTCTGTTTTTAATAGCAGTCAAGTTTAAATGCTAGTCTCAGACGGCACACCCTGTCCATAAATACTTTTACTTCGACAACACGTATCTGTATGATAAAAAATTGCCAATAAAAACCTATTTGTGCATCGACAACTCAAAATGAATATTACATACGCTCATATCAAACGCTATAACATCGAGATATATAGCGATGTACAATGTATAGGAAGCTGCGAATCAGACTGCAGTCTTATCAGCAACTCCACGACTGGAAGGAAATGTAAAGAGCATGTACCAAGAACTTCGCACAATATCCCTTTCAGACAGTACGATAAGCTCTCCCTTGTTCTTGAGTCATACAGGCTACAAGTCTGAGCCTTCTTCTGAATAGTCTCTGGAAAGCTAGCACTACTATTCTACTTGAATACTCTTAGTCTCTGCACCCTTTTCTCATTAGTATTACACTTCACGCACCGACAGTGTGCGCAACAAGACTTCTTCAGGAAAATACACCCCTAATATATACATGGTGTAATAAAAATATTTACAGACTAGGAGAAATCGAATTTAATAGATAAAATTACATCATCCATCTTCGACATTCATATCCACTTTTGTTACATGTCGAATACACAGAATGTTCATTTTTTCAAAAACTGAGGGTGAAGAAGTTTACACTAGAACTTAAATGGTGTATCATGAATAGGTACTTTTAAATCTTCCTACGAATCACCTACATTATTAAGAAGTTGTTCATTTATCTAATTAAAAATAGTAACTACCTGGAACTATCAATAATAATATTGCAAAAATATTTGGTAAGGCTTGTTAGAAATAAAAATACTGAATTGTCAACTACCTTGGTGTGGCTGTCAACTACTTTGGTGTAGTTGTACCACTTAAAAACTTTATATATTAATTCTGAATGTGATTATTTTAAAATCGGTTTACTCATGGATCGAGATAGATATTTTGGAATATCTGCCCTAGTCTGTCCCTAAACTCCCCAAATCAAATTAAGTATTTTTAACCAGAGGAAGCCTACAATGCACTCGAGTATACACGCAAAGAAAGTGTACAGATAACGTTTCCGATTAACGTGACGTCGATCCGATTCTTCTTGTCGTTAATATGTATAAAACCGATGAGTCATCACACTTTAATACAGGCTACTTTCTGCCTCTATTTTCTAACGTCTTTACAACTACTTTACAACGTCAGCATTTTTAAATATAAGTCAACTGGCTTCGTTCCCGTCTGATAACTCCTTTGTTAAAAATATGTCACAGAGATACCAGTTCAGAGTTCCATTTTTCTCTAAATTAGGTATTTTATTTCAAGGCTATAGATTATCGCTTTAAAGAGTTAGAAGTTTCGTGTTAAGTAATTATAGTTGTTAGTGGATATTGGTACTCATGAATATTGATTGATCGATATACAGAGTGTTTTAAAAAGGAGACAATATTTGAAGCAAAATTTGAAAACTTGGGATTGACTTGAAATCAAAATTTAATTCAAGGTTGAAGAATATAGGGCCTCATCAAGGAAAACATTATTTTTTTTATAATATTTGTAAACCAAATTCAATTAAAAAATTTCAAGCTGACCGTATTTCGATATAAAAATAAAATACCATAAAATTAATAATTACTACACACATTACTAGAACAAATGTTTATTCGTAAAAGTTTAGAGTATTGAAATATCATCTGTCAAAGGAGTTACAAGGTAATTATTTACTCTTCTCGTACATTTTTGCTTTCCTTTGAAATTCATGAATGACAGGTATTCTGCTCCAGTAACTAACACATCGCTTTTGCTCATTTACAAGTAGCTTAACCCAGAAATTAATCCGTCTGACGTTTCGAGAGTCTTCTGATTTAATTAAAGCTTCAATCCAGTGAGAGTGAGATTTTTTTCTTTCTATTTTACGGAAATCATTAAGAACGTTTTGAGCACTCGTATGTAAAAGTAAATGGTACTCCTACGATTCACACACGTGCACATCATATGTGCACGTGATCGACTTTCTGTATCGTAGATTTTGAGAACTTTCTTTTTAAACGGAACTGCATATTTTTTACATAAATCATTCAAGGATTTCGTGTATAAATGCTTTAAAATACGTACATGTTAAATATACGTTAATCATTTTTTAAATATTTCGAACTTCTTGAATAAAATATCTCACTTTTAAATTTTAAATATCTCAGTTAGTTATATATTTTATGAACTGTTACACACATGCAATAATTTATGGAATTACTTATGAGATATTAGAAATATAAAGTCACCTCTGTTTAAATAGGAAGTGGAAGTTGTAATGGAAGTGAATGGTGAACTAGCGAAATGGTGAAATAGTGAATGGCAAAATAGGAAATTGTGAATAATGAATACTAAAATTGTGAATCAATGAATAGTGAAATAACGAAACAGTGAATAATGAATAGGTTTGAATAGTAGGTTTTAATTGAATAGTGAATACTAAAATAGTAAAATGGTAAAATTGTGAAATAGTGAAGTTGTAAATTGATAAAATAGTAAAATGGTAAAATGATAAAAATAGTAAAAATATGAAGACTAGTAAAAAGGATAAAACACAAAAACAGTAGAAAATAGAGCATATAAAACAAGTAAAATAATAGAATAACGATAGCACAATAAAAAGTACCGTAAAAAAATTCAGAGCAATCCTAACGTTTTGTTCCGAAACTATAACTGTGGTTCAGAGGATAAACACAACTGAACAATTTTAATTCCTGCACTCGCAATTGCTTCCATACAATACGAATACGTACAAACATCACAATCGCGTAAAAGGCACATACATACAAGGAAGTCTCTTTATAAGGAAGAAGTGAATGCAGGGAAATACCATTGTTGAAAATATGAATCGCAAAGAAACCAGACAAAAAAAAAAAGAAGCGGAGAAACTTCTCTTTCTCCACATCTCGAGCGTAGGTGTTGATCCTCCCGGTTTCGCGTTTTTCCACATTGTTTCCGGTTAGCAGGCACTCGCCATGAAATCAACCGGCATAACGGGGAACAATAGAAAGCGGATATAATGAAAGGAAAGAGCAAGAACGATGCACGGGAGAATTAGCGTCGGCAATGAATTTAACAATTAATTACTTTCACGTATGATGACCTCGTCATGCGAACGAATAATCGCGTTGGAAACATAGCATTGTCTCGTCCGATATTATGGTCAGCGTATCAATCAAATGAAATCGACTTGAGGGGTTGTTCTACCTTGACGGCCAAAAAATTGAGCTATCTTTAGGAATTTTTTGTTCACAGTAAATGTTATACGCGATTAAATTATTGACATAAATAATATGAAATTCGTTATGAATAATGGTTATGTGCTATTTATAAATCGTATGAAAATATTGCAAAAATGGCAATGATTATTGTTGAAGGTAGTGAGACTCCTGGGACGAAGGAGGAATTTGGGGATATAGCGATTTGGGTATGTAAGAATTTGGGAATGGTGGGATTTGGGGATGTAGAGATTTGGGGGTGTAGGAATTAGGGAATGGTGGGATTTGGGGATGTAGAGATTTGGGGGTGTAGGAATTTGAGAATGGTGGGATTTGGGGATGTAGAGATTTGGGGGTGTAGGAATTTGGGAATGGTGGGATTTAGGGATGTAGAGATTTGGGGGTGTAGGAATTAGGGAATGGTGGGATTTGGGGATGTAGAGATTTGGGGGTGTAGGAATTTGAGAATGGTGGGATTTGGGGATGTAGAGATTTGGGGGTGTAGGAATTTGGGAATGGTGGGATTTGGGGATGTAGAGATTTGGGGGTGTAGGAATTAGGGAATGGTGGGATTTGGGGATGTAGAGATTTGGGGGTGTAGGAATTTGAGAATGGTGGGATTTGGGGATGTAGAGATTTGGGGGTGTAGGAATTTGGGAATGGTGGGATTTGGGGATGTAGAGATTTGGGGGTGTAGGAATTTAGGAGTGATGGGATTTGGGGATATACCGATTTGGGGGTGTAGGAATTTGGGAATGGTGGGATTTGGGGATGTAGAGAATTGGGGTTGTAGGAATTTGAGAATAGTGGGATTTGGGGATGTAGAGATTTGGGGATATAGCGATTTGGATATGTAAGAATTTGGGAATGTAGGAATTCGGAAGTGTGGAGATTCAAAAATCTAGGGATTCTGACCAATTGTGCCGTAGCTCTTCTGAACACGTTAGTCTCTTCACGCGCCAACTCATGGGTTGGCATGGGTACATTTACAATATTTGTCTGTACTACGCTACAGACCACAATTTTGGGTCTTTTGACTTGAAATTTCAAGGATAGTCTCACGAGACAACCTAAATTTGCTCTATAGATTTTGCTGGTGATCTGATGATAGAAACTTGTTAATTAACGACATTAATGAATAAGAAGCCGTGTCTTGATACTGTTTTTTATAATTTTTGATACACAGAATAAACTGAAACCACGTCAGAAGCTCTATAATTCATCGTTGACAACAATAACAAAGATAAGAATTTTACTTTTACAACAGTGTTCATGGTTACAGAAAGTACGTGGCCTTCTGCTAAAGTATGCAAAATCCGTAATCTTACGTGTCCGCTATCTCCACAGGCAGTCGAGCACCGTAATTGTACATGTCCGGTCAACTACGCGTTAATATTATTATACAATTTCGCAATGGAAAAGTTTATACTTTACCTTATTTATTGCAAAATAAACCTTCAACGTAATAACAAGTTATAGTCATGTTGCTTTTCTCTTTTTAATAAACCTGTAGTTTTCCTTTAGGGATTATTTAGGGATACTCAGTAGTGTAGGTTATAATTATTTTAATAAGAATTGTTTATCAGTTCTTCATTATTGTCGCCATTTACGTTATTTAAATTCTTCAAGTTTTGAATTCTCGAACTTTCAGATTTTTCAGATACCAAGATCCACAAATTCTAAATTCTAGATTTTTAGATTTTCCAAATTGTCGAATTTCCAAATCTTAAAATTCTCAGATCGTGAGGTCCTAAAAGTTCCAAATCTCCAAAATCCCTAAATTGCCAAATTTCGAAGCTTCTAAATTTCCCAAATTTCTGAATCCTCACATCCTGAAATTCCTAAATTTCCAAATTCTCAAAATTCTAAATTCCTAAATCCCCAAAGTTCCAAACCCTCAAATTCCCAAATTCGCAGATCTTCAAATTGCCAAATTTCCAGATTAAAAATTTCTAAATTCATAATTTGCATCGCTCAGCAAACTCAGTCCAACATAACGTGATGACAATAAGAATTCTTTCTCCTATATCATTTTCCTCACAACCCACGGTACTCTCCAGTAAACAATTTCTTAATTCGCACGCCGCAATCTGCATTAAATGGTTTCGTTTAAATCAAAATTGTCTTACGCGATTTATATAACCGAACGTAATTTTGTGTAATATGCTCCCACATTTACAACTAACGGTACATAGACTTGTTTAATAGATCCTGTCAGAAACAAGGCCATGAAAAACAATAGGTATTAATTTATTGAAAAGTTTGTGAAACGTGAATGGGTATAACGTATGATCGGTAAGCGTAAAATAACGGTAGAGTTGCCGCGGAAAGGAAGGTCTTTCGTCATTCATTTTTTAACCTGCTATCATG
Source organism: Megachile ligniseca (assembly GCA_945859555.1). Lineage (NCBI taxonomy): Eukaryota > Metazoa > Arthropoda > Insecta > Hymenoptera > Megachilidae > Megachile > Megachile ligniseca. The sequence goes on from OX243777.1 coordinate 9,385,041, forward strand.
TATATTCTCATCACATATTGTTCGACTAGATTCGTGTATGTACTATCGTAAAAAGAGAGCATGTACAACATACTCGTTTATGGAATACTAATGTGGACACGTACTTATTTACAAGCAACGGACATTATTATGCTCTGTATATTAAGAATGCAGAGCTCGTATAAGTTAAGTATATCGATGGTAATTTATTAGACTTTTTAATAGTTTTTTGTAATGTTCTACCTTGGATGATTTTTTGAAATCGTATAAAGAAACGACTTTTATATAACCACATTTTTATACGTTTATGTAACTATGCACATTTCAAATCGATAGCGATTAAATAACACGAATTTTGAAAGCTTTGATAATAAAAAGATGTCCATAGTCTTGGTTTCTAAATTAAAGTAAATTATATGTACATGTATGTATCAGTAGCCTAGATCTCGAAGTTAATAGCCTTTCAAAAAGTTAAATATTAATAATACACCTACTAGTGTATAATTTACATTTAGCTTGAAATTAATAATGAAATTTCAAAATAAACAAACGTAAATTAACGCTGGTTTGATGAAGGTCCACAAGTATGATTCTACATCATTTTAACGGATAATCATTCTGATAAATAAGCCTCTTATTATTCTTCCTATAATGGTAATAGTTTTATAGATCGACTGAATATTTTACCTGAGTTATATTTCCTGAGTTATATATCTCCCCATTAAACTCATCCGAGTTCATTATCATCCGATTAGAACGGACGTACCAAGTGAACAAAAAAGGCAATTTATATTGGAAAAAGAAAAACTTCCAGGAATAAATTGTTAGTATAAACATCTGAGGCACACGGTTTCCTGTGCTGGTAATAAGTATTAACACCATAACGACAGACATAAATAAGTCGTAAAACTACGTCATCTCTGGATGCAGTTAATTAACACTTCATGGATCGCATAAATTTTTTAGCTTAATCACATTAATCAGAATCGACCATAATTTTCGTGTACATGGTTACATACCACTTCAAAACCGATTGAATAAGGAAACTAGAGACTTCGTTAAATACAGTAATCCACACCTTACGTGAATATTATTGTATACGCGTAAGAAATGACTATTTCTAAACAGCCAGATTTTTAAACGTCCAGTAATTTGCCTGTATTCGTAATCGACGATTATTTAGATGCATCTTAACTTAAAGGACAAGCCACGTAATTTACGTTCTTCCATTCCGACTTCCTACGCCGGCCCACGTAGATTTACGTTTTGCTCGAATTTTTATTAAGCTGCGTTACTTTTTCATTTTTACGCATTTTTTTCTTGTCACCGTTCTAGTACTATCTGTCGAACTAGTTTTGCTTTTTACCTGGTATTTTTTAGCAACTTCGTAACCGTGAAAATGGCAGGCAGAGTTTACGAGATGTACTGTCGGGTTTCACTTCAAGGTGAATGTTTCACAAAATGTCGCTCTTGAGAAATACTAGACACGAAAGTACCTTTGTAAAATTTGGTCGAAAATAGCGTTGTTTTAATAAAGGTGTTAAAATCATACGTACGTTTATGTGTTCTCTTTAAAAATGCCCGTAATCGCAGGAAGATGGAGAAAGAACCCGTCCGTTAAGCGTTAAAATATGTATATCCCTCGGGCTTAAGTGCGATCGAATCGAAAAAGTCATGGTTATGAATAGTATCGAAATGACACCCAGGACATTGAACTTAGCGAGGATGACCTTCAACTCGTATCTCACGGAATCAGCTGGCTTTTCCGCTATACCGAGTTACATATAAGATGCGAATGTGGTATTGCGGTAGAGTAACCTAAACGCAGTATCAGATTCTAAGCGCTATCCGTGCAACTGTTAGCCTTACATCACGTTATTACATATTCTGAATAATGAAATAAATTTACATAATCTGATCGACGAGTTCAAAAACAAAGTCCAGAATTAGTCTTCAAATAAATGTAAAATTTGTGGAACTCGATGTAAGATAAAGTAAATGTATCCATTAACGATCCTCGTTAGTCCTCGTTAGGGAGCAGCTATTCGTTTGTTCAAAAAGTTAAAAGTACTTTATTTATGATTTCAAAGGTTTTAGCAAGTTGTTCGTTAACAAGTGTAGTTACAAGTTTTAATAAGATGTGTACGTATAAAATCGTGAAGAAGCGAGTCTGCAAGGTAATTTTCTGAAACTATCAAGAGCAACTACTAAGGTAACATGAAAGCTTCATTTGCATAATTAGATCTTCATTTACATAATTAGAAAAAGTGGTGCTCAGTAATGACATCTAAAATCTAATTTTCGTTAGTGATTTAGCAAATATGTAATATTACATTTGAAAAATGATTCGATCAGAAACTTGACCGGCATTCATTGATTTAATAGCTAATACAAAATTCCTTGTCTACATTATTTGCAATTTGCGTTTCACATTCTGTAGAACACCTGTTGAGAACTTAGTATGTCATTAAACCGTTAAAAAGAATAGCAAATGACTGGCAAATGAGATATCAATGTGAATAAAATACAGTTATTTAATAAGTGGGTTAATTCGAAATTAATGTAATTAATGTAATATAATTTTGAATATAAATTATGAATTAATTTAGTATAATTAATATGAAGTAATAGAATAAAAATATTGTGTAAGAACATTTTGTTAATTTATTTAAAAAGCATCGATGATTTATCGAGAATCTTTCACTCATTTTCGAGTTATTGAATTGCAATGAAAGTTCATAAATCTTTTCTTTGCAAAAGTGTTTTCATAAAACTGAATGTAAATGACAACAAGCTTTTCAACGCGTGACGCATAAAAAGAAGAATTTCGAAGTGATTTCAATGCAGGAAGTAATGGAAGAATGAGACACGTACATATATTGAAATACTGCAGACGTTCAAGTGAAAGGAAGGAGAAGAACAAGAAAGCCTATGATGAATATTTTGTTCAGCCAATGGCGTAACCAGGTATAACATTTCTCAGACATTTCACTGTGAATTTAATGATATAAGCATTTTAATGCTTTCTGATTATACATATACCTTTACTCATTCATTTGCATGTTAGTATTTCATTATCGTTTACATTAAATACCGAAAATGTAATTAATTAAAGTTGAATAATTCAGAGAAAAGTGCAGCATTGATTTTATTAAAAAAAATCTAGTAACTTTTTAATCTAGAAATTTTTTATAGTTTTCAGTTAAAAATGTTTTAATTTACAAACTTGTGAATTTTAAAGTAACTTTTCAACTTTGAAACCTAAAAATTTTGAAATATACAAATTTGTAAACTTACAAATTTACAAGTTTATAAATTCACAAATTTTCAGATTATTTACTGTAAATTTTTTCCGTTCTGATTCTTCAGCTCTATTTTATCACATCATTAAAAATTGCAAGCATAAATTACCTTTGTGATCATATTAACATATGTTAATATATAAATGAGTTTGTACAAGAGCATGTGCAAATGGTATAACTAATACATGCTGTAAAAATTGTTTTCGTATCAATTCTTAATTTGCAATTTTATGACGAATTACAAAATACAAGTATGTATAATAACAGTTGATCACTTATATAAGTATTCATTAAATACTTAAAAGCATTCGATCAGTATACTGAATGCTGTTAATGTTATAATAACATTAGTTGTAATAATTAATAACAGTATTCAAATATAGTATGACTATAATTTAAAGTAATGGATATATGTTTTAACTGAATAATTCATATGTGCTCCAAAAAATTATACTAATATTAATTGACAAGACGATACACTATTTTTCCATAATATAGTGTATCTTTCAAAGGTACAAAAATAATTTACACATTCAATTAAAATGATATTCAATGCATTTGCCCTGTCTGATCTGCTTTCTCTATGTTTTCAACTTCTTTTTCAGCATTATACAACGTTATCTTACTTCGTGTATTTTCTACAAATAAAAGATCATAAGAGAAATGTTTCACCGCTAACCACATTGATATATCAGTTTATAAATGATCTCACACATTTGAGAGATTACATGATAAGTTCATTGAAATTTCAGAACGTAATTAATCATGTACAGTATTAGTACATGTATTATTTTCAGAAATAAATCGATAGAACTATTTTCTCTCATGGTAAAAGTATAAGCGACTACGCTTGTGCCTAGTACGTGGAATGTATTGAAAAGTAGGTGGGTATGCAGATGGATGGTTATTTGCAATTCTTCAATACATGTTCCAGTGAAATACTTCAAATTCTACATGTTCTGTGAAAACTGCGAAATATTAGAAACAGTAAATCGTGGCTCTCAATACATGTACAAGAAATCAATTAACACTTAAGGAACAAGTAGGAAATGATTATTTCTAAACAGTCAGATTTTTAAACGTCCAATAATTTGCCTATGTTCATAATTTATATTTAAATCATTAAATATCAAGCAAGGTAGGAAATAAATTAAACCTCAATATTATAGTAAGAATACTAATGTGTACTTTATGTTCTTACACCTTGGATGAATTAGTAAAGGAAGTATCTTTTAACCCAGACATGATAATTTAAGCAACTAAATAAATTTAATTTAAACGTTTAAGAAACGTTATTAAGTATCAAAAATGAGGTATTGTATATTTAATATTCTAATGAACGTGTAACTTGCGGTTTTGAAGGAACTGAATATCCTACCAACCGATGAAGTTATTCGAGCTGGTGATACTCTGGTTACTATGATCATCGTATTAAAGAATCTAATTGTAAGAACGCGTAATCTAATACGTTTACATATTATCTTTTACGCCTTCTAATCGTTACCATTTTGTGAAAGAAACTGATAAAATCATTTTACGTTCTTCGTGAATTCCTTAATGCTTTACGTAATTCTTAAACATTTATAATGTATTCATTTAATTTACTATAATATTCTTCACTTTGAATTACGTAGAATACCAACTAATGTTAAAAGTGAAAACCAGTCTTGCTTGGTACCGTACGACTCTCCCCTATACTACTCCCCTGCTTCAAGACTGAAAATAAGGTGAGCAAATAAACAGGGAATTGAAAATAAATTAGTACACGTGAACAGGATCATTCTTCGTCTCGTAAAAGTCAATACATGTTTCGACAAAGCTTATGTAACTAAAAGTGACACGTGAATCCAGTTTAAACAAATGACACTACTACTTCAAAACTGAAAATAAGGTAAAAGAATATAAAGAGAATTAAAAATAAATTAATACACGGGTTGAGAATCAGTTTTTGACGCGATTAAAATTATACGTTTCGACAGAAACATGTTGATAATTTATGTAATTAAAGCTGAGACACGTAAATCTAGCTTGAACGAATCAGTACCCTACTTTAAAACTGCAAACGAGAAAAAAATATAGAAAGAATTAAAAATAAATTAGTACACGTGTTAATAATTTATGTAACTAAGACGAAAAACTAGTTTAAACGAGTGACACTACTCTACATTAAGTCTGAAAATAAGAAAAAAAAAATATACAAAGAATTAAAAATAAATTAGTACACGTGTTAATAATTTATGTAACTAAGACGTAAAACTAGTTTGAACGAGTGACACTACTCTCATAGTTCAAGAAAATAAATTAAAGAAACATACAAAGAATGGAAAATAAATTAGTATGCGTGTATACGATCACTCTTCGTCTCGACAAAAGTCAATGCACGTTGCAGGACGTGTTAATAATTTATGTAATTAAAAATAATAAATGTGAGTCTAGTGTTACCGAACGAATCTACTGATTCGATCACTCATGAAATACCGTTTGCATTGTGTTGTTACTGTGCCTAGAAGCTACTATTTTCTGTGATTTCAACTCATCGGAGCAGATAGCATTGTGTACGTTCATTCTTCTTTACTTGAAAAACTTCCTTGCTTTCACCGATTCATTCAACTGCATTCACGCACAATTCTGTGCATGCAATGGGAAAACAATTTATTCTGATAGACTATTCAGAGTATTTGTTGCTTGTTCTATTCATACAGCAATTCCCGCCAATTGGAATCTTTCTATAGCATTCTATAACGGACAATATTGGGTTTTTATGTACAGTATATTTGGCAATTTATTTTACCGTTCGCTCTGACGAATGTAGTAGGCAATTCAACACAAATATGTTTCATATTGCATGGAATATGTCTTTCTTGAAATGCACAGGTTAGATAACGCAACTTGTAAGTTCAACACGAAGGCATTAGATTTATTTATACGCACTGATAAGTGCATCTTATCGGTCTTAAGAACAAAGAGTGTAAGTGGAAGATTCTGTAATTTTATTACTTTGTGTTCTATTAAGTTTGAGAAAAGCATTCCTGAACGCTCGCAAGTACTACTGATAAGAAAACGACAGACAAATATTTTTTATTCAACAAGTTTATCGAAAGAAAACTGGTGCAATATCGTAAACTAGTAGCATTCGAGACACAATAAGAAATGCGACCTAAAAAATGTCTCAAATAATTTCGCTAATTAAGTGGCATATTTGCAACAGCATGCAACGAAGGGTTTAATTTTCAATTAAAAGTAAAAGAAACGAAAACTTTGAATGGGAGATTTTTTCTTATACTATAAATAATACTTTGTGAAAAGAGTGTTTCTATCATCTACATACTGTAAGTATACAGAAAAATAGTAGATCTACAGAATATACAAGTATAGAGAAAATATTGCATTAAATTTCGACGGTGTTTTAATAAACTATTAGCTAGTGAAGCTATAATGAGTATTGCAGTTAAAAACGTGTGAAATGTAATTGAAAAATCATTTACCTTGGCGGGTTTATCCATGATGCGATACGTGAGCGAGTCGCGATGACCGGTTGCGATGACGGCGCCCGCTTTACGAGACACGCATTGCCCCATATAGATGACCCAACCTCGTCCCCGCACAACCTAATTATCACAAATAATTACACCCTGCATGTAACAATAATTACTCCAGACTCTTAATTACACACAGTCATATAAAACGATATTTGCCAAATACCAATCAAAGTACAATAAAGCTGCTAAACAGTAGACTCTCGTTACATTGCCAATTAAACATGTTCCCTTTACATATATGAATTTTCACGTTAGTGATGTTCCTTCACTTCGGCACACTCGTTCTATCGCCGCACATTATACATGGTCATACTTCTACGCGTTATACTGTTTTACCTTGCATAATATATTATCGCGTGTTATATATTGTAACTCGTTATGACATCGTAAATTATATCGCCACGTGCTGTATCACCGTGTGCTATATATGTATTGCATCACTACGTATTTTATATCACTATGTGTTATGTCATCACACGTTAAACATTACTATGCGTTATATCACCTCGTGTTATATTGCCACATGTTATATCATAGTACGTTGTATATCACTATGCGTTGTATCACCACAGAATAATTATCACTTAGTGTTACATATCACTATGCGTTATATTGCCACGCGTTATATCGCCGCGCACTATATCACTACACATTATATGCAGTTGCTCCTGATTTATCGTCACGCATGATTTATCGCCGTTCTTTATACGTTCCTAGCAAGGGTCAAATTTGTGATACACAGAAAATCACCCACAACCTTTGAATGGCAATATAACGAGAGTCTACTGTATGTATTAATGCAAAATATGATGTATACCTATTTTCAAGTAAATATCGATACCTTCATTCCAATACTACATATCTAAAAGAATGAAATTATTTCAATTTTGTTAATCATGTATTTTGCATTGCTATTTCGTACATTATACATTACGCATGTATGACGTACATATTGCACGCGATAGCAATACAAAATATAAAACTAGCTTCAAATAATGGATCTTACTATTCTATAAAATTTCATTTGTTTAGATATGTATCAAAATAAAGATATTATTTGACATTCTCCAAGAAACTGTCAATCAATATCTAAAAGCGTTACTTGAAATCATTTGAACTTTATAAAAAAAAAAAGAAATTGAAAAAAGTTTGTGACAAATGTGCTTCAATTCTACCGTGAAATGTACTGGTTGCGAAACGTTTTATATCTATTCGGTATTTGAGCATCAGTGAAAGTAATGCTCCACTGGATGTAAGGATTGTAATTGGCGAGTCCGCGGCGAAGTGTAAATTCACAGTGCTAGAAATTACGTTTCGAAATAAATCACGCGTATTGCTTCGAAAGAAGTGAACCGCAGAAAATTGAAACATTATCGATAATTCTCGATTCGTTTATTACGTACTACTGTACATGAAGCGTAAAGCTAATTGGTCAATTAGTATGAATTGATCCGACGCAAAACTATGTAGCAATAAAGAGTTAATGTTTTGGTTAATTCTTAAAAGCAACTTAGCTCCTAAATTATATCTTTAGCCCTTCTCCAGTGGTTAAATTACAAATTATAGAAATAAAAGTGAATTATAGCATTTTTCAGTTTTTAGATCTTTTATAAAGATAGATATTATCTACAAGATAGATTATCTGTTTGTTAAATATAATTACAAACTATTTAAATATTTTATTACCACAATAAGAATTAAATAAGAGGATCACAAAATTTTAATCTTTGATAAATTCTTTATACTTTACGTTATATTTCATATAAATCAAATAATCTAAACAATTTACAAAATTTATTGAAAGTGTATTTTCCAAAAGGTCCACATTGATATTAAAAAAATTACTGCCATTTCTTTCTAAATTTGATGTATGCAAATGATGAAAAATTTGATATTTAAACATTTCCTAAACATCTGGATATCTAATCTAATAATTTCACTTTAAGATCAAGAAACTTAAACGTAGCATGTCTCTTTTTAACCTAATGTCCATAATTTGTTTCTTGTGAAACTTATCGAAAATTAAATTGCTTCGTTCAATTCTTTAGAACATTCATTTAGAATGTCACGCAATTTGCACTTTCCCTTCGTATATCTACCAGATGATTTACTGCAAATATCACTGCACGATCGTGCACTTTCATTATTATGAACGGAAGTTCTCAGATGATGACATCTGCAAATTATCGAAGAGTTCACAATACCACGCACACAAAACTCATGCTTAATACCTCGTTCCTTAATTCTTTGAAATTTATACTAACATACATTGATAACGTATCAAACAAAATATTTTATAAATAATTATTCAGAATTTATCACTTGCTGTACCTAAAAATGTCCAACCATGTATCATTTTTTATCTTCCCTGCATCGATCATGATTTTTAATTACACAACAGGTAAGTGACACCAATGACTAAGGATCTGATAAAATTGTCTAAAAGAAACCTGCAAAAGTTAATCAGGTGGAAATACAAAGATTATTTTTGTGTGCGACTGTACGTTTTAGCGAGTCAACGTTTATCGAGAAATTTTATTTTATTACTGTAACATTATCTGCAAACAAGCGGAAAGATACAGGTGAGAGGTAGAACCTTAGCAAAGAATGTAACCTTAAATGCATCAAATCAATGGTGAAAGGTGGCAGTGTATCGCGATTTCGAGATGTAGGACGATGGCACTGGCCCAATTCGCCACATTCGGAATATACTGAATACGCGAACTCGGTATGTTTGGGAAGTGTTACTGATTTTTTGCACGTGGGAACGTCTCCTACTTCTCCATCATTTCGAAATTAACATATCCGTTACCACCATTACATACGATCAATTAAACGAGTCTTCAGGGTGTGATACTGCATTCCTGCTGAGAATTAATGTAGGGAGGCTTTCAACATTCGTCCTTTGGGAAAATGTATAATTGAAAATTTTCAAATTCTGAAATTTCTAACTGCCCAGATGCCCAAAGTCCCGAACCCCAAATCTAAAAATTTCCCAAACTCTAAAATCTCCAAATCTTCAAATCATAAAATTTATAACTAGATTTCTAACTTCCAAATCTCTAAAATTTCCAGATCCTAAATCTCCAAATTTTCCAAATTTTCATCCCTTAATTCCGATATTTCGAAATCTCCAAATTCCCAAACTTTCAAATAATGTTTCACACTCATTTCTAAACGATTATCTAAAGCAAACAAAGTAACACGAATGAGATCAAAAACGTTTCTGTACAGTGTTTAAGAATTCGTTCATGTTTACAAACAGGCCTTGAGTAACACACTAATGTCATACACAAATCAGTTCTTTATTTGTAAGCAAGTAGAAAAGACATTGATCAAATTACTTCTGCCAGAATGAGAATACTATAGAACTATTCAAATTAAGCATCATAACTTTCAACAAATACTGAAAAATAATTTAATATATCTGCGTTTATTTTTGATGGATATTAGCAATAATTGAAATATTTTTAATATGGAAATTTGGGATCCTTTTTGTTAAAAATTATAATTTTTAAAATATTTCCAATTATGGTTTATATGTGAAATAGTGGGTGTATGGTCAGTTTGCTGAATAGACCAAGTGACTCATAGATGCGACTACGCCTTTGAACAACATCCCACATATGACCCACGTTTGGTCTCTGTTTCACAAAACCACGTGGCTCACCTAATGTGCGACCGGTAGCAAGCTCATTAAATATTTAATATTCTATTCACGGTTAGATACTTAATGATAACTACTGCAAGCTATTGTACATATGTTATTAGAAACTCCTTTTTTTAATATGATCTTTAACAGCGGTTCTCAACACATTTATAAACGTGCACCACCAAAATCAATTCCAATACCATCAACTAAAGTATATTTTGTATATGTATACAAAAATTTAAAATAATTTTAATTATAATTTTTAAATTATGTATATTCAATCACTGTCATATAATTTTATATTATTTCTAACAGAATAATTATACAAATACAATGATATTAACAAATATAATTATTAATAAGCAAAGTAATTTAATGTAATACTTGTTTGATGAAAACTAAATTTGTTTAGTTTTGTTTAAACTTAAACGTGAATTTAATTTTAACTCAAGCTTTGTTCCATATTTATTGTTTAACGTTAAAAATACAGCTTTAGATGATAAGATTGTTGTGGTGTATATTCCACAAATTATCCACTTACTACCCACATGTTTCCTGTACTTGAGCACCACTGATCAATAATCTAGAATAAATGACTACGTAGTAACATCTGTTACCTGAAATTATTCCATGAAATTCAAAGCTCATTTCAGATGCATTAATGTAATGTAATTTATAAACGTTATAAAAGTATTGAAAAAATATATGAAATGTATACTTTAGGAATTGGTAAAATATTCGAGGAATGCATACAAAATTATTCAGTTGGAGAAGTTGAATTATCGTTGCAATATTTCAGGACATTTTTAGAAGAGAAGGGAAACATGGTAACCAGAATCTGCATTGAGATATTTCAAATGGAGGACCCTACCCAGTTTCACGTCCTGCAATCGATAATGACCGAAATATCGAGGATCTGATTATTCTCTACAAAAAATGTACTATTACTAACCAAACATACGCATTGCAAACGAATGTTAAATTATACTTTCAAATTTTACATAATTAAGATAGATATTTATTTATAACCGTCATTATACATATTTATGAACCTATGTAATCCTCCGAATTTCGTTGAAAACTAAAAGATTAAAATATAATATACTTCATTTATCTTTTAAATTAAACTTAAAAGAATAGTGACCGGGTCAATCATGACCCCTACGAAATGCGTGCATCGGCGCGTCCATTAAAATTAGGCACTCAAACCAAACGAAAGATTTTCATATATTGAAAGACTAATATCTAAAGAGAATGAAAAAGAAATTGAAGCTGAATGGGAACAATAAGTCATATGTTAGGTCAAAGATCCACCTCCACCATCTGAGGTTAATTTTAATAAAAATTCCTGTGACAGATACAACCTTAACGGCGTTCGATTGGCATTAAACTTCACCCAATCAAACCGAGATTCGCATAGAGGAAATAATGAGAAGAGAAAAGAGAAAAAACGAGAATGAAAGATTCTGTTAGTTAAAATAAGGATCCCCGGAAACGCGCATGCACCTTAACCTTTCGTAAACACCTCATTACCAAAGATATTCATAAATTGTATTGCAGTAAACTGGTGTTTACTCACAGAAACAAAATTCCGTATGGCCCTATTCCTGGTTTGCTGTATAGCTGTCTCAAAAGCGCTGGAAAAAATAAATTGTCCTTTTTCATATCAAACACTCACGAACGATATGAAACCTTTCACAAGATTACATCGAGTCTCTTTTCTTTTTTCACTCCAATAATTTGCATCCGAATACCATGTGTGAACGATAAAATGGCATTCATGGTTAACATCTACACTGAAAATCATCAATCGGCACTTTGCACGTGAACATATTTTTATTAAACTCGATTAACCAGTAGGTAATTAAGTACTTAAAACATTGAAGATTGATCAATGATATGAAAGAGTCAGATGGACCGGATGAAACGTAATGGAACGATATGAAATCATCTCTTGCACTTGTGCATACAAAGTGATAATGCACGTTGCAAATATTCCGTCGAAGAGACCTTGGTAACGCATCTCGCGAGATATAAAGTGAACATTTGTTTCAATATAAATGAAATTTCGTCGATCCTGTACGTGTTATAAACATAAAGCTACCGTCAGAGTGGAAGGAATGAAATTGTTCTTAGTACTAGAGAATTTGTGGACTCACCGCTTCTTACGGAGTTAAATCTATCAGGCAGTTTGCGTGATATCGTGGTATGCATCACAAAACTTAACACTGACACCTACGAATAACAACGTGCCGATCGCGTGACGCGAGGATACGGGCTGTACCCTCGATCCACAGTACGTAACAGAACTACTACACCACCTGTCATTTGGCATATTCGATAGTACGTATGAACATGCGTCGTGATGTCATAGACACCCCACCAAATACCAAGTACCAATGAGCATGCAGCGAACGGAAATGTTCTTCGTATCATGCAGCGACATCTACTAGGTTTTTTCAGTAATACCACACACGACGTGTATAGGCTCAGATATATTATTCCTAGAACGTGCCAGCCTAATGTTCTCCATACTTAGATTATAGCAAAAATTAAAAGAAGACTGTGAATCATCTTGTTTCTTTTTAACTATGTGCAGAAAAAAGAACAGATCGTTATGTTGCGTGTTGAATATAATGAAACGTAAATCCCCACTCTAAACACTGTCAGGTGATAACGGAATGATGAACCTAAGCATGCTACTTTTTTCTACAATTTAATGGCCTTTCATATACATATACGTGTAGACGGAACATTTATAACCGAGTAGGGTTACAATTTGTATTTCAGGCAATACCGAGAACTACAGCGAACGTTTTCTTGTAATTGCATTCAAGTTTACCTTCATAACGGAAGTACCATAGCGATTTAATATACACAGATATAAAAGATAATAGTTAATTGTAAAATAATTAAATAAAAAGTTTGAGTACATACATTTTGGAATTTTCCTTCTTACATGATTTTAAAACTCATGCATAAAGGCGCGTTGTCGAAAAACAGCATTGCTCGCGCTATCCAGCGGACGAGTGGTGAACTATCGAAACAAAGAATAACGTTTTTTCGTCAAATGAAACATTTTTATATAATTTTGTCGTCCGTAAATTGATCTACTGGTATGATAAAGTCAGAAAAATGTTATAATAATTAGCTAAAAGCAATATATATAAAATGGAACAAGTGGCGCCATCTCTCCGGCGAACAGGGTGAACTACACACTTTTGAAACTGTAGTTTCATTAGTTCTCATCTTCTACCACTAGGTGGCGGCGCATAACAGAAACCCCTAGGCTAATTATGATTAGCCAAAGAATTTGTTTAATAATGACAAAATAATTCAAAGTTAATTGCACTCCGATGTAATTCGATTCATATTATAGTCAATTAAGCTAATGAAATTAAGTAAATTAATTGAATTGAACCGAAAATGCTACACGTGGCGCCGTCTAGCGGTAGAATGTTGGAACTAACGAAACTACAGTTTCAAAAACGTGTAGTTCACCCTGTCCGCCGGAGAGATGGCGCCACATGTTCCATTATAATTAAAAATTAATTAATACTGATTTTATTAATTAATATGCTATATATTCATTATATATTTATTAATACTGATTTTACTATGTACGCTTCATACATAATCCTGTAATTTAGTAAATTAGAATGTGATAGTAAATAACAAATTACTCTCCTAGTAGAAACAATTTTTCTCGAGACATTTTACTTTGTTCAAATTATAAACATGATTTTGAGCGATGCTAATGCTTCTTCAAACGGAGGTGACTTTTCTTTTATTCCTATCTGGAACGATTTATGAATACGATCGAATTTTATCAGTTTGTTTTGTCTGTCTGGTGAAAACAATGCAACGTATCAGCAGAGCAATAAACGTATTTATTAGACAGTAGACATTAAATACATTAGAAACAGGCATAGATGTGTGTACAAGTTACAATTCGTACAAATATTGTTTGTCGTTATACAAACAGTATAACAGTATATAGTTATAATTAGATATATACAGTATAATGATAAGAGTAGTACTTTGTATGTAATTCTAAAAATTAGTATAACTAACAAGTTCGGATTTACTTCGATTCGGAAATGTAAACAAATCATTCATTAGAGATACATTAGCTTCTTTAATTATCTAATTATGAGATCTTTGTAACCACGTATTATTATACCACGAAGTGGTATGAATTTCCTATTGTTTAATCGATAAACTTAAGGTTGTTTAATACTTAAATATTTTCTTACGAACAGACTATAGACGTTTACTCGTAAAATATGCAAAGAATACAATTTCTCGGTAATGTGTCTAACAATTCGATATAGGGAGAAGAATGTGGAAGTGGTTTTTGGAATAACAGTGTATTGAAGTTGCAGTACACATGTAATATTACAAAGCCTTCGAAGCTTTCTTTAGAATGGGCATTAATTTTTTAGGAATTTTGTATTGTATACTATTCTAGTAATTCAATTATATATCAAATGTCTGGAAAAATATAGAGTAGGTTTTAATCTAAGTATGTTAATATTTTTTATGAATTTTTATGTAACAGAAAGTAACTACAGTAGGCTCTCGTCATATTGCCATATTCCCATATCACCAAGGATATCCGTGTGCAATATAATAAGAGTTTACTGTCTATTGACAATGTTCCGAAATCGTCCATAATTTTTCAATAATTTTCAGAATTTTTAAATTGATTCTACACTTATTAATATAGTGAGTAAGAGTTTCAGAAAATCTGTTTAAAGTCTTTATGTACAAGTAAAATATTATACATATGTACAATACACAATTGGGAATGACTTTCTAAGAACTTATTTTCAATATTATAACAACGGAAAAAAGTATGTATATACATAAACATACTTTCAAATATCTTCTTGGTTATTGTTCGTTTCTTTAACACCCATACATTTGTCATCAATTTATGCACACTCGAAATGAAATAAATTATTGTAAGTACAGTAGGACCTCCGTGATCGCGGTTGATCACGGTCTAGAAAAATTGCGTTCAAATATGTAATATGTTTATGAAGTCCGCAATAATCTTGCGAATTTGATGCGTTTATCCTATTATGCAGTTCTGATATTTTATTGTACATATACTTACAAACTAATAAAGTTTGTCATAAGTTTTCAAACTTGGGATATTAAACATCTGAGGATCTCAAGATATGGCAATTTGAAAATTTTGAAATTCACAAGCTTAGAAATTTGAGAATTTGAGATTTGAAAATCGTGGTATTTGAGGATTTGTATTTGAAATTTGGAAAAATGTTGAGAATTGGAAATGTGGAAAATGTAAACATTGGAAATTTAGGAATTTGAGGACCTAAACACATGAGAATTTCAAAATTTAGGGATTCGATGATTTATAGTAAATATTCTAATATTTAGAAATTTCGATATTCGGGGAACAGCTCCTCACAGCGGTCCTACTGCAGCCAGTAAATTGACTAAACACTTTTTTCACACATGGTACGCACGAGGAATGGATGCTGAAGAATAACATATCCATTTTATAAAATACAAGATCTATTTTCCTTTTATACATTCGCATATAAATGATACAAGGCACGGTTCTCTTGTAATTGTTACATTCGACGGTAAACAACACTGTTCAGCTCTCTGAAAGCGTGATATCAAAAATATCCTAACGAGTTGGAATATTTAACATTGTATTCCTGCTAAATTTCTTCTTTACATGTAAACAGAGCTACATACTGCCCTCTTCAGTCGAATTGTCCTTTTGCAAATTTTTTAAAATTACTTATTTTTTAAAATTGAAACAGTTTCATGTTCTTTTACTAACGTATGAGGTAATTTTCTACATCTGTATGAAACATAATATTGTAAAATATTTTAAGTTAATTTTGATTAAAATACAAAGATACACCGTGTTTCATCTATTTTAGAAAATTAGAAGATCGAACTTTTTAACTGAAGAGGACAGTATATTGATTAAGTTTATTAGGCACGAGTGGACAAAGGAATTCATTAAAATATGAACTCGATATGTTTGAACGTGTGCGAAGAAAACAACGATTCCTCGATGCAGTTAAAATCGTGAATGTATTAATGTAATAAATAAGAACGCGGAATGATCTCAGTATTACTTATATATACACCTAATTATTTTACGAAAATTTCGATACGTTTCCTTTGCGATTTTTACGGTTTTTCGCTTTTTATCGTTTCTATACCTTTCGATAATTTTCTTCTTTTCTTTAATAATTATTGCAGTCTTTGTTCAAAGTGCCGCCTCTGCTTCGATGTCCTTGGGATACTTCTTGATCTTCTGAGGTTTCCTAACAGAATTACACAGAATAGTTAATTTACATCGAAAATCCGATGTAGCGATAATTACATGATAACAAAAGTTAGACAAGTAAACAAATTTTTTAAAGTAATTCAAACCTAGAGTCAATTAATCAAATTTATCTTATTATTAAGATTATTCTTTTTTCCTATTATAACTCAAATAGTTTCATCCAAGCAAAACAAATTACAAATTATACTGACTTTCCAAAGTTTTCACCATCCTCCAGCGTTTCCGGAAGCGTGCAGCCTACAGTTTCCGGTAACAAAAAGCAAAGACCAGCACCAATAAGAGGTAGAATTCCAAAACAAGCCGGTGGCAGCCAAGTTTGAACAAGATCCTATAAAAAGAAATTGACAATTCGACAATATTAAAATCCTTAGCAACGTACAAAAACACATCTATTATTGGCCTTCCATCATCAATCTTGTAAACTAATAAATGAAGATTCCTACTTAATTTTATATTTGTCTCAAAATGTATTTAATTTTTGTTTTCTGTAACAACTACATAATTTAATTAGTAACACAATTATCTTATTTCATAACTTACCAAAGACACCACGAAAGGCGCCAAGATGGAGCCGATTCTGGCACACATGCTGCTAGTACCGACCCCAATATTCCTAATCACTGTTGGGAACAGTTCACTAGAAAATAGATAAACAGTGGTGAATGAGACCGACATACCGACGATGCCAATGCAGACTAGAATTAATCGAAGCCACTCGAGATCTGTAAACAAACATACACAAAATCACATGGGGAAGGCTACATAGTCGTAATTTAACAATTTAAGATTAATTTATGTTTTACGATTTAAGGTTTATTTCTATTTTCCAGTCAGTCTATAACATGATTTATAAGAATTCGTAATAGGTTGTTGCTTTTATCTGTAATTTCGTTACATATTTTCCTTATTAAATGATAGATCACTTAAATGTCAGCTAGAATTAGTCTTAAATGTCAGACATAGTGTTACATAAAATTATAATTATGTCTCGATGCCTAAATGTTTCATAGTAGTTTTATACATACATATTATGTAACAATATAGCTGTCACATTGTGGGCTAATAATACTTGAAGCACATCTATCGGAAAATCAGTGAAAATTCATCTGACGAGGAATGTGTTAATAAACCTTCATCGATAAATCCTCATAAAAAAGATACTCGTTCCAATATACGTACTATTTGAAACTACGATGAGGAAGAGAGCAGAGACACCTGTGATCGAGTGGCTACAGATCAACGTGATCCTTCGACCGAGTTTGTTCATTGCCCACCAAGCGACGAAGTTACCAGGTATCTGAATAGCACCGGAAACGGTGAAATTGATGAAAATGTTTCCACCGACTTGTCCTATGTACTGCGACATTCCGAACAGTCCCATGCCGCAGACTATCCAGTTGACAAAGATCGACAACGATTTTATCCTCATGTTGGGAGTGCGGAACAGATCTATGAAAGATGCTTTGTGATCTAAATCCGATCTCCTGGAGTTCTGCGAAAATAATTGCCGAATGATAAATATATCACGATGTAATTCAACACGTTGACTAACAAAGAGCTCACATGTGATCAGTGTTGCAAGTTCAGTTAAATTAAATATTTATAGGAAAAGCAAATGGTTAAGGAACATTCGAGGACTCTTAATGTGGTAGTTAATTGAGCAGTATGATTTCTTGAAAATTGTTTAAACGTTCAAATTACCTGATGTAGGCAGTGTTGTCTGACCAACTCTGGAATGTCTTTATTTTGTATATTGTTAATGTTGGCCGCTTTTTGGAGAATCTTGCAAGCCGCACGCTGTTTCCCAAATGCGAGCAACCATCTTGGTGATTCGGGAACGATCCACCAATAACTTAGAAGGATGATAGAGGGAAGCGTGATAGCTATCTGAAGATGTTGCCAATGGCGGAACAAAAATGCGAGTCCAGCCAACGACACGTGGCCTAAGCTGAATGGAATTTGGTACAGTACTGTTATGGCTGCTCGCCATTTTGTACCAACTATTTCCATACCTACATTTCAGAAAATAATTAAATACATTTCGCAGAAAAATAAAATTTTGTGAACATTATTTTCTTAAGAATAGAAGAAGTCCATATTTCATAAAATGTAATATAACATCATGGTTCTTTATGTATTATAAAAGTTTGTAAAGTTAAAAAACAATTAGATCCTGACATCAATCGAACTCTTCTCGTAAGAAACTAGGATTCAGTACATGTAATTTAATTTTTCAATGAAACAAAACTAATAGATTTCAATATTACAACTATTTTGAATACTTCTGATATCCGGTTGGGTAAATTTTAAAGATAAATAATTCATTTATTGGTAAATAAATAAATAAATAATTACTTACAAATAACGTAACTGGTAACCATTGTACCTCCAGTAGCCAAAGCGCTAATTAATTTCATTAACAAGAGTGCCGGAAACCACGGCACGACAGCGCATCCGATACCGGAAGCCAGTTGAAGAACTACGGATATCATCAATGGCATCTTTCTACCGTACCTGATGTAACAGATAGTAAGATTTAACTGTACTCGATGTTAAATTCATAGATTTCGAACATAAATTAATGAGAACATTAAAGATAGTATTTTCTGTACCTATCTGCTAAATTGCCGAATATAATGTTGCCCAGAAGTACGCCGAACATCAAAATTGATTGTTGGATATTGGCATAATGTGTTCGACTGCATACTAAATTCCACTGAAATAACATAATCACGATCATAAAACGGGTTGTACAAATTAAATTATTGCGATACTAAATGCTATTACAACAAGAAACAAATCAGAACATCTCGTTGTTAAAATGAAAATTTGTATACTATGACCATGCATCTACTTATAATTGAAAACAATTATGATGTATATGTGCAACAATAAATAATTTTTTTTCTTTTCAAGTAAATACACTATTTTTGAATATTTTAAGTTTTCGAACTTCGAGAGTACTTTTAAGAATTACATTAATAAATATTCAGTCCTGTAGATTGTAAATTGCTTCCAAATATTTTTTACTGTTATCAGTGATAATAGTACCTAATTGTAACACGTTCTACAAAAGGGATGTTCTTCAAATATTTTGCAACTTTTAATTTAGAGTAGTACAAAATTTTAGTAAGTATTCTTTTTATCAAGAATTCATTAAGTCATTTTCGTTTCTTCCAACGAAACCCATCATCTTGTACATCCAATTTGCGCTAACAACCGAACGACAGCCCGTATATGGAAGCATAGTGAAACTTTCGTTCAATCATTTACATCATACGTTACGCATTACAATACAATCCCGTGGGTCAAAGTGCGCCAACAAATACTAAACTACAATCACTAATAAAACATACTGACCGAACATTTCCACTTACCCAAGCGACACGCTTCGTTAAACGTCTAAATCGGTTTCATTATTCGTTTAACATCCGACTCATCGTTTCATGTCTTCATTCGAGAAAAACGTAAACGCACCACGCACTACACGTACGCGTCACATTTTATTTTTATGAACAGAAAGTATTAAGCAAAAAATCATTTAAAAATAATCTATTTAACTCCGCCGCTGGAATTTAAAGCATCGATTACCGACGCTTCCGCTCGTGCCACGAGCAAAGAAGAAACGAATACGAACGGGGTCAAATTTTCGGCACTTACCTGAGATATTATGGTCTCGGTGAACATACTCCTGTCGTATTCCCACTCCGTACATTGTGCCAATGTTCCATTGACATTGACTACGCACTGATCTGACGTTTCTGAACGAGCTGGCGAGGTGCAGTTGTAGTCCTGGTGTGGCGCCATGAAGACGATCGCGAGCTGGTGCCAAGCAATCGGGAATTTAACCAACGAAATTGCCAGACAGACGTAAATCTGCCATCTGCCAAGATTCCCGATAGCTTCTTGCACGGCATCGACCTCATTGCCATTGTCGACAACTTCCTCCTTCCCGTTCGAGACTTGCTTGCCATTCACTTCCGCTGCAAAAACAGCACTTCGTTAATTCTTCTTAATACTAAAAGGTTTGTCTGTACGTGTCACGGAAGTGAAATGCTTGGGACAGATTTCGAAATCTATACATTTCTATTTTGAAGTGTTCAAATGTCTATAACCTTTTAAGTTCTTAAATGTCTGTGTCTACAAATTCCTGAACTGTATTTGTAAATCTCTTTAGATCTCCAAGTTGTTGAATCACGAAGTCTTTTTCAAATCTCCAAATATTCAAACCTCTGAATTCACAAATTATTGAATCAGAAAAACCTCAATGACTAAATCCTCAAATCTCTAAATCTCCAAATCCCTAAATCGAATCTCAAAGCCATAAATTTTCCAATTCCCAAAATTTAAAAATTCTGTTACATAATACTACTTCAATCACTAAAGTAAAATTGATACAAATCAAAACAAGTTTGATGAAATCACATTAATTCGAAAATCCTAGATAATGTATAGATTGTTATCTGCATACAATACACTCGACGATGTAGTTACCTTTGTAACAACTCTATAACGTTCGTACACACGTTAAAAACATATTGTATTAAAACAATGATAATGACATTGATAATACTGTTATGTGTCATTTTTTTTAACCGGAACGTTTTGCACTTGCAAAACAGTATCGCAATGAATAATTTTTGCTGTTTGCTTGATCTTTCTACGGTATGGTAGACATGCATAAACAGGATTATACACGCACGTGTATGTAATTATACACGTGCGATTGTATTTTTGAATATGGATTCACGCGAATGGTAATACTTGTACTTAGCATTGTAGATTGTCTGTAACCTTCTCACAATGTGTTAGACATATCTTTATCAAGCGGACACTTTGATTTACGATTATCGATGATTACGCGTAGCGATCGAACTCCTTGCTTTATAATAGAAGATTTGCACATTTGAGAATTGGAGAATTTATGATTTTAGACATTTGGGAATTTAGAGGTTTGTGGAGTCGAATATTTGGTATCTGGAAATATGGAAATTTGCATCTCTAATGAGTTGAAGATTTGGGTATATAGAGATTCGGGAATTTGAAAATTTGGAAATTTTGGAATTTAAGAAATGATGAAAATTTCAAAGAATTTCAAAGTTTAAAAATTCGAAAGCTCTAAATCCGAAAGTTTCAAATCTCAAAAATTTTAGAATATAAGAGCTGTTACAAATAAAACTGTCTTACGATTTCATACAAAAAACGTCATTGTTCACAATTAAGATGGTTCATATGAATTACAATTACAAATCCTCACAAATTATACCAGTCTCAACGTGAGTCCTTTTTTCAACACACCTACATCGTACTTTTCCATCGAAGATTAACTGTATTCACATACCTGATAACAGGTTATAAAAAATGTTTAACTCTTCAAAGATTTTCAAACAAAACCGTAATCAATGGCGACATGTAGCTGAGAATTTGTACGGATTGCATATGCTGTCGCAACAAACCCAACTGAATACGATTCTTACCTTTCTTCACTTCGCGTATAATTTCGTTGCACAAATTTTTGAAAATCAAACCGTTTCGAATATTTTCGGCTGTATAACGTTCGGTAACATTTTCCATTAATTTCGTATTCATTGTTCCACGAGAATTCATGTTTAAATGATTCATAACACAGAAAACGTACGTTTTCGTACGAAACGTTGAAACAACACTAAAGTGGAAGATAAAAACACAATATTTACATAGTTGCGTTATTATCGAACTGCCAGATACTACTTATAATACTTATGACTCATACTTAAGTTAGTATGAATTATAATCTATGATAGAAGTTCAATTATTGTATTTTTTTAAGTGTTAATTGCCTTCGTTATCTTTGCTGTTTACTTTTCTTTTTAATTGGGAAGAGGAATATAAATTGTTGTACATATTTGTAGACTGTTCTGCAGTTTGAGGAAAAATTGAGTTAAGTACCTTTGTACTATTTGTCATTATCTAGGAGTACATTGAACCTATTGTTGAATGATTCAGAGTTTAGTTAGCTTCTTTTATACCTATTAGAAAAAGTGCATACAAAACGTGTGTTGATAATAATTCATACTTTTTGCATGCAAATTTTTGCATTTACATTTATATGACATGGTATAGTATCTTTCAGTTTACAAATTTATAATAAAAGATAAAACAGAACTTTTGTGTTCAACGAAGATATTAATTGCATCGATTTAATTAATGCTTTATTAATTATTAAAAACGAAGAAACAAATTTGTTTTTATAATTAGTACCGAAAAACTTAAACGTCGATGTTTAAACTTTGGAGTCAAAATATTCGCTTATCAGTACAATGTTTTGAAGAATTTTAACGATTGCGAAATAACCGAATTTTCGCGATAACGATTTGTTTATTGTTGCATAATTTATTATACAGAAAATCGAATTGATAAAATTATATTTCTTGATAATCAAATTCTAAAATTTTAACTATCAAACATTACGAATGTATCGAATAAAATGATTCTATTATTATGATTATTTTTTAAAATAATAATTCAAATGATTACAATTTTTCTGAACAAAATCATAAAATTATAAAAACGGAACATTATGTAAAGTATCTATAACATCTTTGAAAATTAATATTTAATATTTCACACGATTTCAAAGGACTCGTAACAAATCTGTGAATCAATTAAAACGTGTTAATGAATAATTAACCAACGATCATTTTTATCGGCGATACGTCAGCAATCGTGGCTGTGGAAATATTAAATTACTTGAACAAGTGGCAAAGATAATTGAACACAACGAAAATGCTGAACGTTATTAAACATGGTGAACACAAATAGAGATTCATTGATGGAAAACACACATCGAACGTAACAACGAAGGTTAACTCGATTCAGCAATTAACAAAGTGGAAGATTGCGATTAATTGTCATTTTAATGATTTTGACCTTTTCCGTGCACTCTTCAAACTAATCAATTAGCGCATTGCAAAATTGTTAATCAATTTGAGGTATGTTTCGAGTCGATTCTTCATAATTGTAGTCACTCGTTGTACATAATTATCTGTCATTTATTTAACAATTCAAAAATATTCATATTAACGAAAATTCATTGAAAATGTTAGCAGACGAGATTAATTAAAATTATTGTTTCCTTCGATATTCGTTTTTCGTATTTGCAGAATATTACAGAACGCATTTTTGCTTTTCCACGTTTGCTTTCCAAACACCGAGATAGCAGATAAAATACAATAAAATATTTCGTTCGTTCTAAGAAATTGGCAAACTTGTTAATTCTTAGAAAAAACCGAATAAATCATTTACTTATCGAGAAGGATGATATTGTGCTTCGTTTATCGCAGACAGTATAATGCTACCGAACTGCATTTCTTACGATTCTTTATCTCTTTGTTTTCTTTATTCTTTTCCGTTTAATTTTCATTTTTATTTAAATCATTTATATTCCATTTTACAATTTTATTCTATGATCTACTACATCACACGTGTACTTTAATAACTGCAGTAGCTACATTCGAAACATAACCTTAAATTTAATGGCGTCTGTCGGCCATTTCTGAACAACCTCGAATTTACTTTATTAATATTATTACTGTAATATTACTACTCTAACATTGTGTAACATTTTGTTGACAAACTACAACTTGTAAATTCATTGATACTATTTTATGAATTATTATATGAAGACAGTTCGTGGATTTAGAGTCAAACAACGTTAACTCGCTATGTCCAGTTAGCTCTTTGACTCTCGACAAATTTCACAAAATCAAAACGTTATCTCCAAAAACTTTGAAACAATTTTTTCGTAATAACATTTGTGTAGTCGAAACTTTTGTGATCGTAAATTATTAACACAAACAGTAAATTTTTCGAGTCAACGTTGTCTGACTCCAAACCCCCGATGCAACATGAATCAAGGTCTACTTGTTTAGTTACTATGTAACACTTTGATCATCTCTACGAAACTTTATACCACTTGTTTTATAACCAAGATGTTGCAATTTAATATCACCCAACATTTTCGTAATTGTATGCACGTCGTTAATAAGGCAAGACGTATACGTCAAAGAATCCAATGCTTTGTTTGATTTCCGATAAAGAATATTTAATTAATTACGTAAAACCACTGTTTAACATATGCGTATGTGACGTGTTTTCAATGATGAAAACGCACTTCTTTGTTAAAATTATTCATAGTAAACCTACTTGGGTAACGAGATGCATATCTGAAGAGGTGTACTTCGATAAGGTTGTATTATATAAAACCATTTATTGTGTTCTTAATTGTTTAATTGTGAAGCTGCATTACGTAGGCACACATTATCCAATTATTGGATTTAATTTATTTAAAGGACACTTGAATGATTAATGTGTTATCTGATTCAAAATGAACGTTTGATGCATATTCAGTGAAACTGAGTAATTAGTGGAGGTTTGTTAGATGACCTTGGACGAGACTGTGGGAAAAATTGTGAAAAGTGCCATATAATTAGAACTTCGTTACAGTGCCTGATTTCTATTAGTCATATTTGTAAATTTGAAAAGTTGCATATTTGAATCTTGAAATTTCTAAGTTTTAAAACTTTTTAATTTGAATGTTGGAAAATTTGTAAATATGTAGATAAGAAAGTTTCGATTATTTAGATAGAAAATTGGAAATTTGCAAATATATAAATTTTTGCATTTGTAAATTTCTGAATTTCATGATTGGAAAATTTGTACATCTCTAAACTAAATTTCAGAACTTGATAATTTGGAAATTTTTACATCTCCAAATTTCTAAATTTCCCAACTTAATAATCTAGAAATCCAGAAATAAATTTAAAAATTCTTAAATTATTTGTATAAGTTTGTAAGTTTATAAATCCTTAAATTTGAAACCTTTCACATATGTATAAAAATTGCAAAAAAATCCTATATTTAAAAATTTGAAATTTCTAACTACTTTAACTTGAAAATTTATGATTTACATCTAGTTAAACACAAGTGTGTAACCTATGAAGTTAGTGATATAATATGGAGGCATACTAAAAGTTGTGTATTAAATGACGAATGTGTATAACGATATTTCAGCTCGCAGACCATGTTCATTGATAACTAACAGAAAAATGTTGGTTAAACAAAATGGAAAGCAACAACCGAATCCTTGGAAACATGTAGATTAGCATCTTGTAAAAATATGTATTTATTGATTCGCTCTACTTTTAGTCGCGACGGATACAATTAGAAAGCTAATTTTTGTTGCTTGTAAAATACATTGCATACGGGAACAACCGGTTCTTGGGACAACAATTTATTCATCATAATTTTTATAGTATTTTTTTATTTTTAAAGTAGTTTACACCTACGCGATCGAATTTATCTGATTGAATAAACGTGTTGGTTTAAACTTAGCAAAATTACAGGATATCATGAGAATAGTATTAAAAATTTATAGCATAAGTATGGGATATGAGTTGTATATTTACTGCATATGTCAATTGCTTGAGTATTAATGTACTTTCAAGTACTAATAAGTGTATTTATATACTTTCGGGTATCAATAACAGTATTAATTCCAAGTAAATAGTATTGACGTACTTGCAAGCATTAACAAGAATATAGGAATTAAAATATTTAATTGATTAACTTATCACGGAGCTAAATTAAATTATATGAACCTTAGAATCTTCTTGTTTACAATAGGAAGATTAACTGGAATCACATTATCAAATTCATGTACTTCTAATAATAGTATTAATGTACATTCAAGGTTATTTATCAAATAACATCCAACGCTAGCTTAAAAAAAAAATGCTTAACCATTCATTTTCGTCCCCTTTCGATTCAAGTTTAGTCTACGTTTCTTCGATTATAACTAGTTTTTTTATCACAATTTCCGTTACTTATCGAATGTAATGCATCGAAGAACATAAAAAGAATGAGAATCAAGTTTAGTCTACGTTTCTTCGATTATAATTAATTTTTTATCGCAATTTCCGTTACTTGTCGAATGTAATGCATCGAAGAGCATAAAAAGAATGAGAAGAATCTTTCCCCTGCGGCGGAGATACCGTTCAGCATTGATTTACTTCTATCAACACTGGAACTTAACGATTCATTGTCGTAGCCGTCAATGAGATAACGGTCGAAGGAGAAAAAAACCGTCGGTACTCGTAATTAAACAGTTGACTTTGGATCAATTACCGTAGTTATTACTGGGTGACGATCGCTGCTGTCGACGTCTTCTTACGCAACAAGAGGGTGTGCATCGGAAAGAGAAATCCGATTGGCTAGTGCACAATGCATGGCGGATTAATTGCTGTTACAATTCAATTTTTAGTATATTTACGAAAATTGGTATTTAGTTATTTGCGAAAAAATTTAATTTTTATTGTAATATTCGCGATTCAAGTTATGTGGACGATTCGCGATTCCTCATGTGCACGAAGCTGATATCAATATCATCTATGACAGCGTCATCTTTTTTATTTTTAAAAGTTCTCTAGGGACCACATACTAAATTCGTATTCATTCGCGTATAAATTTTCTTGACATACTTAGGTGTTGTATACTAAGATGACATTAGGGGTTGTTACTAACAAGATAAAAATACTATCGAATAAATAACCATAGCGTGATAAATTCATTTTGATGCTAATTCATATACCTCAAAATATAATTTTTGTCTGATAAATTTTTCTTGTGGGTATAATTTTTTAAGGCTCGCATTATAATATTTCATCCCCAGTATAGGACTTTTAATCAAATCTATCAATTACATTTTATATATTCAAAGTCTTTGTACATATTGAGAGTTTCTGTATAAATTATACTTCTATCAAACGATTATCCTGTACAATTAATTTTCGATTATCAATGCAAATTTATTCTGCACAATCACTCATCGCTGTCTTTTATTATTATGTTCAAAGAAGATGTCATTTATGTAACCATCATAGACAAAAGTTAGACGTTTATGTACATATGTACGTCACAAAAGAAACAATTAAACGTGACAAGTACTGCTTTGAAGTCGATGATAAGATGTAACAAAGGATTCTTTATATTAAGTCTTATTACTATAAGTATACTTATACGTTCAGTATAATATCTCTTTATTCTAATATTCTAAATAGTTAGCGGTTAAACTTCGTTACGGATTTAATTGGCAGTATGTTCATTTATTTTTAAATTAATATTGAACAATTTATACAAATACAGATAGTATTGATAAATAGCATCGATTGATTTCTGAATAAATTTCTTTTCCTAAATATTATTTTTTTTTATTGTCAAAAACGTTCTTATTACGTTTTTATACCATCTCAATTACTGCATTTTGCTACAAAAAAAATTGCTCCGTTGAAAATTTCTGCTACAATGTAATCGTGTATGAAGTACACGCAGTGTTAATAGAGTGCATCATCCAAGATAGCTATTATATTAAACAAAGAATTTTATCCGGTTAAGAAATCGTCTGATATCAGTATTCTCTAACGTCAACGTGAACTTGCATTTAATATTCATTCGTCTGCTGTGTAAATTGAACTGGTTGAACTTTCCTTCTTCGAACTTTGTTCGGGTCAAATTGAGCAAACTTCCCCGACGAGTGAGTCACAGAGTTCGATAATTAAAATGCATCATCTAAAACACAATTTTCTCGTGCAATCTTATATTAATATTGGGTAGAAAAATATTACTGCCAAATTGATATGTAACGAGATTCAGTGAAACTGACTCATGATTCTAAAAGTCTTTATTCAATTTCTACGAATTAAAACCGCGAAGTGTTGAAAATGTGAGTATATAACATTGTTAAGATGGGTAAAGAAAATTGAAACTTTTGATAAAAATACTTGATGGTGATAAATATTGCTGTACAATTGAAATAGTTGAAATAATTTTGTTAAATATGTATTTTCCTCTGTTGAGAATATATAGTTTTTTTAACAAGTGCTGTCGTTATAAGTTAAATTTACATACGTGTTGTTAATTTCAGAAATTTGCTGATTATCGATAACAGGTGCTACGTTCTTTTAACCTGTTACATCTGCTTTATTGACATTTATTCGTGACAATACAAGATTATGCAACGAATATATTAGAGTACATGTTCGTTTTATTACCAGTAGCGTATCTAGGCAGTTACCATAAAGGTGAACTGATATTTGTCATAAAAAGTTATGAAAATGAGTAAACAAAATTTGGCAATTCATCAAATTTTATGTCGGAGTTGTTGAATTAAAATACAATGTTTAATATAACTAATCAGTAAAGAGAATCAGCTCCTTATCGATAGTAGCGCTATTACTCTTTATGATCCATATAATCAATCTAATCGATATAATTCATATAATCTATATAATCTATGTAATCCATAATAATCCATATAATCCATATAATCCATATAATCTAGATAATTCATATAATCAATAATTCATATGAACAATTTCTCCATAAATTTTATTGCACACACAATGTGTATCTAACAAATAATCAGCTATCAAACTCGAACAATAGATTTATTCTAATAACTAAAATAAACAAATATAGTACAACGTTATAAAATTGAGTGTACATGTAACAAGTTTGAATCATAATTAATTCTAACTGTAACATTTAGAATAATTGTTAGGAAACATGAAAATGCTATGTATTATTCATAGGTTAATAACAAGGAAGTGCTTGCAATGGCAAATGGTTACAAACAGGGTACCTCCGTGATCTTTCAAGATATCCATTTCATTAAACACGCAATTGCGGTTTTAATATAGTTTCATTTACTGTTGTTACACAATTCCCGTAACACTTGTTTCACGATGTGCAGAACGTGTGGAAACAACTGAAAATGTTATACGCGTGTTACAGTTAAAAAAATTCGATTCAAGATCAATCGATGTTACAGTAAATCAAAAATGAATACAATTCTTTCTTTAATTATTAGAGTACACACGATGTACTATGATAAATATTTTGAACAAAAGTTTTAAGTTTGTTACAAATTACAATACAAATTTCCAAATAAACAATGCAAAGAATATACAACCAATATACATATACAGAGAAATATACGAATATACATATAAAAAAAACGAAATATCAAATTTCAGTGAGATTTAAGGGCAAAAATATTAATCATGTACATCGAAATAGCTTATGTAAGAAAAATAGAAACACAATTCATTCTTCTACTTACAAATTCGAGGAGGTGTTTAGTTAACTATGTAAGACGTTTTCATGCAAATTAGACGGCTTAGAATATATTGCGCGAATGAAACACCTCGGAACCATTCAACATTCAAGGAAGAAAAACATCAGTTTTCCTGTGGGATTTTCCGAAATCGCACATCGCTGAATATCTCATTAACATAAGGAAAAACAATAGCACCGTTTATAATATTGGGAAACACAAGGAGAAAATGAATTTTCAAGATCAGAAATCTATACTATTAATGTCTTTGTTTTCAAGCACAGTGCGTAATGACTCATTTCTTTCAATTCATTACACAAATCTTAAATTCTCCATTTTTCTAGCTTGAATTCTCATTGCTGTTTTTTTATATTTAGTAAAATACATCGATTTTTTTATATTTCGAGAATAATTACATGATAATGGATTTACTGGACGCATTCTAGTTTGCTTTATACACATCTGCGAATGTAGGTGCAACCATGTTACAAATACCAATGTATGTACATATTCATAATATGTATGTAGATGTACAGTGATCAACAAGTTTGATCATGAATATCTAGAGTTATGGAAAGATTTGATCTGGCAAAATGTTTATGATCCTAATATTTTGCATACCTTTCTGTTCTTAGCAACATAACATGATATTTTGCATATCTTTTTATTCTCAGTAAAATATGATATTTTGCATGATATTCTATTCTTACACATTTTAACTTAACATTTTAAATATTTAAAAATTTAAACTCTCTTGCAAGTCCATTCAAATAGCATATCAGTTAAAGAAATTACGAAAACCATTTAGAAACAAAATTTTCCTATATTTCAGAAGATAACATATTCAAGATAAGTTACTGGGCTACAATTGTATTTATCAACAATCGCTAATTGCAAAAAAAGTATAATTTTTCTAAACGGCTTTTTATAATTTATCAGTTAAAATATATAATTATGGGACATTAATAAATTGCGAAAATTGAAAGAATATATTATACAGCTAGATAAAAGCCACTATGGTGTGTAACTTTCTGAGGCTAGTATGCTTAAATGTCAGCCTTCAAACGTGAAATGGCGTTACTAATTTCGACGTGGAAATGAAATTACAGTTTCTTTTACAACACAGCGTGTACAAACAGTTGATCGGCACAAAAGTAGCAGACTTGCATTTTCCCTTCAATCACCGTCGAGCAATGTCTTTTTGCTCCAAAATTGCCTCCCGGGAGGGGGAAAAAAATGAGAACAAGATTCTTCGGTAATGCGTTCGTACCATTTGATCCTTTATTACGTTTAAGTATAGCAAGTGACGAGGAAACCAGTTTCATACAAAAAACCGATCGACGGGTTCATGTGAACCGTAAAATGGTACGGTAACCTCGAGACAGTGGAAACCAGCCTTCGTGCGTGCAACTTCGTCCACCTTCTTGGGAGACTCGTATGATCTACGTATATCGCCAGTCTTTCTAGATCGATGGCTTTCATCGTTTTAATAGCGAACGAAGAAATCGCTGGTTCTTATGCGAGAAATGCATCGCGTTCGAGGGCGTTGTCTTTCGCGCGAATAAATTTCGTGCCCGAGGACAAACAATCCCTGAGGCTGCTCTGATAGAATTGCAAAAGCAACCTACTTTGAGTTTCATAAAACGTCGAACGTGAAAATACGTACGTGAAAAATTGAAATTATTGCGAGACTTAACCAGGTCATGTTCAATTAGCAAATGGGGCACTTGCCCCGGGCGTTTGGGGGCTTTCGCGGTTTTCAGGATTTTAATCGATCGAGATTCTCTCGGATTAAAATTTAGAACGATTTAATTTATTTTACCATTCAATTGCATTAAAACTTTGCTAAAGTTTGGTTATATTGTCGTGAAGAGTAACGAATCTCTAATTAATGAATTTGGTAATAGAACTAGTTTCATGTGTTTAGTATCTTTTAAGTTCAACAATGCTACATAGTTTAATAAGTACGAAATAAATTAACATACCATAACTGTTGTTTTGCGTTTTCTTCATATCACTGTCTGGCTGTGCGGCTATTTTGTTTCTTTGCGATACGTTCACTTTTTATGTTCGTTAATGTGTTATCTGTAACATACGAACGATGGATATTCGTGAATTTTTGTCTGAACACAAACTTAGTATCGATTTTAATATTTTATGTAAGAATGATTCGATGATGAATGATTAATTTATCGGGAAAGAAACGGACTTCATGGTTAGGAATAACTTCCCTGTGACTGTAAGGGAAAAAATGTTGAAGACTAAATTTATTGCAAATAACGTAACAAGTTATCGTCCTTCATTCGTGTAAAAAAGTTAATTATCTTTTATCGATTCATCGGAGAAAATGCTAATCAGCTATTTTTTCTTCCAATTTCAAAATATCCTGTAGTTCTAGGAAAACAGATTATGAGAAAATCTACTTGTTCTATAACTTTGTTTGTGAAACCTAGTTCGGACTTAATTGAGGCGATGGAATTACTAGTCTGATCAAAGAATAAAATATGTTGATATATTTTCATATAATATTTAATATATCAATATGTTATTTCTGTATGTAATAATCGTAAATATGTTAGGTGCATAATGCATATTTATTGAAGGTGCATAAATTATCAGATAGAATGTTTGAAACGACAATTATATTAAAAGCAAACTATACTTTTACTTATCGATGATACAATTGAAAGAGGTGAAGATACAAAAAGAACTCCACGTGCCCACGAAAGAAGAGCACTGAACCTTCGAAACATACGCGTTATCGAATAAACTAAACCAGTGCAGTAGGTCTGAGTTAACTCGAGATAAAGGAAATTCCATATTACACCAAATCTGAGTTAACCCGAATTAAGTCGTCAGCAGTTGACCAATCCATCATTTTCCATCTGAACTGTTATCTCTACTTCATTCTTTTTATTTCGGCAAGAGTGTTTCCTATCTGATGGTTGCATCCGACCAAAAAATTCAGAGAAAAACAAGAAAGTCGAAAAGCTCGAAGAAACTTGTAACTGCAGTTTCTTCAAGAAAAGAAATTGAAAGAATTATAATTCTGGTCTACTGCGTGTAAAATTGAAAGGAGATTGATCAATTCTTTATTGAGATACGACAGACAAATTAAGATAAATGGTTTCGAAAAAAATGTGATCAAAACACGTTAATAGTGCGTCATATTCTTAGAACGTGTCGAGGGATGTGTTGATTGTTTTCGACTCAACGTCGCTGAACAAAACGTTTCGCAACGCAAACGTTACCTCGTTAAACGCCCATGAATCTTCGATCGTATCGAACGTCGCACGATTACCAAACTGCAGAAACATTGATTACAGATGTTAAAAGTGTTCGCGTGTCTCCATTTAGCCCGAAGAATCAGGACAATGCGAGTCTCGTTAGAAGGCCAGAATGTTATTGACCTGCATGTGACAGGGGGAAAGGGAAAGCAAAAAGAAAAACGATTAAAGTAGCTACACGGTGAGCAAAGAAAATCGCGAACATCCACGATTCGCGATCGTTCGGGTACTTGAGGTGTCGACGATTATTATCGTGGATTATTATTATACGGGATGAGCAAGAATGATAATTACGCGATTACATGCCGCTACTTGGAATCCTACGAATGGCGTTCACGCACGATTGTAGATAATTTGCGATTTTTCTGAGACGATGTAATGCCGATTCTTTGGCGTATAAAACCTTGTGGAAGCGCTGACATGCAAGTGGCATGCGAAACTAATTGCGAGCGTTTTTGCGATTAGATACAGAATTGATGCTGGCGCCAACATTAACCCTGTGCACTTGAAGATATTTCTGCTGTTGGCAGGTGGCGATTTTATTATTTTTCAGTCTGATGAATTCTTTCAAAGTTGTTATTTTTTATATTATTAATTATTGGTATTGTTCACTGTGTTTATATATTGTATGTATAATACTGTATACTGTTTAATATATGTAGCACTGTATAAGTGTAGGACATGTAGGATACTGTATACTGTGTGACATACATATAACACTGTCTACGGTATGACATTTATAACTTTCTATGCTGTATAACATGTATAACACAGAATACTGTATAACATATGTAACACTGTATACTATATAACATATGTAGTACTGAATACTGTAGGACATGTAGGATACTGTATACTGTGTGACACATATAACACTGGCAACTTTATTAATGCAATCACACTTGCATTACACGTCAGTAGGTTTAATGTTAAACTACAAGATAATGTTTTTAGTATGAGTGGTGAAATAAGGATTTAACTCTGAATATTTTTCGAAATGCAACGATGCACAATTTATAATTATATCAATTACGAACCTTATCGCATGGAAACAGAATTTGAATTCACAAAACGATACCAAACTTCGTTGAAACACAGTTCACTGTTCACTGATCTTCACGAAAACTCAGATACTCAACATTCATTAGGCCGCAGTTAATATCGTTAACAAGAGTTGACCGATTAATTGGACAAATACGTTCCCAAGGTATTTATAGCTGATAGATTTACCTTGAACCGCTGTTTACAAGATACTGCAACATTAATCAGTCTACTGCTCAACTATCATAGCTGTTCAAGAGATTTATCTTATTGTTCAAAAACATCTGATCCCTTAGACTCAGCATTACAAAATGTTTTGATTTACGAGTGTACCAAAGAAATGCGTCAAAGGATGTGATGCAACTGTAGATAACAGAGTACGAAGTGTACGATCGAACACTTTCCATTTGTTGATTTTCATTTTTCTATTCGATATTTTACACGCATAGTTGATTAGTTGCTGTTACGTCAATACGCGTTCGAAGAATGGTCTCTTAACTTTGCAACTTTGATCTGCAACTATTTACGAAAACATTCTTTCTATTTATTATATCGTTCACTTATGGTCGAGAGAGATGTAAGACACCTCGTAGTTATGAAATATTAAATTTTATATTGTAAAATATAACCTTTACTAGTATTTTAATTGCATTTGTTTATAGAAATTGTTTATAATACACTTTTTAATCTAATACTGTAATTATCTTGTTATACTGCATAACTTGTGAGAATTTTATTAGTCGAATGTGAGGAAATTTGAAAATTTGTAAGTATTAAAATATCAGATTTGAAAATTTGTTAACTGAACTTGTTAACTTCTGGCATTCAGACCTCTGGTGGTTTGGTTACCACATTTTCATTAATTACTACAAACCACTGTGTAGTGCATTACACAAGCTTCCAGACATAATCAAATTTCAAGAGCCATTGATTACATAACGTATGCAGATGTCAGAGTGTTAACATTGTTTTTACACGCACAATTCACACAGAATGTTTATGTGTCCAGAAGAGTACATTACGTATATCTTTCCATCTCGACAAGAAAAATACATGACGAAATCGATTATGATCATATCAATCGCGTTAATTTGTTGACGCTAGATGAATATCCAAATGGAGCATTCTACTTAACATACGTAACTACTGTTATTTCAAAAACGATGTACAAGTATGTCTTAAAACCAGTTGTCGATATTGCGTAGTTGAAAATGTTTCTTTTCATATGTACACCATAATTCTTCGACTTGAAATCACCAACTAGTCGTTGCCAGTATTTCTCAACAGAAATTCTCGGTAGAAATTAAATATCTTTGCATGTTTTTTTCGAATGCTGAGGAAAATAGCTACAGGAATTTCCAGGCATCGAGGAAATGTAATTGTTAATGCGTGTATGCGTGCTTGATGATTTGAATTAACATTAAGTGCCGTAAATCATGCAAAATTCATGCAGTTCATCATTTTCATGACATTCAGATAAACATTAGGCTTCAAGTCTATAAACTTGAAGAGTAAAAATAAATATGGCTGAAATATTGAAATCTATTACCATATTAAATATGGAACCATAATTTCCTTTTAATTAATCGTTTCAGATTTCTTACATTTAATTCTAAATAAGATGAAAAAACATTTAATAGCAATAAAAAGAGGATTCCCAAGAATATAATAGCAAACACAAATTTTTACTTCTACGCGCCGGTAGACATCGTAGTTTCTTTAGCACACTATCAGTAATTTGCATTTTAACAAAAGTTCGTTATTATATTAATAACTGCAATTTAATTTATTTCCGTATCTGCTATGACTTCAAAGCAGCTAAAAAAAAAAGAAACAATTTCTCTTCTGTGTCATACGAATTGAAGACATAAAATAAGTTTGAAAGTGAAGCTCGTGGTTTGATTAAAAATACAACCTGAAGTACTTAATTAACAATAAAAGTTAGAATTTGCAAAAGTATAATCATTCGTATATTCAGAATAGATTTAAGGGCACAATAAACAAGAATATTATTTTTAACAAATTTCTAAAAGAGATTAACACTATTACGTATAAAATTACAAAAATTTACGGTTCTACAAAATGTGCGGCCATCAAAGTGTTATGTAAAAAAATAGCAATTAAAATGTCAGAAAAAGTAAATTTAACAAAGTGTAATATTTCCTGTTAAACTTTGTCAAGTTAAAATGAAGAATATATTTCATTTTCATAAAATGAAGAATACATGCAAACCATAAAAGCAAAACAAGTTTGCAAAAATTAAACAGCTCGAACGTCAAACTGAAATTGATTAGTATTGATTTATGAGGCTTTAACAAGCACGTTGAAAACACGTTTCAGAATCGGTTACGAAACGGAAGTTACTTGAACAGACTATGCTTCAGATAAGAAGCGTTGTCGTTAGTGCACTAGAAATGATAACCAAAATCGCATTTCGTTTGTTACAGTTCCCATCACTACGATGAACGCCATGAATATGGTGCGACTTGCATGCACCGGATGTGACTCGTGTCTGTACACGCGTGAATATTTATACAGGAACAGGAAACAGTTGTCTCAAAATTCTTAACCTCGCGGTTACCTGTTTTTCGTTCATTGCCACTTTGATGATTTTTATGCATAATTTACATCGATATTATTAACAGGAAAAAATGTATAACTTTGAGGTTATACCGGTTAAGATAAGGGACAATATCCGAGATTTTAAAAACGAATAAGAATTAATTTAGAGTATTTATCGAATTTTCATTTAAAAGTATTATTTATCTTCGTTATTGTTCAATAATTAACTGTATCATATTAGAAGAGATATTACAGCATCCTCTCGTTATATTGCCATACCAAGGTAAGAGGTCTAAACTTTCTAAATGGAAATTTTTTTTATTCTGCATGATACCGCCGCCATTGAAAGTTGCTCGATGTAACAATAAAGTCCATCGAAAAATCACTCGCACGTAACCTGAGATCGAATGAATGTAACGAAAATCGAGGGCAATCATTCTCGTTTTACTCGAGAAAGTCCACACGGCATTGAACTTCGTCCACTGTTGCATTTGGCTGCAGTCGCTGTGATCGAATCAACTGCGCATATTTGTTGGCCCGTTGTTATGTTAAGGCACCAGAATGTCTGTGCTAAAAAAGAATTATTTAACCCGTTCATTCCCGGAGGTCGAGATTACATTATCTCCGAAACGGAACGTTCTATCATAAACCAAAATCTACGCGAATGGTTCAGATCAATGCTTATGAGAATCCTATTGTAACAAATTCCAGAATTTATATACATTCTGAAATAAATACATTTTGTACAACTGTGATTGGATTGCTTAATACTATACCTGTTATTAATACTATATGACGTAATGTACATATTTTACAGTGTGCTATAAATAAAATGTAAATATGGCGGAAACCATCTGATGAAAACAATATGGTTCCAACTATGAGAATGGAGGATCAATGTTATGGCAGTTACTAAGCAAATGTTAAGTTACTGAAGCAAATATTATGTTCGTACATTCAACTATGGATAAAATTAAAAATTTCAGTGTAAAAGATCAGATAAGACAATTTTCTGAAAATTTACAAATAGATAATCAATTTTATTGACATGACTCGACTTAAACGGTGTTTGTTAAAGAATGAGATTTATGTAACGTGTCAAAATTATTAAGTAGTCATGACTTCGACTTTAATCGAAAACAAAATGAAGAAGTTGTAATAAATAAAACCAGCAAGACTGTAACACGGAAATAAGGAAGAATATCTCAATCTCGTTAACAAAAAATTTAGTGGAATTTGTACAAAACAGTTATAAAAACTTTGCTGATGCATGCAAAGAACATAACAAAATATTACAATTATAATTAATATTACGTAGATTCATACGTATAAATTTTGTGGCAGTAAAATATATTTATTTTTGTATATTTTTCGAGTACTGATAATTAAGTTCTACACAATATAGTATACAGAAGTTAGAAAAAAATCATCTTATTAATCGAACAAAGGAGACCATTATAATTGTATAAGCTCCATACTTCATAATATTGTAATAATAAATAAACTTTAAAAGCTACAACAAAATTTGTGTTGTGTTTCAACATTTGCCTGGAAATAAATAATGCAATTAATATAATCTTGATATTTACTTGGACCTGTTCCACGACATTTGTAATTGCAACGAGAAGTTTTCAGTGATCGTACAGTTTAATATAACCCCGTAATACATTCGCGAAACGCCTCTTCATAAAATCGAAAATCGCCGGGAAACTGTTGCATGAATCACTCTACACACGTGTTCGTTTAAAAAGCATTTCAGCACCCACGTATACTCACACACGTTCTTGATTCTATAAGAGTAACCTTGATTTTCATGCACGATACACGAAAATGAAAGACATTCTGCCAATTTTCCGTGTGACACAACAGAAACAGTATACAGTTAATTCGTTTCTGTCACAGAACTTGAAATTATGGTACTTTCGATTTTTCTTTACGAATAATTTATAGTGTCTATTATTAACATTGTAACATATCTTTCACTGAACTCGCAATGATAGAGATAGTTTGTTTGTTTGTTTATAAAAATACATTTTGTACAGAATTGGTTATTATTTATGGTGTTATGAATTGGATAATATTAGTAGATTTTTAGAAACTTTGTTGTTCTTTATCAACGGTATTTCAAATATGCTGCACTTCCACTGCTGATATAAATCCAACGATAACAGATAGAAAAATGAGAAATTATATAATCGCACCATAAAACAGAATTTTTCGAAACAATTTCATCGAAGAAATTATAATCTCTCCTAATACTCGTTAAGATTAATTTTTTTTTAATTTCCGTTAACCACGATAGTCTTTCGTGATAAGTCGACATCGGGATTAAATTAAGATCTAATTATCTCTGTTTATCGCATCAGAGTATTAAACTTACGGCTATTCATAAGCTTTACAGCTTTTCAAGTCCTCATCAGTTTTGAGATAAAGCGAACAAAGATATCTCACATGCTGCTGATGTGGAATTTCTAATTTCAAATTTTTTAACTTTTATATTTTCAAGTTATTATATTATCAAATTTTCTGGTTAAATAGTCTCCAAGTTCTCAAATTCTGAACTTTGTTAAATTACAAACTTTTAAGTTTTTATATTCACAAGTAATAAAATTTTCGAATTTTTATGCACTCATATTTTAAACTATGCAAGTTTCTAAGTTCTGAATTTTTTAAGTTAAATTTTTACATTTCTTAATTTCTACATTTCTACATTTCTAAATTTCTAAATTTCCAAGTACCCAAAACTTCTTAATTTTAAAATACTTGAATTCCCCAATTTTGCAATCTTAAAATTCCCAATATTCGCAATTATAACGAAAGAAAGTCCCGACACTCTTGTGATAATTCGTCAATATCATGACGAATGACAAAATCCCCTTTTCTTATATCGCCATATTTGTACATAAGCCTCTGATGCTCGATGCGTAGAATGAAAGATAAGGTAATCTGTTCAGCGATTAACATTTTAACCTAAAATTGTATTTTAAACGAAGAGATATGTGTAGAAAGTTTTTACTTCATATCAAAAAAACGAAAGCTGTAAAAACGAAGAATTAAGACAAACTTTTAGTTATCTCTAATTAAAATTATTATAAGAAGATGAAGAATGAATTATTGTGAAACTTGATATAATGAATGAAGTCGTATTAATCTCACATAAAAGTATAAAAGTATTAAATCCACAAGAAATATAAAAAGCACCATATCATAATTTGCACTTTTATTATTAGACTTATCAATTGTAAAAAATGAAAAATTAAAGAATGAAAATATATGAAAATAAAAAAGTAATATTTTATATGAATACTTAATAAAGAGTTTCAATAATTATTGGTATGCTAACTATATAATTTTTTAACTAATAAGTTTCTTATACTTTCAGTACATTTATTTTCTTTTAATGAATCTAAACTTTTCACGGTTCAGAAGGTTCTTCCAACAGGGTGCTCATTCAATCTCGACCTTGTATTAAGCTCGGTTTCATCTTAATTTGCAGATTATATAATTCTACAGATAATACTAGTAAGACACAAATAGATTTTGATAGGGAAATGAGAACGTGAATTCGGATTAACAAGTGCATTGAAGGAAATCATCGTTTATCAAAGCATATTTTTAGAGGGAACATCTGCGAATGACTGAAATCTAATACTAATATTTGCTGCATTAACATAACGGGATAAATTTTAACTTTTTATGAATGAACCAGGTTCAGAATATTTACAACGCACAAAATATTGCCGGAAGAATTTTGTAAACAGGTTTCGGGAAAATGTGCAAACAATGTTTATAATAAAATATTGTTAGGTTTCACAGATTTATGATTCTTTAGATTCTAGATTGTTTAGATGAATTATGTACGTTATTTCATAATTGTAATTCATACAATTTTTACATTAATATTAATTCGTGAGTCATAAGCTTCAACAATGTTTACTTTTTTTTAATATGTATTTAAAATTATTCTAGTATTTAAAAAATACTAAAATCGTTCAAACGAATTTTACACTAACTCAGCTGGTTAAAAAGATGGTGTCAGAACTCAGTATGTTTACTTTTTCTTGTTAATGTAACTTAACTTTGTATAATCTAAAATAAAATTAACGACTCCACCCCTTTTTTAAATACCCTAGATTTTTTTAGTATCCTTATGGAATCTTATAGGTCTCAATTTTCGTATCACTTTACGACCACCAAAATTACAAGTTAATTTGATCTCGAAAATGCAGCTGAACGTCATGTGGCACGTGTGAAACGTGACGAGGTTAATTGACAGATACAAAGTAAATTACTGCATCTCCGCTATCTTTTTAATTCGAGTGATTGATCTCAGCAATACGAGCAATAAATAATTGCTAAGCTATTTAATCTTCACGTCCGATAACTTTTACCCTTTCTGTCTGAACTTTCTTGTCGGATATTTCTTCAAGAGATACGTACACTTAACTATTTAACAATTGAATAGTCATTTTTTATTCAACCATAATAAAATATGCGAAATATATACAAACACTTTTGTACTTATAACTTATATTTTTGTGCTTGTATTTTGTATTTATATTTTTGTACTTATATTTTTGTATTTATATTTTTGTACTGATATTTTGTATTTATATTTTGTATTTATATTTTGTATTTATATTTTTGTACTGATATTTTGTATTTATATTTTGTATTTATATTTTGTATTTATATTTTTGTACTAATATTTTTGTACTTATATTTTTGTATTTATATTTGTGTACTAATATTTTGTATTTATATTTTTGTACTAATATTTTTGTATTTATATTTTTGTACTTATATTTTTGTATTTATATTTTTGTACTTATATTTTGTATTTATTTATTTGTATATATTTATGCCCAGAAGTATATAATATTTACGTTTGAAATTATATAATTATTTATACCTAAAAATTTCTAAATTTTCTAAAATATTTAATCTTCAGCATAAAACTCTTCGAGTAACAAATTACATAAAAATGACCCAAGACGTTCCAAGACTTGAAGTCTGAAATCGAGATGCATTTAAACTATTCGATGCAATTCACGGGTTATCTCTTATCAGAAATATGCAATTCAAATGTATCAGTACACACAATTCATACACGCTTTGACAGGATAACGAGATGTTGATTTTATTTACAAAACTGCGTTTCGTAACACGCGCAGCGATAAATGAACAGCAACATTATCGGCGCAAAACACTGTATCCGATCCTCAATGTTGTAACATCATCATTAATCACTATCGAAAAAAACCGAAGAAACAAACAAATAATTTCGACATCGACAGTTTGTTACATACCTTCCCTGTATCGCAACGAACAGATGTTTCTGTAGATACGTTCGATTCCTCTCCTTTCCCGTCAAATCTGATGCATCGACGTTTTTGTTTCAAAATGCAACACAGCGATCAACTGTTCTCGAAACTCAGTCAAATACCGCGCTTTCCCGCCAATTTCAAACTATTTTAAAACGGGAACAAACCTTTCATTCAACAATTTATCTGCCACCCAGTGTTCAGAAAATCGTGCTATTGAATGATCGTTTTTGACGGAAAAAGGTGTTTAAATGAAAAGAGAGAGGAGTTTGGAGATAGAGGATTGATGGATTATGCGATCACGGATTATTTGAAATTTAAGTGCAGTATAGTACGTGTGTCACTACGTCGACCATGCGTCGTGCACGAGCTGCGACGATCAACTGAAACACGAGGGAAGCGTTTACTCGCGCGTGTTGTTCGTGCGAAACTGACTCGATCACTCGCGCGACTCCGCTTTGGGACTCTACAACTGCGCAAGTTACACGCTAGCGTTCGTCGTACTCCAATAATACAAGGAACAACAGGTGACAATGGTCATCTCGGTCTTTCAGATTCTTACGCGGTTTTTCCTTCAAATGAAACTAGATAATATGAGCGAGTGATGGGCAATTACGATCGCGAGAGCACCGTCTCGACGGACCGTGGGAACTGGAGTGCACTCGCGGACATTCATCAGCAAATTTCTCATTTCTATGTCTAGCGATTTCTAGGTTCGCAGATTTCTATAATATTAGGTTATGAAGTTACTGAGTTGTAACATTAATTATTTTAATTTTGTTAGTTAAATTATTCACTTATTTAATTACCAAAGCACTAAATTAGTGAATTACTAAATTAGCTGAGTATTAAGTTATTGAATTGCTAGGCTATTACCAAGTAACGAAATAATATAATTTTCTAATTTTTTTGTTGCTATATTATTAAATTTCTAAATTTTCTAGTTGCCAAATTTCTAAATTTCTATATTTGTAAATTAGTAAATTAGTAAATTAGTAAATTTGTAAATTTCTGAATTTCTGAATTTCTGAATTTCTGAATTTCTGAATTTCTAAATTTCTAAATTTCTAAATTTCTAAATTTCTAAATTTCTAAATTTCTAAATTTCTAAATTTCTAAATTTCTAAATTTCTAAATTTCTAAATTTCTAAATTTCTAAATTTCTAAATTTCTAAATTTCTAAATTTCTAAATTTCTAAATTTCTAAATTTCTAAATTTCTAAATTTCTAAATTTCTAAATTTCTAAATTTCTAAATTTCTAAATTTCTAAATTTCTAAATTTCTAAATTTCTAAATTTCTAAATTTCTAAATTTCTAAATTTCTAAATTTCTAAATTTCTAAATTTTTAAATTTCTAAATTTTCAAATTTCCAAATTCTCAAATTTCCCAATTCTCAAATTTTCCAATTCTCAAATTCCCCAATTCTCAAATTTCCCAATTCTCAAATTTCCAAATTCTCAAATTTCCAAATTCTCAAATTTCCAAATTCTCAAATTTCCAATTCTCAAATTTCAAAATTCTCAAATTTCCCAAATCTCAAATTTCCAAATTCTCAAATTTCCAAATTCTCAAATACCCAAACACTCAAATTCCCAATTCCCTCAAATTCTCAGATTTAATGCATTTGTCACTGAAAGTAATAAGTGCCTAGCAGCCTCTAAAATATTATACAACATAATAAAATTTTACCCCATCCACTTTTTTATCAACATATGGCACAAAATGTTCTAAACAATATTTCAAATATTAAATTTTAAGCATCACACACAGATGTACTAATATTATTACATCTTATGCTATTAGAACATACACATACATACGTGTATTATTACATACGCTGTACTATTACTATTGCACCATTATACGTTGTGCTATTACACCATATAAGAAGTCCTATACTATACCATTACATTCTGCATATAGATTTCCATACAATTACCCACTAATTTAACAAAGTAGCTAAAGCTCAGTATGCACGATGAAACAGTATGCATTCGCAATCAATGCGGTAACGTTAGGGGAATGGAAGGTACTAGAACTCTCGAATGCATCGCCGTTAATTCTACAATTTATTTCGTTATCGGTTACGCCTATCATTCCATTTATAGAGTACAATGGAATCCCTAATCGACTTGTTTTTCTATTAACGATTCATCGTCAACAAACTTGCCGCAATCAAGGCGTATGCATAGCAATGCATACGATCAAATTAATATACACTCTATGGTATGTTATATTATATACGGTGAGTTATGATACTCGTTTCGTATGCGATTACATGTACATATGTGTACACGTGGTTTTAGAAATGTCAGCTTAATCGAGGTTAATGAAGGCACATCTGCATCGCAATGATGTTTACGTTCAAAATAAACCTACTGAACGTTAATATTTGAAGATTAGCGTGACACGTGTAATTTTATGTAGATACTTATAATACATTGTGCAGGATTTACGGTAGTGAAGTATTGACTGTAATAAGTTTATTGAATTATTTAAATTAGGATGGTAATTCAATGAAGAGTCGAAAGTATGGCTATAGAGATGCCTTTAAAAGGAAAGGGTACTAGATGTCTTTTTTATATATTATTTAATATGACATTTCTTA
This sequence comes from Megachile ligniseca, assembly GCA_945859555.1. Lineage (NCBI taxonomy): Eukaryota > Metazoa > Arthropoda > Insecta > Hymenoptera > Megachilidae > Megachile > Megachile ligniseca. The sequence continues at coordinate 9,429,830 of OX243777.1, forward strand.
AAATTCATTTTTGTATTCGTTATACTTTTCATTTTTGTATTACTTAGAAATGAACTATCTAGAGTTCATGAAATAATTCGAGAATTTTGCACAAGGAAAATTTAATAAAATGACTGTTTGGTAATTTGGCAATTTGGCAATTTAGAAGTTTAATAATTTAGACATTTAGAAATGTGACAAACTGGCTGTTTGGTAATTTGACAGTTTAGAAATGTGATAATTTGGCAATTTAATAATTAAGAAATTTAGAAATTTGGCATCTTGGAAATTTAAAAATTTGATGAGGGAAATTTAATTTGTTAATTTGAAAATTTAGAAATTTAGAAATTTAGAAATTTAAAAATTTGAAAATTTGGAAATTTAAAAATTTGAAAGTTCTTGGGTAATTAAAGAATATAAGAATGATCTCATCCGTTTGAAACCTACAAAAACTAATAATGAACACACATAACAATCGTCGACTCATTTGCAAGGTTTACTAGTAGCAACATGAAATATTGATTGAGACAACATAGACATTTTGATATCGAAACGGTTATCTGTTTAAATGACCTTTAGTGATGAAGGTTTGAGATCGCTTAAATAGTCTCGTTGAGCCAATTTGCGCGTAAGAAGCATCTCGAAACACGAAGATTAAAGGAACCATGAAGAAAGAAATTATAGAGATATTATGACTCATTTTAGAACTCACAAAAAGAATAGAATGCCGGACGCGAGTTTAAACGGTTGTAATTTCTATGATGTGTCAAAAACGGGTCAGACGCGTGCAGAATAAAATGAAATATTCTTCATTGCTTTTATAAATATTAATATATAAAATAATCTAATACAGTAAATAACAAATATTGCCTTTAGAACATCATTTCATTCATTACTTCTCAAATTAATCTTAACAATATGTGTTAAAGAATGAACGATCGAAATGATAATGAAAGAGATCAGCAGTATCGCCGTCTGATATAAACAAAAATAAATAAGCTTTTAATGAAACGAATGAATCATTATACAAATATTTGTATAAATTCATCGTTGATAAGAACCTAAACGTGTTAAATCATATGTATACTGCCGTTTACAAATTTGAAGTTCATTATGATTTCGGAAGACAAAATGTCTGCTTCGCTTGAAATGGTGAGCTGGAGAATAAAAGTCCAAATGCAGTTATTTATAGAAAATTACGTACAAATTTTGACGTAATCAAAGTTTTATATCTCACGTTAATTATAGTCTAAGCAAAATAACAAATAATTTTTCATTATTACTACGTTGTTTTTTGAAATTTCCTGATTAAAGTGGTTTGAGCAAAAAAATTGTATTTTAAGTTTACGAAGCTTCAATCATAATAAATTTATCAATATAAAAACATCAGACTACTTCTTTTAGGTTAGGAAATATAACGGGGAAAGTAATTAAACTTTTAAGAAAAAGAATAACGGATTGATTTAAGGTTACAGATAAGATAAAGTAAAATTTATATTTCCTTTTTATAGGTTATCCTCAATAAATTTCGTGGTTATCTGCCTGCATACTGATACATCGTATCCGAGAATCTAAAAAAATGGTCTGTTTTCAGATAATGACGTTAATAATCGTATAAATGAACAAATACTGTCCAAAAAATAAATTATAGTCATTAATATAATGTTTAATTGGTACTATAATAGTTTTGTTCGGTCAGTATCAATTATGTGGAATAATTGAATTATCAATTCTTTGTTGAAACGTATCGTAATTAATTCACAGAAATGAAGAACTGATAAGGAGAACAAGGAAACTTGAATCAAAAATGAAGGAAAATTTTCGGAGAACGTTAACTAATGACCTTATCTGGTGGACAAGTTCATCATTGTACTGATACGTATTATCGGTAAATTATTTCGAAATTTTGTTACATTTGTCATTTGAATATTGATTATACGGAAAACTTATTTACTTTGCGACACGCAATATTTTTGAATTACTTAATATTCGTTATCGCATATTCGATGCTGTTTATTTTCGTGTTCTATCAGCTGTTATTTATATGGATTCTAATAATATTGATTTTTGGAATTTGGAGATTGGGGAATTTGGAAATTGTGAAATTGGACATTTGGGGATTTGGAGGTTCAGTTTGGGAAATTTGTAAATTTGGGAATTTTGGAATTTGGGGATTTGGGGATTTGGGGATTTGGGAAATTTGGGAATTTGGGAAATTTGGAAAATTTAGGATATTTGGGACATTTGGGACATTTGGGGATTTGGGGATTTGGAAATTTGGGAATTTGAGAATTTAGGAATTTGGGAATTTGGGAATTTGGAAATTTGAGATTTGGAAATTTAGGAATATGGGAATTTGGGGATTTAGGGATTTGGGATATTGGGGATTTGGGGATTTGGGAAATTTGGGAAATTTGGGAAATTTAGGATATTTGGGACATTTGGGACATTTGGGACATTTGGGACATTTGGGACATTTGGGACATTTGGGACATTTGGGGATTTGGAAATTTGGGAAACTTAGGAAATTTGGGAATTTGAGAATTTAGGAATTTGGGAATTTGGAAATTTGAGATTTGGAAATTTGGGAATTTGCGAATATGGGAATTTGGGGATGTGGCGATTTAGGAATTTGTAAATTTGAGAATTTGGGAATTTGTAAATTTGTAAATTTGGAAATTTATAAACTTGTGAACTCGTAAACTTGACAATTCAAACATTTTTAAATTAGTGAATTTTTTACCATAAAATTCAGAAATCTCAAAATTTATAAATTCATAAATTTATAAGTTTTACTACTTCCACACAAACTTTGAAATATATCAACATTGAGGTTTAACGATCGACCCTACCACAGGTTCCGTTCAAAAAATCGCCACTTCAAACCTTCATTGAAGAAAGCATACCCATCTTCCGCCGAGTTCGTTGACTCGAAAATGGGCAAATTCATAAGAAAGTGAAGGTGTCCTATAGCAGGAAAGTTCACGTATCGAGAATGAAAGTACTGGGACAGAGATATAGGGCGCGGCTCTACTATTCCACTTTTACCGTCCTCAATTTCACTCACCTACATCTGGTGCCCACGACCGACTTGAGAGTTTCGTTTCGTTTTCACTTTCGCTGCTTGTGCCGTCATCCTGACTCGACCTAACCGAGATTTCTATTAACCTGGCACACCGAATAGATCTCTACCAGGAAACTGGAGTGTCCTAGGTCAGGATCACGTTCGCTTTCACTGCTCCTCCGTTTCCTTCTGGGCCACTCTCCATTCCTGCGACCGTATATCGCTGTCGTGCTCATACTTCCAAATACCTATGGGTGACTGTCATAAAAAGTTAAACATTTTGACTTTGAATATAGTTAAATAATTAATGAAATTTACTTATGCAACACTCCTAATTTAAGTGCATAAACAATGTTGATTTTATCCGTTTTGTTCTAAGGATGTTATTAAAATTATTTTATAATGTAACACAATTTACTGCCTTTATTTGATATATCTGATGAATTAATATGCTATCGAGTATGTTTAAATTGCTTTAAAATTTCGGTATTGTTAAAATCTTGAATACTTGTGGGAGGTCTATCGACATACGTGATAAGAAACTGAACGCCTGCAACATTGCAACCGGTTATGTATCGCAGCATTGTCGCAGATACTGCACTGAGAAGTTGTACAAAATAAATTGATGGCTCGTTACAAGTTGTATCAATGCCAATATTTATGTGCTTAATGTATTAACAAACAGTAAAAGAGGAAATTAAAAATAAATTGTGCAGAATTGACTTCGGTATTTTCTGCAGACAGTTCACTTTATGCAAAATTTCCGCATTGACGTATATAAGGTGTTATACACCTCGTAAATACTTAAATATTTGAGTGTCAAATCTTGAAATATATAAATATTTGAATGAAAAGTCTTGGAGTACCAAAATATTTGAATTTCACATCTTTAAATGCTCACATGTATCAATACTTATTGTTAGAGATTTGAATACTCAAATGTTCGAATTTTTTCACTTTTTGATACTCATTAAAATTTCAAATTTATGATTACTTAAATACTTACGTATTCTAATACACATTTTTTAGTGCTCAAATATTTGACTTATTCAAACTATTGAACTGTCAAATCTCTAAACACGATTCGTATTAAAATCCATTTTTATTCGAATAATACCAACACTGGTGAAAGCACTGTGAACCGATTACATAATTAACGCGATAACACAAAATAATTAAAAATTAATATTACCTTAATCTTGGGTTATTCCAACTCTCACGCGCAGATTTATTAATAAAAACTGTTCGCCACAGCATTCGTTCGACTTAGCATACCTCGCCATATTAGGGAATACAGACAAGATAAAAATACTTGTTGGTAACAATAAATGATGATGAAGAAGCGATTCTGGGAACTTAGATAAAATACGTAAAAGAGAAAACTATACAATATCGAATTATTTGAGTGGCAAACACGACTTAAACGAATGACGAACAATATCGTGGCACTCATCATCAGATGATGTAAACACGTCTGCACCAGTCACATACCAAAACGCTCTAATTTAATTGTACAAGAATTCGGATGACTTATTTACGAAGGTATGACACGCGAAACAAGATGAATCATTGCAATAATAACCATAAATTTTATCTGAAGACACGACGGGGAACCTTTATCAGAAGGTAACTGTATAAAAGGATAAGAAAGAATTGAACCCATCAGTACATGTGACGACGCTCAATTGATAAACGCGTACAAGTGAACAAAGTTTTTTACAATGAAAGGTAACTACATCTAAAAAGTGAAATATAATAATAGATAAAAAATAGATAAAAATACATTGTGTAATGGTAAATCAAAGACATGGACGCTGGGTGCATTAACACGTTAAATACTGCAGGATGGCCACGTGTGATGTTGAGCATGGCTTCCTTGGTGAAAATGGTGATACATGGCAAAAATACCCCGTTATAATTCTAAAAATTATCACACTATATTTTTGTATTCAAAAATTTCTGGATAAATATTTACAAGAACATCAAATAGGACCTCCTTGATATCGCCATTTTCCTGAAAACCCTAACCTCAATTATTCAAATTACAATTGCTTTATTTTACTGTTTGAACTTTCTATTTAACATCTGACAAAAGTTATGTAATACTCTTCAGAATTTCTTTAACAGTGACACTCTATATTTAACGTGTTATCTTTTCTGTACTGATCATATTCTACTTAGGATAAAAATGGTTAACAACTTCCATGTGAAATTATACGAACAATTCTTCCTATCAGAACATAAAAAATGACAGACCTTCACCTCAGCAGATTTGCACTACATTAATTCCTGTTAATGAAAGTTGATAATCCTTGTTACTGTGTTCATATCGCAAGTGTTCTTATAATTCTATGAATTTTAATATATCATTGTTGTTGATAGGTTTCGCCATTCTCTTGTTTGTCTTCTTGCTCGCTCACAATGCGAATTCTAACAAATGGGAATGGAAGAATACGCAGGAGAGGTTGCAAAACGCGAGGAGAGAAGCAGCCATTCAGAAATTCCGAGATTTATATGCCTCGCGTGACGAAAATGACAGTGATGAAAGTGTGGAAAGAGAACCGCTGATTCCCCCACGTTCGGCACTGATGAAACGTAAGCAAGATTCCTCTGACAACGATTCGGATTCTTCCCGTACTAAGGATTCTTCTGAGTCATCAAGATCAACAGATGAAATCAGCTCTTCTAATTCACGTTTCCACAAAATATCGGGCAGCAAACATCAAAGATACCGAAAATATGACTCGAACGAATGGAAAGAGAACGAACGTACATTAGAATGGAGAAGTCCCAAAAATCGTGTCGGTTGGAAAGACGTCGGTAAATTACAGAATACCGAAAACCTGGAAGAACAATTCAAAAGGTTTTTAATAAATCTAATCCCGAGAGTCAGAGGGAGAATGTTTATCATAGAAATGCTCAAACACCACAATGTTGACTTATGTCAACGCTTATCGCCATTACAGATCTTTTATAAAAAACTGTATGAGTTGAATAAGGCTAGGTATATAGCATGGAGGGAACAAATAAGGATAAGAAACTATATATTAACTCATAAAAGAAATATAGCCATGGAAACATTGTTGGAGCTATGCAAAATCAAGAAAACTGCTCCTTATCCGTTCCAGATAGCTCTAGCGAGAAGATGTATGGCAATCCATCTGGACGTTAGCCAACAGTTTCAACTTGTCACAAAATTACCACCGACTAGTATAAATTCAGCTGATGAAATGCGGTGGAGGTGTAATAAACCATGGATGACAAGGCCCACTACGACACAGACCACAGAATCTGTCACCACCACAGACGGAAAAAATAGTGGAACGACAGGTAGACCTACGACTGAATTTATAATCATCGACCCTCCATGGTTATTAGGTGAAAGCACGACTACAACCAGGAGGAGTGAGTCATCGCCGGTGGCAACCGATACGACTCCACAATGGACAGACACTGAAGAACCAAATACTTCTGTATCAACTAAAACAACTCAGAGCTCTAGTTGGGGCAACGATGAAACTACAAAAGGAAATACTGGAACAAGAAGTAATTCAGAGCCAACCGAGCAGCATTCATCTAGACGTACTACTGAAGCCACAGGTGGACCTACGACTGATATTATCAACACCGACTCTGACTGGATATTAGGTGAAGACACGACTACAACCAGGAGGAGTGAGTCATCGCCGGTGGCAACCGATACGACCCCACAATGGATAGACACTGAGGAGCCAAATACTTCTGGATCAACTAAAACAAGCCAGAGCTCTAGTTCGGACAACGGAGAAACTTCCACTCAAGGTTCTTCCACGACTGAAACGACGACAAGCAGCAAGGGCACACAATCAACCAGCGACACTGCAGAAGGAAATACTGGAACAACAAGTAATTCAGAGCCAACTGAGCAGCATTCATCTAGACGTACTACTGAAACCACAGGTGGACCTACGACTGATATTAACAACACCGACTCTGACTGGATATTGGGTAAAGACACAACTACAACCAGCAGTGAGTCATCGCCGGTGGCAACCGATACGACCCCACAATGGACAGACACTGAGGAGTCAAGTACTTCTGGATCAACTAAAACAACTCAGAGCTCTAGTTGGGGTAACGATGAAACTACAGAAGGAAATACTGGAACAACAAGTAATTCAGAGCCAACCGAGCAGCATTCATCTAGACGTACTACTGAAGCCACAGGTGGACCTACGACTGATATTATCAACACCGACTCTGACTGGATATTAGGTGAAGACACAACTACAACCAGGAGTGAGTCATCGCCGGTGGCAACCGATACGACCCCACAATGGACAGACACTGAGGAGTCAAGTACTTTTGGTTCAAGTAAGACAACTCAGAGCTCTAGTTGGGGCAACGATGAAACTACAGAAGGGAGAAATACTGGAACAAGTAATTCAGAGCCAACCGAGCAGCATTCATCTAGACGTACTACTGAAGCCACAGGTGGACCTACGACTGATATTAGCAACACCGACTCTGACTGGATACTAGGTAGAAGTGAGTCAACACCAATTGAAGAAAGTGCAACTACACCTACAGCTGAGAATACAGGTACCACTGGAGGTACAAGACCAGCAACATGGAGCAGCACTGGAACAACTGAAGAAGCTGTCACAGCAGAAGGTCAACCAGACATTGCTACAATTAGCAATAGTCAGCCATTGCCTGTAATAGTTAGCAATATAACAAAGCAACCAGCTACAGAAGAAGCTATCACAGCAGTAGATCTAACAGAGATTGCTATAATTAGTAATGGAGCATCCACAACTGAAAGTCAACAAGGAACAGCCACGGGTAGTAACAGTGAGTCATCATCCACGACAGCTAGTGAAATAACAGAGAAAACAAGTACCATAGAATCAGTAAATAATTCAGAGTCACCTAGACCAAATTCAGCCAGTCCTGACGAAGACATAGAATTAGGATCATATACGCCAAAAAGTACTGCAACCACATCTGAAAAGGCTACCGCAAGTCAACCAGTTACTGAAAGTAGTAAACCATTTTCAACAGCTAACCAAACTGCGAACTCCACGAATACTTCAGGACCTACCACACAAACTTTGCCTGGACTTTCTGCTGATGGCATAAATAATGGGAATGGAAGTGGGAAAGTCATTAGCTGGAATATTACTAGAACCACAGCTGATAAAACGGTCACAACAGACCAACCAGAGAGTTCCAGCAATAACAGTGGATCATCACTGGTAACTAGTGTTGCTGCATGGGGAACAGATACTAAAGAATTAACAGATAATCCTGAATCAAATAAAGAAGATTCAGCTGGTGGGGATTTAAATGATACCACAAATAGTTCTGCTGCGTCGAGCAGTGCTGCAGCCACAACTGAAGCTGCAACACAAAATGATAGTGGTAGAGAATCATCGTCAGCAACAACCAGTGAATCTACAGAGAGAACAGGTACGGAAGAATCAATAAATAATACTGGGACAACTGTGTAAACTTCATCTAAACCTACTGATAACGACGCAAATAGCACCAGCGGCTCTGCTACGTCATACGGAGCGGAACTACAATGGCGTAGGTCTATTAGTAGGTTTCTTTTGGGAGATGTCTGTAACCATCGGAAATTAAGAAACTTGTCAAAAATTTCTTGGAATTTGAAGACTTTGAAATTTGGAAATTTGGAAGTTTGATAATGTGAAGATCTGGGAATATTGAGATTTTGTTAAGGTTAATATTTATTGATAGCATTGAAATATTTGCAATAACTCATTGGTGTATTGATCGTGATCTATGTATATGTATCCATGGATTAAGATCTTCATTACACTTTTCTTTAATCAAGGGAAGTTTAAATTGTACGATTATACAAACGATCAGTGAATGTTGCGCTAACACAATATTTTTACCAATGTGTTTATTAACATAAATATTATAACTAATGTTAGTTCTGCTTCTTTACATTAGAAAAGTGCCATTATTGTAGAAGTTAGAGCAATAAAATATATCGCAAGATACATACAAGTATTTTTATTGTAGTTATTGTCCATGTTTTCATTTTCAAACCTCCCAAATTTTCCAAAATTCCAGTTTCCAAATTTCCAAATTATATACGAGTAGTTTTACATAATAATTCTAATCGTGTTGTAAATAGAAACAGCGTAAATACGGAAAGACAAAAGTCGGATGACATTTCATTTTCAAGTTCTTAAAATTGCAGACATTCCTCGGAGAAGAAATTCAAGTTTATTTCAAACTTAGGCACGATTGCAATGCAGATGTGCCTTAATTAATCCCAATTAAGTTGACACTTCTAAAACTGCGTATGTACGATGAAACAATAAGACTCTGCGGCGTGTATAATAATTCACTCGAGTGCACTGTTACGCAAATTGCCTTGATTGTAACTAGTTTGTTGATAACGGAACGTTAATCAAAGAAACAAGTCGATTAGCAATTCCGTTGAAATCTATAAATGGAATAATAGCTAGCCTGATAATAACATACATAGTTGTAGAAACAATGACGTTGCAGCAGCAAGTTTTAGTATCTTCTTTGCTTCTAACACCATCTTATTTATCGCAAATATTGTTTCGTCGTGGGTGATGGATTTATGACACGGTCTGCTTACGCACGAGATAATTCTATGAAAATTTGTGTATGCACGAACAGTTTCCGTTTTTACGGAAATCGATTGCATTTCTAATTAAAATTGATATTTTACCTTTGAAATTGTTAGGATCGACGTTTGAATTTATGATTTTCACCCTTTCACATATGTGGATAATAACTCACATGCACACATACTCAACATACACATAAATCAAATATAAATTTCAAGTAATGTATATATTATCAAGGCGTTTTGAAAGTTGCATACATTCTTCTATGATTTTCACCCTCTCACATATGTGGATAAGAACACACATGCACACATACTCAACATACACATAAATCAAATATAAATTTCAAGTAATGTATATATTATCAAGGCATTTTGCAAGTTGCATACATTCTTCTATGATTTTCACCCTCTCACATATGTGGATAAGAACACACATGCACACATACTCAACATACACATAAATCAAATATAAATTTCAAGTAATGTATACCTTGTCGAGGCGTTTTGCACAATATATAAATTCTTCTATGATTTTCATCCCCTCACATGTACCGGATAATAATACACATACACATAGTCCACATACACATAAATAAAAATAATTTCAGGTAATCTATACATCGTCGACGCGTTTTGCACAATGTATGAATTCTAACAATGTAAAGTTATTGCTTTACGCAAGCAGTGTATACATTGCTTAGGTAATGTATACATTACCTGAACTGCTTTAGGCAAAGTAATAATATTTTTGGCACCTATTGAGAATGCTGGCACCACCTGTTATCTGATATATTTATCTGATTTACATTGGGTGTACAATTTACGTTCCTTTGATTTCGAATCAAGTTTTTCTGACGTATTATTTTGTAATTTTTTGTCATTTGATTCAATACGTTATCTGTAGCGATAAGATAATATTGCCTTTTCTTCGCGTATTTAAAATGAAAGACTTGAAATATTTGGAATGCTTAAAAGAGAAAACAAATCAGTAGTCACAGAGATTATTCTTTCATCACAAAACATAACCCGGATCTGCTACCAATTTGATCGACGTAAAATGAATTAGTGTTTTTATAAGTACAACACAAAACAAATTGATTCTACTATATACAAATTTACAATAAATATTTACAATAGTACAGAATATTTTAATGCTTTTGAACTAGTAAAAATTTTCAAAATTTTAGTCAAACAATTTATTGAAATAATAGCTAAATGATTGGGTAAGATTATTGATATTACCAAGTGAAGTATAGTACAATCTTACAACTTGAAAGTAGTGTGGGAGTAAAATTTTCCAGAAACTTTAACTTCACCGTTAATTTGTCGTTAAACAATGATATCTCCAGACTGCAGGGTACAATTTAACCGCTAAATTCATTGTTTGTTCGGTATAACTTCTGGTTTTAATTAACATTTACCGAATGTCAATTGAGATTAATCTCGAATTCATAAATCAGCCTCAAAATTCACAAATTCTTAGGAAGATTAATTTAGTTTACAAAATACATTACCGAGAATTCCAACCTTTCCTAAGAGAAAAGTCGACGTGTGAAAATATTTTAAATAATGTATGAATAATTAAATATCTAAATATTCTAAAAATTTTTATTTTAAAGATATTGCTATGCTAATAGATTCTGTAAATCTTTAATCCACTAATTCTCAATTAAATAATAATTATTATTATATTATAGTATATAATAATATTATTATTTAATAATAATATGTAAATGATTGCAGGTAACCTAAACGTTGGAAATCAACGTTGAGGATAAAAAGAGTTCGAGTACCATCACACATCACGGATCCAGTCAATCATGAAGAGGTACATCATGCAAATATTGTTCCAATATATTCGTTAGAAAATGATCAGGTAGTCCATTTGGTAAAATAAAAAAATTAAATATCTGATCGTTTATTGTGCATATTCATGTGTTCAATGAAGATCAAATTTGACAATTTATGTAAATAATTGCGCAAGAGTCTGTTCATGCGTGGTTGTCATAAAAATTCATGTCTTCTCTGCACGCAGCTTGATCTGTAAATAAACTGTGCAAAATAAATTGTGGTTTTAGTACATGTTGGACAAGAATCAACTGCAATTCTTACTGGATACTTTAGTGGAGTTCTGGTTTGCGTTATTTAACAGCTAATCGTAAAGAATTTTGCACACATGAGGATAGGTGATTTTTTCTTCTGAAATTGTTCTTACACTTGTTTCTGAACTTTCTTCTTTCATATCACGAGTCGAAATAAACATAATCTTCCACCATGAAGATCACCATGTGTGTCTGGTCATACAACGTTGTTGGTCAATATGTGTCTGGTCAATGTGTGTGACCATACAGGATGAAATTGCCGAATCTCATTGTCACGTTTTAATTGAATCTCAGAAAGACGTTAACGAAGTTTTGTAAAGAACATATGAGTACAAATAAATTTACAAAAAAATGCAATTTTTGAGCTAAAATATCTAAAATATCTAAATTATCAAACGTTAGATAATTTTGCAAATATCAAATAAAAACATAACTTACTAAGACCAGATATACATAAAAAGTACATATACGTGAAACGTAGATACATTCTATTACAATAAACATCGTTAAAAAAACAATTTCGTAGATAAGATACGCAAAAGGAAAAGTGACATTTCACGAATATCGAATTATTTAAAAAGCAAACACGATCGATGTCACGATTATATGCATTGTATTCAAAAGATTGAAACATGTCTACGGCAGACACAATAAATCGTGTTTGTCGTAGCTCGATCCGTTTCAATCTCACCTTGTGAGAATTTGGATGCCTTGTTTATAGAGGCGTTAGATGAAAAATAAGATGAATCATTGTAATAATACCCATAAATTATGCCATAAGAACCGATAAGGAACATTTATCAGAGGACAACTATATAAAAAGACCCGAAATAACTAAACGAGCAGTAGAGGTGACGATGTGTAACTGGTGGCCGAGTTCTAGTGCGTGTAATTAATATTTCATGCAATGAAAGGTAATAAATACCGTTTTGGAAAGTGAAATATATCGTAGAAATGTACAGAAAGTTTTGTGTTGTTCTGCGGACAAGTTATAGAGTTATTCGAAGTAGCACATCGTGGTTAAAGATAAACTAAATGTGGAATTTGTCAGATTTTTTATTTTTATTGCAAAGTCTATTCTAAGTGATCCATGGACTATTCAAGAACAAGTTTAATCAAAAATTTTGCTACGTGTATTTTTAAGTTCAATGGTGGCTAGCTTCTAGATCAGTTCGCACTTCAGAAGGCAAACACGATCGACGTTTTATTTTTGGTATTGGGTAACTGTACCTCATATGAAACATTTTATTTTAAAAGCTTTCAAACATGGAAACATGTCTTTTTTTAACGAAACTACAAAACATGAAAAATTAATGTATATTCTTATGATAACGGATGAGTACAATAGGACATTCGTACTTGAGGTTTCACTCATCCGCGGTTGACAGTGAAATTGCATTTAGGCAATGTATTTAAAGCGAATTGTATAAAACTTTAAAAGTGGTGATAAGTTTGACACAAATATTTGCAAAATATTTAGAAATAAATAACAAAAATTCAATTTTAAATTAATTGCCGTAAAATTTCACTTTAAGGTAGCAATCGATTTAACTTGATATTTGTCTTATACGTTGTTTTTTAGAAAAAGAAATTATTTTTTATTAAGGATACATAGATTATTAGATTTTTATTAGGATATTAAAGATATAGTAGGATTGCAAAATTGACTTTGAGGTCGTCATGCGGCGATGCTGAGAATCTCCTGGTGATTTTCGTTTATCCTGCGTTGGTGTGTACAGAAAAAGGACATTTACATTGTTTCAAGAATTTCAAACGAAGACACAATATTTACTCATGACTTTTAAATACTCTTTGTATAATGATTGAAGCTACAGAGTCCAATTATGCGATTTCGCTATTAAAATTTTATAACAAACGAATGCATATAGACATACTTTATGAAGTTTTACAAACAAAATTGCAAAATCTATGGTACTCTATCATTTTACGAAGAATTCTGTAGAACTCTATCATTTTACAAAAAATTGAAGAAAAAAGGAATGAGAAAAAATTACTTCTTCACCTCAAATTTTTGGAACAACAAAGTTGCATTTTTTAATGCTAAATTATTTATTGTCCTATTGTACACAGTAACACAGAGGATAGATAAGAAGCGTTGAGAGTTTCAAAGTTTCACCGCACGAGGTCACCAAAGTTAATTCGAAGTTGGATTGCCGAAAATGATGCAATTACAAAAAGTCGGAAACGAATAGATTTAAGGTACAATACGAATTAATTTAATTTTTTATTGTTATTGCTCTTCAAATGTTTATTGATCTCTCTGGATTCTGTAGTTAGATTTGCGTTTATTATTCGTCATTTCACTAACATGAAATACTAAAATAGTATTAGGATTGTTACTTCAAGATAAGGTTATGTCACTAAGTAATATGTACAACAATCATACGTTATACATTATACATTAGTGCATTAGTACATTAGTAAATTATCATACATTAGTTTTAAGAAGTAATCATTTATAAATGTCAATCGTGTTTACGGTTTTACGTAAATATTGTAGTAGTGGACAAATCTCACGTGGTAGACAAGTTTAACGCCGAACGCTAAAAATAATAGTAATGTATTTAATAGTGCAAGCTAGCCAGTGTTGATATTATATCAAAGACAGCAAAAACATAAATACTCGATAGGATAATTACAATTTCTCTCAATTTTTATACGACAAATTCAATGTATCTGTTTACAAGCGGTCATAAATTTAAGTGTCTAAATATCATACTGTGTGCAAAGAATGATTAATCTTTCTGTGATAATATAAGACTTGTATACTTTTATTTTTACTGTTTATTCCGCAAATAAATCTTTTGATTTAGATCTTTTTAAAGTTCGAAATTATTTTAAAATATATTATAGTAACTTCTGTTATGGGTATGTGATTCTCAAATAAATAGTTTCTTGATTATGATAAAAGAAATATTTTGACATCCACAACTTATCTTTCGAATTCTGTAATAAATTATTATGTAAACTTTTAAGATAATGCTCATTTTTTTTATTCAGAACTCCCATTGGAATGTTAGACTATCATCTTTCCTTTTAGAAAGTGAACATGATAAATCACTACTTAAATTGTGCTCTAACTCATAAACAATATATACCCCCTACCATTTTATTAAAATGTAATGTTGTAACATTTATGATATTACATGATTACAATATTAACTGTTCATAGGTATCGCCACTCTTTTTATCGTCATCTTATTTGCAAATGCATATGGTGCACCAACGGAAAATTCAGCATGGAACGATTTACTGGATGAAGTAAGAGCGGAAATAGCCTCAAAGATAGAAGAAACAGATGAGCAAATTCGTGACTTGCAATCAAAACTTTTACCAACACTTAACAAGATTCCAATTATTGGAAGCATTTCAAGAAAGTTTTCCAAAAAGGATAGTAGTGATGATGAGAAGAAAAGTCTGCAAGATTTACTGACAGAAAATAGATGGAGTTTATTTGACATAGTAGATCGTAGAAAGAATTCTGACCAAACAAATTTGAAGGAAACGGAAAAAGAAGATAACAAATGGAATTGGCTAAAAAGAACTTTCGAAAAAGAGGATAACAAATGGAATTGGCTAAAAAGAACTTTCGAAAAAGACAACTCCCGTCAAACAAACAGCAACCCTCTTGATTGGATATTTGATAAAATTCGCGAATATGAAAAACAGAATGAATCTTCTGAAAAGGATCAATCGGAGAAAAAAGGCGGCAAAGAAGGCAAGAAAAATAGATCCCAGGATTCTGATGAGAATGATTCCTCTAACTTAACGGATTCTGCAGAGACATCAAGCTCAAATGACCAAAATAGTTCAACTAGATCACGCTCTAACGAAAAATGGACCTACGAACTCCAACCTCACAAGAAAGGTATACTAGAAACTATTGACGAGGAATTCATAAAATTTCTAACTCGCATTAAAATAAAGCTACAAAACATAAAGCATATAATTCAAATGATTCTACACCACAAAAAAGATATATGTAAACCACTGTCGCCATTGGAAATATTCTACAAAAAATTATATGAATACAATAAGGCTAGATATACAGAATGGAAAAACAAATGCAATATAAAAAAATATTTAATAGAACACGCAACAAGTATAAGCGTAGACGAACTAATAAAAATCTGTAAAATAAGTCAAGACATTAACCAAAATCATCAAATAATACTAATTAAAAAATGCGTTACCATTCACCTTTCAATAAACGACACGTTCGAAATAATAACAATACTACCCCCAAACCCAACCGGCATACCATCTTCGAACTGCGAAAGAACAACTACACATAGAACTCATACAACTCGCACTACCACACACAGATCTCCCACCACACGAACTACAACAACACACAGATCACCCACCACACGAAATACAACACACCAATCTCCCACCCCACGAACTACGACGACACACAGCTCTACCACAACACGAACTACAACCACAAGCTCTTCTTCCCAAACTGCCAGCGGAAGTACAAAGCCGACAAGCACCACAGGGGAAACCACCACAACCACTGAAAGTGCACCATGGACTCCCACTAGCACTCGCCAGACAGCAAGTCCACCAACTTGGCCAGGCACAGGTGAAACTGTGACAAGCTCATCTTCCCAAACTGCCAGCGGAAGTACAAAGCCAACAAGCACCACAGGGGAAACCACCACAACCACTGAAAGTGCACCATGGACTCCCACTAGCACTCGCCAGACAGCAAGTCCACCAACTTGGCCAGGCACAGGTGAAACTGTGACAAGCTCTTCTTCCCAAACTGCCAGCGGAAGTACAAAGCCAACAAGCACCACAGGGGAAACCACCACAACCACTGAAAGTGCACCATGGACTCCCACTAGCACTCGCCAGACAGCAAGTCCACCAACTTGGCCAGGCACAGGTGAAACTGTGACAAGCTCTTCTTCCCAAACTGCCAGCGGAAGTACAAAGCCAACAAGCACCACAGGGGAAACCACCACAACCACTGAAAGTGCACCATGGACTCCCACTAGCACTCGCCAGACAGCAAGTCCACCAACTTGGCCAGGCACAGGTGAAACTGTGACAAGCTCTTCTTCCCAAACTGCCAGCGGAAGTACAAAGCCAACAAGCACCACAGGGGAAACCACCACAACCACTGAAAGTGCACCATGGACTCCCACTAGCACTCGCCAGACAGCAAGTCCACCAACTTGGCCAGGCACAGGTGAAACTGTGACAAGCTCTTCTTCCCAAACTGCCAGCGGAAGTACAAAGCCAACAAGCACCACAGGGGAAACCACCACAACCACTGAAAGTGCACCATGGACTCCCACTAGCACTCGCCAGACAGCAAGTCCACCAACTTGGCCAGGCACAGGTGAAACTGTGACAAGCTCTTCTTCCCAAACTGCCAGCGGAAGTACACAGCCATCCAACTCCACTGAGAAACCCACCACAACAACCGAAGGTGAAACATGGACTCCCACTAGCACTCGCCAGACAGCAAGTCCACCAACTTGGCCAGGCACAGGTGAAACTGTGACAAGCTCTTCTTCCCAAACTGCCAGCGGAAGTACAAAGCCAACAAGCACCACAGGGGAAACCACCACAACCACTGAAAGTGCACCATGGACTCCCACTAGCACTCGCCAGACAGCAAGTCCACCAACTTGGCCAGGCACAGGTGAAACTGTGACAAGCTCTTCTTCCCAAACTGCCAGCGGAAGTACAAAGCCAACAAGCACCACAGGGGAAACCACCACAACCACTGAAAGTGCACCATGGACTCCCACTAGCACTCGCCAGACAGCAAGTCCACCAACTTGGCCAGGCACAGGTGAAACTGTGACAAGCTCTTCTTCCCAAACTGCCAGCGGAAGTACAAAGCCAACAAGCACCACAGGGGAAACCACCACAACCACTGAAAGTGCACCATGGACTCCCACTAGCACTCGCCAGACAGCAAGTCCACCAACTTGGCCAGGCACAGGTGAAACTGTGACAAGCTCTTCTTCCCAAACTGCCAGCGGAAGTACAAAGCCAACAAGCACCACAGGGGAAACCACCACAACCACTGAAAGTGCACCATGGACTCCCACTAGCACTCGCCAGACAGCAAGTCCACCAACTTGGCCAGGCACAGGTGAAACTGTGACAAGCTCTTCTTCCCAAACTGCCAGCGGAAGTACAAAGCCAACAAGCACCACAGGGGAAACCACCACAACCACTGAAAGTGCACCATGGACTCCCACTAGCACTCGCCAGACAGCAAGTCCACCAACTTGGCCAGGCACAGGTGAAACTGTGACAAGCTCTTCTTCCCAAACTGCCAGCGGAAGTACAAAGCCAACAAGCACCACAGGGGAAACCACCACAACCACTGAAAGTGCACCATGGACTCCCACTAGCACTCGCCAGACAGCAAGTCCACCAACTTGGCCAGGCACAGGTGAAACTGTGACAAGCTCTTCTTCCCAAACTGCCAGCGGAAGTACAAAGCCAACAAGCACCACAGGGGAAACCACCACAACCACTGAAAGTGCACCATGGACTCCCACTAGCACTCGCCAGACAGCAAGTCCACCAACTTGGCCAGGCACAGGTGAAACTGTGACAAGCTCTTCTTCCCAAACTGCCAGCGGAAGTACAAAGCCAACAAGCACCACAGGGGAAACCACCACAACCACTGAAAGTGCACCATGGACTCCCACTAGCACTCGCCAGACAGCAAGTCCACCAACTTGGCCAGGCACAGGTGAAACTGTGACAAGCTCTTCTTCCCAAACTGCCAGCGGAAGTACACAGCCATCCAACTCCACTGAGAAACCCACCACAACAACCGAAGGTGAAACATGGACTCCCACTAGCACTCGCCAGACAGCAAGTCCACCAACTTGGCCAGGCACAGGTGAAACTGTGACAAGCTCTTCTTCCCAAACTGCCAGCGGAAGTACAAAGCCAACAAGCACCACAGGGGAAACCACCACAACCACTGAAAGTGCACCATGGACTCCCACTAGCACTCGCCAGACAGCAAGTCCACCAACTTGGCCAGGCACAGGTGAAACTGTGACAAGCTCTTCTTCCCAAACTGCCAGCGGAAGTACAAAGCCAACAAGCACCACAGGGGAAACCACCACAACCACTGAAAGTGCACCATGGACTCCCACTAGCACTCGCCAGACAGCAAGTCCACCAACTTGGCCAGGCACAGGTGAAACTGTGACAAGCTCTTCTTCCCAAACTGCCAGCGGAAGTACACAGCCATCCAACTCCACTGAGAAACCCACCACAACAACCGAAGGTGAAACATGGACTCCCACTAGCACTCGCCAGACAGCAAGTCCACCAACTTGGCCAGGCACAGGTGAAACTGTGACAAGCTCTTCTTCCCAAACTGCCAGCGGAAGTACAAAGCCAACAAGCACCACAGGGGAAACCACCACAACCACTGAAAGTGCACCATGGACTCCCACTAGCACTCGCCAGACAGCAAGTCCACCAACTTGGCCAGGCACAGGTGAAACTGTGACAAGCTCTTCTTCCCAAACTGCCAGCGGAAGTACAAAGCCAACAAGCACCACAGGGGAAACCACCACAACCACTGAAAGTGCACCATGGACTCCCACTAGCACTCGCCAGACAGCAAGTCCACCAACTTGGCCAGGCACAGGTGAAACTGTGACAAGCTCTTCTTCCCAAACTGCCAGCGGAAGTACAAAGCCAACAAGCACCACAGGGGAAACCACCACAACCACTGAAAGTGCACCATGGACTCCCACTAGCACTCGCCAGACAGCAAGTCCACCAACTTGGCCAGGCACAGGTGAAACTGTGACAAGCTCATCTTCCCAAACTGCCAGCGGAAGTACAAAGCCAACAAGCACCACAGGGGAAACCACCACAACCACTGAAAGTGCACCATGGACTCCCACTAGCACTCGCCAGACAGCAAGTCCACCAACTTGGCCAGGCTCAATTGGAACTGTGACAAGCTCTTCTTCCCAAACTGCCAGCGGAAGTACAAAGCCAACAAGCACCACAGGGGAAACCACCACAACCACTGAAAGTGCACCATGGACTCCCACTAGCACTCGCCAGACAGCAAGTCCACCAACTTGGCCAGGCACAGGTGAAACTGTGACAAGCTCTTCTTCCCAAACTGCCAGCGGAAGTACAAAGCCAACAAGCACCACAGGGGAAACCACCACAACCACTGAAAGTGCACCATGGACTCCCACTAGCACTCGCCAGACAGCAAGTCCACCAACTTGGCCAGGCACAGGTGAAACTGTGACAAGCTCTTCTTCCCAAACTGCCAGCGGAAGTACAAAGCCAACAAGCACCACAGGGGAAACCACCACAACCACTGAAAGTGCACCATGGACTCCCACTAGCACTCGCCAGACAGCAAGTCCACCAACTTGGCCAGGCACAGGTGAAACTGTGACAAGCTCATCTTCCCAAACTGCCAGCGGAAGTACAAAGCCAACAAGCACCACAGGGGAAACCACCACAACCACTGAAAGTGCACCATGGACTCCCACTAGCACTCGCCAGACAGCAAGTCCACCAACTTGGCCAGGCACAGGTGAAACTGTGACAAGCTCTTCTTCCCAAACTGCCAGCGGAAGTACAAAGCCAACAAGCACCACAGGGGAAACCACCACAACCACTGAAAGTGCACCATGGACTCCCACTAGCACTCGCCAGACAGCAAGTCCACCAACTTGGCCAGGCACAGGTGAAACTGTGACAAGCTCTTCTTCCCAAACTGCCAGCGGAAGTACAAAGCCAACAAGCACCACAGGGGAAACCACCACAACAACCGAAGGTGAAGCATCGACACCCACTAGCACTCGCCAGACAGCAAGTCCACCAACTTGGCCAGGCACAGGTGAAACTGTGACAAGCTCTTCTTCCCAAACTGCCAGCGGAAGTACAAAGCCAACAAGCACCACAGGGGAAACCACCACAACCACTGAAAGTGCACCATGGACTCCCACTAGCACTCGCCAGACAGCAAGTCCACCAACTTGGCCAGGCACAGGTGAAACTGTGACAAGCTCTTCTTCCCAAACTGCCAGCGGAAGTACAAAGCCAACAAGCACCACAGGGGAAACCACCACAACCACTGAAAGTGCACCATGGACTCCCACTAGCACTCGCCAGACAGCAAGTCCACCAACTTGGCCAGGCACAGGTGAAACTGTGACAAGCTCATCTTCCCAAACTGCCAGCGGAAGTACAAAGCCAACAAGCACCACAGGGGAAACCACCACAACCACTGAAAGTGCACCATGGACTCCCACTAGCACTCGCCAGACAGCAAGTCCACCAACTTGGCCAGGCACAGGTGAAACTGTGACAAGCTCTTCTTCCCAAACTGCCAGCGGAAGTACAAAGCCAACAAGCACCACAGGGGAAACCACCACAACCACTGAAAGTGCACCATGGACTCCCACTAGCACTCGCCAGACAGCAAGTCCACCAACTTGGCCAGGCACAGGTGAAACTGTGACAAGCTCTTCTTCCCAAACTGCCAGCGGAAGTACAAAGCCAACAAGCACCACAGGGGAAACCACCACAACCACTGAAAGTGCACCATGGACTCCCACTAGCACTCGCCAGACAGCAAGTCCACCAACTTGGCCAGGCACAGGTGAAACTGTGACAAGCTCTTCTTCCCAAACTGCCAGCGGAAGTACACAGCCATCCAACTCCACTGAGAAACCCACCACAACAACCGAAGGTGAAACATGGACTCCCACTAGCACTCGCCAGACAGCAAGTCCACCAACTTGGCCAGGCACAGGTGAAACTGTGACAAGCTCTTCTTCCCAAACTGCCAGCGGAAGTACAAAGCCAACAAGCACCACAGGGGAAACCACCACAACCACTGAAAGTGCACCATGGACTCCCACTAGCACTCGCCAGACAGCAAGTCCACCAACTTGGCCAGGCTCAATTGGAACTGTGACAAGCTCTTCTTCCCAAACTGCCAGCGGAAGTACAAAGCCAACAAGCACCACAGGGGAAACCACCACAACAACCGAAGGTGAAGCATCGACACCCACTAGCACTCGCCAGACAGCAAGTCCACCAACTTGGCCAGGCACAGGTGAAACTGTGACAAGCTCTTCTTCCCAAACTGCCAGCGGAAGTACAAAGCCAACAAGCACCACAGGGGAAACCACCACAACCACTGAAAGTGCACCATGGACTCCCACTAGCACTCGCCAGACAGCAAGTCCACCAACTTGGCCAGGCACAGGTGAAACTGTGACAAGCTCTTCTTCCCAAACTGCCAGCGGAAGTACACAGCCATCCAACTCCACTGAGAAACCCACCACAACAACCGAAGGTGAAGCATCGACACCCACTAGCACTCGCCAGACAGCAAGTCCACCAACTTGGCCAGGCTCAATTGGAACTGTGACAAGCTCTTCTTCCCAAACTGCCAGCGGAAGTACAAAGCCAACAAGCACCACAGGGGAAACCACCACAACCACTGAAAGTGCACCATGGACTCCCACTAGCACTCGCCAGACAGCAAGTCCACCAACTTGGCCAGGCACAGGTGAAACTGTGACAAGCTCTTCTTCCCAAACTGCCAGCGGAAGTACAAAGCCAACAAGCACCACAGGGGAAACCACCACAACCACTGAAAGTGCACCATGGACTCCCACTAGCACTCGCCAGACAGCAAGTCCACCAACTTGGCCAGGCACAGGTGAAACTGTGACAAGCTCTTCTTCCCAAACTGCCAGCGGAAGTACAAAGCCAACAAGCACCACAGGGGAAACCACCACAACCACTGAAAGTGCACCATGGACTCCCACTAGCACTCGCCAGACAGCAAGTCCACCAACTTGGCCAGGCACAGGTGAAACTGTGACAAGCTCTTCTTCCCAAACTGCCAGCGGAAGTACAAAGCCAACAAGCACCACAGGGGAAACCACCACAACCACTGAAAGTGCACCATGGACTCCCACTAGCACTCGCCAGACAGCAAGTCCACCAACTTGGCCAGGCACAGGTGAAACTGTGACAAGCTCTTCTTCCCAAACTGCCAGCGGAAGTACAAAGCCAACAAGCACCACAGGGGAAACCACCACAACCACTGAAAGTGCACCATGGACTCCCACTAGCACTCGCCAGACAGCAAGTCCACCAACTTGGCCAGGCACAGGTGAAACTGTGACAAGCTCTTCTTCCCAAACTGCCAGCGGAAGTACAAAGCCAACAAGCACCACAGGGGAAACCACCACAACCACTGAAAGTGCACCATGGACTCCCACTAGCACTCGCCAGACAGCAAGTCCACCAACTTGGCCAGGCACAGGTGAAACTGTGACAAGCTCTTCTTCCCAAACTGCCAGCGGAAGTACACAGCCATCCAACTCCACTGAGAAACCCACCACAACAACCGAAGGTGAAGCATCGACACCCACTAGCACTCGCCAGACAGCAAGTCCACCAACTTGGCCAGGCTCAATTGGAACTGTGACAAGCTCTTCTTCCCAAACTGCCAGCGGAAGTACAAAGCCAACAAGCACCACAGGGGAAACCACCACAACCACTGAAAGTGCACCATGGACTCCCACTAGCACTCGCCAGACAGCAAGTCCACCAACTTGGCCAGGCACAGGTGAAACTGTGACAAGCTCTTCTTCCCAAACTGCCAGCGGAAGTACAAAGCCAACAAGCACCACAGGGGAAACCACCACAACCACTGAAAGTGCACCATGGACTCCCACTAGCACTCGCCAGACAGCAAGTCCACCAACTTGGCCAGGCACAGGTGAAACTGTGACAAGCTCTTCTTCCCAAACTGCCAGCGGAAGTACACAGCCATCCAACTCCACTGAGAAACCCACCACAACAACCGAAGGTGAAACATGGACTCCCACTAGCACTCGCCAGACAGCAAGTCCACCAACTTGGCCAGGCACAGGTGAAACTGTGACAAGCTCTTCTTCCCAAACTGCCAGCGGAAGTACAAAGCCAACAAGCACCACAGGGGAAACCACCACAACCACTGAAAGTGCACCATGGACTCCCACTAGCACTCGCCAGACAGCAAGTCCACCAACTTGGCCAGGCTCAATTGGAACTGTGACAAGCTCTTCTTCCCAAACTGCCAGCGGAAGTACAAAGCCAACAAGCACCACAGGGGAAACCACCACAACAACCGAAGGTGAAGCATCGACACCCACTAGCACTCGCCAGACAGCAAGTCCACCAACTTGGCCAGGCACAGGTGAAACTGTGACAAGCTCTTCTTCCCAAACTGCCAGCGGAAGTACAAAGCCAACAAGCACCACAGGGGAAACCACCACAACCACTGAAAGTGCACCATGGACTCCCACTAGCACTCGCCAGACAGCAAGTCCACCAACTTGGCCAGGCACAGGTGAAACTGTGACAAGCTCTTCTTCCCAAACTGCCAGCGGAAGTACACAGCCATCCAACTCCACTGAGAAACCCACCACAACAACCGAAGGTGAAGCATCGACACCCACTAGCACTCGCCAGACAGCAAGTCCACCAACTTGGCCAGGCTCAATTGGAACTGTGACAAGCTCTTCTTCCCAAACTGCCAGCGGAAGTACAAAGCCAACAAGCACCACAGGGGAAACCACCACAACCACTGAAAGTGCACCATGGACTCCCACTAGCACTCGCCAGACAGCAAGTCCACCAACTTGGCCAGGCACAGGTGAAACTGTGACAAGCTCTTCTTCCCAAACTGCCAGCGGAAGTACAAAGCCAACAAGCACCACAGGGGAAACCACCACAACCACTGAAAGTGCACCATGGACTCCCACTAGCACTCGCCAGACAGCAAGTCCACCAACTTGGCCAGGCACAGGTGAAACTGTGACAAGCTCTTCTTCCCAAACTGCCAGCGGAAGTACAAAGCCAACAAGCACCACAGGGGAAACCACCACAACCACTGAAAGTGCACCATGGACTCCCACTAGCACTCGCCAGACAGCAAGTCCACCAACTTGGCCAGGCACAGGTGAAACTGTGACAAGCTCTTCTTCCCAAACTGCCAGCGGAAGTACACAGCCATCCAACTCCACTGAGAAACCCACCACAACAACCGAAGGTGAAACATGGACTCCCACTAGCACTCGCCAGACAGCAAGTCCACCAACTTGGCCAGGCACAGGTGAAACTGTGACAAGCTCTTCTTCCCAAACTGCCAGCGGAAGTACAAAGCCAACAAGCACCACAGGGGAAACCACCACAACCACTGAAAGTGCACCATGGACTCCCACTAGCACTCGCCAGACAGCAAGTCCACCAACTTGGCCAGGCTCAATTGGAACTGTGACAAGCTCTTCTTCCCAAACTGCCAGCGGAAGTACAAAGCCAACAAGCACCACAGGGGAAACCACCACAACAACCGAAGGTGAAGCATCGACACCCACTAGCACTCGCCAGACAGCAAGTCCACCAACTTGGCCAGGCACAGGTGAAACTGTGACAAGCTCTTCTTCCCAAACTGCCAGCGGAAGTACAAAGCCAACAAGCACCACAGGGGAAACCACCACAACCACTGAAAGTGCACCATGGACTCCCACTAGCACTCGCCAGACAGCAAGTCCACCAACTTGGCCAGGCACAGGTGAAACTGTGACAAGCTCTTCTTCCCAAACTGCCAGCGGAAGTACAAAGCCAACAAGCACCACAGGGGAAACCACCACAACCACTGAAAGTGCACCATGGACTCCCACTAGCACTCGTCAGACAGCAAGTCCACCAACTTGGCCAGGCTCAATTGGAACTGTGACAAGCTCTTCTTCCCAAACTGCCAGCGGAAGTACACAGCCATCCAACTCCACTGAGAAACCCACCACAACAACCGAAGGTGAAACATGGACTCCCACTAGCACTCGCCAGACAGCAAGTCCACCAACTTGGCCAGGCTCAATTGGAACTGTGACAAGCTCTTCTTCCCAAACTGCCAGCGGAAGTACACAGCCATCCAACTCCACTGAGAAACCCACCACAACAACCGAAGGTGAAACATGGACTCCCACTAGCACTCGACAGACAGCAAGTCCACCAACTTGGCCAGGCTCAATTGGAACTGTGACAAGCTCTTCTTCCCAAACTGCCAGCGGAAGTACACAGCCATCCAACTCCACTGAGAAACCCACCACAACAACCGAAGGTGAAGCATCGACACCCACTAGCACTCGCCAGACAGCAAGTCCACCAACTTGGCCAGGCTCAATTGGAACTGTGACAAGCTCTTCTTCCCAAACTGCCAGCGGAAGTACACAGCCATCCAACTCCACTGAGAAACCCACCACAACAACCGAAGGTGAAGCATCGACACCCACTAGCACTCGCCAGACAGCAAGTCCACCAACTTGGCCAGGCTCAATTGGAACTGTGACAAGCTCTTCTTCCCAAACTGCCAGCGGAAGTACACAGCCATCCAACTCCACTGAGAAACCCACCACAACAACCGAAGGTGAAACATGGACTCCCACTAGCACTCGCCAGACAGCAAGTCCACCAACTTGGCCAGGCTCAATTGGAACTGTGACAAGCTCTTCTTCCCAAACTGCCAGCGGAAGTACACAGCCATCCAACTCCACTGAGAAACCCACCACAACAACCGAAGGTGAAACATGGACTCCCACTAGCACTCGCCAGACAGCAAGTCCACCAACTTGGCCAGGCTCAATTGGAACTGTGACAAGCTCTTCTTCCCAAACTGCCAGCGGAAGTACACAGCCATCCAACTCCACTGAGAAACCCACCACAACAACCGAAGGTGAAACATGGACTCCCACTAGCACTCGCCAGACAGCAAGTCCACCAACTTGGCCAGGCTCAATTGGAACTGTGACAAGCTCTTCTTCCCAAACTGCCAGCGGAAGTACACAGCCATCCAACTCCACTGAGAAACCCACCACAACAACCGAAGGTGAAGCATCGACACCCACTAGCACTCGCCAGACAGCAAGTCCACCAACTTGGCCAGGCTCAATTGGAACTGTGACAAGCTCTTCTTCCCAAACTGCCAGCGGAAGTACACAGCCATCCAACTCCACTGAGAAACCCACCACAACAACCGAAGGTGAAACATGGACTCCCACTAGCACTCGCCAGACAGCAAGTCCACCAACTTGGCCAGGCTCAATTGGAACTGTGACAAGCTCTTCTTCCCAAACTGCCAGCGGAAGTACACAGCCATCCAACTCCACTGAGAAACCCACCACAACAACCGAAGGTGAAACATGGACTCCCACTAGCACTCGCCAGACAGCAAGTCCACCAACTTGGCCAGGCTCAATTGGAACTGTGACAAGCTCTTCTTCCCAAACTGCCAGCGGAAGTACACAGCCATCCAACTCCACTGAGAAACCCACCACAACAACCGAAGGTGAAGCATCGACACCCACTAGCACTCGCCAGACAGCAAGTCCACCAACTTGGCCAGGCTCAATTGGAACTGTGACAAGCTCTTCTTCCCAAACTGCCAGCGGAAGTACACAGCCATCCAACTCCACTGAGAAACCCACCACAACAACCGAAGGTGAAGCATCGACACCCACTAGCACTCGCCAGACAGCAAGTCCACCAACTTGGCCAGGCTCAATTGGAACTGTGACAAGCTCTTCTTCCCAAACTGCCAGCGGAAGTACACAGCCATCCAACTCCACTGAGAAACCCACCACAACAACCGAAGGTGAAACATGGACTCCCACTAGCACTCGCCAGACAGCAAGTCCACCAACTTGGCCAGGCTCAATTGGAACTGTGACAAGCTCTTCTTCCCAAACTGCCAGCGGAAGTACACAGCCATCCAACTCCACTGAGAAACCCACCACAACAACCGAAGGTGAAACATGGACTCCCACTAGCACTCGCCAGACAGCAAGTCCACCAACTTGGCCAGGCTCAATTGGAACTGTGACAAGCTCTTCTTCCCAAACTGCCAGCGGAAGTACACAGCCATCCAACTCCACTGAGAAACCCACCACAACAACCGAAGGTGAAACATGGACTCCCACTAGCACTCGCCAGACAGCAAGTCCACCAACTTGGCCAGGCTCAATTGGAACTGTGACAAGCTCTTCTTCCCAAACTGCCAGCGGAAGTACACAGCCATCCAACTCCACTGAGAAACCCACCACAACAACCGAAGGTGAAGCATCGACACCCACTAGCACTCGCCAGACAGCAAGTCCACCAACTTGGCCAGGCTCAATTGGAACTGTGACAAGCTCTTCTTCCCAAACTGCCAGCGGAAGTACACAGCCATCCAACTCCACTGAGAAACCCACCACAACAACCGAAGGTGAAACATGGACTCCCACTAGCACTCGCCAGACAGCAAGTCCACCAACTTGGCCAGGCTCAATTGGAACTGTGACAAGCTCTTCTTCCCAAACTGCCAGCGGAAGTACACAGCCATCCAACTCCACTGAGAAACCCACCACAACAACCGAAGGTGAAGCATCGACACCCACTAGCACTCGCCAGACAGCAAGTCCACCAACTTGGCCAGGCTCAATTGGAACTGTGACAAGCTCTTCTTCCCAAACTGCCAGCGGAAGTACACAGCCATCCAACTCCACTGAGAAACCCACCACAACAACCGAAGGTGAAGCATCGACACCCACTAGCACTCGCCAGACAGCAAGTCCACCAACTTGGCCAGGCTCAATTGGAACTGTGACAAGCTCTTCTTCCCAAACTGCCAGCGGAAGTACACAGCCATCCAACTCCACTGAGAAACCCACCACAACAACCGAAGGTGAAACATGGACTCCCACTAGCACTCGCCAGACAGCAAGTCCACCAACTTGGCCAGGCTCAATTGGAACTGTGACAAGCTCTTCTTCCCAAACTGCCAGCGGAAGTACACAGCCATCCAACTCCACTGAGAAACCCACCACAACAACCGAAGGTGAAGCATCGACACCCACTAGCACTCGCCAGACAGCAAGTCCACCAACTTGGCCAGGCTCAATTGGAACTGTGACAAGCTCTTCTTCCCAAACTGCCAGCGGAAGTACACAGCCATCCAACTCCACTGAGAAACCCACCACAACAACCGAAGGTGAAGCATCGACACCCACTAGCACTCGCCAGACAGCAAGTCCACCAACTTGGCCAGGCTCAATTGGAACTGTGACAAGCTCTTCTTCCCAAACTGCCAGCGGAAGTACACAGCCATCCAACTCCACTGAGAAACCCACCACAACAACCGAAGGTGAAACATGGACTCCCACTAGCACTCGCCAGACAGCAAGTCCACCAACTTGGCCAGGCTCAATTGGAACTGTGACAAGCTCTTCTTCCCAAACTGCCAGCGGAAGTACACAGCCATCCAACTCCACTGAGAAACCCACCACAACAACCGAAGGTGAAGCATCGACACCCACTAGCACTCGCCAGACAGCAAGTCCACCAACTTGGCCAGGCTCAATTGGAACTGTGACAAGCTCTTCTTCCCAAACTGCCAGCGGAAGTACACAGCCATCCAACTCCACTGAGAAACCCACCACAACAACCGAAGGTGAAGCATCGACACCCACTAGCACTCGCCAGACAGCAAGTCCACCAACTTGGCCAGGCTCAATTGGAACTGTGACAAGCTCTTCTTCCCAAACTGCCAGCGGAAGTACACAGCCATCCAACTCCACTGAGAAATCCACCACAACAACCGAAGGTGAAGCATCGACACCCACTAGCACTCGCCAGACAGCAAGTCCACCAACTTGGCCAGGCTCAATTGGAACTGTGACAAGCTCTTCTTCCCAAACTGCCAGCGGAAGTACACAGCCATCCAACTCCACTGAGAAACCCACCACAACAACCGAAGGTGAAACATGGACTCCCACTAGCACTCGCCAGACAGCAAGTCCACCAACTTGGCCAGGCTCAATTGGAACTGTGACAAGCTCTTCTTCCCAAACTGCCAGCGGAAGTACACAGCCATCCAACTCCACTGAGAAACCCACCACAACAACCGAAGGTGAAACATGGACTCCCACTAGCACTCGCCAGACAGCAAGTCCACCAACTTGGCCAGGCTCAATTGGAACTGTGACAAGCTCTTCTTCCCAAACTGCCAGCGGAAGTACACAGCCATCCAACTCCACTGAGAAACCCACCACAACAACCGAAGGTGAAGCATCGACACCCACTAGCACTCGCCAGACAGCAAGTCCACCAACTTGGCCAGGCTCAATTGGAACTGTGACAAGCTCTTCTTCCCAAACTGCCAGCGGAAGTACACAGCCATCCAACTCCACTGAGAAACCCACCACAACAACCGAAGGTGAAGCATCGACACCCACTAGCACTCGCCAGACAGCAAGTCCACCAACTTGGCCAGGCTCAATTGGAACTGTGACAAGCTCTTCTTCCCAAACTGCCAGCGGAAGTACACAGCCATCCAACTCCACTGAGAAATCCACCACAACAACCGAAGGTGAAGCATCGACACCCACTAGCACTCGCCAGACAGCAAGTCCACCAACTTGGCCAGGCTCAATTGGAACTGTGACAAGCTCTTCTTCCCAAACTGCCAGCGGAAGTACACAGCCATCCAACTCCACTGAGAAACCCACCACAACAACCGAAGGTGAAGCATCGACACCCACTAGCACTCGCCAGACAGCAAGTCCACCAACTTGGCCAGGCTCAATTGGAACTGTGACAAGCTCTTCTTCCCAAACTGCCAGCGGAAGTACACAGCCATCCAACTCCACTGAGAAACCCACCACAACAACCGAAGGTGAAGCATCGACACCCACTAGCACTCGCCAGACAGCAAGTCCACCAACTTGGCCAGGCTCAATTGGAACTGTGACAAGCTCTTCTTCCCAAACTGCCAGCGGAAGTACACAGCCATCCAACTCCACTGAGAAATCCACCACAACAACCGAAGGTGAAGCATCGACACCCACTAGCACTCGCCAGACAGCAAGTCCACCAACTTGGCCAGGCTCAATTGGAACTGTGACAAGCTCTTCTTCCCAAACTGCCAGCGGAAGTACACAGCCATCCAACTCCACTGAGAAACCCACCACAACAACCGAAGGTGAAACATGGACTCCCACTAGCACTCGCCAGACAGCAAGTCCACCAACTTGGCCAGGCTCAATTGGAACTGTGACAAGCTCTTCTTCCCAAACTGCCAGCGGAAGTACACAGCCATCCAACTCCACTGAGAAACCCACCACAACAACCGAAGGTGAAGCATCGACACCCACTAGCACTCGCCAGACAGCAAGTCCACCAACTTGGCCAGGCTCAATTGGAACTGTGACAAGCTCTTCTTCCCAAACTGCCAGCGGAAGTACACAGCCATCCAACTCCACTGAGAAACCCACCACAACAACCGAAGGTGAAACATGGACTCCCACTAGCACTCGCCAGACAGCAAGTCCACCAACTTGGCCAGGCTCAATTGGAACTGTGACAAGCTCTTCTTCCCAAACTGCCAGCGGAAGTACACAGCCATCCAACTCCACTGAGAAACCCACCACAACAACCGAAGGTGAAGCATCGACACCCACTAGCACTCGCCAGACAGCAAGTCCACCAACTTGGCCAGGCTCAATTGGAACTGTGACAAGCTCTTCTTCCCAAACTGCCAGCGGAAGTACACAGCCATCCAACTCCACTGAGAAACCCACCACAACAACCGAAGGTGAAACATGGACTCCCACTAGCACTCGCCAGACAGCAAGTCCACCAACTTGGCCAGGCTCAATTGGAACTGTGACAAGCTCTTCTTCCCAAACTGCCAGCGGAAGTACACAGCCATCCAACTCCACTGAGAAACCCACCACAACAACCGAAGGTGAAGCATCGACACCCACTAGCACTCGCCAGACAGCAAGTCCACCAACTTGGCCAGGCTCAATTGGAACTGTGACAAGCTCTTCTTCCCAAACTGCCAGCGGAAGTACACAGCCATCCAACTCCACTGAGAAACCCACCACAACAACCGAAGGTGAAGCATCGACACCCACTAGCACTCGCCAGACAGCAAGTCCACCAACTTGGCCAGGCTCAATTGGAACTGTGACAAGCTCTTCTTCCCAAACTGCCAGCGGAAGTACACAGCCATCCAACTCCACTGAGAAACCCACCACAACAACCGAAGGTGAAGCATCGACACCCACTAGCACTCGCCAGACAGCAAGTCCACCAACTTGGCCAGGCTCAATTGGAACTGTGACAAGCTCTTCTTCCCAAACTGCCAGCGGAAGTACACAGCCATCCAACTCCACTGAGAAACCCACCACAACAACCGAAGGTGAAACATGGACTCCCACTAGCACTCGCCAGACAGCAAGTCCACCAACTTGGCCAGGCTCAATTGGAACTGTGACAAGCTCTTCTTCCCAAACTGCCAGCGGAAGTACACAGCCATCCAACTCCACTGAGAAACCCACCACAACAACCGAAGGTGAAACATGGACTCCCACTAGCACTCGCCAGACAGCAAGTCCACCAACTTGGCCAGGCTCAATTGGAACTGTGACAAGCTCTTCTTCCCAAACTGCCAGCGGAAGTACACAGCCATCCAACTCCACTGAGAAACCCACCACAACAACCGAAGGTGAAGCATCGACACCCACTAGCACTCGCCAGACAGCAAGTCCACCAACTTGGCCAGGCTCAATTGGAACTGTGACAAGCTCTTCTTCCCAAACTGCCAGCGGAAGTACACAGCCATCCAACTCCACTGAGAAACCCACCACAACAACCGAAGGTGAAGCATCGACACCCACTAGCACTCGCCAGACAGCAAGTCCACCAACTTGGCCAGGCTCAATTGGAACTGTGACAAGCTCTTCTTCCCAAACTGCCAGCGGAAGTACACAGCCATCCAACTCCACTGAGAAACCCACCACAACAACCGAAGGTGAAGCATCGACACCCACTAGCACTCGCCAGACAGCAAGTCCACCAACTTGGCCAGGCTCAATTGGAACTGTGACAAGCTCTTCTTCCCAAACTGCCAGCGGAAGTACACAGCCATCCAACTCCACTGAGAAACCCACCACAACAACCGAAGGTGAAACATGGACTCCCACTAGCACTCGCCAGACAGCAAGTCCACCAACTTGGCCAGGCTCAATTGGAACTGTGACAAGCTCTTCTTCCCAAACTGCCAGCGGAAGTACACAGCCATCCAACTCCACTGAGAAACCCACCACAACAACCGAAGGTGAAGCATCGACACCCACTAGCACTCGCCAGACAGCAAGTCCACCAACTTGGCCAGGCTCAATTGGAACTGTGACAAGCTCTTCTTCCCAAACTGCCAGCGGAAGTACACAGCCATCCAACTCCACTGAGAAACCCACCACAACAACCGAAGGTGAAACATGGACTCCCACTAGCACTCGCCAGACAGCAAGTCCACCAACTTGGCCAGGCTCAATTGGAACTGTGACAAGCTCTTCTTCCCAAACTGCCAGCGGAAGTACACAGCCATCCAACTCCACTGAGAAACCCACCACAACAACCGAAGGTGAAGCATCGACACCCACTAGCACTCGCCAGACAGCAAGTCCACCAACTTGGCCAGGCTCAATTGGAACTGTGACAAGCTCTTCTTCCCAAACTGCCAGCGGAAGTACACAGCCATCCAACTCCACTGAGAAACCCACCACAACAACCGAAGGTGAAGCATCGACACCCACTAGCACTCGCCAGACAGCAAGTCCACCAACTTGGCCAGGCTCAATTGGAACTGTGACAAGCTCTTCTTCCCAAACTGCCAGCGGAAGTACACAGCCATCCAACTCCACTGAGAAACCCACCACAACAACCGAAGGTGAAACATGGACTCCCACTAGCACTCGCCAGACAGCAAGTCCACCAACTTGGCCAGGCTCAATTGGAACTGTGACAAGCTCTTCTTCCCAAACTGCCAGCGGAAGTACACAGCCATCCAACTCCACTGAGAAACCCACCACAACAACCGAAGGTGAAGCATCGACACCCACTAGCACTCGCCAGACAGCAAGTCCACCAACTTGGCCAGGCTCAATTGGAACTGTGACAAGCTCTTCTTCCCAAACTGCCAGCGGAAGTACACAGCCATGCAACTCCACTGAGAAACCCACCACAACAACCGAAGGTGAAACATGGACTCCCACTAGCACTCGCCAGACAGCAAGTCCACCAACTTGGCCAGGCACAGGTGAAACTGTGACAAGCTCTTCTTCTCAAACCGCCAGCGGTAGTACTCAACCATCCAACTCCACAGAGAAGTCTACTACAACTACTGAAGGTGCACCATGGACTCCGAACCACGGTGGTCATTCATCTACTCCACCACCCGGTAGACCAACTAAATGGCCTGGCACTGGTGGGACTGTCACAAGCACTTCATCTCAAGCTTCAAGCGGAAGTACACAACCAACTACCTCCACCAATTCTGGCGTCACTGATGAAATCATCAGTACCACCGTAACGGGATCATGGACTCCGATTGACAATGGACAGTCATCTCCCGCGTCGCCTAATGGACTAACAGATTGGTCTGGGACTGGTGAAACCTCCACTGCCTCTGCATCACATCCTGCGGGAGGAAATACGCCATCATCAAACTCCAGCAACGTTAGTACCACAGATAAAGTCATCACTACTACTGTGAAAGGATCATGGTCTCCGGTTGACAATGGACAGGCATCTTCTAGTGGAGTAACAGAATCATCTGGTATAGGTGAAACCGCGAATGGCACTCCATCACAGCCCGCGCGAGGAAGTACACAATCAGCGAGCTCCAGTAACGCTGCTGATACGGGTGAAGCTATTACTACCACAGTGAAAGGATCATGGTCTCCAGTCGACAATGGACAGTCATCTCCTGCATCGGCTAGTAGTCGAACAGAACCTTCTGTGTCTACCCACGTATCTGTCTCTGCCGCAAGTACGGAGGCATCTGCCAATTCCTCACGTTCTAGGCGGGACACATCATCAGAACCCTCTAATGGATGGACGCAAAGTACTGTCACAGTAGGAGGTTGGTCTGACACTCCAAGTAGTAGTACTGAATCATCCTCGTCAACAACCAATGATAATTGGTCATCAGGAACGACTGGTCAGGAGATGGAAAGCACGACGTTGAATAATAGTGAAATGACAACCGCTGATTCTCCGTCCGAAATGGAGAATATTATTATCTCTGGCAATATAGAAATCATTATCGAAACCAATAGTAGTAAAAGCTCTGGTAATAAAGGTTCCATGTCGGAAACTGGAGCTTTTAATTTAACTGGTTTACATATTAATGGATCTTCGGTTTTGATTGACGGAGAGTTGATTAGAACAAATTGTTCGAGTTCTAAAGAAGTTGTTGGCGCGGAGAACATTCATGTATCTGGAAATATTGGGATTAATGTTGAGGAACATAATTTGACCGGTGTTTATAATTCTAGTAATCGATTAGTGTGGAGCGATAACAGTTCAGGATCTGATGCATTACAAATCAATGAGACCTTGCCGATAACGGGCGGCACTGTTAATATTTCAGAAGATAATGTGGAGTCAAATAGGACAGAAAATTCTGTTACCACCTCGCGTGATTTGTTACCTACTCTGGAGACAGAGGAAAACGGTTCTCAGTCAAATACCAACAGTCATAATGTAGTAATTGATACCAACGTGAAGGTGGTAACATCGGGGAAAAGTGTTTCCACTAATGATAATGGTAATAATATTAGCAATAGTGCTGCAGTCGGTACAATTGTTTCTGGAGCATCAGCGTCAGTTGAGGCAAGTGGAAATTCAAATTCTGGCTCTTCATTGAAAATAGTCGTATCAACTGAATAACGGAACAAAATACCAACGATGAAAGAGTATTGAATCTCGTTTTAGGTAGGTGACTTGTACTTTTTAGTAAATTTAATGTAACGTGATGTTTTAACTTTTGTCAGATACTTATTGATATCTTTCACAATTTAAACGAAACTTGTTTTTTGTTGCAGATTCTTCCTACACAAAAATGATGACTTTACCTGACTATGAAAATGGGACGTTACATTATAATATCGAAGTATTCGAACTGGGATAGAACTGAAGCAATATCTGCTGAATATTTCAATGTGTAACGATAGCATAATATTCTTTAATGGATGGACCCTGTTAATTTATGTTTTGTAATGTACTTATGTTTTAAACAACTATGTTACAAGTACATACGTAATAAACAAATATGTTATTGCACTATATAGTGCAACTTGTTACTGTTGTTGAGATTAATATTATGAGATATTATTTAGTATGAAATTATATATATTTTATTTACAATGTAGTTTTGTAATCAAATGTGTCGAAATATACATATTACGATGTTCATTAAATGATGACTGCGTTCATTCTGTGTGTGTGTAAACGTAATTTAATGTCCCACTAAAATGAAGAACAAAGCGAATTTTTTCACGGTCAACCATATTTTGTTTATAAAATTGAGTAAAAAGTTGAGATGCCTAATTGAATAATAATTACGATTCATTATATTTGTGGTTTCATAATAAACATAAATCTCAAGAGATTCCTTGCTCTGTTAAATACCACCTATGATATCAATCTTTCCATTCACCTGATGTCCATCCTGTGTTACAAACGTTACTCGTGTAATCATACTCTTTTGTAAAAAAACAGTTACAATCATCAAACTATGTGTAACATGTTTAACACTTAAGTAACATATTTCTTTTTTTATTATTTCTAACATTTACACCGCTAAATTTAAAAACTCCCAAATCCTCGAGTTTTCAAATTTGACAAATTCCGATATTTTCAAATGCACAAGTTCCCACATTTTTTATTTCTGACCGTACACGTACCGAAAACTCCAGAGCTTCTTTTTCCAAATTTCT
The DNA here is from genome assembly GCA_945859555.1 of Megachile ligniseca. Taxonomy (NCBI): domain Eukaryota; kingdom Metazoa; phylum Arthropoda; class Insecta; order Hymenoptera; family Megachilidae; genus Megachile; species Megachile ligniseca. The sequence continues at coordinate 9,466,481 of OX243777.1, forward strand.
TTCAAAGAAATGGAAAACTTATTTCATAACTTATTTTCTTTTTACAAAACTTATTTAATAACATACGATTACACCACCAGTTACGTGGCATTCTGCTTACATCTACCGTCCATAAATTTCACCGTTATCTCAAAACATTACGAAATATTCGTACAAAGTGTCAAGACCGCCAAAGGAATAAATGACCCAATTTCTACTCTCATAAATGGCTTAAAATCACCGTCCCCGAACGCTGATAATGAATAGAAATAAGGCTCGGATAAGGATCACATATCAATAAGATCTCAACAATCGATGGCCACAAATCCAGCGCAAGGAACAAGGTCGTAAAGTGAAATTAATTAATATGTACTTATGAGAAGACACGTACGGACCTTGAGGTTATATATCAAGATCGTAGGCGCGTTTGTCATCGCGGCTCATTATTACGAGGCGTTTCTGCATCGTCTCGTTCCGATTGCCGGTCACATAATTAGCAAAGCATTCGTGTAACGGCCGTCTGACCGACACTGACGGCAGATGTGCTTCGCAGTCATGTTCGCAGTCATCCTGAAACCATCGGTCAGTATAGTGCCCGTGACACGTTTTATATTGGCCAATGATATCTCGACCTGTTCTCGATCGGGTCACAGCACACATTACGACTTCCTCGGCAGAGGCAGCCAGTCGTGTCGGACAAACTGGAACGAAACGACGAGCCTCTGGCATCGTCGGTGTTCATTTTACACGTCGGTCAGTTTACAAACCGCTCTCGACAACTTTCGAGCGGCAATCGAGACATCGAACCGAAGATATGACGCTATCGCAAATATTTCGCCGATAACTGACCTCATCGACCAATGGACATATTCACCGATGTTGAACTTTCAACGATCTGACGTAGGCTGATTAGATCGACGAATCTGTTTAGGCTCGCAGTAAAACTTCGACTAGCAAAATAACGGTTTTCAAACAGTGAGTAGGTGGACGCCTCAAGATGTGGTTCGTTTTGGTAATTTTGGCCATAACCGGCGCTTTGGGAGACGTGGTGAATCGTCACGTGGACAATGTGAGTATACAAGGAGAATTTAATTTGAAAAATAATTGTCGAATATAACAATCGTAGAAATTGATATTGATTGGAGTATTTAATTATATGTTATAATTGATATTTTATTTATTCGATATTAACAATTGTGGATCTGAGTTTGATGTTTCTTTGAATTAATAGCTTTTAATTCACAATGTTTCGATTATATTAAAATTGAACCCATGTTGTGTTTAATTTATAGAAAGGAAGTTCTAAGTATTAATTTAAGTAACCATTCTGTGTTTAAGTAGTATTTTAAATTACATTTAGGATTTCGGCAAATAGAATATTTTTGTCTGAAGCTAAATATATTTATGTAAATCTATGACTAATTGAACAGTGTGCTGGGGTCTACGAACCCGTTGCAAGTTTTCGAAATTATCAGAAGCTGAGGAGCTCAGATATATTATGATTGATTTAAGAATGTTCTTTATACCAGCGTTATTTTAATAACAATGTTAAAATAAGTGCTATTAATATAGCAAGATATACGAAAGTAACTGATATGAAATGAAGGAAGTACTTGAAATTAAATTCTCAAAGAAATAAACACTTTATTTAATGTTCTGAACATTGGTGTTTTAGAAAATATAGTGCCTTGAGGCGTGAAAATTGGTGACTTAGATTGATTAACAAGATCAGTAACGCAATCAGAATTGTTGAGTAGGAGGATTAAAGAATATGTGTTCAATCTGAAGATTACAAGATGACTTAATTTGATTTTGTTTTCGATAAAATTTTAAAAACTACTGCAGCATAATGAGATCAGATATGAATTTCTCAATAGATCAATTAGTAGTTTTTTTTTAACGAAATAATGGAGGATAGAATACCTTGAAAATGACTCTTTCAGAAGATTCGTAAAATTTGCAATTTCAGAACACGGATGTAAAATTTGGTTTCGAAGTCGATTATGCGAACAATGAATTTTTGCTCGATGGAAAACCGTTCCGATACGTTTCTGGCAGTTTTCATTACTTCCGGGCGCCGAGACAATATTGGAGAGATCGTTTGAGGAAAATGAGAGCTGCTGGATTAAACGCTGTATCTACGTGAGTCAATATTTTCGTATGCACAAATAGATTTAAATTCATTTGTACACGTTGCTATTTATAGTCAAAAAACGGTCAGACCTTGGTAATCAAGTCATAAAATAAAAGTTAAATCTTTCGAATTATGTAGTTACGTTGAATGGAGTCTTCATCAACCGGAGGAGAACCAATGGGAGTGGACAGGTGATGCGGATTTAAAGAAATTTATCGAGATTGCTCAGGAAGAAGATTTACTGGTTCTTTTGAGGCCGGGTCCTTATATTTGTGCGGAAAGAGATTTTGTAAGTATTTTCTCGAAAACACTGAATTATTGTATATCTATCAATTTTTTACCCTTTAGAGTGTAACTGTTATTAGAATGTAAACTTCAGAAAAAAAATAAGTAGAAAAATTTGTTTTGTTATAATTTATTATAGTTCCACAGTAAGTTAACTTATTACTACTGCTTTATTAATTTATATTGCTAACTTGTAATAGTAAATGATACTCAAAATAATACTTCTAAAAATTGCTCATAAATTATTTAAATATGCGAACTGTAGGATATTGTTATATTTTCTTTCATTTTTATTTTCATCCTCAGGGAGGTCTTCCGTATTGGTTATTGCCTCTTGTACCAGTCGACGGACTACGTACAAACAATGAACGTAAGAATATTTCAAAATGTTTTTCAGAATGTAGTAAGAAATATGTTTCAGAATATACTTAAAACAAGTTACACTGTATTTTTCATATCACGTAACTATCAACAGTTTACATTTAAATTGCTTCGTTATCTTATAGAATACATGAAATACGTGGAAGTGTACTTGAACGAAGTATTAGAACGCGTTAAACCATATCTCAGAGGAAATGGGGGTCCCATAATAATGGTTCAGGTATGAATATCTTTATTTTAAAACTGTATTCTTTTCACAATTGGTCGACTTTTTAATCAACAAATTTTCAACATCGATAATTAGGGAAGAATTCTTTGGATTTTAAAAATAATTTACTTCTCATAAAATCTTGATGGTTTATTCCTTATACTTGATCTTTTCATAAAATCCAAAGAAGAATAATTTATTCCTCCATAAATATCGACGTCGATTTTACCTTCAAAATAAGAACGAAGTATCAGGGTTCATTTTACAAAAATGTCGAACGTCGTGCGATTTTAGGTAGAAAATGAGTACGGAAGCTACGGTTGCAACATGGACTACAAGACCCATCTGCGGGATATAATAAAAGAAAAAGTTGGAACAAAGGCTTTGTTATACACAACCGATGGTACGGATACTAATATGCTTCGTTGTGGATCGATACCAAATGTTTATACCACCATCGACTTCGGAGCTGCTACCAATGTGAGGAAAAATTTTGAAACGTTACGCACTCATCAGCCACGGGTAAGTACCAGATAACGAAATTCTCTATGACTTTGTAAATAACATTCTTTCTGCAATAAACACTCATCGATTATTGATCTCAAGTGGAAGATTTGTTTTTTCATCGATATTTTAACGATAAAATTCCTTTTTTAATTATCACGGATATAATCAGTTTGTTCCACTCTCATAATTATTTAGAAGTTGTTTATACTTTTTAGCTTACTGTACAAATAAAAAGACTGATCATTATCATTAAGATGATAATCTTGTTATTTTAGAAATATCGCAATCTTTTAATTTTTTATTTTTCTAATTTTCTAAATAGCAAAGCTTTTCATTTTCCAACTGAAAATCTGTTCATGTACTTGTTTTAGGGACCGTTGGTGAATTCCGAATTTTACCCCGGATGGCTGTCGCATTGGCAAGAACCATTTCAAAGGGTAAAAGACAGAGTAGTTTCCAAAACCTTGGACGAAATGTTGTCCATGGGTGCTTCAGTTAACATATACATGTTTTATGGTGGTACAAATTTCGGCTACACCTCTGGTTAGTTAATGTCACGAATATCGTTATTATTAAATTTATATCAGCAAGTAATACTAATTTCTACGATATTAAATCACATTTACGATTCTACAGGTGCTAATGGCGGTCAAGACATGTACAGTCCACAATTGACTTCCTATGATTACGATGCTCCATTAACGGAAGCAGGTGATCCGACAACAAAGTATTTTGAAATAAGAAACGTCATCTCTAAGGTATCATAAAAAAGAATTATAATAAATAAAAAAACATATATTAATAAATTAAACACATAACGTATTAAAAGTAAATAATGTATTATTAAAAAAGAATTTGTTTTTTATATTCGTTAAGCTGTTGTCTCATAGAAGTAAAAAGTAGCAAATTTTCTTAAAGACCATAATTGTCTCATTTTCGTTATAATAATGTTACTTGCTTTTTACAGTACTTGCCGCTACCAAACACATCAATTCCATCAGTATCCCCAAAAGGAGATTACGGTCCTATTCTCCTTTCTCCAGTAGTGAAATTAATGGATCCCATGGGTCAAGAAATGTTTGGAACCGTAGTAACCGAAGCATCACAACCGTTGACATTTGAATCACTTGCACTACCTCATTGGCTAATGCTCTACGAAGCCAATTTAACGTCTACTACTTTGGATCCTGTGATCCTGCACGCTATAGTTCGAGACAGAGCATTGGTCTACGTGGATGATTATCTGACTGGAACCTTAAGTCGTACTAGTGCAGCATACACCTTGAGCTTAGAGCCTTATGGACAAAAGTTGAAGCTGCTGGTTGAAAATCAAGGACGCTTAAATTTTGGAAATGGACTTTATGATTACAAGGTGAGTCATAACCGAGGAACTGAAATTAATATTTTTGATAGGAACAGAGAACACATTTATGGTCAGTAAAATTGTACACCTCGTGTATCTTCCCGTTTTCGGTTAAAAAATTTACATCAACATACTTTGTAACACACAAGTACCTAACGACATATCTGATCCTTATGATTTCTTTATCCTTATCATCCAAAAGAATTAGCACTGTACCGACATGTACCTAAAAATGAATGTCTTCCCTTTCATCCAATCAATTTATTTTATTTATTACGGAGACTGCCTTTTTACAGGGAGTCTCGAACGTAACTTTTGGAGACACTTCCCTTGGACCTTGGAGAATGACTGGATATCTATTACACGATGTGAGTCCGATTAGTGATCTCGAAACGATCACGATCGAAAATGGAATTCTTCGTCACGGTCCAGTAGTTCTGCGTGGAAATTTCTCTATCTCTGGTGAACCTCTGGACACGTACTTGAACACATTCGGTTGGGGCAAAGGAGTGGCTTTCGTGAACGGGCACAATTTGGGTCGATATTGGCCGGTGACTGGGCCTCAAGTGACTTTGTACGTTCCTGCACCGTTTTTGAAAACGGGTGAAAATGAATTGGTAGTGGTGGAGCTCGAATACGTACCGAACACTAGGAAAATGAAATTACAACCTCAACCGATCCTCGATTATAAATCTCAATACTCGAACAATGAAAACGATTAATTGTTCCTTTTATTACAGAAATATTGACTATTTTCTATGTTTGCGTGTACGTTTTTAAATAATAAGAAAAATAAAGTTGGTGGTGTTATATTCCAAATACTTACTGTCTTCCCTTTATTATTACTATAAAGATTTAAGTTTTACATTCTTACATCCTTTTGTACATTCAAAGTATTTATACTCTTCGCATTAAAAATGAAGAAAAATTAGAACACAAACCGCAACTTTAATTTAATTTCGTACGGTTCTTCTACCTGCGCTATGCTGTTGTGTAAATGAGACTCGCTTACGATTATCGGTAATCGTTATCTTTCGTTAATTAATCGCTCTCGTTTATCGTTTCACGAGTGACTGATAAAAATTGTATCGTAACATGTTTACACTGCGATCATGTTCATTTCGGATAATGTACAGGTATCCAAGAAGTCCACGAATAAACGGTAGGAAATTGCAAGTGGTTTTTGCTTGCGTCATCAAATCTGATCGCACTCATTGTTGACACTTTATTTTCTATATTTGAGTAATTAACAGCGCTTCCAATTGCCATGTCAAGATCGTGGGATCGTTCGTGCGATCGTAAATTACTGATTAAACAAAACTGTTTTTTGCATATGGTACAGCGATATGGTCGATTTCCTAAAAAATTAAAACAATCTGTTATCGTTCTTTATATTATATAATTTGCTCTGTTTATCTTTCAACATTAGGATATTCATTAGTATCAAAAGATCGATTTCTGATGAAAATACTTTAACTAAATGAAGATTACTAAATAAAAAATTGCAACATTTAAAAAAAAATGTATATATAAGTTTTATCAGAAACTCCACTTTGTCCAAAAATTGGCAAAAAGTAACTTTAAGGAGAAGAAATATTGGACCACAATATTTGTTATTTTGAACAAAGCAAAATGATATTGACACATTTCTTGTATCGATTAAAATGAAAGAAATAAAACACTGTAGAAGAGAGAAAAACCTTAATTAAAATATATACTTATTTCTGATATCAACATTTTTTATGGTTAATATTTATGGAAAATTAAGGGTTCACAAATTGCATTGTCAATTAACGATGCTTACCAGTGTGTAGTTGCATATGATGATGTAAAGCTCCAGGTTTACAGAATCCTCGATTGCAAATCAAACATCGCATCGGCCAGTTACCGCTATGGGAATATCCATGGGCCCTTAGATCTCCGGGGGTTGGAAAAGAACGACCACATTCGTTACATTTATGGGGTTTTTCCTACGTACATATATTCTATTATTACTAATACAATAAGTAGCCATATAATATTTGAATGATATAAATTTTTTGCAATATTCTACATTTTTATACATTCCAAAAATTATAAGTATGAAATAAAAATTTGTGTCGTGAAAATAAATTAAAGTAATTAGCTGCGTGAAGGTAGATACGTCATATTTTTACAGTTATTATCTTAAGGAACCCCTCGTTGTGAAAGTAAAAATTATTTCAAGGAATTTTACAATATATGCATGCAGTAATTTTGGAAAATTATGCACTATCATTTTGCAAAATGATTAAGTATTTTTACTGCATTTTATAATTATATGGTATTTGAACGAAATCGGAGTTCCGAAGACGTCTTATTAATAATTTTTTATGAATCACTCAACAAAAATATTAATTTTGAAATGAACAAGATAAAAACCTTATAATGAGTCATTCGATGATAATACAAGTTGGACGAAGCAGTAAAACGTTTTCCACAAATAGGGCATTCGTGGGGACGTTCTCCAGTGTGGATTCTGACGTGTGTGTTCAAGGAACTGCTTGTACTGAACATTTTCCCACACACTGTACAACCATGCGGTTTTTCGCCTATTCAAAATCATAATTGTATTATATTTTTAAGCGTTACTTGTATCTTACATCCATTGACAACAAGGAAAATTATATGTTCCGCCATTTAATAAAATCATTCTAAAATATTTCACGTTTCAGGACATTTAATATAACGTAAATTTTGTTAGTACACGCATTGCGAATTCGAAATAGAATTAAAAATTAACATGAACTGACCTGTATGGGTTCGCAGATGTCTTTTGAGCAAAGAAGGTCTGTCAAAGCTCTTGCCACACGTTTGACATGGCAAACATCTTTGAAACTTCGAAGAATTTATTAAGCTTAACTTCTTCTCGGTTCCGCGACAGCTCAAATCTAGAGGTGCATCTTGCACTACTCCACATGCTGCTTATTCGATTTAATGTAATAAATATAAACATTATTTTAAACTATTATAATTGATGATGGTATCGAAATTTGTATTAATATTTTATGCACACTTCGAATTGTGATCTTATTAAAACTTCCTCCGCAAAATCTTCCCACTTTGATTTTTTGAATGTTTCATCGCTGATAATTCAGTTACTTTATGCTAAAATAGTAGCTATTAAGTTGACAACTAATAGGAAATTTTTGTCAAAGTAAATGTTCTAATTGATGAACACTAAATTTAGCGTAAATTGAAAATTTTTTAAGTAAACCTGAGCAAACAAAATTGATGGAAGTTGCTGAACTTCTTGCAAACATCTTTAAATTAAAACAGTGCGTATGACCCATACTTGGATAATGATCTTAAAATGTAGAGGATCGAAAACCAAACATCAAACTTTTGAATGTCCGATTTTTTGAAATAACAATTATTTAAAAAACTTGTATCCTTAAATTAACATTTGACGCTTACCGGACATCACAATTTTTTGTTTAACGTTCTCAAAATGATAAATATACGAAAAATTGCACAAAGAACACTAACAACAAAATTTCTCGCACTTGGTCGATGGATCTGGACATGAAGAAGGATAAGCCCGAATTAGATACTCACCACCCCAAACAGATTATAAAGGCGATTACAGGTGACAAAGGGGGTTGTAACCACGAAGGCGCATGTCAGAAGGCGGCGTTTTTACCGGAGGGCGGAGTTTGATGTATACTTATCTTTTGACTTTTGATGATACACAGCATCACAATAAATAGACACATTACTCAACATACCTATCTTACATACAACTAACCTACTTCTCTGTAAAGATGGAACCCCATTATCGCGTAAGTCTAATAAATATATAAGTCTTAAATATTTTAAGGACAGTAATACTGATGTTTACGCGAAGTTTTCATACACACTTCATAATAAAAATTTAGCACATTTTAACAGAAGTAAGTTAGTTTCATATCAGTGTGATTAGTGAACAGTTGTCAATGAAAAATATTTCAAAATTTTCAAACAGTCACTACATCGTATTATTCTAATCAAAAAATGGCAGAAACGCATTTTATATGCGTTCTTATTAATGGGAGAGCTGTAACTCCTCAAAGTTTGTTTACGATACTTCATCAATATCTGAGATAGGTTTAAAACACGACATCGAGGTTCGAGAAGGTTTGTTTCGATTTATATGGAGGCCCATAAGAGTGGTTGAAGAAGAATTCTCTTGTGTGCAGAATTCTTTACGATTAGTTGTTATACTCATACCATATTCAGCACCACTAAATTATCTAGCAAGAGTGGAGTTGTTGCAATGAATTTTTGTACAACTTGCATTAAATCCACAATTTATTTCGCACCTTTTATTTACCAATCGAGCTGCGTTCAGAAGAGACAATTTTCATAATATTCACGAGTCATAGAAGAAAACCCTCGCACTGTTATTTAAATAAATCGACTGCTTCGACAATTGGCTACTTGCATCTTTTATTTTAGTAAATCCACTATCGGGTGTATTGCATCGTATTTTCCTAATGAACACGCTACGATTCGTACGTATATTCAAATCTTGAAACGATGCGAAACTTTTCTATTTTAATCAGTAATGTTTTCTTTCGTTATCAACAATCTATACAACTTGTTATATAACAGTACGGAAGAATTCGTGGACTTTTTTTTCTAGAATATGCTGTCCCATATCGTAGCATCTATTACTTCATCGTACCAACTGGTACCAAGGATGTTAATAGTTCCATATTCCCACGTAAAGTAAAAGTCATGCATATAAATCATATTTCCTGTAACATTTTTCTAAATAACTCCAACGTATACTAACAATTTGTTAGTAGAAATTTAAAAGATTAAAAGTTAAAAATATTTCATTGTTATTCACCTGCAGACACTTTAAATTAATTACAATAATCATGAACCCTTAAATAAAAAGACATTTAAACAAATAAAAATTTAAAACTTTGTGAAACAGAATTTTTTGAAATTTTCACTCTTGTAAATGAAACTCATGTGTGTTACTTCTGTTACATACATGATCAATTTTGTGACGCTAAAATGTTCCTTATCTACCTATTTATCAAAAAATTATTTGTTTTTTATTAATCAGTAAATAAAATCTTTACAAATTATATACACTCTATTATGTGAATAAGTATATGAGTAGTATTATTATTATTTGTAAATGTTTATTATGATGAGGTACCGTATCCATAAAATGCGTCGTTTGTAGTAGAATGACGTTTAATTACATCACTTGAACGATACGTTTTCGTCCGTCGACAGTAATGCGTTGTCACGATATTGACGATTTTTCACAGTATTCAACCGGAGGTGAGATAATTTGTCGTACGGCATCGGGACGCCGGACGTCCCACAGCGTCGTTCCCTCGTTTGTCACCTGAGAGGATATTAACACCATTGAAGTCTCCTCTGAATCATTACAAATCGCTCCTTCATCGACCACGCGCAACAATGCTTCGATTTACCTTGTGTGTACAACATTACCGCAGAAGATCGATTTCGAAGGGAATTCAAACGCGAACATACCACAATTTTGTGCTTGTAAAATTAAGATGGATTTAAAAGAGAATATTGGTTTGGTTATATGCATTTGTATAATTTATTCGAGTGAAAGAACATACATCTTTCTATTTGTTTATCAGGTATACATATGAACTATAAAAATGTTTTTCTATATTAAAAACTGAAATGGAATTATTTAGTCTGATTTTGAATTTAAAATAAAAACAAAAGACATATTCTAAATCTTCGAACATATTCTCACTGTATGTATAAATAAAATAAAGCTGACATATATTTGTAAAAAAAAGTAACGTTCATTAAATAATACCATGATTCTTATTTTATTATACACCTAATATTATATATGTAAATATTTTCTACGATTTATTTTCTTGTATGAAAAAGTTAGGATATCATTTCTTAAATGATGAAACAACATATCACAGTTTTATGTAGCATCGGGTGTTTCCGTTTTATCATCTTTTATTTCGTCAACAGATTTTGCATCTTGCCCTTCACTTTCGGAACATTTCTCATTGTTGTTAGTATTATCGATTTCCGCAGAATTTTCACTCTGTGTAACATCCGGTGAATCATTTGAATTTTCCACTTCTGTATTACATGCAGCGTACTGCGCTGCCTGTGCTTGCGGAGAGGTATCGAATTTTAAAATTTCGCGCAGTGCCATTGTCGCGTACGTAGAAGACTTTAAAGACATTTCGATAATTAAAGCTTTATATTGTCCTTCTGAAAATGTAAAAATTTATATATGCAATACGTTTTAATAATATCTCACTTAAAAATAAATATTCTATGAAAAAAATGAATTAAACATCAGTTATAATTTTTACCTGGTTCATCTTTCGGAGGTGTCGACTTTCTCATTTCATCAATATCACACATGATAAGATCACTATGTTTTTCTTTATAATGCATAATTTTCCAAGATAAATTTGATGGGATTTGTAATATCTTTCTGTAAGTGCCCCCTAAACTATATTTTCTGAAAGCAAAGTTGACAAAATACAAATACTTGTATTAGAGGAATCAGTATATAGAATTATGTTTCAATAAACTTACTTATTTTTTTGTCTGAGGTCTGTTGTGAGTCCATCTTTTGCTAAGAACTCATCAAACCAAGGTTTAGCATAAGGTGGATATGTAACTTTCCACCCAACTTGTGGCATGAGTACATCTGCCAATGTATAGTTAGGCAAATCTTCTTCCTTAAGAATTTTTACTGGAGATAGATTGTATAAATCTTCGGGTTCACTTTCCTCGGCAGTAGTTTTATTTTTCTCTGTACTTTCGTCTATTTTCAAACAACTTTCTGTAGCACTTGTTATTTCTTTAATTGAGGTAGATGTTGATTCTGCAGATACTTCAGTTACCTCATCCTCCTTCACTGTATTTGGACATGATTCATCTTCTAATTTATCCGTATTTTCAATAGACTCTGCAGTATCTTCAATCACGCGTTCATTGTCGTTATCGTATACAGCTTCGTCATGGTCTATTTGTTTTGTATTATTTTCATATACTAAATCTCCTACTATGGGTTTCGTTCCAAATTCTTTGATTCTTCTCGATACCATGTGATTCCATACGTAACTTTGATACGCGTGAATATACATTAACCGTGTATTTCTTGGTACTGAATCTAAAGCTCCTTGAGGATTGTTACTTCCAGCCGTATAAATTCCTTTTAAAAGAGTAGCTTCTATTTTATCGGATCTTTTAATCTTTTTATATGCAGCATATGCATCTTTAGTTGTTTCATATATTCTTCTAGCTTCTACCAAATCTCTATCTTGTTCCCCTTCTCTTGGTTTCAAAATTAACTCAATTGCTTCATTCCATTTACCTAATTTTAACACATATAACACATATTCTTGAATAATAATTTATTAATTGAACTGTATATAAAATTATAGACAGTTTGAAAAAGATTGTATCCTCGGAATCTCTCAAGTTCAAAATAAAAATAATTACCCTGAAGTAAAGTTTTGCCTATTTCATAAGTTGGAATGGCAGCTACAGTACCAAATCTTTGTAGACCATAATAATTAATAAATCCCTGGTCTCTTAAAGAGGTCATTGTTTGCTCAATTTGTTCATCTGTTCCGCTGACATTTCTCAAAGCAATTCTAAAACGATTACCACTAAGCATTCCTAATTTCAAAGGTTCTTTCACAAACTTAAAATTGCCTACATATGCTCCGCGGACACATTTCGCTGCTCGTAATATATCTGATGGTTCTACTTTTCTCAAACTAACCCACTGAGTAGTCCAAGCCCTACGATCTTTCATGCCAGCATAATTAAAATTATTTGGCTTCATACGTAAATTCATAGCTAACTGATTCAAAGCATCCATAGTATCCATATTTACTTTGTGCAACAAAAAATAACAATATTCTCCATCTCGGTTTTTCCAATTTTTACGATTGTCTCTTTGAAATGTTTGACCTAGTAGAGAAAAATAACATTAATATACTATAATAACTATTATTACAGGTACAAATATTTAACATACAGTCTCTATTATCCTTTTTACCAGGCAAAATCATCATAATTTTCTTGTTATCTTTATCTATGGTTTGACTAACAACATCTGTCATCTTTTTAGCAATTGCATGAATTACTCTACGTTGATCTTTATCCATATTTGTTACATCAATTTCTATGGATGATGTTTCTGCATCTTTCAAAGTCTGTAACTGATCCCATATTGTATCTGGGACAGATAATTTTAAATCTTCCAGTTTTTCGTTATCTTCTGGTTGCGGTGGAATATCTTGATTAGTTAACTTAGCTATCTCTCCATCCAGAGCAATTTCATTGACATGAAAATCTGTATATCGTTCTTTAATTACACCAGAAAATCCCTGATCACCAATATATTCTGTAATACTAACATCGGATTCTTTTAACCGATTTCCAACTTTCAGCTTCTTTCTTCCACCATCCTGTTGAAAGTTTGACCAGTTACGTTTAAATGGTTTTCGACCAAAATTATCATTTCGATATCCTTTTAAAATAAAATCACATATAAAAAATTGATTACTCTTTTGTACATACATAATTTTAAACAATTAGTAATAAAATCTTACCAGCGTGATATGAACTACGATTTCGTTTATAGTTAGAATTTGCTCGCCAATCTTTTTTAAAATCTCTATGATATTTTTCACGTGTACTATCTGCTTCAGGTCCGCATGCAAGTCCACTGCTTTTGGAACTGTTTTCTGAATCAGTAGCTTTATTTGCCATTTCGGACATTGCCTTTTATTTAAATTCAATAGAGGATTACAGTAGCTTTTACTTTGTTGCTTACGAATCTTTTTTTCTTTTTAAAATTCTGAAAGTAACCGGTTCAATTTTGTTACAGATCCACGTCTATTCCAATATTGATGTATTTACAGAGCCATAACCAAATCGACAACACGTGCTACACAGTGTTTCTCAACCAGAAATATACTTCAAATATAATATATATATGTTCCTATATTCGTAATTGCGAATAAAGTTATAAAAAATATCATTTATTAGTCAAGAAGATTCATTTTAATAAATGCATATTCATTGTGTTATAAGTAATTATTTATAATTGGTATATTAATATATCGAAATAATATTTTTATAATTTATATAACAATTTTTGCTAATTTATTTCGCATTCGTTTAAAGTTAAATCATTATTTAAAATAAATTCGATAGAAGAACAATCGATATCAGTGACAATACTAGTCAATGTATGAGCCATATCTATACAGACATAGCGATGTTCTTGCTTGTGTCGTAATTGCAACATTTGGTTGTCACAAAACTTGAATGGGATTCGTTATCGTTCTCAAATAAGATTTCTTCCGAAAGATTTTATACTTAACAACTTCAAAATGATCATTAAGAAAATAGTAACACCTAATATATTCCATAAAGTTAAACAGCTAGGTAAGTTGCGTTTAAAATTTGAAAAAATATGCAAATTCCTACTCTTTACATAATCTTGATTGACTATTTTTGCTAACATTGAAATAACCTTATTAGCATACATATGTTATTCGTTTTGCTCGATGTTATGCTATTTAATTGATTGTATTATGAGAAAAGATAGAATGTAAATTGCATGTACAATAAAATAAAATATGTATTTATAAAATTAATTTCAATTTGTTAGATATATATATCAACTTATGTTATGTTTCAAGTACTCGTGTAGGAAATAGGAATATAAATGACTTAATTTTTGCAGAATCACTTTCTAAAACTACTCTTTTTGCAAACTCGTGTAAACCACCTCAGTTTGGCAGAACATCAACAACCCTTACAAATTTTAAACAATGTTTAAATTCTAATGCGATGAAATATGAAACTAAGTACTGTTTGACAAAGGTAATTTATGACATTAATATTTTTTTATTTCAATTATTTATCTTCCACAAACTTTAGTATGATAAATGTTATTTCTGTAGCTTCCAATCAATGGAACTGTTAGTACTCAATTTAATCGAAAAGCAAGTGGAGTTACTGGTGATCATGTACGCCTCTGGGTTCTAGAAAAACTTGCCTCAGCTGCACTTCCTATTGTAATTCCTGCTGCATTAATAATGGAAAATTCTCTTCTCGATGGATTAATGTCTGTACTAGTTGTAATGCATGCGCATTGGTAAATATTCATTTTTATCATAATGAAATTTTTGTTAAAAGTTTTCACATTGATAATGTTTTCTACTGTTAAATATAAAGTATAACAATAATATTAATAACATAAAATTAATATATAACTTGGTAATGTAATCCTGTTACACTACAATCTTTCTTTTAATAGGGGTTTAGAGGCTATGGTTACTGATTATGCACGTCCTATTATCCTTGGACCAGTATTACCAAAAGTTTTGCACTTTACAATAATTGTCATATCAGCAGTTACACTTTGTGGATTATTTGTGCTTATAAATGATGGTCCTGGTGTTTCACGAGCTTTGAAAGATTTTTGGGCTATTGGTAAAACAGCATCACCACCACCACCACCACCACCTCCAAAGGAGGAGGAAGAAACTGCTGAAGCATAATTGTAATTGTAATTTTAACACTTTAATAGATGATTAATTTAGGTACTTCATAATTATATTGTAAATTATTTCAGAATAAACTCATTATCCTTAAATATGTATAACATTATTTTATTTCATAGATGTATAAAAGATATATAAAATATAGAATTAAATGATCTGAAAAATTATTTAATTACCACATAACTGAAAAAAGATCTATTTATTGAATAACAGTATAAAACAGAATAGGTACAACATTCGCATTTACCATGTAATACATTGGTAATATAATTTTTACAACATGTTGATCTTACATATATTATTATTTTTAAGGAACATCTTGAAACTTATTCAGTTATTACACAATTTAAATTTTACTTTCCTTCTGATTTAGCAGTTTTATCTATGAAAGTTGCAAGTTTAACATCTCTTTGTGATAGACCATTTACATCATGAGAAGACAAAGTGATATTTACTTTATTGTAAACATTAAACCATTCAGGATGATGATCCATTTTTTCAGCTTGTAATGCTACCCTGGTCATAAAACCAAAAGCCTAAAAATATAGAAGAGAAATATATTTCCTACAAGTAAGTAAGATAAAGAATTACATTTTTTTAAACTAGCTTATACCTCATTAAAATTTTTAAATAGAAATTCTTTGTATATAGCATCTCTATTTTCTTGAACAGACCAACCATTAGTTAATAATGGTTTTAAATCGTTTTCTCGTTGTTCTTGAGTAAGCTTCCCCTAGAAAATAAAATATTTTTGTAAATTTTATATCTAGTTTGAACATTTTGTTGAAAATAAATAGTAGTTCATTCTAAAATATTTCTTTTACATAGGTCATGAAGAACTATTTAAAAATGTAATATAACATTTTAAATATTGAGTTAATTAGAATTTTAAGAAAATATTAAACAGAGTAAAGCATGTATTTTATAAAAATGAAAACATACGACACGAAAAAATAAATTTTAAAATATAAAAATGAAATATTTCCATTATTTCGTTAATAAAGTATCAATTTTACGTAATGTCATTTTTCAGTGATGTTATTGATCTGTAACTTCTATCACTAATTTTTGTTTAATCTCAACCACTTGTTACGCCCAAAGCACGGGAAAATCGTCTGTACACGACATACATGTTTGTAAATTTATTGTTTTATTGTAAACAACAGAAATTACGCAACTAAAAATTATTTAAAATGGTACTAAATTTAAATTAAAAAGATATTCATGAAATAGTTAAAATCTATTCAGTAGAAATAAATTGTCGCGCGAGGTATATGGATGATTTTTTTTGTATCACTGTACAATACTACATATTACTTTAATATTTTATATTATACATCTATCACAATAAACTTACCATTGTCTTTTTTTTTAAACCAGGAGCAGATATGCTTCTTCGATTGAAAATCTGGAATATTTTCTCCCGAAGAATCCCCCCACCATTAATGTAACGCATGCGTGTTAAAGTAGCCATGAAACTTTCCTTTTACTTGATTGCGTCGCAAAATTTATGTATCAATAAATTAATGAATATGTAACGATAATGCAACAAGTGATTGCTAAAGGCTTTACATCCACGAACTATTTACTAAAAATTTGAAATAAATGGATTATAAACAATAAAATGAAATCGAATGTCTACATTTTGCAAATTATAAGGATAGTTACTGAATCTCTGTTATTTCGAAATAAAATTGGAGAATATTGTATTTATGAATGAAAACTGAATTTGTATTATATGTTACGATCATAACCTTACCAATGAATTCGTTTCATCCCGTGAATTTATACGAAGATATTAAATAACACTTTACCATAACAAATTATTAGGTAATTTCTTGGTTCCACGGTTAGAAACATTACATACACACTGTATATGACTTATATGGATGTATTCAATTATTTAGAAGTTAACCTCACATACATGAAATACGACTTGCAAAATTATAAGAAATGCAGATTTATAAAATTGTTACATCCTTTTCTTATAGATATTTTTTTTTATTAAATTAGGAAGTCTTTGATTTGATTCTCATTGTCTCGCTTCTAAAGTTTACTTTCTTTGTACACTCAAGCGCAAATCTGATTTTGCTGCTGAAAATGGCGTCTAAGTGCTACAAGTATTTTCGAAATCGATAATTAATAAAATTTTAGCATGTAAATTCTTATTTTCAACAGCAAGCATTTATAGCATTCTTTATGTTACATAAAACTGATTCTAGTAACTATACCATCTTACTACTTTATTTGTGCATTAAATTCATGAAAGTTCTTTATAATTAATTTTTACATTCAAATTCACGTTCGTAATGGAAGTATCGCGGAAATTTAATATGTAAAAACAATATAAAAAGTAATAGATTACGGTAAAGTAATTAATTTTGCGAAAAGGTGTTTATACGCATTTGGCCAGAATCGGAATATGACGGTATTCCGAAGTTTTCCCCCTTAATCTAAAATTGATAACAGCTGGATAAACTCAAAAGCATTCTAAAGTTAATTATTCTTGTTCTGCGATGTAATTTGATGAATATTATAGTCAATAAAGCTAAAAAATCAACTATATTGAATTTAATTGATCAGAAAAAGATACACGTGGCGCCATCTGACGGCAGTGTGTGAGAACTAATGAACCTACAGTTTCAAAAGTGTGTAGTTCACCCGGTTCGCCGGAGAGATGGCGCCACTTGTTCCATTTTCGAAAAAACTCAATTAACACTGATTTTATTGATTAATATGCTATATATTCGTTATATATTTATTAATATTGATTTTGTGTTGTCTGCAATATATTGTGTATTCGAAACAATTCGCATACTATACTGTATCGCATCGATAATATAGGGAATGACATAAGAATGGCAAACAATTTTCGCTAAAAACCATTCTCACAGATAACTTCTTTTGCAAAAAAGAGCTTATTTACGAAACTTGGTCCGTATCGGAGCATGACGGTTTTCCGAAATTTCGCCATAAAATGTAAAAATGCAATTTACGAAAAAACAAATTTTTGTTTCGATAGTTCTATGCGTGATCGCTAGATAGCGTTAAAAGCATCGTTTTCAGATATTACCCGCGAAAACATAATGTTTGAAATAAATGTAAGGATGCGGCTTTCAATATGCTTTCAACTTAAAAAATTTTAAAGTTCAAGTCCTATAGTCCAAAATTCGCTTAATCATTAATTCTTTTTTTAATTTTCAAAAGGATAGAGTGACTATATTTTAGTAAACTCAATACAACAGTGGAAATTGATTACAAGATACATCTGACTAATATTTATGTACAGTTTTTTAGTGTAATAAAAGAAGGACAATTCAAGTTCAATATGAATTTTGTGTTCAACATGAATAATTCAAATTATTAATAGTTAATATGAAATAAAAACAAAAGGTAACAGGAACGTAAATAAAGGTAACAAGAAAGTCGTATAAAAGGAATTTACAGTGGTCGCAAAGTCTTATACTTATGTGTACACTCATGCATTTCATTTCAATTCAAAAATAACTTTAGACTCATTTAAGATAGAACTGAACAATAACTTTATCCGGACAAATTATTAGAAATGTTTCGGTAAGTATAGATGGTCAAAAATCAAAACTGTACTGATTTTATGAGCAAGAGTAGTCACTCTATCCGACTGGGCAAATACCAAAAACACCAGACGAAGGAAAATAAAATACACTGAAATAAAATCAATTTAATAAAAAGATCTGGAAGCGGGAGACCCGCTTCAAAATAAACGTACACGTGAGAGATCGATATTATATTTATATTTATAAAATTATTCATCATTAGAAAGCACATATGATCTATCTATATGACGTAATTCACTACGCACACACGCGTACAAGCGTGCCTACGAGCGCACGCACGCACAAAGAGAAAAAAAAATACACTCAGAGCCACACGCACACCGTGAAATCATTCATTCTGTAGCGTACGCACGCGTAAGCACACACACGCACACGCATACATACATATGCACAAAACAGGCACACATTTGCATACACACACACGCGCGGGCATACATACACACGTATGTGGGCGCGCGTGCCCGCCACACACACATACACATTACGTCACTGTGTGAACGGCGACGCACGACTAACGAAACGAGTATACATGTCTATGTATGCACGTGTACATATTCAGAGTACCTCACGAATGTGTTTTACAGGGATTTTAATCATTTCATTTTATTTTTACATTACGCAAAACTTTGTAACTGCTCGAATAATTGGAAGAAAGTGCAACAGAGATGAGCAGGCCAGTGTCATCACAGTAATGCCGTATCGTGTACCACCGCGGAAAAGTGTCATCTTCGTGTCACAAACTCATCTTTTTTTCTTTTATTCATATACATTTACATATATTTATATATATACTTCTACTTCATTCTTTCGCTTTCGTTCATCTAGCATATACGTGTACATCTTCCACTGGGGTATACTTTGCCCCCGATTTTTGTAATCTTATCAACCCCCGAATTCTTACGATCTAAACAAATGTATCCTTAAGAACGTTAACGTTTCTCATTAAAATCCATTAATCGCTAAAACGCTCGTAAAATTGCAACTAATAAAAACAGAAAAAGGTAATAATCGTAATAATAATAATAATAAGCGAAAAAGGAAACGAATTATTCGTCCGTTCGAAACGCTAGATCGCGTTAAACTCGATCAACGATCAACTCCCCTCATTAATAAAAAAAAAAAGAAAAAAAAAAACAAAACAAAAGGACGTGAACGTACCGTGTGCGATAAAAAAAAAAGTTTAACGAAAGTACGTACACGCGGAGAGAAATGATAAAATAAAACACCGGGGAGAATGGTAAAAATTCATCGTCAATCAGCACGCAGCGACGTGCAAATTTGGGTATAAAAACAAAACGCGTTTTAAAAAGAATAACTTACGTTCTAAGGGACACGGTCGCGTAAAAGGAGAAAAACAAAGTTTTAACGCGTTCCTGGCACGGGACGTGTGTCGCGACGGAAGTCACCAACGTGTACTTCCGTCGTCGACACGGTTCCGATCGGAACTCGTCGTTCACGCCTTCGTGAACGACGAGTTCTCGCGCGTGTTTACCTCGTGGCAATTTCTTCCAACTTTTTCATTCATTGTTTCATCGTTTTACCTCGATCTTTTATTATTAATTTTTTTTTTTTTACTCATTTTTACTCACTTTTTTAGTTACTCTTTCATTTTAATAATCGTCGGTGAACATCCTGGAAAAATAAGACACTTGCGTGAGATTTCTTTCATATGCATGTAAATAATATACATATATACACGCCGATTCATTTGTTGTCGCGCGGCGTGTGTATATACATATATGAATAAACGTGAAAAGACGTATTTTTTCCATCGTTATTTTTTTTTCTTTCGACTATCTCTCCCTCTCTCTCTCTCCCTCTCACTTTCTCTCTCTCGTTCGCTCTCTCGATTCGTTCCGTTTCTTTATATCGATTTTTTTTTTTTGTTCTTCCTTCCCACACGATTCGATCAATGCAACAACAGATGTTCGAGAAGTAATTTTTAGTGTGCACTTCTAAAGACTCAAAGGAGAATTATCGAGCTATGCAAAATAGAAGGATTGATCTCCATATTTTTTTTTCCTTTTCATCTTCACACGTATACATATATAAATATACCGTAAATTTATATACCGATTATATATAAATAATCGGGCAGAATTAGTTATATATAACACGCTATATAAATCCCTATACACATGTACACACATATACATTTATACAACGCGCCTGTATACATGTATATGTATATAAAGGTACTCTTACTATTGAATAGAAATATGCATATTCCAAGTGTTCAATAATATCAATATCGATATAATAATAATTATTATACAATAATATTAATAAAATAATAATAATATTAATAATAATAATAATCCTTAATATTATAATAATATAGTAATTGCAACAAGAATATTGGTAATAGTGATAATGATGATGTCAATAATAATAATAATAATAAAATAATAATAATATTAATAATAATAATAATAATAATAATAATAATAGTTATAATCATATTAACAACAACAAGTATTCTTTGTCACATTTTGGTTGCAGATTCTTACAATCACAAATATATTATTCATAAATGTAATAGTCAAAAAGGATCATTAAATTAAGAGAATACGTGAAATAGTGCTCTATTTGCTTCTTTCTTATCTTCGTCATCTTCTCATCATCCTCTTGTGTACAATAATTAAACCTATAAATAGTTCTATGTTCAACAGCCAGTGGTATAGTAAAGTATACCTTTGAGGTACCTACGTAGTTTCTTTCAGTGATACCAAATACAATACTGACGGTTCGCGTGGCAACCCTTTCAATCGGATTACAAGCGGCCGTCAGTCTAATCGTGTCGGTATTATATTTATATTTATATTTTCATATATAATATATTTATATATTTATATTTATATTTATATATATTTATACTCGAATATCGTCCGAAGCTGGGATGCCCCGAGAAAGGCATTTCTTTCTTTCTTTCTTTCATTCTTTTTATATTTATATATTTATATATATGTATATATATATATATATAAAATAATGGTCATCGCGATGTCACGCCATGTGCTCCCCGCGCTCAACTTCGTTTTCTTTTCAAATTCAATGTTTCTCCGACGTTCCTCGCGGCCGAATCACGAGTGATCGATCGTTCGATCTCGATCCATGACGCTCTATTATCCCGCGGGATAAGATTCTTCCGAAATCGGAGACAATCTAACACGAATCGTCGAGACCGTTCGATACAAGCGAAACGGAAACTTTTGGTCCTTCGAGTTTCGGAGCAAGATAAGACGCGCTGGACTCGTTCACGTCGCGAAGCTCCATTTTGATTGTTGTCTCTTAAAATGACTTCCCGTTGTTGTTTATATCCGTTTTTCTTTTTTTGACATCAAATTCGACTTCCAGCGCGTTAAGGCCACGGAGAGCACGGCGCAGCGGCCTAAATTTTCTCGCAATTTTGTATTTGGTGATACGTGTCTGAATACTGACTTCGTGTGTATACGTGTGTGTCCGGTGTATGTATGTGTGTGTATTTGTTTTGTTGCGGCGTTTTACATATAATACAATTAGTATCCATTACGTATAATAGGGTGTATATTTTACGTCGTACACACGCGGATCGATTCTGCACTTGGCGGTTTTCCTTCGTGCCGTATGTGACCCGGTCTTGCATCCATTTTGTTTCTGTTCACGTCTCTAGCTTCAAACGTATATTACATAGATCCCTTTAGTCTTCAAACCGTTGGCCTGCAGTCACTCGGACAACAGTTTCTGTAACAACGACGACTGGTTCACCTTTGGATCACCTCGAGCCACTTCCTCCATAGAAGTCTGCAAAATGAATTCCGTTTTATTAGCGTACAATCGCAGCGTTCCATAGGATTTGTGAATTCAACCCCTTGCCTGTTAACCCTGCAGTAATTGCGCTTATAAATGTAGCGTGACAGGTCGCGTGAATGACAAGCGTTATTCGTTATAACACGATGAATGTACCGATAATAAAAATAGGAATGTACTTCGAATAGCATCACTATTATTTGCCAGCGCTGATATTATCCTTTGGAAGCAAAGCTTCGATTTAATTATTAAATGTACTGGCAACCTAACTATTTCTAGGGATCACATTTATTCATTGAAACAGCGTACAAACTGATTTACATAGTAATAGATGAAACAGCCATTTTAATTACAGACTCTTTTATCATGAAATGTATTGCAAAAACAAGTCAATAAACTTGGTACGACAAGCTGTATGTGTACGAACATAATTTTATATTAATTTGACAAAATATGAAATTTTCTATTTCAATATTTATATAGAAAATACCAATTATTTTCTGATACACGTTAAATCTTTGAGGTTATGTTTCATTCCTTTATTTACCAGTATAAAAAAAGATGAATTATTTAATTTATTGAACACAACAATATATATGAAAGTAAAAAGAATTGGAGGTAGATGATGAACCCTTCTGATATTCAACTTATAAAATGGCTAATTGCCAATTACAGAAAACAACAATGTATAATAATTAAAAACTAAACATTCTCTTTAGGGAAGTTATTATGTTCGATGTATGTCTCACATTTGCTCAGTTCTACCCGAAAGAATACTAAATTCGATGCAAACAATTTGTTATACAAGAAATAAATCTTTTTTTCGATGTCATTCGCGCAACCACTCTAGGGTTAAACATCGAGTCTCACTAGATTTTACAAATGAGATCAAATTTTGATTTGCATTTTAACACGAATTTACAAAATCTATTTTCGTGAAAATTGTACGAGACATTTGAATTATCCGCCTTTGACGGCCAAACAGTAGATGGCATTCGACCAGTGAGCTCGTAAGGCAAAGGGTTAAGGACACAGTGATCCATTTTCTTTTTATAACGGTTTCATCGATTTAGAATGTAGGGAACGTTGGATAAAACACTGTGCAACGAGAATTACAAGTCTTGGAAAAGCCGTATTAAATTATATGGTGTAGCGTACACTCTGTTGTTATTATGCAACGCGTTACTTGAGAAAATTTGTTTGTTTCTTTTGCTGCTATGCTATTAAGTGTAACGATGTAGACATTTTTATTCTACTTTATTTGCATAAAAATTTACAATTTCATATCTGTATTATAAAACAGAATACGTTTTTATAAAAATGTCATATTTAACATGTTTTTCCGTATCTTTTTTTTTTTTCTCAATAATTATTTCGTTTAAAGTTGTTTCTGTGATTATGAGTTTGGTAACGAGTGTAATAACATTATTCTTGTAAACTTCATTAATTTCAGTACAAGCTACGATATCTATTCAAATGAAGCTACAGTTTTATGACTGAAAAAATTCCGCACGCAATATCGCGTGATTTCACATTTAATGACAGTGAGCTGTGCTGTTGCGAAAATATTTAACCGAATTATATGAACCTAAACATTCTATGCAGTATTACAAAAAATTACTGTGATAAGTTTTTTCCAAAATCTTGCATTTCGTTATCTAGCATCTGACCAACATTGCCGACACTCTTATTCGTTATTCACCCGAGACACCGTGAATATTAAACAATTTCGTCAATCTACAATTCTAAATAAGTAACATGACGAGAATTTTGTTCAAGACGAATCAGAACAGAATTTATTCAAAAAACTCGCACGAAAATTTGCACGAGACAAACTGCGAAATGTGAAAATGTATTGCTTCGAATTCAAGTTTTGGAGCTTTAAGTTAAAATCTTCCAAATAAGAATCCTAATGTATTTATATACGTTTCTATTTATAAAAACCGAATCAACAATCTCTAATTAAAGAATGATACTTTTGAAATTCTGAATATTCACGGCATCGTAATAAACGAAAAAAAATATAAGGAAAAATAGAAAGAGAATCTCGACAAGTTGTCGAAGTCGAGTCGCGATACCTAATAAAAAAATAAAAAGGAAAAAAAAATTGCTCCAGCGGAGGCAAACGCAAAGTCAAAACTCAAAAAGAGAGACTATACTGAAGCCACATATGTTCGCTACACATCCAATGTTCCAATGCACACCAAAGGCCGCTAATCTAATGACGTTAAAAAAAAAAAATAAGAAGAGAAAATAGAGAATCACACCGACGACGCGATTTAACCGACGACCTTAACAGGCCACGAATAAAGAAAGAAATTCAGCTTTTGTTTACGCTTCTAACTTTTCTTTCTTCCTGTTTAAAAAACAAAGCAGTTATTTTGCAGAACGTTAAAAAGCTACTACATTACGAACATCGCGTAGTGTTGAAAGAGTGTCAGGCTTGCTTGCTTCCTTTAGCTTACGCAGGCTCAATCTTTCAACTGGAATGCATATAAGATAGAGAGAGAGAAAGAAAGAGAGAGAGAGAGAGAGCGGGAGAGAAAAACATAGAAGAATTTACAAGTAATAATTGCAGTCGATCGCGAATGCAATTATGTAGATCGTACTAATTAATCGTCGATCGCTGAATGCTATTAGCACGTTCAACTCGCAGTGGGCGATTACAAACTGGTTCGCGTTTTTTATTACATATTTCATCTCGAGACTTTTTGCGTTTTTTCACATTTTACACATTCTTTTCGCTGTGTTTTAAGGTTCATAGCTTGTATATTTTATAGTGTGTGTGGAGTTTAGTTAATGTGTGTTCTTATTGATAGCGTGAGTGAATTCGAGAATTCTTGAATTTTGGGATTTTAGGATTTTGATTAATTTTTGGTCATTTTTCTCATTGATATCTGACATAAAATTCAATTAATTTTTTTTAAACTAAAAATGTTTTACATAAATTTTAAATGAAAATTGTAATAGAGCTCGCCATATCTTCTAATCAAAACAGAACAAATATTATATGTTCGAATTCAATGAATCAAGTTTCAGCAGCACGAAAATTTGCATTAAAATCACTGTCGAGTTGAACGAGTTAATTCACGTCAGTCATTCACTATCGATCGAAAATTATAATTTTAAATACTCCGCGCTACATTAATCACCGCTTGTCGACACTCGAATTAACAGATAATTTGACAGTCGATTTACCGACTGATCGAACAAAAATATTGACAGTTTCGATAACATGTTAGATTTCTAACACACTGACTGCCGCAGACATTCGATGCCACAAATGTTTGATGTAAAAAATTTTTAATATCACTATAATATGAAACACTAAAAGAAGAAAATACAAATTTAAAACTACCTGTTGAAATCCTCAACACACGGGAAATTGAAACACATAAAATTCATTGCCTCAACTGAAAGCGCGCGAATTTAAAAAATGAAAACAAAATAATAATTGGAAGAATACGAAACTTAAATGAAATATTAACAATTAAGAATTTGAATGTGTTTTATAAGTTTTGTTTGTTCTGTATGCTACTTTTTGTAACTTTTTACTGTGGCAGTTAATGCGTTAAAATGGTTGACATATTTGACTGTTGCATCTTCGACGCATTTCCGGTTTAGCAGAACTGTCACAGTTCTGCCTCATGCAACGAGATAGTAAAAAGAGAGCTCTATCCGCTTAGATGTCTATTTGGCTCACTGTGAAAAAGCATTACCATACTAAAATATACGTTACACGATACGACAATGCCAGTGTGATTAATACTGATTACTTCGAAATGAGCTGAAGCTTAACGGCACCATCACCCTGTAGAATAAAGAGGATACACTCTTTACGCTCGATACAAGATCAACGATAAAATTCCTTCTTACATACAGGGTGTTACAAACGATGGTAAAAAAGTGGCCTAATTTTTAACGAATTAATTCACTAATTTTGACGAACATTGCCTTTGCGGCAAAAATCTTGAATATGCGATTTTTTTTTTTTAAGTTCAAATTCAATTAAGTTACTGATTATTCTACCTTTATAAATGGAAAGATATTTTTTCAGACTGATTTACTTTGTCTATAACAAAATTTTTCTTTGTCAAAAGTCTTCTTTGTTAAAATTTGTTTACATATTGTAGGACAATAATTAATTTTAAAATATATCGATGAATCTCCTTTCTGTTTCGAAGATTTTATTTCTTTGCATTGCATTAGTCTTACATGAACAACGAGAAATATTTGCGTGGTTACTTGCAGTTAATACAATTTGAACAAAAAAAAGAATTAGTCTTCTGTGTACAGATGATAATCGATGAAATATACTCCTAACGAATTTGATCCTAGAATTCCATCACGTGATATTAGTCGATATGATAAAATTGCAAATAAAAAGGTAAAAATATGTGATTCTTGCCACTGAGTGTAAAACTTCCAAATTTTCACCGAACACTGAAAGTTTAATAATTTAGAATGATCCTACAAGTTTCTTCTTTTCAGTGTGGACAAATTAACGATATACCAGGCCCATCGACGATCTGCCATATTAAATGTTTATTTGAAGTCATGTTTTATAACATATTGCATTTAATTAAAAAAAGCTATCATTAAAAATTGGAAATATCTTGAAAATTATTACGATTTACCAATAAAATTTTTATGGGATGTGTGTAACATCGGATCGAATGGATTAAAGAATAAAATTACAGTAGACTTCCGTTATATCGCCACTGATAAAACTGTACCAGTAGAAAATATTAAAAATTGCCAATATGTGTTATTTAAAAATATCTCCTTTCATCTTCTTTGCCTGTAGTCTCCAAACCCAGCGAAAAACGACAGAAAAAAAGGTCGAAGAATAGTCATAAAACAAGCTGGCTTGGTGTATCCTTTCTACGTCCACGCAGTTCTCGATGAATCGATCGAGACAAGCTGATCGAAAAGTAAAGAAACGAAAAAAGGAAGAAGAAACAATAACAGAAGTTGTCCGCGAAATATCACGGTCCAGATATACATAATACACGTGTGTATCGAACGCAGCTACGTCTAAATAAGATCATAAATGAACGATATTACATAGTAAACGTCAAAAAATGACACATGCAAAGAGAGCGCTAAAATATCCCCTACAAGTTTTACGCTCAGTGCGTAGAGAGAAAAAATATGTATATTATACATATATAAATATATACGTATACATGTGTACACATACATAATATATGTATACATGTATATAAATATACACATATGTATGCATGTATAAATACGTACGCATATGTTAATATGTACGTACACATATGTACATATGCATAAGTTTATACGTATACATGTGTACACATACGTAAATATAAATGTATACATCTGTACACGTACATAAATATATATTGTGTACACATATAAATATACGTATACATATGTACATATATATAAGTACATATGCATATATATGTATAATTATATAATCATTAAACATTTCGTGCACAATAAGTTCTGAAGCCAAGCGAAGAAGGGAAGACATCGCATACAAAATCAAATGAAAATAAATAAAATAAATAATGATTAAAAAAAAAGGTAGATAAAGTAAATAAGTAAATATATATATAATATATACGTAAAAGTAATTGTCGGAAGGGTCTTACCCTGGAGGACGAGGGGGCACCTCCGGCACTCCCAATGGCCCAGCTCTTTGCAGGGCCATCGCTAACCACAGCCTCACCTAGTTAGGACATTGTAACAGTAGGCGTTACCACCAGTCTTTTATTACAAATTATGCGTTTTCTTACAAGAACCAGACTAGTGTGTCGGGCACACCTCTCCGAAACGATTAAAACCGAATCAGGTACTCGGATCTTCGATTATTTTCCGAACTATCGTTCGTTTTCGCGATCTCGAACTCTACGGGAATGAAATTTCAAATCGAACGGATCGATTTTTAAGCTGTCGATACGTTTTGACATGAGACAACGAAATTAATTTTAATTAACGATTACCGTTATGTATGTTTCACGTATACTGCCGTTCATAAGTATTAGGACACTTGTGAGCACACTTTGGAATTGTAAATGAAAAATAAATTAATGAAACATGAAACGATAATACATAGATTAATGTACAAATTCATTTTTTATCTCAGAAAATTTATAAACTTTGTAATTTAAGTCTTTGCACTGGGTTGTGAGGGAACTTTTTAACCCCTTCAGTGTCGAACAGTTATATTTCGTTATTAACATTTGCAAAATTTATTATTCTGTTCTCTTTAAACGTGTTTTGTAAAAAAAATTCATTAAAAAAATATTTAAATTTATTTAAAAAAGATACAATTGTTATTTCTTATAAAATTTGAAAATTTGCAGATAAAGTGTAAAACCTGATGCGTAAAAGATTGAAAGAATATTAAAGTGCAGATAACATTTATGAACGGCAGTGTATAAAATTTCGCGAATGTTTCCGAATCAAAAACAGTCTAAAAAATGTCCATAAATACTAATCAATACACGGTGAAATAAAAAAAGACGAAGTACAAATAAACAGCAGAAAGCAGTTCTATAATCTCGTTTACTGCTTCATCTATAGACGAACCATTTAAGTATTCGCTTTCGCAATTGCATAATTTCATAATATTTTTCCAGTATCTTTAATTCAGTAACAAATTTCAAAACTTTCACTGTTTTTCAAGTTCGTTACAATTCCATTACAAATACACGAAATGGTCGTTGAAATTTGTTACAGCGTAGCAGAAACAATTTCACAGAAAAATGAATACGAATGTTAGCAGAACTCCTGTAATACTTTTTCACAGTTGTCAGAATTTTCGCAGATACTTTATTTACAAGCCGAAACGAGGAGAACAAACCGAGGTTCGCAATGCTATACAAGAAGAGAACGTGAGATCTGGTTAGTATCGAGAGACCAGTAATCCCCCCTTTAGATTAATCCAAAATGAACGACCGTATATCTGTGTGAACCCAATCGATGCCTGACAATTTCGAAAAATGCTAATCGAACGAAAAAAAAAGGTTATGTACAAAGTGACTTCATTTTGATGAGTACCAATGGCGGCTCGCATAGGTGCACCCTCCATATCGATAACTTAGCAAATAAAAAATATTTCATTCTTTCAGGATTTTATCAAGTTTTTGTCATACATGTTTCTGTTTAAGACTAAACATTTTTTGGAGCAGCACCCCTAATTTTAGTTACGTGTCGCCATGAGTACCCTTTCCGTTAACGCGCATTAAAAAAAGGGGGTGAGACTAAAACGGTGAAGGTTCATTTTCTAGTTATTTTTTTTTTTGCACGTACCTGCAGGGGACATCTCGAACGTCAGACCAAGCGCTTCAAGATCGTCTTGAGATACTTGACCGGTGAGATTGTTCTGAATGTTGTTTGGTACCCTTTGCTGTTGTTGCTGCGTTCGCGCACCAACGATCGCTCTCAATTCTTGTCTCACGAACTCGGACGTGCTGCTCGCGTTTCCTGTGACAAAACGAAACAATATCCTGTCATTTCACGCGTTCATACAACCAAAGCAACAGACAACGATCCTCGTTCTCTTTGCTTCGAACGGATACAACAACGATACCTCGAGTGCGTTCACTCGTTGTTCGTCTCATATTTGTGCAAGCCGTTTACGTACAAGTTAGTCAAAGGTACAGGATGAATGCTTTATTACAAAATGCGGTATTTACAATAATATTGCAGTAACATCGGATAGATTGCAACTTATCTCGTAACAAACGCGTTCGACTGATTCGGCACATCCGTTCGCACGGATTTACCGTGATATTTAAGCACGATGAGGTCCTTAGGCGGAGAGACAGATAGAGGTTGAAGAAGAAACGAAAAATAAACAATTGTTAGAGAATAGGGTGAATATCACTGATTTCAGTAATTATGATATATATGGTGTCGATGATCTGAATAATTTTACCGATATGTTAGACATCGACATTTTGATTAGAAACTTGAAAATTAAAGGATCAAAAACCTTGAAAACCTTAAAAATTAAGAAATTTAAACCATTGGAAATTAAAAAATTTTGAAACTTGAAAGTTAAAAATATAAAAGATATTAAAATTTTTAAAAACTCCATAAGTTTAACAGTCTAATACTTAAAACCATTAAACAACTTATGCTTACAAAAATTTTCATATCTTAATAAATTTGCATATCTTCAAAAGTAAATTTGATCGGCAGTTTATTCAGATAATTGATATTCATGACATATATCAAGATTCATTGAAATCATCCAAGTTTACCCTAATCTGTTTAATTACCAAACATTTTTGTGAGACGAAGCTTCGGGCCGTCGATTATTAGAGCATCGTTTTTAGCTTTTACCTTTGAATCGGTCAATCAACAACAGAACAATTTAAAATGATCACCCCGTGTAGGGTAACTGTATCCAAAATGGAACACTATGTTACAAGATGAATTTACAACAAGAGAAAGTTTACTTAAATATAAAATATTTCATGATGTACTTTCTTTAAATAAATACTCATTTTTCATAATAAAAATAAAGTTTCTCCAGTTTTTTTTTTAACTCCTTTACGTGTTTTATATTACCTCTCATTATTTCATAACATGTGATATTTTTGCATCTTTTACAACAATTTCAAAATATTTAAATTTTTGCACAACTTAACATAGGAATATATATTAACTTTTGTCAACTTTAATATATAAAACTTTTGTCAAGTTTTAATCACAGTTTTGTTGAAAAGAAAACATGCCTCTATTTTTGCTAAGAATTTTAAGTGGAATGTTCCATTTAGGTGCAGTTACCCTATTATATGAATATTAAAAAAAGAGAACAGAAATTTGACAGACATTGATATCTACAATGTCGAGGATACTAACCTTCCCTGGGGATAAAGGCGATATAGCGAAAGGCGATATAACGGTTACTTAGCAACATTTTACTGTTGATCCCTATTTGAATATTTTGGGACTTGAGAATTTACATGTTTGGCAAATTATGCAATTTGGGGATTTGGAAATTTCCAAATTTGGAATTTGGGGGTTTGGGAATTTGGAAAATTGGAAAGTTGGGAAATTGAAAGATTAGAAAATTGGAAAGTTAGGAATTTGAAAAATCGGAAAATTGAAAATTTGGAAAATCCGAGTCAAGAATTTTCAAGAGTAGAAATTTGACGAAATGCAAATTTGGAAGACTGGAAAAATTTTTCAAACTGGCAATATTAAAATTTCTAAATTTGTCAATTTGTAAATTTAGAAATTTAAAATTCTATAAATTGTATAATCTCAAAATTAAGAATTGAGAAATTTGCAACGAAAAAATTGAGAAATTTGCAACTGAAAATTTGACCATACAAAATTAATGACAGATGATTGATGCTTCTGTCTTTCAATTTTTTGACTCGAACGACAGAAGTCCTTCCTTTCCGTATATAGCCTTTTTCCCTAGAAAATGCTAATGCACTCGACACAGTACACTGTGCTCAACGATGCTTAACATTGCATTTAGTGACGATGATTAATCACAAAAGCTCGATGCAGTTGGTACATGAAAAAATGCGACGTTGTTAATACCTTCTTTGCTGTATCGTTACTTGAAAATTGTGGATTCAAACGGTGAACCTGGTTTATTATATATATATTATGCGGATCAACATTTAGATTGGAGAATGATTAAAGTGGACTAATTACTCTTTTTTTACATTCTGTACTTAGCTTAACGTAATTATATATTATATGTAGAACTGGTAAAACTAGATACTATCTATAGTATTTGTGAATGATCGTTACGAGTCTCGAGTAATTATCGAGGCAACCGTTTAAAAAAAAAATTTCTTATCTTTCTTAAACCATCGTGCTTCTTACTTGTTCTTCGATCGTATATTATTTTGAAAATATAGAAACTAAAGGATGCATCTACGTTCTTAAAATGTGCATACTGAAACATGTAAATGATAAAATAATAGCTAAATCGTAGAACTCTATTGTAGCAAAAAAAGAAAATAAAAGAATCGTCTGCGTTGATCATGCTCCAATTGTAATTAAATACCGATCGAGTGGTTCGCAAATATAAAATAATTAGTACAAAAATTGCCAGTTGATCGGAGATTAATAACAGGAGAATACAAAGGGAAAGAAAACGTAATGAGATTGCGTGATACAACAAGCGTATAAAAATGAAAAACACAAAGTGAGTAACAACAAATTATAAGAGAAATATGAATAGGATATTAAACGCTTTTCGTGCGATAACTGAATTCCTGAATCTTGTGAACGTCATTGTTCTACGATTACAATTATCTCTCTCGAAACGGATGCAAAGTGGTTGTTGTGCTTAAAAATATTTTCGTATCTTTATAAGTGAAATATTTTTAAACTTGGATCCACAAATCGAGCATTCGATTTTTCACATACATATTGTCGATCAAAGAAAGAAAAGGTGTTTAAATCCTAAAAAACGATAACAACTGCAAAAAATATATTAATTGCTTAAAACATTAAGATACAACGAGGGATTCTATTCTAATCGTTTAGCAATACTTGTCCTTATCATTGTTAAATCACGGTTGTACAGGAAATTCAGTCTTACATGGAAACAGCAGTACGTATGTATTAGTTATTATAACACAAATTTTATATATGTGGTGCAAGTGATAGTGATGCTAATTTACGTGTTCCGGAAGTGCCGGAGGGTAATCACTAAACAGTGCGAACATATTCGGAAACGGAAATGGGCAATTCGTTGTTGGAATTTACAATTTATATCTCTTTGATTTTACCTTTATTATGCATAACAATTAAATTCATATCGCTTGCTGATGTAATCATATAGTTAATAATGTAACATTTATTCAGTGTCTCTAAAAATGTAAATTTTAAAACAGCAATATGTATCGTAAGTTAAATAAAAATTTAATAAAAGCAATTTGTTCTTATTCATAATATTATGAAATTGCAAAATAATTGTATACAATTGTACGTAAATATAATTGTAAATATTACTGTATATGATCGTGTGTGAATATATATAAAATATTTGCGCCAATTTTTCGTCAATTTTTTCGAATAACAAAGTTTGCCCGCTTCCGTTTCCAGTCCACCTTAAACAATACAGTGACCTTAACGCATACGAATCATAAGAAAGATACCTAAAGAAAGATATGGTACAAAGGACAGTCTTTCCTACGTGACTTATCTACTAATGTCATTACATAATTACTTCGATGTCTACAATCACCATAAGAAGAAAAAAAAAAGAACAGGTGTAGTCTCTCTATCGCTAGGAAGAAATAGAGAGTGCAGAATCGAACGTCGCGTTCGTATCGCTGAAATTAGTGTGAGAGAAAGTGTGTGTCTTACATATGGGGATGAAGTAGTACGTATGACGGTACTTGGGAAAACACAGGTGTGAGTCAATTTCTTCCGGAAACACGAGGAAACTCTTTTTCTTACATCTGTACAATGAACGTGGACTCGTGACAAGCATGATGTTGAATCAAATGTTTTGCATAAAAAAGAATCATTATGTGACGGTTAGAAACAATTGTTTGTTATTTACAGAGTGGAGCTTCGATGAGAAAGATTCTGATGAAGTTGAAGTTAGTTGACAAATTAATGAGATGTGCTTCTTTTGTTTGATTGCGTTTAAAAGATTCAAAGGCGCCATTTT
This sequence comes from Megachile ligniseca, assembly GCA_945859555.1. Taxonomy (NCBI): domain Eukaryota; kingdom Metazoa; phylum Arthropoda; class Insecta; order Hymenoptera; family Megachilidae; genus Megachile; species Megachile ligniseca. The sequence goes on from OX243777.1 coordinate 9,500,935, forward strand.
GGTGAACTACTTTGTATTGGTTAGAAATTATTTTAGCGATATTGCGTACAGTGAAATTTCAGATTTTATTTTCAAACACTCTTTGTTACTCTTTTTATTGAAACTGGTGCATTGAAAGTGTGAACTTAATTTACTTTGTATTTAATGAGGGAAATAAAAATGTTACGGTACTGGTAATTATAAAAATTATTCTCAAAATGTTGGAAACATTAATTTAGCAGAAATTAATATGACAAATGGGTTATTGATATACAAGTAGATAGACAATATCCAGCAAATGGATATACAGTTACTTTTGTTGTATATACAACTATTCATTATTTATACACAAAATGATTAAACAAATGTAAACTACAGAATGAATTTATCGAATTTACTTGTACGGATATCAACTAAAATTCTCCCATCCAGCAATTACAGAAAACTGCCATCATGTTCATCAACACGTTTGTATCTTTTAAACAGAATCGAATGGATTCGCGTCTCCGTACAACACAATGAAGAGTACATTCCACGGAAATGATTACGATGATATGCAAATGTCAAACTATAAACAAAAGCACCATGCAACATTTAGCGCTATGTCGACAGGGTACGCTACTCTGCGTCCTATTAGGTGCACGATAGAATGCCAACCAAAGGAAAGAGATGTAACAACGAATGATGATGACGATGATACCGATTAATTACAAATGATCCACAGGAAAACGATTTGCTCCGATGTGAGCAAAGTATGAAACGAGCAGTTGGAAAACGACCATCAAGGAGTATCCAAGCAGGAGATGATACGAGATCGATATGACGATCCGAAATGACAATGAGGAGGTTCCATCAGGGTTCGAACAACACCATTTCCCCAATGTTTAGCGCGAGAAAGGGATATTTGCAGGGCCAAATGACGGGGGCAAAATACATCGAACGCACAAGAACGTTGGCACTCAGACGATCGTATTTACATGATTCAGAACGGTACACATCGATGAGGGGGTGGTGGATGGTGAATAGAATGATGTGCTTCCATGTACCAAACAATGTCACATGCCGTATTGCAGTCGGTCTCGTGATACGAGGTTGTTTAGATACAAAAACAGGGTCGTACGAGGGTGGACGGGGGGTGTAATGATGACGAAGTGATGGTCACATGACATTAACTGGTCACATGACTTACCACCCAATTGGTGATTGACAGGATTACCGGGAGGCAGAGGCCTGGCATCCTGCGCGTCCCCAGGCCCTGACGAATAGAGTGGAACAGACGTCCGATCGTAACAGAACTGATTGTTCTGCATGTCAGCTGTGTTGATAGTATTGGCGGTCGTGTGGTATATCATAGAAGAATGTTGTTGGTTGGAGAAGTGTTGTTGGGTATTCGTTACGTTGTGTTGATTGTGAGTCGGTGTTGCCGGGTTGCAACCCGAATGTGGATGACTAGGTGAAAGAAGAGGTTGTTCCTTACTCACTCCGCCGTAGTGCCGGGGCGAACCGACCCCACCTGCAACATCAATCGTGTCTATCTCCTTGTTCCTTGCTTCTTTTCTGTGTTTTTTTTTTAGTTTTCTTAGCAATTTTCTTTTTTATCTTTTATGCTTCTTCCATGCTTTCCACGCGGACTTATTCAAGCTAATACGCTCTCGGGGTTTTCTCTGATCGATTACGCGGTACAGTTTCGTCCAGGCTTGGGTACATCTCATTTGGATTTAAACAAAAAATACAGCATTGTGCGAATTAACGTGAACATTACTTTATAAAAATATTTCATTGCTCAGAAAATCAGTTTCAAGTAAAAATATGATATTCTGTAGCGAGAGGTAAATTTTTTTTAACATTGATCATTTCACTGAATTTTCTCTAGTCTCCTATGTACCAACTTTTTCAATTTCCCAATCTGATATTCACGATTAAAATTAACAAGCTGAAAACAGTAAAATAATATGAGTACATTAAACACCATCAATAAATATATTGAATGTCAATATTTCTCTTCAACACGAATTATATGTGACTAAACATTGCATTGCTAAAGTGACCATATAAAACAATCTAAACTAATCACTGTTCACATTAATTTGCACAGTATTGCCAGATTTTAAGTAATGAACTGATTCAACTAGTTAATTGGTTTCAGAAACAACGTAGAAAAAGTAACTTTATTTTGCGTGAAATTCAAATGAATCATTTTTTATTTGAATTAATTAAGTATTTACGAAAAAGTTACTATTTGTACGGTAGCTGTTTCCAAAGATCGGAAATTCATAATTCGATGCATTTTAAACGGAAAAGATAAAATTTTATGAAATTATCCTGACTTGATTCATGTTTCATCTAACACAAAGAGTAGCACTTGAAACACCAATATGACAAGAAAAAGTTTAGATATAAATTAGACTAAATAATATCTATGTACGCACATCAATCTAATCTAATCGTACTTTTTCCATCTCAGAATATTGAAGAGAGATAGCGAAACACATACTTTAATCGATTCCATACTTACCTACTTAGAAAAAAGTATTTATTTAAATCACACGTTCGACGTAGATACATATACTTTTACTTGATAATTACTTAAGATTAACCGCACCAATATTACAATAATACGATAACTCGATCACAGTTTCTGACTTTCCGTTTGTTTTGCGCGGAAATAAATAAATCTCAAATTAGTTACACACGTATTAATTCGTATGGTCATCTACGAACCTCCCTAAGTAGGTACTCGATCCGCAAATATGCACACACGCGTTAAAAAAAAGAAAAAAAATATCGTAACGCGTATAATCGAAAATAACATGGTTCGCCCGCAATAAACACCGTTACACCATCAGGAGTATCGAGAAAATGGTTCCCTACGTGTATACAGAGTGTCTCAAAATTAAACTATCAAACTTCACGAATTCTATAAGCAAGAAAAAATAAGAAAAAATGTAAATGATTATTTATAATACAAGTTGTCGATCTATTTTTAAGTTTTAATGTATTAACAGCGAACCCCGCTATTGCTCTTATGTTCCACATCTTTGTTGTAATTTTTTTATAAATCGATTGCGGATCTATATGCGTAACACATCCTTTTCTCATTTCTACTTATAGTACATCGATATCTCCACTTTAATACCATGTATCTAACAGAAGTTGTTTTACAGAAGACTACGAAGACCTGATTATATCAATCTATTTATTTATTTTGATTGACCATCTTGTATACTCCGATGTACGTATTATACACGACGGTAATATAAAATATAAAACTAGATCGCAACAATCGGTTTTACTTGCATTCTTGTAAAATTTTATTTCTTTATACATGTCATATTAGAATGAAGATACTGACACTTTGACGAAGTTTAGTAGTTTAACTTTGGTTCATACTGTATAGTGCAGAGACATGCCTAGGGAAAATGGCAACGTAGAGGAACAAGAACATACCATACTCTTTTCCTTATTATTTGAAAACTGATAATTTGGAAATTTATATAGTTAAATCTTTGAAAATCTGAAAATTTAGATATTTGGTCATATGGGAATTTGCAAGGTCATATGAGAATTTTGGTGGTCACATGAGAATCATGTACGGATATGGAAGTTTCAGAATTCTTTTTTAAGAACACTACAGTGACCGATAACCTGCTACATCTTTTTCTCCTACGTCGCCATTTTTCCTAAGGGATGTCTAGAACACTCTTAAATTATACACACTGTACTTCCATACGAGAAGTCTAGGATGTTCGTGACTGTACACACGTAAAAATGACCGTAAAAGATGCTGACAATGAAAGATAGATGTTACAACTTTAACGCGAACCTACCTGGCAACTGAGTCGTAGCTGAAGGCGTAGACGTGGTCCGTTGCAACCGAAATTGGGCAGAAGGATTTGGAGCTCCAGGATTAGGGCCGGGTGGAAATTGACTGGCTGTGGGGGAGGTGGGTGGAGGAAAGGTTTCCGCCGGAAACGGAGATTGCCGTGCAGACGCTGGAGTACCCGGCGACGGCATCGATCTCTGTTGTTGCTGCAACTGCTGCTGCGCGGTGGGCTGTTGCTGCGATCTCACCTGGTTAACGTTGAATAATCTCGGGGTATTACCATAGTTGCCCTTCATCATAAAACGTAAAAAAAAAGAAGAAGAAGAAATTAAAAATTCTCGTGATCGTATCGGAAATGTACAATATAAGGTCGGGTCTATACAGGCTCCTGTCGAATAACATGTAAAAACGGACACCGCGTAATTTCTTATGAAATGGTAAAAATGTTTTAATCTTCTGTTTAGTTTTCTAGGAAATCAAAGTCGAAAATTCGGACGGACTCTGTATTAGTAAAAATTCACGTCGTGCCTTAAAATTCAGAATTCGATGCAAAAATTGTTGTAACAAATTTGGTAGAAGCTAATTTTTATGATGATCATTGACTGTACAAATTGTAATTACAATTAAACCTAAACTGTATTAACTTCAGTCAAGTTTGACTTTGTCTTAGTTGAATTTAAACTTCTAATACTTGAAACTGCAGAACAGTATATATTACTCAGAAAACTTTCAAATACTTAACTCTTGAAACTTTAGAATATTATCGGCTATTAAAGTTTTAAGAGGCTATTAAAACTATTTTTTATTCTTTAATATAAAGATTACGTGAACAGATATACTTTTACTAATTACTGCGCTCAAAGTCTGAACAAAAATGCTTTATTTTTATCCTTCATCACCACTTTATATTGGTTTCAATGTATAAGTAGTACTTTATATATCTACCACAATTAACGTGCATTCATAGACATACCTACAGTACGTTGTAACGAAAATCCGTTGTATAAAAAACTGAAAATATCTGTGAATATACACGTTTATGTAATCACGCATAAAAATTTGCATCGAATATAACGCGTATGGTAAATTTTTACTAGTTCAGACACGGCTTAAGACGCGCGAGATTAAATCGAGCAAACAGAATTGCAGAGTATCGAAAGTTGTGGATGCACCCTTCCCCGATGAACAGAAATAAAACTTAAAAATAAAAATGAAACTACGCGACAGGCATTTAGGACACCTCGTCTAATTAAACAACTGGTGAAACGTACTTGCGTCACGCGTGGTGACAACGGCTGCGGATGAGTGAACGACAAGATACCAGCGGGAGAATGCGGCGACAGTCGAGCTGCGGCGGACACTTGTTGACCACTGTTAAAATTATTGTTTACAATGGAGCTGGAAATAAAAGCACTCGTTAGATAACGATTGCACTTCCGAGTTATAACAGCATCGCGTGCAACAAGTGCTTACTGTTGTGGTAACGTTGAAGGATGTGAGTACGAGTGGCCAAGTCGGTGACTGGAAGGCATCTGGACGGATCCCCCATAACCTGGAGACACTTGCGAATCTGGGACACTCGACCGCTGGAAAGAATTTTTCCGTTTATCTCAACATTTTGTTCTGTGCATAATATCGCATTTATTGAACACTTTTCCGAATTATATTTTGCACATACGCTACATAAAACACTATACTACGAAATTCTAGTATTTAAACATGAATTACTAATTACTACTTTGAAAGTCTAGAGAAAAGTATATGAAACTGTTTCTTCAAAAAATGCTCGGGGGTCTTGTAATATAGTTGAGAGTTCAAAAATTAACGCTGAGAAATTTACGGTACTATTTTCCACGTGCAGAAAATATTTGATAATCTGAAAGTAAATTTATAATTACCTGTAACGACACATTCGGTGCAACAGTGTTGTTGAGAAGATTATCAATATTGTGAATGCCGGTGGTAATTTGGTCCGTAGCTGTAGCATTGGAAGGAATGAGTAACTGTTGTTGTTGCTGCTGTTGCAGCAACCTCTGCTTCAATTGTTGCTGTTGCTGTTGTTGTATTAATTTTGTCCGTTGCTGTTGCAGCTGTAACTGTTGCTGTTGCGTGAACTGAGTGGCCGTTTGCCTGACACCTGGTTGCGTGTTAAACCTCATCCTTGGTTGTTGCTGATACATCGGTGGTGGTTGGTAACTATGGCTCGTTGTTACAGGTGTGGTAACCAACTGAAATAATAGTACTCGTAATTAAAAGACAAACTTTCTTTGGATATGAGAGGTTTTAAGATAGGAATATGTTACAATTACTAGAGGCACGTTATGAAAAATATTCAAATATTAACTTACCGTGGTGGAGTAAGCTGGAGGTGTGCCAGGGATTGTTATGGTGGAAGACGTTGGATTTACGGCAGTCTCGAATAACATCAATGACTTTTGTATCGCGTTAATCGCCATCTTCTCGTTCAACGCGTTGTTCTGCGGCGCTTCGATCACATCTAGGAGATTTGCTATCGCAGACGAATCTATTGAATAAAAATTGCTGTCTATAATCGTACCACTTTCGCTGTCACGAAACGACAATCATACAAGAACATTGTTAGCTTCAGAAACTTTGTTAAAGATAGTAAAAGTCATAAAAAAGTATGCGATTAAGCTGTGACAGCGAAAGCTGTAATATATATAATGTAGAAAATATATTTTAAACGGCCATGAAAACTATCATTCGCATATTTAAGTTTTATGTGAGCTCAATTTGTATTTTGACAATACTTGTATTTTATAAACTAGAGGGGAAGTATAGAAATATGTGGAAAAGTAAAAGTGGAGAAAAACGAAGCATCCTGGAATCAAACCTAAAAGAAATGAAACCTAACCCAAAGCTACTTTCAATTTAATCAGTGATGTGTTTCGGAAAGGTTAGGTAAAGTAAAGTTAGGTTTCTTTTCGGGTGAAACAGAAGTTGGAACCTTTTCGACACTACCTTGTTTAAACAGTGACTTTGACAACATATTAAAAACTGATCGAAGATGTTTATTCGACGATGTCTTACCATTCCACTTTTCTAACTGCAACAGTACCATATTTTTAAAATTTCTTTGAGAATCCTGAGATCTTAGTATAATTAAGGGATAGTAAGAAACACGAATTTGTTGGTAGAATGATAATACTGATCGGTGATATACCTGTGATAGCTTCGTCTGGTACGAACTCGATCACCTGATCCAAAATCTCGGAAAGATCAGGATCTGATGACTGATTGTCCCAACTGTTTGGATCGGTACTTGTTTGACGATACTCCCCGCTGCTCGTAAATTCCGAATCCATCTGACCCATCTGGGGTCTTTGTTGCTGTAAGCACAACAAAAATGGTTAAATACATATCCCGATGATATTATATTACCATCAATCACAAATATTACACCTCACAAATATGAGGATCTGCATCTTTTGAAAGCAGAACATTTAATTATATTTCAAATCGTTAAACTATTAATCGTCGAAACTACTTTACAATATAATGGAATAATATTCACCTGACTTAGCATATGAGTGAGGTAGGTATTGGTTGTTTGACGAGGTAGTTGTCTCGACTGGCTTTGGAGAGGAGTTCGCGCGGAAGTTGCAGTTGTTGTAATCGTATTACCACTAACAGATTGCATGCTACCACCCGTCCAGGGTTGTTGCTGCTGTTGCTGTTGTTGTTGTTGTGGTTGCTGTTGTGACTGTTGTTGTTGCTGCTGTTGCTGCTGCTGCTGTTGTTGTTGTTGCTGCTGCTGTTGTTGCGACTGCGATTGCGACTGCTGTGACGTTTGTTGTGACTTTAATCCTATGCGTACCAGTTTATCCTGCGCAACAAAAAACATATGTTAACAATTATAATTATAAATAATTATAGTTATGTCACGTAAGAATTATAAAAAAAATTATTGAATTATGTCAGATTATTACAATAATTACATCTGAATTATTGTATCATATCAGATTATTCCCAGAATTATATTTGTTCGTTAAATAATTATTCATACGAATGCGTTGATCGTTCCCGAATAAAACGAGGTATTTACTCTTTGTAATTATGCGAGTCGATTTTAATCAATTTCATAAACGAAATTGGATCCCCGACCATGCACCGTTCCAATGGAGTTAATTATTACAGTTAAGAGATAATTAATGATTTAAATTACCTGTGGCGTTGCCGATATCACAGATGCAGGTATTGGTGGGATAGTGGTTGGCTGAGGAGGTTGTATAGCTAGCAGCGAAGCTAACATTTTGTTCTTCTCCCAAAGTTTGCTGGTCGTGTTGGTGGACGTACCCGAAGAGGACACCTGATGCGAGCCATCCATAGGACGTTTCACAGCAATGTTCAGATCGCCATCCTCGCCGGGTCTTTTTTGTCCGACCTGCGTCGAACCACCGAGACCAACGTTGTCGCCCGATTGAGACGGGGATGGCGTGGTGTTCCGAAAGCCAAGACTTCGCAACAGAGGATCTTCTTCCCGATTCTGCGATTTGCACTGTTCACATAATACATCCAGATCATTCGTAAATATCGAATAAAGAGACTAGAATGTCGACGATGCCGCGTGTCTGGGACGTTAAACGTAAACGCGTTTCGTTTTACCAGATCAAAGAGATTAGCTCGGTTGTTTCCAACGGCATGAAAAATAATCTTGCGCATAAATCTACGAAACAACGTAATCGTGTGATCGCTTACCTGTTGCTCTTGTACTTTCCTCTCGTCGTCTTGGTTTTTCAGAAGCTGCTGCAGAAGTTCATTCCGTTTCTTTAAACCGGCACGAGCCTCTTCGTCCTCGTCGTCGTTTTTCTCATTTAATAACTTAACAAAAATTGCTCGTATTAAGGAATAACGTTGGTATACAGAGCGGACGAGTCGAACGAGGACACCCAAATGTCTCTTCCAATTTCAGTGATACGTGAAATGTGTACGCTATTTAAATGGCGTCAGAGAACCGGTATGTTGCAACGTTTTTCTTCGACAGTTTTGTCAGAGTTTTCAATGTCATCGATATTTCTTACATTTGCACGATACAATGAAAAATGTACAGTTTAAAAAAAATTATTCTTGACACATCCTCTAATACCATTCAAATAATATGTAACATATTGTAATATTAAAATTCGAAGGAATATTTAAGTGGTCTCGTTTAAACTGTCTACCCTGTATTATGCATTGAAATAATAGATATTTGCTGATTAACCAATAATGATTTTTTTGTCTGAGCATGATTATCTGTAAGGTTTATAATTACAAATTTGCTATTCCATTTCATAAACATTTTGAAACATTGGGGTACGTTTACACTGAACGATAGATGTATGTTTTTGTCTCATTTTGGTAAAATTCGATGATCTTGAACTTTTTTGTGGAGGAAGAAGAATTTGTTCATTTAGTGCAAGCGTATAATGCGTTCTTCGATAAAATTATTGTTGCGAAGAACACTATTGGTTAATCGCGTTTAACTTAAAACTCAGGAAAAAATATAAGAGCAGTGATGGGCAGCTGCCCTCGCGAAGTGCATTCAGGAGCACTGATCATTTCCACATCTAAATATTTAAAAATCGCTTAACTTGAAAATTTGAAGGTTTAAAAATTCTACATTTATAAATCACCATATTTTTAGGTTTTGGATACTTTCAAATTTCTGAATTATCCAAAAAGTTCCAAATTCCAAAACTATCAAATACAAAAGTTCCTAAATAGCCAAATGATCAAATTGAAAATGTTCAAATTGCAAAATTAAGAAATTAGGAAATATTTTTGGATCTCCGCCATAGTATCACTGTCTACGAGCACACAGTCTGCCCATCACTGGCACAGAAGCCAACAAATGTTCGCGAAAAGGATCATCACACTTAATACTGTTTGAAATAGTATCTTCATCAATTATCTGAGAACTCTATAAAAGTCTTAACCAGTTAACTGCGGAATTGAGCGTCAAAAATCCCTCACGGATGATTAAAATCAAGCAACGAGTATGCACGTCGCATACTTGTTAAAGAGTTAATTCGATAAGAAACAAATAATTCGTCAACCGAATTGAAATAAAAGTTCAGATCTACGCGTGTACACATGGAACATAGGACAAATGTTAATTGCAGAAAAAAGTAAAGTAAAACGAGGGAAGATTGAATTTGTTAACGCGAAGTAAAGTGTTGGATCAACGCGTGTACAAGATGGAGCGCAGTTAACCGGTTAAAGGGTAACCGTGACACGATGAAGACCTGAAGGATCAACATTCGGAAGGGACTCGATGACCGGAGAGATCGATGGTCCGTTAGGCATCGTAATCGAGATCGATCCACAGATCAGCTGGTTTACCTGTAACAGCATATTATTTCCAAGCGAAGATTTCGAATGCTCCATGCTCGGTTTCGGCATGTTACTAGGACTCGTGCGCACTTTATTATTATGCTCCGGGTGAAAATCTTCGTCGTCTTGTTGATTCAACAAGATCTTTAATATCCTATGCTGATTTTGGTTCTCGGAATCGTTATTCGCATTGTCCTGACTGTCCTCACTAGCACTAGCCCCCTTGGTCAACAAGTTTCTCAATCTACCGGACTCGGTGGACACAACACTGTTCTGAGTTTCGACAACGGTCGCGGTGACCCCGACGGTGGTCTGTTGTTGGCCGGTCGCGGTGGTCCCGGCCACGTTGGTCGAGTTGTTTCTCGAGTTGCCGGTGCTATCCATCCCGGATTGGTTGTTGCTGCTCGAGCATCCGGTCTTCCCTTCATCCTGCCGTTTGGGCGTCAATCCAGCAGCCCCGTTGGCACTAACACTACTAGCAGCGCTGTTCGTCAAGGAGGACGTCTGTGATTCCTGAAGCGGACTGAAGGGGAACGAATTACTGAAGGTGTGAGCCGCGTTGCCTGAGGTCGGGCTGAACGCGCGTAGGGGACTGCAGTGAGGCGCCACCGCTGAATTAGAGGAGAACGTTCCCTGGGGACTCGGAGATGTCGGGGCTGGCTGGGAAGGTGGTCGTGAATTTGGTGGCCCGCTCGCTCTCGATTCGGGCCTATCTGCCCACCCGCTGCTACTATCCAAGTCCCATGTGGAACTGGGGAAGAGCTCGAATTCCAAGTCCATGTTCCCCGAAAAGTGGTTGAACGGATTACTTGTACTTAGCGACGGCAGGGGGTTGTTGCAAGACTCGGCCGCGCTAAACACTATCGAGTTTGACGATGTCGCGACACCGCCGCCATGCGACGACGACGACGACGACGACGACGACGACGTACCAGCCAACCCCCGACCACTGATACCACTCACTTGACCGTTCAGATGCGTCACGGACATCAGCGGGCCACCCACGTTATTGTTATTGTTACCATTATTATTATTACTATTATTCGCACAACGGTTACTAGAGTGTCCAGAGCACACTTTGTTGTTGGAAAGCTGACCACCCTCGATAGGCGTTAAGTCATTGTCCCTATCATGGACAAGAAACAAAACAAACACATGTATTTGCCAGTTACCATTTAAATAATCGCTTTTTTTTTTCTTTAGTGTAACTTTATGGGGATGTTCCCATTCGGAGTCGTCGATTTTTAGACGATCTATGAGATTTATTGCTATGCGGTTTTGATACTTTGTACGCATCGTGGCGAAATTTTTTGATAATCTTTGTTATTTTTCAAAACTTAGGTACTTTTTACACGGTGTGGCATTTGTAATGGCTGTCACGATTGACGTATGTGTTGACGTAAATGGGAACATAAGTAACTCGTTAATAACAATTGTATTAATAATAATTAATAACAATAATGTATTAATCTATGATATTCGTGAATATCTGAATTAACCAATTAACTGTTAAAATTGCAAACGAATGCTTTTATAAATATTTTCAAGAATTTTCAAATTCGATTCTCTCGAAACGTAAGGCAGATACGAAAAAATGTTCTCGGTTTTCGACTTATGTTTGTATAGAATCATGAATCTGCTACTTGTACTACAATTTTGAGATACCCTGTATAAAAGTAATTAACTTTAATATTATTAACAAAATGATCAATATTCATGAAATTTCCAATTTCGACACAAAATGAAAACGTTTATCCATATTGACGTAATACTAATTCACAAGACAAAGTTTATGTGCACATAAAATTTGAAGATTGGTTGATTCATTATTGAAACATCGTCGCAGCCATTTTCAGCAACATGGTTTCGAAAAAATGCGTGCAAAGTATCACGGTGCACCATTTTCTCATATATCGTTTTCTAGGTAACTGTTTTAATGATTTCAAGCATGAAATTTCGAAAATGTTCAAGGTATTATATTATAACGAAAGTACAATTAAAAAGGAAATCGATTTTTGATCCTTCCGAATGGGAATATTCCCTTAAGCATTAGGAAAAGATGCTGTACCAAACGACAATGTGATTTTCTTGAAATATAAGCAAATAGGAAAATTTTTACTTTATATTATGACTAGTGATTTTATAGCAATAATATCTGGGTAGGATTTGCCAATAACTGACATTTTAGTGTCATTAAATTGTCTTTGTGTTTTTAGTGTTGCAAATAAATGATTTTGTCGAATTTTACTGTATCCTCAAATTTTTATTTTTTCAAATATCTATATACCCAAATTTTTTAATTCACAACTATATTTTTCACATCTCTATATTTTCAGAGCTTCATATCTATATTTCTATGTTTCCAAATTTTTACATCCCCTAATTTCTAAATCCACTTTCCATAGTTCCCAACGTTCTATATGTAAAGCTTCAAACTGATTCATTAAAAGTCTTCTTTATAAAAAAAGTACGTTTATTTTCATGACATTCAAAAATCAATATCATTTGAGAACTTTGTCCACAACTGTATATATATTTAAAAAATTAACAATATTATACTTGTCATTTAGTAATAGTAATTATTCATGTAGCAAAATAAACAATTGTTTTTTACTATTTATTTTATAAAATATCAATTTACTCTTATAAAATGAACGGTATTTCTACTCACATATTGTCCCTGGATACATTACAATCACGTATGTACCTAGAGACAGTTGTGGATATGAAAAGAATCAGTTGAAACCTTCAAGAAGTCTAAAAATATATTAAATATGCCAATTGAATCTTGAGAAGAGACCTAAAATAATATCCCGAGGTACAGCATCTTTCCCTACAATTCGCTAAGTTGTTTATTTTTCTGATGTACGGTGAACAGTGCTCGCTAAATAATTGTCCCGAATCTTTTGTAAAATTTGTACAGAAAACTGCATGGTTCGCATTTTGAACGAGAGATCGTTCGTGAAACGTTTAAGGAACGATGCTAAACAGTCGAGAAAAATAGGGTTTTTGAAAAGCACGTGGAAATACAATGTTCCTCGTATCTCGCGCACTGTTTACCGAGAGAGAAACCTTGAGCATCAATCGAGCCACCTTGATACCCTGTTGTAAGTGGCACACAAGCGTAAGTAAGACTTACTTCATCGTACCGTGACCACCGTAAATCTTACTTTCGCTAAGTACTTGCAGCTTGAACGTTCTATGCGACCCGATATCGTGAATACCTCGAGGTGAGCGCAGAAATTACTCTAAACGCGAGCGAACCGATGTCTAATTTACTTTTCCGCATAGCTCGGAAAACGACACGCGAAAGTATCATCAGCGATTTAACGGGAAACCGAAAATTTGACGATCGCGATCACCTCTTGCTTCACGTTTTGAAAAAAGAAACGGCATGAAATCGAGAACGAAAATGGCAACGATCGCGTACGAATCGGTTGTACAATTTCGAGCCGCAACGTTTGCCATTCCGGGCTCGACGACAACGCAATGGAAAGTGTGATCGTGCGTAGACAAACGCTGCCAAAAGTTGTGTGTGCGTTAAGTACGATTAAAACCAGCGTGTGACACGTAGTAATTATTAGCAGACGAAGCGTTAAGAAGCGTAAAATGTGATCGTGATCGCGCGACGACGATAAACATAGTCAGGGAAAATCGTTTCAATTTCAAGAGTGGCCAGATCTCCAACACCGAGAGAAGAAAACCCGTGTGTGTCGCGGAACATGCATTTTCTAGAAATCTGATAAAAAAAGAAAAAAAACCACGAAGTAGAATTTGTCGAAAATCGTATGAAATTTTGTCGAGTAACCTTTCCTATATCGTGATACTCTTTTGTATTAATTCCAGTCGAAATTAGAATCTTCGATTTCTTTTCGCTTTTCTATAAATCGTTTTTCGTTTTAGAGTAAGTACTTGAGTTAGCTCGAAAATGTTACTGAAGCAACGGAGATAAGATAAACACGGAGAAATTAGGTGAACAGAATACATTAGCGAAAACCTAATGCAGCGGGAAGTTCATAGGTGGAATATGTCGTGTAGATATAGTCACCCTTGCCTATGTATTCCAAGTAGGAAAGTAATTAAGCAAAGGAACAGTACATTAACTTAATTACCCAGCGGAACGCCGATTATTGACGCGATGATTGAACAAACATTACTATTCAAATAGCGTTCGAGATTACTTAAACTCGTTCTTTAAATTACTCGTAACAGACTCGAATCGTTCAGGCTTTAATACTCGAAAATATTTTTATTTTTCGAAATAATGGGAGATTCGAAATCGATCAAAGTTTGATCCAACTCGCGAGCTACTTAAATCCATCGCTACTCTAAGGGTTAAAATCGTCAAATAACAAGTTGCATTTACCGATTAGTATTCTGAATAATTGAAGTTCCACTAGGTCTTAATACTACTCGTACATAACTATCTTTAACTAACATCAATACACTGAGTACCATAGCAACTCTAAAAATTTTCACATAAATTGCTTTAACTTGAAATTACTATGATAATCAATGTCTCGACGTTCAACCTCGGATCAGCGCTTCTTTAAATAAATTTACTGATATTTCAGAGAAAGCTCTTGATTCTGAATTAAAATTGAAGTTTATAGAGTCAGTTATTAATCCGTTGTTGAACGAATCTTACACTGATATTTTACAAGTAAATAACAGGGAGGATAGAAATATAGAGAATCGGTGAACTTACCCGATGATGGAATTGGTGGCCATAATGAAGTCGGTATCGTGTGTATTCATCACATTTGCTTTGAAAAGTTTTGACTTTGTTTGAATGTTAAGGAACTTATCAGGACTAACGCGTAGCCGGTACACACCACTGGTACTCTCACCGACTTGAAGCGTATCGTTCAAATGTGCAGTTAGCTTACTGAGATCATGAGGGTGGCACACATCCTTTATTGTAGTGCCAATCAGGTCCTGTAACATACGCTTTACCAAATATTATTTTTAATATTCATTCTTTTCACGTTAAGTTATGTGTAAAAATCAGATATAATGAGGGATGAACATAAATTAATATATACTATCATTTTTCATCTGGACAAAAGTTAATATATTTTTATTTTTAATAAATTTCAACCAAAACATCTTATTCTGTTATTAAAGCATCTTAACCCCTTGCCTTATAATATCGTCTCCCACGCATAACTGTTAAAATTCAACAAATCATATTTTCACCACGATTGAATTTCGAGTTCAATTTTAATTTCAACCCAATGATCGCCATATGCAAAATATTCGTAACATTTGAATATTCTTCGTTTGTCTTAACAATAAATTGCTGTGTCTAACAAAGTCATAAGTTAAGGGGTTAATAAATGTATTTAGAGATAAAAAAGGGGATATCATCTTGTTTATAAACTTACCTTGTTTAGGTACTTGGAGTAAGGAGGCGTCAGCCAGCTGACATCAACCGCGATAATCTTCCCCGCGGTGTCCAGCTTGACAGTGAACTGCTCGATAGGCGTACCAATGGGTTTCTCGTTTGGTGGTATCCTGCGAGCCACGCACATTACGCAAGGACCGATGTCCGACGATTCGGAGGATACGTCACCGCTCTCCAGACGATCGCTATTACTTGGCAAAAGAGCTGAACAGATCTGCATAGACTCGTATTTCGATACTCGTTGCTGCTTCTCTTCCATAGTCTCTTCTTTATCATCAGGAGGCTTCACCAAGAAGCGGCAATTGAAGGTACGGTTCCTCGTTTGGGGCTGCGGCTCGCTCGTCCAGCCTGAATCACATAACCATTTCATCATTTTCTTCTTTCCTCGTGCCTCTTTCACGCTATACACAGTAAATATACTTATAATACTCACAATTATTAATATCGTACAGTACAATAATTAATATCGTAAGTACAGTAAATATAGTTACAGAATAGATGCTCACGAGCGACTCTTCTTATTTTTCTCCGTTATTTTTCTTCTTACTTTTCTTACTTTCTCAGTTAAAAAGAAGATGTATGATTGCAGTGGATTCGTACGGAAAAAGGTCGCTCGTGCGCATTTAGGGTACAGTCGCGTTAACTGATCGCTGTGAGGGTCGAGCGCGATCAGTTACGGTGAGTGCTCGCTGATTTCGAGGAACCATTGATGAAAACGAAGAAACATTGTATAGATTGTGATCGATTACGTATTTGCATGCTGCTATATGTTTCTCTGTTTTTATTTAGCAAGGGATAATGATCAGCTAACGCGACTTTTGTTGTATTTTGAAATGGAACGGAGGTATGATAAGAACGAAGATTCTACTAACACGTTGACTGCTGTAGAGAACTTTGTTGCAACTTAATGAAATTCTAATCAGTAAGGATAATTTATCTTTGGGTCTAGGTCTTTTCTGCCTCGAATACTATTCTGAACCAACCTTTTCTTCTATTAAATTTCTATTAACCATTTGTTGCATAATTTTTAATCTTGTAAAATAATACATTCTCAAGTTCTTAGTAACAGGAGAAACATTTCTATTATAAAAATTTATTCAAAGTAACGCGACAGAGAATATTGCCAAAGAAAATGAGACTGTATTTTCTTCTCACTGTTTGAGTACATTTAATTAACTGTATAAATTATTGGCAATCGTACAGCATTCAACGTGTTGTATTATTAGTTGTTGTTTACAAATCTTTTAGTGTAAAATGAAATAATATTTCACATATGTATCTCAAAAGTGACACGAAGCAGAAAATGTTCGTGTTATCGCTATTCAATGTTGCAGAAATGAACTTTGACCAATTAGATACATCTTTTTATTTATCTTTATAATTTGACCGATAGAGGCAGTTGTGCCGCTATTTCTGATTCAAGTAACACTCTGATATGTTCTATGCATGCATCTTTATATGAAAATAACATAAGTTTGTGTACCACATATTACTTCGTTATTCTCTAGTTCTATTTAAAAAAAGATTCCGTACTTTTTTTTAATCGTATTACTTTTGAAATACATTTGTGATTAGCTCGAAACGAATATAATATTTGGAACTGCTTTATCATAAATGCAGTAAGTGCATTAGAGTTAATTTAACAGTTGAAACAGTGAATCTTGGTATTTTTTTATATTTATAAATGAAGAAAATTAAAGGATAAAATATTTTATGTAAGAAAAGAATAGGACAACAGAAATTATTATGAAAATAGACTCGGGAGAGACGAGAGAGACTCGAGGAAAATAGGAAAAATCGGGAGAGACGGAAGCGAATTTAGAATCCAAAATAAAAATTGAACCCAATTTCGAAATCAATATAACACTCCTATCTCTCGAAATGTATCGCTATCACCATCCGTTTGGTTCGATAAATTTATATAACGACATATTTAGAGTTAACAAAACGAACATATGCGATAGTTAGCGAAATGAACATATGTGATAGTTCATACATATGGATTTCGTGTTTCAAGGTGTATCACACGTGACTCGCCTACTGACACTTATAAGGAAGTTGCTTAAATTGCACAATATCGAACACAACAGGTTTCCCTTTACAAAATGGCGGTGTGGGGAAAGCTTTCCTCGGTGAAAATTCTCCAAACCTCAGTTTTTAAATTATTAACAGTTTCAAGGAATTTTAAATTAACAAAAATATTAATGAAATTAATTCAAGATAAATTAGTACTTGATCAATTAATTACATTAATAACTTTGAATTGTGTGCTAAATTTAATTGCTTGAACTGAATAAACTAATATTAAGATAAATATTAGATATTAATATGAAGACAAATATTAAGACATTAATGTTAAAATAAATATTAAGTATTGATGTTATGACAAATATTTCATTGAAATAAATATACAGTAAAAATTGACTGGTGTTTTTTCTAAAAAGAAGTTAAATGAAATAATTTTTGTTTATCAACATTTATCGCTCGTTTGTACTAAACTGAAATAAAAGTCGAACGAAATTTTTCGTTCGTTGTCAGGGATCGGAAAGTCAAGCCTGTCGAAGCCAAGACGACACCGATGGCATCGTATTTCTGCTGCCAGCAACAATTTTAAACTGTCCACTTCCATTACAGAAGATAAATCTTTCCGTTCCGCTACCGTCGAACTTACTGACAAAGGAGATAAAGGAAAAAGCACTACACGTGGCCAATCCATCCGGTAAATAAACTCTAACGTTACATTATCATAACTAGTCTGACGCATAACAAAGATACTCGTAAATAATCGTTTTATCGCTATATCTCGAAGATAATTCCACTGCAAGATTTAATCTTTTTGGGTTCGGAAAATTCACGGCGGTTATCGACATTAAACATCTTAGTTGTCATTGTTTCATCTAAAACTGGTATTTTTGGACGTATTTCGAAATATATTGACAAACCTTTAAAAATGTGTTGAAAAAATGTTAGATAACAGAGAAAATTTTTAAGTGGTTTATGTAGTTCAATTTATATATCAGTTTATATAGTTCACGAGAAGGAATATTTTACACAGAAAAATTTGTAGTGAAGGAAATAATAAGGATTACTGCTTGAAAGTGATTTTCATTTCCTAAATTTAACATGTTTAAAGAATGTTGAACTTTATTATGTTAAATTGTTGAATTGTTTTCTCTAAACGAGAGTAAGCAGAGAAAAGATGGACGAATGTAGAGGACAGGGTTGAAATGATAAAAGGACAATAATCGTGGTTTTATGGTATACAAACCTAATGACACAGGGCACAAGCTAGGCATGAAGATGTTGTGGTCTCCATGATGAATAATATTATAAATATCCTTGCCGAGCACATCGTCCTTCGTATAATTTATATATTGTGTTATGTTATCCGTTACGTACTCCACTCGTCCCTCCGTATTTACAACAAACAGAAAGCCATCTAACGCCTAGATAAAAGTTCAGGGGTGTTAACACATCGGAACAGTATCGTTGATCATGTTGAAATACTTCAACGTGATTCAGCATAAATTACAACATGGATGAATCATGATACGCCGTACGAAGAAAAAAAAAAGCAGAGAAAAATGATTAATACAAGAAACAAGAGGTATTTTCTACACCGAAACCTTCGTTCTGTTCAAGAAACTACGTGCATGTATCCGTTCACGTTCAATTAAACCTCAATTTAACCTCAATTAATTTTAATAAAGTACTCAATCAGCTAAACCTTCGTAATGGCCCGTGAAAAAAAAAAAGAAAGAAACAAAATCGTTCTGAATGATGCAGGTGCATATCGGCGAACGAAAGCAACAAGAACAGAATAAGATGATGGACTTTGATTTAAGTTGATTCATACCTCGAGTAAAATAGGACCAACTTGATCGTTGGACAGTATGTTAGGATTCGATGAAGACACTTCCCCCTGTTGAACGGCATGACTATTGGAGCCTTCCTGTTGCCTAATGTGCCGAATCTGTACAAACAAAAAGTATTTCACAATTAATAACACGTTCACATTCCCGGTCAATTGATTCAGCCCTCGGAACATGTTTCGTGGCTGACGATCTACTCGAGTACAAGGTCACTCGGAACCATAACGATGTTAGAACCTCATTATAACCGCGTATCAAATTTTAGATTTATTTTCATGTTGAGTTCGTGGTAATGTGGTGGTTTCTTCGAATGAAGGATTCGAATTATTGGAAGAGACAGAAGTATATTTTACAACGTATAAAATGATCTATATCAGTTCTTTGTATTTTGAGAAACGAAGGTGATCTTCAGTTTTTAAATGGAGTGCTATCTATTTTTTGATGTCATATGAAAGTATCAAGACGAATGCATTGTGTATGATATGTGAAATGAATTACTTTCAGGGAAATGCAAGGGTAGATATGAAAAAATAGGTTAAATATTTGAACTGATTTAAATTTTCAATTTCTTAAGCTATTCCAAGTTAATCATTTTATAGATGATCAAGCTTTTAAGTCTTTCAATTTACGAAGTCTAAAACTTCAAGTGGACCGAATTAAAAAATTTCTGAAGTTCCAAATCTTTAGATTCTCAAATTCTGAAAATTTGCAATTCTTTAAATTCTTAAATTCTGGAATTACTAAATTGAAAAATTTTCAACTTTCTAAATACCCAAATTCTCATATCCCCAAGTCCCGAAAACCTCAAGTCTCCAAATCCCCAAATCCTCAAATCTACAAGTCCTCAAATGCCCAAGCCCTCAAATCCACAAGACCCCAAATCCACAAATCCCCAAATCCCCAAATCCCCAAATTCCCAAATTCCCAAGTCCCCAAGACCCTAAATCCCCAAATACCCAAATACCCAAATTCCCAAATCCTCAAATCCACAAGTCCCCAAATGCCCAAAATCTAAAAATCCACAAGTCCTCAAATCTCCAATTCCCTAATTCCCCAAATTCTTAAACTCTCCAATTCCCCAATTCCCCAAATCCCTAAATCCCTAAATCCCCAAATCCGTAAATCCCTAATTCCCCAAATTCCTAAATCCCATAATTCATAAATGCCCAAAATTGTCAAAAATTCCAAATCACCACACCTTCAAACCCCAAATCTCCAAAACTTCTAAGAGACTAAAATGTACCAATAAAGTTGTGAAACGAATTATTACATCCTGCATATACATAAATGCCTGAAACAACTAAGGAGACCAAACACGGCTCAATGGGAACGAAAGTGATAAATGTAAGTGGCAAATGGCAGTAGGTAATATTGTGGAACAAATTATTCAAACATACGTTTTCCTGTGACTACATTTGAATACATTCTAATGCTAAATAAAAAGAAAAGGGAAGTATAAAGCAGTAAGCTCGAGGAATTTACAATTCATTCTAGTAAGGCACAGTTAGCAAACTCTTCGCTGCGTCGTTACAGTTTCACGTGCCAAGATAACGCAACGACGCAACGCTGATTTTGCGTTACACAGTTTGCATATCTATGCCGTTCAAATCAAACTTACACTCTTAACACGTATAAAAAAAGAAAAGAAAAATTTAATACTTTTATATTTGGAAAATTTCATTTCATTTTTACACTATAACGCAAATCTTGTTCGAATCAAATATTAACCAAATCTTGGATCACTCTGCAATTCAAGGAAAGTATTTCAGATGTAAGCTTTTGTACTTTATTGAAAAGAATAATTTCATTAACTGACATTTTGAGGAATATTGTATATTTATATTCACCTAGTTTCATTTATTTACAACTATATTTTTGTAGTAAAATATTATTTTGATGAATTTAAAAACATATTTCATTTGATATCCTTACCACTCATCTCCACGTGCATTCCTAACCTCACTTTATTAAAATTGCAAGAAGATTCTTTTACAGGTTTTCATTAGTTTGTTGCACTATGATAGCACTATGATATACGAACTATATTCTTGTCAAAAACTAAAAATATTAAATATTGACTATAATTAATACTTAAATGTTATAATTTCTGATAAATGTCAAGTATCATACAACCCCACTGCACATTCGCAACCGCCATTTTCATTTCATTTAATATCTCATAACATACATTCAATCAACTTTAATTAACAGTACGTAAAATTACCACAATTTTATTTCCTACAAAGTACATCACATTAATACCCGAATAATTAAATTAAATATATTTTCAAGTACCACAACTTCAATATCAATTCACATATCGAACTGATTATTTTTAACAGAACAGATACGATAAAATTGTAAATTAGAAAATTAATTAATTCGGCAGTTAAAAAATTAATTAGCTTGTAAGTTAGAAGATGAATGCCGCATAATTAGAGTTTCAATGTGTTATAAAAATTTACATTTTCATTACGAGCGTGAGTTAAGATTAAAAATTAATTAAAAACACGACGAATTCGTTTATTTATGTATTTATGCATTAAAAATACGCGAGATTCATGACGGCGGTTAATGCTATCGTAATTAATAATCTCCTTTCTTGCATCGAATTATGAAATAACAGAACGAAACAGCATTATTTCATTTGTTCACCGCAACTCGAGTCGCATACTTTATATTGCATACCATGGCGCATACGCACTGCGTTTAATGTAATGAATAATTTACAAGACCGCGTTTTTTCCATTCGTCGTATTAATACATATTAAAAATTACTCCTTATATATCGCTCGGCGAATACGCGCGTAATATTGCGCAATATCCAAGATAACGCAGCAGTTCCATTTCAAAAACAATAAAATTCGCTTCCTGCTAATTTAACATTCAGATGAAATTCGATGCACGTCCCTAACAATGCAAGTATTTTACAGACATTATTGCAACATCGGTATTGTATTACACGCGAAATCGCGAAGCTGCAAAAATTATTTCACAAACAATTCGAACGTGAATCATTCAAATCGCTACAAAGCATCAGAAACTTCAACAAAAAGAGCAAACGTGTTTCCCTTGCGTAGACGGTTGAATTTCTGCCGAAGAATCGCTATTTCTGTGAATTAAAATTATGGAACAGAATGACAGCAATTATAGAATTTTTCATTAACATTGAATTTATTCGTCAAATTGTTATATAAGTTACAAGTTATATCATTAAAAGGTACAAATGATTTTATTGTAGATTATTAAGTACTCGTTTCGAATCGCGTAAAAGAAGAAAATGATGAAGCGATATTTCGTTGCGACGTGGGAAACATTACAAAGAGATGGAAGAACAAAATGAAGAGAAGGAAACAACATACGTACTGAATGATAATTTTTCGATGGAAAATTTTTCTATGCCGCGTACAAGACCCTGTGCAGTTCTTACGAACATCTTAATTCTACCATGATTATCGACACTGAACTGGTAAATATTTGAACTGATAATCCGCATTCCTTTGACTTCAGCGATAATTGAATACAACAAACTGCTGTATCTCTATTTATCGGAGCCTTCAAACAATTACTCATCTTCCTTTTTGTCATAATAATGGAGCATGAGCGGCGAATACACGAGAACTTTCATGCGATTATAAAAACTCGTGAGCGGATAGAGCGTCAGAGCTTTCCTTTCACCTTCACTCTTATCGAGAATATTTATTATTATCGATTATAATTGTAACTTCGATGCATTTATTTTTTTCTACTCTTCATTTTATTATCGATCAGGTTGGGAGTCGAAGATAGACAAATAACATTTTTTCGTGGACAAAGAAAATTGTTGAATTTGGAAATTTGACAATTTAGATAGTTGAAGATTTGGGAATGTAGAGATTTAAAAATCTAGCGATTTAAGGATTTAAAAGTGAAATTTTAGAAATTGGAGATTTGATCATTTCTAAATTTGGGAATTTAGGGATTTGGAAATTTGGAAGTTCGAAAATTTTCAAATTCTGAAATATAAGAATTTGAAAACTTGAGATTTTATGAATTTAAGAATTTAGAAATCTGAAAATTTAATTGTTCAAATATCTAATAATTTCTGCAACTACAATCGTACAATTATAATGATCCCAAAACCTTAACATATATAGAATCTCGATTTCATAGCGAATAATTACAATAATCTCCAGTGGAAACAAGATGTAACAAAATTTAAAATAATGAAAGAAACACTAATCAGAAATAAAATCAACAAGAAAATGCACCTACGACTCAAGCACCATTCGTTACTTTCTCCAGTGGACAAGAAAAGTAATAGTGTCTTTTTACTAACATCGATATTCATGTTCCATTTCGAACACGGTGTAAGAATATAATGCTAAAAGCTGTTAAAAGTTCGTAATTGAAGAAAATGCTTGTACGACTGTATGTACACGAATGTTTGATGCGGTCATTATAAAAAGGAGAAAGTATGAATCGTAAAAGTAGCTGCCATTTAAAAGTATTCGAACAGTTACACGTTGATGTTACACGTCAGATGTTACTTGAAACATCTTACGATTATATGTACTCCTTTTATTGCTTTAATTTGACACGTTACAATGTTTGTATGTTTTTCAATACCGAATTGTTTGTTTTTATTACTTTATTTTGGTATATCAAGTGTACAGTAAGAGATAAATTGCTCGTAATCAGAACTGATGTAACATATTAAATTTAAATCGTACGTACAGAAGAATGCAAATAAATGTATCTACACAGAATTTATTTGCTTTTTAAAGTGTAATTTAATAATTGAATGCATCGTGATTAAAAATGAAAATCAAATTTAGGCGCGCTTAAAAAAAGGCGCGAAGGGCTGCGCGAAAAGAATGCGCGGTAGCTCTAAAGACGAGTATGTCATACGTGATTTGTAGTAGTTGCTGCAGAACAAAAAGTCGCTGTAAATCAATTACCAATTACCAAAGAAAGAAAACAAAGGTAGAATAAAAAGGGAAAGCGCAATTAATTCTTTGCAAATCGCTTAAATTGCAGGTCGTGGTTTTTGCAAAAAGATCAAACGTAAAATTAATTCCGAAGGTCGGCAAATTTCCGATAAAGCGTGCAATCTAGCTATACAGGATAGTTGTAGCTGCCATCCGGAGTCACAAGGTTGGCTGTCAAAGCGAAACGCGAACGCAGAAGAAAGAAAGTAAATCTCTTCGTTACCGACCGAGATCCACTGATGAACGCGGAGGGAAAGCTCGTCCTTGAGCTCATATTTCCCGGCACCGATAGATCGCGCTCGTAATCAAAATGAATTTTAAGCGCACACGGGCACACAACATGCCGTGGCCTCGAAAAGTCGGTGACTCGGTGGCTGAGTCCGACAAACGGTTTGCGACGTTGCCGCTAGCCTTCACTTTAAACCGTATATATTTCTCTCCTGTCCCATCACACGTCGCACGCGATAAATTCTTCCTCGGTCGCTTTCGGAATCATCGATGTTTCCCTCTAATCTGGAGCATTCGTTATCCAAATGGAGGGTGGAACAGCTCGGGGAAACAAAGAAAATATCGTCGGTCGTGTTTTAAACGATCGCGAAGATCGAAACGTACGAATCTCTGATCCGAGCGCGACCACGTAGACAGAGATGCGTCGTTTTACCGAATGCATTCCGAAAGCTCGTTGAATAATCGTCGATACGGTTGGACGTTGAAGCGAGAGAAAACACGGTCTTTCCCTGTAAATTTGCAATTGATTCCACTTCGGTCACGTCGGTTCGGCACAGGATGCGCGTGGCTCTACTGCGCCGATGACGTCACACGAACTCTTGCTCCAGTAGCTCGGGTTATAACGCCGTTTGGAAGGTTTCCTACTGGCCTCGGTGACGTCATTCAAGGTCACGTGACAAACTCGCAGTACTTTTTTAACGATTCCTCGCGAATCTATGGAGTCCGCTTGCGATGGTATTACGACCTAGGTCCGTGAATTTGCTTTCTACAACGTAACCTTAATAACGCCGAACGAAGACGGACAGAGACGAAGCGAAATATCGCGCGACCCTGGCGCGAAAAACCGACATGTGCTCCTCGTTCGTGAATCACAGAACTAACGTACAGAGAACAGACAGGAAGTTTGAGCCCCTTCTTCGTTCCGTTCTCCTCTTTCTACGGTTCTACGAATAAAAAGTCGAACTGCCCGCACTTACACGTTCGCTTCGACCAATTATATTATTTTGGCAATGACCAGTCTATTTTTAAGATTTATGAGGTAAATGATCTCAATGGCGGACGTGTAAAACTGTACTTCTTTCAACGATCATTTTCTACTAACATATCAAGATTTTCATCAAGATTTTATGCATAAAATGTTGATACTCATGAGTTTCTAAATAAGTTCTCAAGCTTTGAATATCCACTGACAAATAATTCATGAAAATGATGTCTCGTCTGATGTCTTCTTTATTGATTACCTCTTCCACTTATATAAATGGAAACTGATGTTTGCATGTTATATTACTGTTAATTACATGGTTCTTGATAATCTGCACAAGTTATCATATACATATATTCATGTATTGATATACATATATCTTACATGTACTCAGCTTACAACTCTTATATTATACCTGTTATCGAACAGCTTAATAAAAGCATACTTTCAACTTCATTATTTTAAGGTTATGATCAGT
Organism: Megachile ligniseca; assembly: GCA_945859555.1. NCBI lineage: Eukaryota > Metazoa > Arthropoda > Insecta > Hymenoptera > Megachilidae > Megachile > Megachile ligniseca. The sequence goes on from OX243777.1 coordinate 9,527,010, forward strand.
AAATATCTTTATTGGCCATTTTAATCAAATAAAGTAGAAAATTGGTCACTAATGAGGGATGGTCGCTAATGGATACATCTACTTTAGATTACGTAAATGTTTAAACAGTTATAAAACATTTTTGAACTAAGTGGATTTTCATAAAATTATTATTAAATTCCAGAAACTATGGTAATGCAGAATACATAAACAAAGTGAATAAAAATGTATTATTTACGCAACTTGTATCCGTCAGCGAAAGTAGACGATTCTTTACAAATTAAATTTCGCGCCATGGGTTTCAAAATGGCGCAACCTTTTTGACTGATCTTAGGATTCTGATTAGAGATTCTTTAGAGCGATGTTACAAATTCGATTAATTATACTTGTAAATTGAATTATTTTGCATTAACAGTATTGCACGTATATCAGTATTTGATTATTAAAAAACAATCAAATGTAGAAAGCGTTAAAAATTACTGCTGTTTACATAGTATTATTTTTCTCGTTTATTAACGAAGGTATAAAAGGAGGAATAGGCGAATAAGAATTACCATAATAAAAACGAATGATTACCGCATTGTCATAAAGCAGTGTCGGCACGAAGTTGATGTCCATATGGACTCAGAGTGAAAAGCACTTCATTAAACCGACTCGAGTGAAATGTTATTGGACAGAGAAGAATGTCTTCTTCATTTTCTTCTCTACCCGGGACGAAAGTTATTTTATCGATATATTTCGTTCTGTCTTCCAGAAATAAATTTCACACAAGAGAGCCGCAACCAAACGAGAGTGCATTTAACTTCGAAGGAGATCCGCTTTGTTCAACGCCCCTCTTCCTGCCATCGCTTCTTTTTTCCTTTCTCTTCTGTTGCTGCCTTTTAACATGTTCGTCGAGAAATTTATTTTCTAATTCGACTGATTTATTCGACGAGAGGTGGACATCCCGACCGAACGTAAAGAGATTTATCTTTTTATTTCCAGTCACTATTCATTTTCCGAGAAACACGAAATTGCGCGCCGTTGAATTATGCGAAATACTGGTGGCAATGTTTTAACGGCACGTTGCTCGCAAACGCTGCTATCGATTGTCGATACACTTTCGATTCATACGTTTTTAAATATCCAGATTTGCAGATTTATAAATTTCTAGACGCTCAAATGCATAGATCACTAAATTTCTATTCTTGTAAATCCCTAGATTTCAACATTTCATGGTAAATTTCTAGGTATTTAAATTCCTAGATTTCAATATCACATGGTCCTCAAATATTTCTCTAAATTCCTAGATTTCCAAATCCCTAGGTTTCCAAATTTCCATGTTTCTAGATCTCTAAATTTCCCAAGTTCACAAATACCTATTTTCCCCAATTTCTAGGTTCCCAGATTCCTAGCTCCCCAAATTCCTAGGTTCCCAGATTCCTACTTCTCCAAATTTCTAGGTTCTCAAATACTAATCTCCCCAAATTTCTAGTTTCCCCTGTCACCAAACCCCAAATATCTATGCTCCTAAATTCCTAAGTCCCCAAATCCCTAAAATACCCAAATTTGTAATACTACCAAATCCCTAGATACCCAATACACTCTTAAATCCCTATACTACCTCTCACAATTTTCAGCGTTTATTCGGTATTTCAAGTAAAACAGTTTATGGTGACAACTATTCGACGGATGACGGTAAATGAGTTTCTAAGAAAAAATTAGTCGGAACAGTTGAATCGAAAATGAAACGTGTCTTATCGACTGACACAGGCGAATCTTTTGGAACCAGTTCTCGGAGAGGACGGATGGTTAACAAATGACTCGACATGTTTAAAAATTGAGAATCTCGGGGCCGCAGCACACGGATCGTGATATGATGAATGAACTTGTTAATCGAGCAACACGGCTAAATAAAACGCGGAATTGAACGTATCGATTATAAATTAATCGACGTACAGGCCGATGTTTGCTGCCTGTACGATTTTCAATCAAGGATCCGGAAGAATCGTGGAATAATATTGTGATAATGATAACAATAAGTTTTCTTCGTGATTGATAACGACACAGACAATGAGCGAATATGGTGGAAACGGATACGTGTAATAAAACACCGTACGAGGTAATTCGAGCGACTGAAACGGTTTACGATTGCAATTTTTCGTTTTGGATAGGAAAAGTTTGCGAACACGATGATATATTGTTTTTTGAAGAATTTTCACGTCGTTACATCGCGTGATATGAAACTTGTATTTTTTCAAACTTAAATAAATTGAAAATTCTTCACTTATAGGTACAATTTCTTGTATCTTCTTAAAATATTACAAATTTGTATTATTATGTTTGTTTAAATAAATATTTCAAACAGAAAATACTTATCATTATTTTTTGTTACTATTAGCTGTGAGTTGCAAAATATTTTGTTCAAAATTGAAAATATCAGGCAAGAATGATTATTTAAATTTATTAAAACAAGTTGTAAGAAGGTAGTTTTTTTATGAGATGCAAAGTGAAAATATTTTTTGCAATATTAAAAGAATTTTAATTTATGTTGGCCTAAGTGGTGTATTTCTGATCAGTATGGTATTTATACACTCGGTGAGTAAATATATGCATATGCGTATACACGCGAAGGTACAATATGTATTAGATGTATTTAGGTTCATTTGATACAGATAACAGTTTTATTCTTCGCATGAGCTTTGCAAATAAATCCTCCACACTTCACGTTTCATTTGTGTAATTAGGTCAAAATAAACTTGCACCCGAAGTACAAGGATTAATGCATTATTAAATGAGTTGATAAATCTAGAAATTTCATTGATTCTTCTATATGTAAGAGCTTACATAAAATATTTACAAAACACCAAGCTGGGAATAAAATTTTCTACGAAAATATGTAATGTTCGTTTGTGTATTTTGTTTTCTTGAAAGAAACATAAATGAAGAGGTACTTTGGGAATATGTAAATTTGAAGGTGTAAAAACTTGGTAAATTAGGAATTTAAAGATTTAAGAATTTGCAAATTTCAAAATTCTGAACTTACTTTGAGAATTTAAACATTTGGCAATTCGGTAATTTTAAAATTAAATTTTGAAAGATAGAAGCTTGGAAACGAAATACAAGAACTTCCGCTATACTTTTCAAGATATTCAGATGTGACCATAAGCTAGTATCGTCCACGAAAGTTGCATTCCGAGAAATTTTAATAATCGCAAACGTCGTACGAAGAATTTAAACGAGACCAAACAGATGCTGGAAACATCATAAAAAGGGAGATAATTCAATTTCAGTTACTTCCAAAACTCAACAGAAGTATTCCAAAAGCAATGAATAAATTGTATCAGGAAACAAATTGAATTTGGTACGACATAATCTACTTTCCCAGAAAAGCTATAATCTGCAAAAAAGGATAACATCTGAGAGAAATGTAAGAAGATTGTCTGATGTTCTTCGAGAAGGCCATTTATCATAAGAAGGGTTTAAGGCGTACCTCGAGTCACCCTTACAAAAATATATGGAGTACCATAAATATAGTAATCCACCGATATTTCAGTATTTTAGTAAATACGGACAGAGTATCACGGACCATTAAAAATTTAAATATCTGAATAAAAAAATATTACTTTAACCCCTTGCACTATTTTGACGAGACTGACTCGTGACGCACTCGTACTTCCGCTGTGATTTCACTCGAACTTTGAATATGCTTTAATTTGAAGTTCAAGTTCAATTATATGCATAGACGATTGATACCAAATTGACGTAACATTTCAACTTCTACAAACTTTAATATAACAAAACTTGAATAAAAAGATATTACCTTAAATCACATAAATAGAACTGATTACATAAAAATGGAAAAATACCAAAATTCAACACTCAGATTCATTATTGTACTAACCTTGAATATTTCTATGAAATTGGCAACAACATCACCGTTCATTCGTTTGTTTTCTCGTCGTATGTTTTATTTGGCATTTCGCGCGAAAAGTACGAAACGCTTTTAATTCAACTGAATCGCAATAAAAAACAACTTTTCTTTTAATGTTGCAAACGTCGAAACAGCAATGAAAGCAAAATGATGAAGCAGCTGGAATTATGCAAAATCATGTCTTTCATGCAGGCCATCGTAGCAAAAATATAATAAATGAGTAAAATGTGTTGCAATTGAAACAAAATGATTTCTGTTAGCAACTGATACATTTACATATTCATGAAACATGGAGTGAACATTTTCACCTTGTCGGTTACTTATTGCAACCTATTAGTGGTATCGTTTCTTAATCTTGTGCACTCGAAGGTATTTTTGATGAGTAAAAAGCAACTCTTTCTTGCTGATTTAAATTTGTTGCAATTTACATTTGCAAATTCATTCATATCAGCATTTTCGCTAGGTTTCATCATATTTGTAATATTATGCATTTAACTTAAAAAGAAATTGCAATTATTTCTGTATTATTGATAGCATTATTTCACTAGGTTTAAATATCACATTAATAACATTACAGATTTAGTGTAAAAAAATATTGCAATTCTTTACTATTTTCTGTTTCACTAAATTAGAACATCCCATTGGTTTAGTCAAAAAGTATTTATTTTGAATGTCAGTATAGAATGGCGATTCGCCTCTCGAGTGTGAAGGGTTATTTATCTATACGCTATTATCAAGCAGCAAGAAGCAACAGTATGGCACAAATTATGTCTTAAAGGGTATATTATTCAAATTTCAAGGGGGTAGTAAATTCACGACACGCACTGTAATTTACTTATCTTTACGCAATTTACCACCTCGTAGATTAACCCTTTGCACTTGAAGGTATTTCGTTGTTGGCTTTAGTACCTAGGTTTCCAAATTCCTGTATTCTCAAATACTTATGTCTTCAGTTTCTAGATTTCCACATTTCACGATTCTAAAATATCTTCAGAAATTTCTAGGTTTTCAAATACTTAGATTTGGAGAAATTCATAGGCTCCCAAATCTTTAGATCCCCAAATACCTCATCTCTTAATTTCGTGGATTATCATATCCTACAGTCCTCAAATTCCTATCTCCTAAGACTTCAAGGTTTCAAAGTCCCCATATCCCTAAGTTTCTACATTCTCAAATCCCTAGATCTCCAAATTCAAAGACTCCTAAATCCCTAGATCTCCAAATACCTATATCTCCAAACACCTATGTCTCTAAATCCCTAAATGTCCATATCCTACAGTCCTCAAATACCTATCTCCTAAAACTTCAAGAGTTCAAAGTCCCCATGTCCCTAAATTCCTATATTCTCAAATTCGTAGATCTCCAAATTCATAGGCTCCTAAATCCCTAGATCCCCAAATGCTCAGATCTCCAAATTCCTATATCTCCTAATTTCGTGAATGTCCATATCCTAAAGTCCTCAAGTACCTACCTCCTAAAACCTATCCTAATACCTATCTCCTAAAGTTCCCATATCCCTAAATTCCTACACTCTCAAATCCCTAAATCTCCAAATTCATACGCTCCCAACTCCCTAGACCTCCACATACCCAGTTCTCCAAATACCTACGCCTCTAAATGTTCGAGCGTAAAAGGTTAACGCAGGGCAAGCATCGAATACCCGGCGAAAAGAGCTGCAAGAAACCGCGATACAAATTGCACGGTTCATTTGATCAAACGTCTTATTAATGTCGGTAATTTTATCGATTCTCAAGAGGACTATTAACGCGTGGAAAACGAGCATCAATTATCGAGCTCGATATGGTAATGATTCACCGCTGCATTCAACGACTCATCGTTCAAAATGTCTGGGATCGTGTGATCGATTACGTCCAACTTCGACAATCCGTGATACACGTTACAATTCGAGGAATTTTAATCGATGCCAGTCCGCCGTGCTTTTCTTCGATATAACAGGATCGAACTCCTACGATTTACGATACAATTTACCATTTATTTTCGTTGATGCAGTCACCTTGGGTTCAACTTCCAAAATCCCGACGACGAGACATTTCTCAAGCTTTGTATTTTTATTGCTTTCGACCGAATAAATGTTTCGTTTTCGTCGATGGGTCGATGAGATTGAGGAATTTATTGGGGACACTTTGATTCATGTTTTGTATCATGATTTTAAAATGGTTCAGTTAGAAATAGATAGGTATTTATTGTTTTGTCGTGTTTTAATGTTTGTTCTGTTTAGAAGAGGATATGTTTTTCTTTAGGGTGAAATTTTAGAATGAAGCGTGCTATATTAGGTGCTATATTGCATACGTAGAAAAATTGCAAGTTAGTAATATGAGAATTTGGGAATTTGGAAATTTTGGGATTTGGAAATTTGGGGGTATGGAAATTTGGAAGTTTAGGAATTTTGGGATTTGGGGATTTGGGGGTATGGAAATTTGGGAGTTTAGGAATTTTGGGATTTTGGAATTTGGGGTTATAGAAATTTGGGGATTTGGGAATTTGGGGGTATGGAAATTTGGGGATTTGGAAATTTGGGAGTATAGGAATTTGGGGTGTGGGAATTTGGAAATTTAGGGATTTAGGAATTTGGAAATTTGGAAATTTAGTAACTTGAAAATTAGGTAATTTGGATATTTGGGGATTTGAGAATTTTAGGGCTTTGGGGATTTGGTAATTTAAAAATTTAAGAATTTGAGAATTTGAGAATTTGGGAATTTAAGAATTCTAAAATTTTAGAATATGGATATTCGTAAATTTCAGGTTTGAAAATAACAGTGTCCAAAAATTCAAATTAAATTAATACACCAGTATATATAAAACCTCTCAATATTTTATGTTCAAATAATTAATTAAACCTCGACTGATTTACGGAGCTTGTCCTATTTAATTAACTCTGTTGAATTTTCTATTTGATCAATAATAACTTCACTTTTGCTTTTCATAGTAAAATACCAACTATTTTATTTACTTCGTATCAATTCATAAATGCACCGTTAGCAAAATCCGTTCACGATTGATTGATCGTTAAATTAAAATTGTGTAACAGAGAATATATATTGATTACAACGCGGTATTTTAAAAATGATTAATTAATCTTATGAATATTTAATAACAAGATATTATAGAATAGCTATTACATAATCTGAACGAATTATATGCAGATATATAGCCTGTCAAGCGATCGAAAATGTTATTTAATCGACGAAAGAATAAAACGAATATTCACTGTTCATTCGATTGGACGAGTAAAAAGGATCTCAAACGATTAAATTGGCCATTAATTTACAGTTACTCGGGCAGAACCGATCATCCATTTCGGTATTTACCCGAGTTATATCATCGATTACAGAGACATTCGCTTGATTAATTTCGTTTCTTTCATATTTTGTATACTCTGCTTTACCGTTATCTATGAACACTTATTTTCTTCTTTTCTAGATATTGGAAAGAAAATTTGTCTGTCTGAAATATTCAAACTTCTAAATTTTGGAATCATAGAATTTTAAGTAAAAAATTGTCGAATTCATTAAATTTTTTAATTAAAAATTTCTAAATTTCAAAACCTACAAATATGAGATTTCTGAATTCCAGACATGTGAATTAAAAATTTCCATATCCAAAAATTTCTCTATCTAAAATATTAAAATTTCAGAATTTCTAAATTTCTAAATTAATAATTTAACAGTTTCTAATTTTCTTTTCGTCAAAGATAAATCGAATTTTCAGTGAACATTTATTACACTTTCTATATACTTTTCTGTTATTTCCAAGATTAGGTGACTGCCTTTTTTTATCGAAATAAAAAATGTGTTTTTTGAACATCGATGACCCAAACAACATGTCTCAAATATTTCTTAACATTTTTAATCAATTCTGGCGCAGCTACCTTTACCTTATCATATTTTTAATTTCACAATTTAGGTCACAATTTCAAGATATAAGAACAAGCGAATAGAATAAATATAACATAATTTACAATAATTCCGATAACACCGTCTGCTACTTCTTCGATTTAAACTCGTACGTATTTTTTTTAGCGATAATTAACGAATATCTGAATGCAGAAGCAATAAGGATTCATGTTCGATGGTAAAAAAAAATTGATATAAAAAGCTATCTAAAAAAAGGACAAGAAACAAATGATAAAAAATACTAAGATACAGCTTGCTACAAATAAAAATATATTTACGTAATGTCGTGTGAAATTGAACTAAAATTATGTTAACGTTTATACAATTAATCTTCGTAATAATTTCTAGCAATACGTGTGTGCAGTTTATTGTTTAACTATCGTTCTTTAATTTGCATAATTATGGTACACTCGTGATTTATGATTTTTATTTCGAATCTCTTACATAACGTCTTAAAAAAACAGCATATCTGGTACAAGGTATCTTCTGCATAAGTATATTAATTTACTAATTGAATTATACCGCGCAAAAAAAGATTTCTAAAGCAAGAATTCATTATTGCGTCATTTAAATATTCACCGAAACAATTTTTGCAACAAATTTTGTATTAGGTAATCATTTTTGTACTAGTTTTTAATTTTTGTACTGTTTGAAATAATTTTTGTACTAGTTTATAATTTTTGTACTGTTTGAAATAATTTTTGTGTTAAAAAATAATATTTCGTATCGTGAAAAATATTACATATATTTCCTGGCTGAAAATTGATTAACATTTAACTAGAAATTAATTTATAGCCATTTTTATGTGGAATTACATCTTCAGTTTAATAATTGTGCTGTTATTATTTATTAGTAATAGTAAAATTTAATATTAGTTATTTAGTATTATATTTATTATATTTATTACTACTTGCTGTTAGTCAATTTTACTATACAAATTTTAATAATTTTACTATATCAATGTTCCTATGTTAGTCAAATTTACTGTCACCAGTATTGCAAGTAATGCTCGATACATGAATTTGTAAACGTAATTAGTAAAATATAATTACCAGAAACCATCAAATTACACACTCGATACACAAGCTATCGAAGAACTTGCACAACGTTGCCAACTGATTTCTGAATCGATTTTTGATCGTGTCACATTGCATGATTGCTCAAATGCGTATTTCGAATGTCGATTTGGATGAAAAAAAAAAAGAAAGAAAAGAAAGTTGAATCCAAAGATGCGGTACAAAGTTCTGTTCCGATAAAACACTTATCACGATAAAATAATGTATCGCATAAAATATAGAAAAGGAAGGAGTGATTATTTTATTTAATCACCGAGATATCGCGTTACGGTTTTTGAGCGGATCAACCCACTTCGAGCCGCTTCGACGCGCAATCCTTCCACCGAGCTTGTTGGATTTTATTTTTCGCATTCGATACATTAATCAGTAGGTACAGGTCGATACAAACAAGTTCTTATCAGGAAAGGAACACCGAAATAAAATAAAAGATATCTAAAACCCCGAATTTTGTAATCGATTCACAGTGCTGCACATTAGTCGAATTAAATTTTATTTAAATGAAACGATCAATTAATGGACTATCAGTTATTTAGAATAACGATAAAATAATTAGTTGTCTGTCGTTTACTATTCGTATTCTCATCCTTGTATTCTTTCTTGAAAAACTGCAAAAACGGACTTGTTATTTTCTATCTTTCTCGGCTTCCGATTTAATAGAATTAAATAAACTAGTATTTCTCAAGAGCGATAATTTGTAAAACATTCACCCTGAAGTGCAACCCGACAGTACATCTCGTAAACTCTGCCTGCCATTTTCACGGTTACGAAGTTGCCAAAAAATACCAGGTAAAAAGCAAAACTAGTTCGACAGATAGTACTAGAACGGTAACAAGAAAAAAATGCGTAAAAATGAAAAAGTAACGCGGCTTAATAAAAATTCGAGCAAAACGTAAATCTACGTGGCCGTCGTAGGAAGTCGGAATGGAAGAACGTAAATTACGTGGCTCGTCCTTTAAGTTAAGATGCATCTAAATATTCGTCGATTACGAATATAGGCAAATTACTGGACGTTTAAAAATCTGGCTGTTTAGAAATAGTCATTTCTTACGCGTATACAATAATATTCACGTAAGGCGTGGATTACTGTATTCAACGAAGTCTCTAGGTTCCTGATTGAATCGGTTCTGAAGTATGTGACCATTTTCACAAAAATTATAGCGACGATTCTAATCCGATTGATCTGAAAAAACGTGGCCCATCCGTTAAGAATGGCCGAACGTGTTATCGATCCATTTGAACACAAAGTTACAGAGAAATTTTTCCGTTAACGGTAATAAAAAATGGAGGCAAAGAAGAATATGATTAGCCAGCCGGTATGCCAAGAAATCAATGTAAAATACGACGCATGCGTTGAAATTTTTATTTCACTTAAACGATACGCGCGAGTAAATACCTTATCGATCGACGAGTTCAAGAATAACGTGGCGAGTCGCGGGACTAGCAAAACGTTCCACGATAATTTCTCAGCTTGCTAACTTTAATCGAACAAACAATTTAACGCTTACGAAAGAACGCTGTCCAATTTTCGCGACTTTTTAATGATTCAGAAATTATTATTCACTTTTTCTTTAATTAGATGTAGGTCGTAGGTCAAAATCGTGAATCGACGTACGCGAATTAGAATCTTTATAAGAAACAATGTGGAAAGTTCTTATTTTTAGCGTACGTATGTTTCAGAAAATGCGATTGGTATGAAAGCATATCAATTTTTATGTTCATCACTCCTGCTATTTTATTATAATGTCTTTCAAATTTTTAAATTGTTAAATTAAGTTCTTGAAATTCTCGACTCCAATTTTTTAGTGCAAAATGTTGCAAATTCCTAACATTCCTAAATTTATAAATTTCTAAAATCTCCAATCCATAAATTTCCAATAATAAAAATTCCCAGATTACAAAAGTTCCCAAATCTGCAAAATACCCAAATGGTCAAGTCCCTAAATTCAAAAATATCCAAATTTCTAAATTATAATTTCAAGATTATACTGAACGTGAAAATTTACAAATCTGAAGATTTGAAAATGAGAAATGCAAAACATAAAAGTTTGGGTCACAACATTTAGATCAACTGTGCTATTAAGACAAGAACTTTGAACGCATTATATCGTCCTTGTTTCGGAAAAGAGCGAGCAATAATTTTGCAGAATTATCGCTTTTGAAGTTCACTATAGTTGCGCAAAGTTTGGAACAAGTCAGCGTCCCGAAGGTCGTCCGTTCCGCTTATAAGAAAGTTTTATGTACTTGTTAACATGCTAATGAGCAACATTTCTTACATTCTGTGCTACATTTTGCAGAGTAATATTGTTTTTCTTCTCCTTTTACATTTCTCACTCGTCGAGCATATCACTGTTGCTTTTAATTATGGACAGATATTTACTACGAGCACTCTATAATACGATATGACAATATAATCAAGTCCTGGAATGTTTTTAAAATTGCAACGAAACTCACGTCAAGTGTTATTGCAATTTTTGTTTCGACTATGGAAATCTGGCACACCCTAGCAATTAAACACATTCCTAACAAAGAAACTACTATTTTAACTTGAATAAAGTTACAAATAATCTTAGAAAGTTGTTTCAACATTTCATGATTGGTGCCAGAAAATTTAAACGTTTCACATCAAAATAAATTTAACAAGAAAAAAATTCAGAAACTTGAAAAAATGGGAAAAATGAAGGCTTTTATAGAAAAGTTAAAAATGATTTTCGACTTTAATATAGAGAGCTAAATTTTATCTGAACGCTCAAAAAAGGTTTCAAAAAAGGTATTTATTCAGATTGTCCCAGTGTTAAATATCTTTGTTAAACTAAACAGTTTGGACCCTGCCCGTGACTGTCACGGGATAAATTATCAATGTTAAGGGTTAAAAAAGCCCACATAACCGTTGTTGCGAAAAGAGTATTTCATCGTGGTCAACGTACGGTAAAAAAGCGGCGTTCGAGGTAATCCCGAAGGACTTGCTAAGTTTATCGATCAGCTATTTGAAAGGCAGAAACGTAGAAATCTGTCTTCTTACCTGGTCGACGGTTCTCTGAAGGATCTGGCGTTTGTCAGTCTTGCCAGAGCTCATGTCCGTGACGGAAATCAGCTCGGCAAGCTCATCGATAAACAGGTTCTCCTGGTTCCGTCGTCTTTTTTCGTTAAGGCACTTGTTACTGTAAACAATCAAAATGACAAATCATTGGAGTTTGCTCTAGATCCAATTCTTATCGATAAAGCGATCCTCCACTCTTCAATCGCACGCGTTTATCACTTTTCTCACGTTTCTCTTAGGTTTCCCTTACGTTTCTACTACATTTAATATTGCTGTCATTACATAATTCAGTTCTTTGCTTTGAAGGAAATAGTTCTTTAGGTGACAGTTTATTGGAGAATTCAGATTTTGCTTAATTATTTAACCTGCAATTTTCTACGTGCTTGCGTCATTCATAGCTAATTATTGCTACATTGTTGAGGCAAGAAAGATTAAAATTTTAGACACATATGGCATTACAGTCTTTGATTGTGCAGATTATAATTTGAATTGAAAATTGTGGTGAAAATAGGATAATTTATTCTATAAATATTTATTCGAAACTGTTTAATTAATGGCATCACTGCTTTTATTCTGCGTTTGTAATTTGTCAACATTCCAAATCCTCAGATATATTGCAATAATAATATATTATTTTATTACTATTATTTTATAACTGATAATTAAATGAAATCGTGGTAATGACAGTCGTGAATTAATTCCTGGAATAAATCAGTGATCATGATTGCATTAAATAAATAATAATTAATCTGTGATTTGCAATAACCGAATGAATAATTCATTTATCTGTTATTATAATTTGTATGCAATTACATGTAATATCATATATTTATCGTCGTTTCTGAATTTAATTATTTCTAACTCGATAAATGCAGATTTTCTAAAACCTGTTAATCATTTATCTGAACTATGATTAATTGTCTAAATTAATCTTTCGTAATTAATGATTACTGAGTTCATCGTGATCAGTAATTACGTTTGCTTTGATTACTTCATCCATCATGATTACTCGATTGCTTATTAATCATAATCCTTAATCATGAACATGATTTCGCGTTATGTGTACCTAATCACTGATCGTTAATCAGATTACTGGTTGCTCATCTGTGGCTCGAGCTTAGTGCAGAAATCTGATATTCAAAACATCAGTGAAGAAATCTCTAAAATATTATGAAATATGACAAAATTCATCATTTTAACATTGAAACATTGTAACATTTTAATTTTTTAAAATGAAAAAATTGTAATGGGGGAACATTGTAATATTTCAACATTGTATCATTGTATCAATGTAACAATGTAATACTGCAACATTTTAATACTGTAACATTTTAACATTTTAACATTTTAACACTGTAACAACTAAACATTTCACCACCGTAAAATAATAACAATTTACCATATAATATATATATTTAACAAGGTGATAAGATGCCCAAGCAATATTTTAAAAGCTGAATTTTAAACACCACCCCGCCATGAATATTATTCGCAGCAAACTCCAAGCGTTAGTAAATTTATTTTATCCAGCAGGGCAATATAACTCACCTGTAATAATCTCGAGTGAGCACAGAGATTGGAAGTTAATATTTCCAATTAATTTAATAATAAGTAAATTTTCGAAGAACTTCGTTTCGCTTTAATTTTCATGGCAAGGTGTTACGTATCATCGTCCATCATACAGTTTCACGAAATCTGTTACGATTGCAGCAGAGAAACTTCAATCGCAGTGAGATCCTGTTAAAATGATCGCATCAATCTTTCAGATTCTTGCAGTTTGCTCGTTAATCTTTTCACAGCCGCTAATAGGTCGCTGTTATCCCGAACTTTTGTTCCAGAAATGCTGGAGAAACGATCTATGACGAGGCGATGATAAATCACGAAGCTGGAACGTTTATTGCCGGATCACAAATCAATCCTACGAATTTTCTTTCGTCGGATAGAATTTTCCGAATGAAAATGTTTCTATACCCTTTTCTCCACCCACGTTTCATACAAATTTCACGAATCTCTACAAATATCAAATCTTCACATTGATCAAAAATTATTCTCATCGTTTAATTGAAAAATAAAATACAACATATTTAATCAAAAGTGACGAACAAGTATACGTTCATTTATAGAACTGAAAAAATATGAACAATGAGCTTTTGATCAAGAGAAAAATTTTGTAGCACAAGTTTTGTGTAAGTGATATTTTATTCGTAACTTTCAGCTGTGTTCATAAATATTGCGACAAGAAAACTCATGCAAAAATTGTCAGAATAATAACAAAAAGTTTAGGAAACTACTGATCTCAAACAACTAAATATTAATTTGTTTAATGAGAACCAAGGACTTGTGTATATGTATATTATCCAAGTATATATATTATGTACCTACTTTTTATCCAATCTTTTGAACTTGCGTAGAGATGATTTGTTAAAAGGAAAAAACGACCACGATAGAGGATATTATTACACTGATCAATAGTGCTATAATAGTTTAACAAATGATGTTGAAAATATCACTTACGCAAACCTGGTATTATTAAGAAGTGTTATACTTATGTAGCTGCGTGCACTTTCAGCAATATTTTTATTATTTTTCATTTTAAATATATTTTTATATTACAATGTTTAAATAAATGAGTGTATAAATAAATGACCAAAAAATTTCTTTATTTCAACTATGGTTATTTTCGAATAATAATACTATGTTCAAAATAATTAAATGTAAGTTAATAATTGAATTCAGTTACTATAGTCTACCTAAAATCAACAACGAAAATTTTATGTAATTCAAGAACCAAGCGCGTTAATTATCGATATTGCGAAACAGGAAAAGGTACAAAATATTTAACACAAATTGTTACTTTCCTGTAATCGTACACTGCGACGTATATAACTTTTCGACCTGTTTTCAAGTTCCTACCGGAAACCTTGAATTTTTCACGCTGCTGAACACCGTAAGAACTCACAATTTAATCCCTAGCAATTTCTTGCAATCACTTTTCATCTTCGATGTGAACCGAAGTTTCATTAGCTGTCTTTACGAACGAATCCTTTTTTTTCCACAGATATAAAAATACAGTTTCAAAGTATTTATTTTCCAAGCACATACGGTTGTAATTTATGTTATATTTTAACATTCGGTTGAATTGCCTTTGGGACTGATTACTATGTTCTACACGGGAGGCTTCCTGCGCGCTTAATTGCCATTTCCCACAAGTGGATATTGTCATTCCAATGATGATTTATTCTTCCCATTAAGCTTGCCCTATTTGTCGTATTATCTTTAGCCGTTACACGGTTTAGAAGCTCGCAGATTTTCTAGGGAACTGTCCTCAAGAAAGTTCCCTAATATAAAATATTTTATACATCAATTTGTAAATCCACCTCAACACCTCTACTAATTTTACAATTTTAATACATAATTTTATTTATTACTGATTCCTGTTTTATTTATATTCATCTATGCAATGATCTTAATTTGCAAATCGATCATTTTGTAGTTATATTAATTTTCAAACACGATACTTGAATAGAAAATCAAATATGAAGTTGCAATTAGACTAATTCGTATTTACAGGGGTTCGGACTTCAGGATTTAGGTAAAGTTTTAGTTTTAAACTAGATTTGTTTACGGAAATTTGAACTTGTACGCTACTGAGAAAGTTTCGTACGAGTACGGCTTTAATACTGTATCATCATATGTGGACATTCAAATTCTCATATGAATCGTGCATATTAAGAATTTGTTCACTAATCTCAAATATTATTATTAATCATTTGCAATTGTAAATAAATATAACAAGGCATTGTGAAAATATTTGGTACAATTTGTTCAAAATAAAAATATTTAATGAAATTTTGAAGTGTTTGATGCTAAATCAACTTCAGTCCCATTGACATGTTTAGCTGATCTTCAATATCAACCCCTTGCATTATGATTTATTTCGGGTCAATCCGAATTAATCGCAGCTACAATATTAAAGTAAAGAAAGTTTAAATGTTAAGTCAATTTGGTATCGAGTGCGTCAGACTCGTCAGAGTAGTAGGGGGTTAAACTTAAACTGTCATTTGACCACTCTGATAGATTTCAGTTAAACAAAATAAATTTATAGATGCAATTTCTCTCGTTTTAACGATAATACGTAACGAAAGTGAAAAAATGTGTGATCGATTTTGGTCAGATCCAAGTTTGGTCTCGAATTACAGCGAATACGCTTTAATGGAAGCGAAACGAGGACTCGAGGCAAGCCGTTCGTTTAGCAAATTTCATAGAAAGAAAATTGTTAGATGCTGAATCAACTTTAGTCCCGTTGAAACGTTCAGTTGACCTTGCGTGACGTCACATCGTTGAACAGTGACTCTCACTTCGGTAAGGCCAACTGCGTGTAAATCCTTCCATCGCGATGAAGTTGCTTCATCTTCGAGAGCTTCGCCAACGCAGTTTCTCGATGTTTCGTTACGGACTCGAGTGCAATTCGTTCGCACGATTGTCTACGACTCTCGGCGGGTTTTTCTTTTTTCTTTCACCGAGTTGCTTCTCGTCACGGTATGTCTGAACGCGATGCACTCAATCTCTTTTTACCGGCTCGGACGTTTAATGTTGAATCGGTCGCGGGGTACGCGTCGACATACTGGACCATTTCTCGCGAGAAAACACTCTCTCTCTCGAATGTATTTCGTATGTATGAACTTTTGATAAACCGAGTGATTTTTTGCGAAAAAAAAAAAGAACCGCCGATAAATGAATCCTATGGAGACGAAGAAACGATGCAAAAAGCCAGCCGCTACGTCGATGATTGATGCTTTTTGCGATCGGTGCTCTGGTAATCACTCGAACGAATCAACGTGCCGGGAAAGTAAGAGTCGCGAGTTTTTAACCGAGATGAAATGTACTTGCTGATCTTTCGACCGTTTCGCCTTATAAAACTTCCACCCTGGATTAGAACTAATAACATACTTCGAACGGTATAATACGCCGGTGAAAAAAGTGAAAGGATTGTTGTTTTTCTTATCGAGAAGCTGGTATATCGAGTACATTAAATACCTGTGGACCGAGTCGAGACTGAACATGCAATAATACAAGTCTTTTTTTTCTTAATCTTTAAGGTTCTATCTAGCTATTTGGTTATTAACCATGATGTAGATTACACTCGACACTATACTTACGGAACCCATCAGAATAACGGATCGTACATTTCCTATATCACGTTGCACAGATTATTGAGATGCTTTCGTCAGAATATTTGTTAAATAAAGAATCATTGTACAAGCTAGTTTACGTATTATACAATTTTATTTATTTTTATTTAATTTCAATTTAAATATGATTGGTCAATGAGTGGGTAAATTTCCAATATATGAAATTGTGAACTTTTCTAATTTGAAAGTCTCACAAACTTGCTCAGTAGAAAAAAAAGTATTTTGTGACTTTTAAAAGGTTAAGAACCACTGCTCTAAATGATACGACAGTTGTAACGATCAGCTTAAAGCGCCATTTTCAAGGAAGCATCTAACCAACGTATAATACGACATTACTATGTCAGGACTAAGCTTGTGAAAAAGCTGTAAACTCCAGAAACGATGAAACGTTAAAGGGAAATCAAATCGCCGAGTAACCAGACGCGTATATCAAAAGTTTCCTTTCGTATCAAATTTATAACCCGTAACGAGCAATTTACGCTCTTTCAACGTACGTTTTACTGTTTTTTCCCCCCGAACGAATTCCACTATTTTTTTTTTTTATTATTATAATTAAACTATACAAGCCGCTATCAACTCGAAAACTACCGTCGTTCGACACTGACACGCGCAGCGGATACGCATGATTTAACTTCCCGACGAACTAGATAGGTATCAAATTAAAATGGACCCATGCTGCATGTTAAACGTTCGCTTTACTTATCGCGTTTAGTCCGATAATTATGGCCGCCTTTATGCGTACGAACGCGTACCGATGAATATGCAAAAGGGTTGAAATAAAATGCGGAAGTGCACGCGGACGTTTACGATCAATCAAACAAAATCAACTGTGACCAATATTTTCCGCCTTTTATGTCTCGCAATTAGCCGCCTTACGATTTGCATCGTGTAACTATGCGAGTTATTGCAGGTAATTCCGAGTTACCGATAGTCTTCAAACGATACAACCGATTGCGAAATGATTCGGAACTCTACAATTTAGTTCCTTGGCAAATTAACGTTACCTCAATTAAGGCTCGTTCGATACAACGTGACTTTTTTTATAGAACTCATTCATTTTGCGAATTTTTTTTTCATGTAACTATATGTATGGCATACATATGCATATACATACTCATAGGGTACGTCATATACTGTGATAGGACGCATCATACAATGTTACAAAGTGCGT
The DNA here is from genome assembly GCA_945859555.1 of Megachile ligniseca. Lineage (NCBI taxonomy): Eukaryota > Metazoa > Arthropoda > Insecta > Hymenoptera > Megachilidae > Megachile > Megachile ligniseca. Next base: position 9,545,292 of record OX243777.1, read on the forward strand.
CATAAAGTGCGTTAGGGTGCGTCGTACAGTGTGACAGGGTGCGTCATACAATATGATATGGTGCGTCACATAATGACAGGGTACGTCATACAATATGATGAGCTGCGTCATATAATGTTGCAGGTTGTGTCATATAATGCGATAGGGTGCGTCATACAATATGATAGGGTGCGTCACACAGTGTGAGAGGGTGCGTCATACAATGTGAGAGGGTGCGTCATACAATGTGATAGGGTGCGTCGTACAATGTTGGAAAGTGCGTCACGTGATGTGACAGGGTGCGTCATACAATGTGATAGGGTGCGTCGTACAGTGTTGGAAAGTGCGTCACGTGATGTGACAGGGTGCGTCATTCATTGTTACACAGTGCGTCACATAATGTTTACATAAAAATGTGAAAGTAAGAAATAATAAATGTAACATAAATGTAATGTAAATATGTAAAAGTAAGAAAGAGTAAAGTAGTTAAACGATAATTTAGTATGTTCAGTAAGAAACTGTTAATTAATGATGAGTAGTTCAATAAGAATCACGAGGTTTAAATTAATTGCAATGTTTAGAAATTTTCGATTCCTTTTTCTTCACCTTTAAATCGAGACTTTTCAATCCACCGAAATTTTACTATCGTAAACAGCATATTTTACATAATCCTTGACAATTATTTTCACGTTGATTTACATCAAACCGAGACCAAGATTCGCATTAACTTGATACAACGTTCAATTTTGTACACTTTATTTACGCAATTTACATATTTAAAGAAATACCCGTCCCGTTAATAGCGGTAATAATTTTAACCAACTCGTCCCATTTATAATAGTAATATAATTTTAAGTAACACACGTACCCAACTTAATTATAATAATCTCAGCCCATTTGTTTCGATCACAATCGTAATAACTTCTACGATATGTAGATGCAACAGTCTTTGTTTGTCAGTGTATTACAAATTTATCGCGACGATAACATAAGATGGGAGTCATAATTATTAGGGAAAATTGATTAAAATCTAACGCGATATAACTTTGTACAAATATTACACGAAAGTAATTTTCAATAAATAGTTTTCATATTTACAAGTGTACAAATTTTCCAACTTTTAGATGTTTCTATTTAAGCACTTAAAATTTACAGATCTGAATAAGTTTGTAAAATAAGAAATTTGATAAGTTCGAATAAAAAAATAAAAAATCACGAAGGTTACGTGGTCATAATTTGTACTCACATCTGCGACTGAGGCTTGGCATCGGATTTCTTTCTTTTCTTGGTGATGCTGCCAGTAATCGCACTCATTTTGACCCACAACGGGTCCTGTAGTTCACACGGGCTAGGCCTGTAACAAAAATAAAAATATATTAATGAATGTCTATAATATCGCAAATATTTACAAAACTGTACACGATCCCGTAAAGTGAGAAAGCATTGGCAGCTCTCGCTAATATTGATATATACTTTTTCTTTAATTTAATTCTACAACTAATTCAATTTTACAATTCTTTCAATTTTCAATTTTATAATTCCAATTCTCGAATTTTCAAATTTTTCCATTTTCTCCTAGTCTACCAATCTTCTCATTTTCCTGTTTCTCAAATTTTTCTCTTGCCAATTTTCCAAATTCTAAAACTTCCAAAATTTCCAAATTTTCAAGACAGTCCACATTAAACACGTAAGTTTCCGTCCACGTCAAACACGCAAGTTTCGTGTTACATAGCGCGTGTCAACCACGCAGTCAGTTCTTTTCTGCACTTTCCTCCGTTGCGACCGCGAACAATTGTCGAATAGCTGGCAATTTTCGCGATATCTGACTCGGCATATTATACGTGTAACCGTAATTGCCCCACGTCCACGCATTCGAATCTCTTTTATTGTGCACTTTACGCCAAGGATGTAGTCGGTTCCAGCGACATGCGTGTACTTTATGCGTTCGTTTATCGACACGTGAGTCGACGCGAGTCTCCGTGCTATCGCGTGTTGCATTGTAATATGCATCGCAGAATTCGCGATGCGTCTGAAGGGACGCAGGACAATTATGGTCAAGGATACACGCGGACAGCCCGAAACGAACAGATGCAACGCGTTCATAAAACGCCAACTCATCGTCGTTCGCGTTTATTACGATATCCCTTTACCGCGATAAATAATTCACGCCCGATAATTAACTCCATCAATGTGCTACCCGTGGTACGACAGTCGCATCCTGATCGTTTCGAATTCGATAAATAATTTTCTGCCGACGGAATATTTCTTGGACTATTGTAATTCAACGTTGATTTAACACCCTTCTATTAGCGGATGATTGCCACCTTCACAACGGGTAGTACTGTACCTCTGCACTATAATACATAATGAGTTTACTAATATAATTACGTTGGTAGTATATGAATACTATCGATGTATGGACATCGATGCAACCGCGTGCGGCTTAAATTTTAGTAAAGGTATTAATAATTGATCGTGTACTGATGTCAACCCACAAGTTGGCGCGTGAAGAGGCTAACCCAGGTGATTAGAAGAGATATGGCACAATTGGTCAGAATTCCTACATTTAAAAATCTCTACGTCCACAAATCCCTCCATTTCCAAATTCTTATATACCCAAATCGCTATATTCCCAAATCGGTATATCCTCAAGTCGGTATATCCCCAAATCTCTACGTCCCCAAATCTCTCCATTCCCAAATTCTAACATACCCAAATTCCTACATCCCCAAATCGGTACCTCCCCAAATCGCTACGTCCCCAAATCGCTACATCCCCAAATTCTAACATACCCAAATTCCTACATCCCCAAATCGGTATAGCCCGAAATTCCTACACCCCCAAATCGGTATATCCCCAAGTCGGTACATCCCCAAATCGGGACACCCCCAAATCGGAACACCCCCAAATCGCTATGTCCCCAAATCACCATGTCCCCAAATCCCTTCATTCCCAAATTCTAACATATCCAAATCGGTATATCCCCAAATCGGGACACCCCCAAATCGGGACACCCCCAAATCGCTATGTCCCCAAATCGCTATGTCCCCAAATCACCATGTCCCCAAATCCCTCCATTCCCAAATTCTAACATACCCAAATCGCTACATCCCCAAATCGCCAAATCCCCAAATCATAATCTAGAGTGCTTAAAAAATGTCTCCAGACATCAACTCTACTGTCAGCACCAGAGTTATCATTGTTCACGTACAACATTTCTATTACCCAGTCAAGTACCACCACATATTGTTCAATTAACACTTTGAACTCCGATACATGGGCAAGTTTTACGTTTAGGTTTGTGCCACCACGATACTGTCATTTTATTTGAAAGTGACGATTTCTATGGACATACCGAAACGCGAGATCTCTACACATTAATTGAAAGGTAAACCGTCATTGTTTGCCTTTTTAATAAGGAAACAAAACTCGAAAAAATATTTGATATGTATCTTCCTTTTTTTTTCCTATCAGCAAATATCCGATAGCCATCAACGTTGGAACTGAAAAACTTGTTTCACAGACTGATAAAAAGACCTCCCAAAAACTGTACCAATATAATAAATCTCTTTTTACATTCTGTTGGATAATTAATCTCTTCGTAACAGTACTTCTGATGATACATGTATTGTTACATAAATTTGTGATAAATTTTGCAAATACAATTTGAAGTTACGATTGCGGTTAATGCGAACACTTGGTGGCTTTATGGCTTATCGTACGATAACAGTATCTGCACGTCACGTTGCAACACGAAATTTTGACTTTTTATTAGTTTTAAAAGTTGCTGTGTTGTGAAATTGAAATTTTAATTGGTTTAGGATAATCTTGTTGGTTAACTGTTTAGTTGAAAATTTATGGTGGGGAGGGAACATAATTTTCTTTGTGGAAAAATTGACTATATTATTAGAAATAGATAGAATGGTGGATTTGCAAATCTGAAGATTTGAAGATTTAGATTTGTAATTAATAAATTTTCTAAATTAAAAATTTCCGAGTTTGGGAGGTGGAGAGTTTGGGGATTTGGGGAATTGGGAATTTGGGAATTTGGGGAATTGAGAATTTGGGAAATTGAGAATTTGGGAAATTGAGAATTTGGGGAATTCAGATTTTGGGGAATTCAGATTTTGGGGTATTGGGAATTTGGGGAAATGAGAATTTGGGGAATTGAGATTTTGGGGAATTCAGATTTTGGGGTATTGGGAATTTGGGGAAATGGAAATTTGGACAATTGGATATTTGGGATATTGGGAATTTGGGGAAATGAGAATTTGGGCAATTGGGTATTTGGGAAATTGGGAATTTGGGGAAATGAGAATTTGGGAAATTGAGAATTTGGGGAAATGAGAATTTGGGGAAATGAGAATTTGGGCAATTGGGTATTTGGGAAATTGGGAATTTGGGAAATTGAGAATTTGGGAAATTGAGATTTTGGGGTATTGAGAATTTGGGGAAATGGAAATTTGGGAAATTGGGAATTTGGGGAAATGAGAATTTGTGCAATTGGGTACTTGGAAAATTCATAATTTAGAAATGTAGAAATTTAGAAAATAAATTTGACAATTAAAATATCTGAAAACGTACAGATTTGAATAAAAAGGTGCAAATTTACCATATACATCCTCTTCTAAAACCGATGAAAACAAGAAATTGATTAACACAAATGACTTCGAACTTGTCCCAACAAAATTCCACATAAAGGAATAACAAGAAAAAAAGGTTTCTAATAGAATGTTATTAAAATTATTCTGATATCATAATGATCCGTCGCGCAATCGATTAACGGGGTCGAGTAATTATAAAACCCGACTCCAAAAGGCCTCGACGATAACTTGTTTTTGATTCGATGATATAAAGTAGGAGATATTAGTCAGCGAATGATAAGTAGGCAATAACCAAGAGAAGACAGCTGTGAAACGAGCAAACGTATGGCAGATAGAACACAGATAGGTACACATTACACGGTTAGTTGCGTCTGAGAGTCTACCTACGCAAAATTTTCCTGCACGTCTTGCGATGCACGATATCGATAAAAGTCATGGGGTCAAGTATACAACAAGGTGTACCTCGCAATTCAACAACTCCGAGTCGACGAAAAAATCTTTTGTTAATTGTTTTTCTTACATTTCGCAATTATCGTGTATGTACACGTATGTGGCCATTGTTTCATTTTTTTTTTAACATTGCCATTCAACCATTGATCATTACATGCTGATCGGATTAATTCACGAATTGAACATTTTCTGATTTACATAGTAGAAAGTTTAGAAACTTTAGGAGACAATGAGATACAGTGATAGATTGAAAGATTATCTTGCGCTTATGTCATGTGTGACATATGTGACCACTGGTGCGAATTCGATTAAATGAATTATTTAGTGGAAAAGGAGACGAAAGAAAGTATTCAAGGTTCTTAATGTAGATAATGATGCGCACTACCAGATTGAAAAATGAAATTGAAGAATTAAGTATGATTGCTTGTATATCATATGTGACACATGTGACCGGTGGTGCAAATTCAGTTAAATTAATTATTTACAAGAAAAACAGCAAAAGAAGAATTTTAGGGCTCCTAATGTTCACAATGATACACACTAATAGATTAAAAAATGAAACTGGAAGATCAAGTCATATGTGACATATGTGACACATGTGGTGCAAATTCAGTTAAATTAATTATTAACTGGAAAAATAGATGAAAGGAACTATTGAGGATTCTTAATGTTGACATTATCATATACTAACACATTAAAAGATGAAACTGAAGGATTATAAACGTGGTTACGTCATATGTAACATATTTACATGCTCATATGTTTAGAGTTCCTCAAATGTTCCACCTAAAACAATTTTAAACTTTCAAATTGTCTGAAAAATTTCTGCATAGATCTTGTTTAATAGATATAATAGAAAAGTTATGAATATATCTTGTGATAATATATTTTCTGTCAAGTAAAACGATTTGTCAATGTTTTATATGCCTAATTTTCCAGTCGAGTTGCGTGAAAGTACTGTAACTATTATGTAAGAACTTTAGAACGAATTTATAATGCTACGTGTAAAAGTTCATAAATCGACTTGATATTTAACATTCCAATCGTACTTTTCTTAAGAAAATTTTACCGACTTTTCAGCGACCTTCGAGCGAAGGTGAGGGTCGTGTAAAAATAAGCGATCCGTTTATTGAAAGGAAAAAGTGATTTCATAATCTTGAGAAATTTAATTAGAAATCTCTCCATCGGCGAGCATCTAAATCGAAAAAAGATTGGTTGAAGAAGCGAACGAATTGTGAATCCTCAGAAACAGCAAGAAATCACGTTCCATCGACTCCCAAATCAGACGGTGATTTATCGTTTTGTTGATGATCGATTCACATTCTATTTCGCTAGTAATCCTGCAGATTGTTGACACGGTAGATTAAGAAAGAACGATGACTGACGAATCCACGTCATATCGAATCAGCAACTGAATAAATTGTTGACGAGTTCGAAGTGAAAACGGAAGCTCGTTAAATATCGATGCCGAGGTTTCCTGAACATTTTCTTTCTCAAACAAATACAAATTGAAATAAATACAAAAGATCCTAAAGTGATTTCGGTGGACTTATTTTATTTTACCATATTTCATTATATTCTGTAATGAACTTCACTGTATTCTACCAACGACTTTATTTGATTAAAAATCTTTCGATTTAAACCTTGTAACTAACTCATTTTGTTTGGTGAATACTTATGACTTATGTGAATAAATTTAAATTTGAAGTAAAGTAGAAAAATAAGTAAATTGAGGATACATGAACTGCCTAAGATACTTTAGCTTGTCGAAAGATGACTTTTAAAAAAATTTAAGTTTTGTCATTTAAAATAGATCTATGATCCGTCATTTTGACGAGTTCCATAAATCTAGTGTTAATAACGAGGTGTTATATGACATAAAATTTCGATGAAAATTTGAAAAAATATTGTACGATGAAAATCGACATTGAAGACGCGTCTTACGAGTTCATTCACCGTTGCAGTAGAGTAGAGTAACGGTGTTTATGAATGAAACATCTTGCTTCGATGATCATGCACCGAGGTGCTTCCTTTTTCCCTTTTCTTTCAAATATCTGTTTTATAGTGCGAGCAAGCAGCTCTCCATGTAAGCCAGCGATGGGTACACTGCTCGACGAATAACTCTCGTTGCGATGCAGAAACAAGTTCAAAATATAACATTATAGAAATTTTTTAACTTTATACATTTCTTTTACAAATAATTTTAACACGGGTCACGTAAATTTACGATTTTCAGATTAATTATTATTAAAAAAAAATAGAAAATTATTCGTGCTTTTAAAGATGTGTTACTTCATATATTTCTCATAATCTTTCAGTAAGACAGAGCCTACGATTATATAACACTTTTTTATCATTTTTATTTATAGAACATGCTGGTAAAATTTTACGTAGAAAACTGGGTCGCAGAGTATGTATATCGAAAAACAGAATACTACAAATTTATTTTGTGTTTTTGTTACTTTTTAACATAACTATCAATTCACACTTAACCTTTAAGTAGTGTTGCAATATTGGAATAATAATATTGCAACATGGGTGTATTTTTAGTATATGTGAAATATGCAGTGTTCTGACTGTATCATTACCTACTAATAAAATATGTATTGCAATCGTGTAACATTTTTTAAAAGTGAAAAATAAATTAACAAATGATATGTATTAATACACACTGATTCCTTTCGATGAAGCTCAACGCAGATTTCAAGAAAATCTTAACAAATTATATTATTTGTTATATGTATAGATTTGTAATTCGTTAAAATCATGAAATCGTTAATTTCACCGCTTGCATAGTTTCAGTGTTAATAAAATTTATAAAATATGTTAATATACTTTCCTTATTCTTGCACATGAAATATATTGGTAAAGTTTAGATAAAAATTGTGACACAGTGTAATAAAATGTTGGGCGTGTTCCTTCCTAGTTTAAGAAATAAAAAAGGTATTATTCCTTTGTAGAATCTGATTTCGGTTTCAGCTATGCTCGCTCGACACGCATAAATCTTCAACTTTATGGAAGCATAAATAACGCGGAATTGAAGGTATTATATTATTGGAACGCTGATGCCGTTGCTTTAACAATATTGCGTAATCACGGCGATACAACGCGATAAATTTTCAAATTTCTCTCCAGCCACGGCATAAATTTCTACGAGGTGCGATCGATCGTCAACGGCACAGTGATTTCGTTTCAACTTCGATCTTTGCGATTATTCGTTCCACGCAATCGATTACGTCGTTAACGAGCCTTGTTTCCTCATTCTTTTTACTGTTTTTGATGGTGTTGGTTTTATTACTTATTTTGGAATTGTGGGTAAGTGGAGTGTTCGTAGAAAAGCTCGATATTTGAATGATTTTTGAGGGTCTGAGAATTTGGGGTTTTGGCAATTTTGGGTTCTGAGAATTTGGGGGTTTGGCAATTTTACAATTTCAGAATTTGAGGTTTTGGCAATTTTAGGTTCTGAGAATTTGGGGTTTTTAAAATTTGGGGTTTTGAGAACTCGGGGATCTGAGAATTTGGGGTTTTAAGAATTTGGGGATTTGAGAATTCGGAAATTTGAAAACTCGAGGATCTGAGAAGTTGGGGATTTGAGAATTCGGGGATTTGAGAATTCGGGGATCTGAGAATTTGGGGTTTTAAGAATTCGGGGATTTGAGAATTCGGAAATTTGAAAACTCGAGGATCTGAGAATTTGGGGATTTGAGAATTCGAGAATCTGAGAATTTGGAATTTTGAGAATTAGAAGATTTGAGAATTTGGGGACTTGAGAATTTGGGGGTATGAGAATTTGGAGATATGAGAATTTAGTGATTTGAGAATATGAAGAATGTGAATATTTGAGGATTTGATATTTTTAGAGTTTGAGATCTTGCTAAGTTAAGAATACGAAAACTTAAGAAATTGAGAATTTGAAAATTTAGAAATTGGGACTTTGGAAATTTGAGAATTTGCAAATTTAAAAATTACAAAATTTGTAAATTCAGGAATCTAAAACTTTTAAATTAGAGAAATTTGTTAATAACGAAATTGTAAAATTGAAAAATTAAAAGCTTGAGAAATACAAAAGATTTTAATGTTCGATTTATGAAATCGGCTATCCTTTGTTGCCCGTGAATGCATACATTCGAAATACCCCGTGGGAAATTGATTAAATAAATACGTTAGTCGGGAGAATTTATCGAGATACATTTGTAAATTAAACTGTTGTTTGGTATTATTATACGAGAAATATTTTATAGTATAACGCAGTACAATTAATTTAAATGTTTTATAAGTTTGTAATTTCGGATATTTCTAAATTTAAAAATTTGTGATATTGAAAGTTTCTTGATTCTATAATAAAATTTCTAAATTTCAGAATTTGCGTTTTTTACACGTTTCGTGCACCGTATTTTTTGCAATATACGAACAGAGTACTCGTGGAAATAAAAATTGATGAAGATTCGACGCGCGTGTGTAAAAATGAAAAAACTTTTAGAAGGGAAATTACATTTCAGCTGGTTACTCTCGTTCAGAGGAAATTTGTTTCAATCGAGCAAACAAATATTAAACACAACATATTTTCACTACATTTAATTCGTTTGCGAGTTTCAAATGAATCAAAATTAATGCTTAACGAACAACGAAAATGTAATATAGGAGGTTGAAATGCGAAAGAGATTTAATTTCATTTATTGCTGCAGTATTCCACTTGAAAGCTCAATTATTTAAACATGTTTACTTTTCGTTTTCGTTAATACAATACTAATATCATATTCGTTCAAATACATATTTTAAATATCATATCGCATTTAATTTCCTGCGAGACCTCGGTGTATTCACTAATCATGTACTTCATTTATAAATAAAAATATCAAATATAATAATATATTTAATTATCTGTAGTAAGAACTACAAATATGTATAATAAATTTGTAGTAAGCAAAATAAATAAATTAGCAAAAAAAAGAACGAAAAAAATGAACCTAACCCCATTAATTTCTCTTAAAATCTCATTAATTTCTTAATTAGATCCGACATGTTTATAATCATTCAATGTTTACACTACGAAGACATTTAATGTTTCATTTTCAATAACCGAACATAATAAAGAAAACTGTAATAAACATTCGAAATGTAAGAAATAACGATTAATAAATAACATAAATGTGCTTTTAATATAAAGTGAAGGAGATAAGTTATCTCGTGAAGAGCGGCGCAGTATCGTTCGGTAGAAAAGTATTTATAAAGATGACTGTGACCCCAACGTCAAGTTCAAATAAATTTTCAATGGAACAACTTAAAAATGAAACGTTCCCGATCTTTAAAATTTTACTGTCCTACAGTTTGCTTCGAATCAATCGATATCTCACGTTGGTTACCATAAATTAAGAAAATTTATTTTAAATGAGCGTTCACGACAGACAAAATTTAATTTAACAAAATTTATGTTAAATATTGGTTCACAACTATAAAAATTTAACTTGATAAAATCTATCTTGAATAATAATAAATAATAAATAGTTCACGACAATGAAAATTTAACTTAACAAAATCTATGTTAAATAATAGTTCCTACAAAAAATTTAATTTAATAAAATCAATATTAAACGACGAGAAAAATTGAACTTGATAAAATTTATGTAAAACGATGGTTCACAAGAAAAATTGAACGTACAAACTATCAGTTAAGAATGTTCGCGCTAAAAGTTATTTTTACGTAATTTACTTGATAATTTGATGCCGTTTAACATGAATTAGTGAGATTGTATAACAAGTGTCAACGCGTTTTTACGAAATACACACGATCATCGTTACAAAGCAACTGCAAATATTGAAATTTTAGCTTTCGGCGATTTGTAAAATATTGACAAATTTCATTTCTGTGGACGGAACGATTAACGCGTTTATTGTCACGAGAATTCGGCACTGACCTGCCTATTTAATTTAATCGATCACAAGATGCGAGGAAGAGTATCACAATACTCCAAAAAAATTCATATAACTCATATATAAAAATATATGATAATTATATTTCATATATAAAAATTATAAATTATAATTCATACATAAAAATTATAAATTATAATTCAAACATAAAAATGATAAATTATAATTCATATATAAAAATGATAAATTGTAATTCATATATAAAAATGATAAATTACAATTCATACATAAAAATTATAAATTATAATTCATATATAAAAATTCATAATACACTTGGTGAATAAGTAACAGGTACATAAGAGTCTTAACTCTGCGGCAATATAACGAGAATGTACGATTTTACGATCTGCTGTTTCGAACAACCGATGTACTTTCATCCACCTTTTTAGATAGAACTTCGTATAGAGTTTCCCAATTAAATTCATGACATCCATGACAATCAACATTATTGTTATATCAGACAGCTATTTTTATTAGGACATCAATACCTGTCACACTTTGAGTTTCGAAAAAGTAGCTCGTAAACATCGCAACAGCTAAACGACAGACCTGATTAACCTCTTGTACTTTGACGACCATGACTCATGACTCACGGCTCAAATGTGACACACCTTGCTCAAATTTTTAGTACTTGAAGTTTTTTTAATCTGAAGTTTCTTTAACTTGAAGTTTAGGTCCAATAATTTGTGTAAGATCTCTGAATATAAAAGACTCACATTTTCTCTGTTTTAACACTGACTGCCACACATATGGTTATTAAAAATGTTAGGGAATATTAAAAATTTGATTATGTACCTCATTGGAAGTACTCATATTATCTACTTAGAACTGTGAATAAATAGCATGAAACATCGTGAAATTTTGTGGTAGAATTTGTTAAAAAAGTAATCAAGTTTTAAACTTCTTCAGTGTGGCAGTCGTGTTAATACAGCTATGGACAGTTATGACGCATCTGACAAGTGACTGTTGAATTTTCATTTTAATTAACGAGCAAAAGTAAATCTATGTGCTGAGAGTCACTGGGTGTATAACAAAGAAAAGAATTAATTTTGTATGCTGAGTTAATGGGTCTGAGACCGTGTTTATACCTAAGGACCAATCGGGCAAATACGTGCAGACTTATTTCTCCTCAGTAAATGCCAGTTTTACTACGCGTTTTTAGAGAAGACTTTTAGTTTGATCCTTGAATCGTGCAGATTTCTGAGTGACTTCAATTTCTTTTTGAACATAGTTTCTGTTTTATTTAAATAACCACCCCTTTCAATATAAATCGTAGAGCAAACACAGCGTACAATTTTAATTCGCAGAAAGGAATCGATGTAGAAACCTTCAAATTAATTAAAATTCATTCTCCTCGGCAAGAAACTCCCACGCGAACCTTCCGATCCTCCATTTTATTCGCGACAATAGTGAGAATGATTCGGAAGCTACTTATGCGTGCTCGAAAAATAAAGAAAAGAAGGGAAAAGCATCGTCGAAGGGAGAACGTTTCCACGGATATAAGAATCGAGGAAAATGGCGCATAATCGTGGATCGAAGGCACTCGACCTTGATGATATCGGAGCTGGGAAGATTGTTTTTCCTTTCGAAGGAACGAAACGCGTTTCGATGTAACGTCACTAGGAATCTTCGTCGACGTGACTGCTTCCAACGCAACGTTTCGAATCTACGTCAGCCATCTGCGTCGTCGGAACCGACAACTCTAGATCAATAACTTTTGCGCGCGAGAATTGCGACTGATTTGTTGCCATTGTTCCATGGAACCCTCTGGCCTAGTATTATACGAGTGTACAATATCGATACCGTCGAAAATGACTTTGCGTGAAAAAGTTGGTCAAAAATGTTTGCGTTACTCCATTTTCGAAAAAATTAATTTCAACTTTTTCGGAGTTGTTCGAGACAAAGGTACTGCAGAGTCGTAAATGTAATGAATTTTTTTTTAATAAATATAACGAATGTGGGTCGTTTGAACATTCTTCTTTTTTTTTCAAATTACAAAATATGAGATGCTTTTATTGAAACGTTCATTTTATCGTTTATTTCTATCGTTCATTTTAGCGTTTGTTTTTTAACTCCTTAATTATGTGTGTATTATACGTCAGCAGGTTTAGTGTTAATGAGTTAATTGCCTTTGACGCGTATGGAAGTTTATGCAAAACTTCAGTTTCGTGTGAACAATTCGCTTTTTATAGAATGGAAATGACGTTAACGAATTAATTTTTTACCGTTTTGCTTTCTAGGTGAAATTTATAAGTTTGTCTCATGTTCGATATACTCGTTATTGCTCGATATTAATTAATTAGTTCCACAGTTTGGTTAATTTAAGAATTAATGAATGTTAAATAAATTTAATCATTAATATCACTGAAGGTTATTATGAATCTTCATAACATTGTTGATATAGGTACTTATGCATAATTTGATGAGATCACATATATTACAAGTACTGAAGATAAACATATCCAAATGTATAAATGTCTAAATGTTCAACTTCAATTTTTCTTGAAAATGAAGCAACATAAGACAAAATTTGTTTCTATCTTCCTAACTGTTTTCACCCTATTTTCGGTTTTATCACCAAATCGGAAACAGTCTGTATCTGCATTTTTACATGAAAACACAACCTTCAAAACACATATTTAATTTAATTTTAATAATTTCACATCTAATTTTGTTAATTTGTACTTCATTAAAGTAGTATGCTTGATTAGTAGAGTTAAAACATATTTAGTAGAGTATAACATCTTGAAAATGTGTTTTCGAAATTTGATGTTTGAATTTATTAAAATAGCAAAGTTGTAACTATTCTAAGAGAATAAAGATTTTAGAAGAACGTAATACTTCGAATACCTTTTTCTTGAAACGTATTTATGATATTAGTATATTATTGCGTTATCCACAACTGATTCACCCTTTCCTTTTATTGGTTATACGATTACACAAAATCCGAGACACTGGCTATTGTTAAACTCTCACGATAGTCGATGTATTAATCATCAAGGTACGATGTTACGAAACATGCGCATGTAAATAACGGTACACTGTCTAAGAACACTGAAAATTTACAAACGATATACGTTTGTATATAAATAAAAATAATATTCAAAGAAAATCTGAAAGGAGCCAACTTTGCAATTCGAGTATTAATGCAACAGAATACGAAAAAGAAAAAAAGAAGAAAAAAAAAAGAACCGACTGAACTGGTCGAAGCACACTTTTCAATCACAATCGATCGATCTTCGAAAGTTTCTGGATTCTCCGTGTATTTCTTGAGATCGAAAGTAGATGTCACTGAATTTTACTAGGTCACTGTTACCTGCTGACCATAATCACGTACTGGAACTTTCAAAACTAGAATTACTCGCTTCGGTTATCTCGCGAAAACCGTGATTCAATTTATCTATCACAAAACGTTTCAATATTTGCAAAGCTCGACTAATAAACGTTTTACATCATACTTTCAGAAACAGCTGTATCTCACCCACACGCTGCCGTATTACCAAAAATTCACGTGTTCCCTGTTCACTTGAAAATCAACGAAATCACCTTACTAACGAAACACTTGCGCCTGATCGATTGGCCTGCAAGTGTGCACATCACTCGTAACATTCTTACTTTTCTCCGAGAAGCATCCTCGCGGTCACAGCTCGGACTCCAAGGGTACCAGCTCTCAGTTCCAAGTGTACATCGAGAGCTACGTGTCTTCGAGACGATCCAAGCCGACAGGGAAGAGAAACGTCTAAAAGTGGTCGTATCCGCGGGTCCGTATCGAAGCACACCCGCGGTGTTAGTGCTATCGACGTCACCACTTATCGCGTAGAAGACTTTGCAGGAGCGTGTACGTGGGCAGTTCTCTGCGCCGTCGTATCCAGCTCGGAACTCCTCTCCAGGTCTCCTGGATTGTCCGTGCGCTCAGCTTCCCTCCACCTCTGTTTGCGCAACGCGCGATCAGAACGTTTCCTCTCGCTTCGACGGAGCTGCTGCTCTCTTCTGGGTTGTACCTCCGGTGTTTCGAACTTGCTCGTCGATGTGCCACGAGAGCACCGGCGACCAATTCTTCCCGCGCGATACCGCCCGACTGACGACCGCTCGACGACACACGCTCGGCACCAGCCGAGAGTCCTTCGGGCCGACTCAGCTGTCGCGATTCACCGGCGTCGGTTTCCAACGGGGCGACGATTTCCGCGTGCGATCGAATCTTCAGCGGATTCCGTGGCCAGGCGAGTCCGACTCGCCACGGCCGAGCATCGCTCGCTTCTGGGTCGACTCGTATATGCGGGACCTGTGCCCGCGAGCGATATAGGTCAGTGGGCCAGGGCGATCACGGACATGCGCGGCATTGCGTGCACCCGTGGCCCTCCGAAGCGTTCGCCACCGAATCAACACGACCCAACGATAACCCGACGTGAAACGTGCCCCGTTTATTGCACCCGACTAACTTCAAATAATGTGACCGACGATTTCACTCTTTGATATACGCAAAATCGAAGCGGTCGCCACCGAATCTTCTTTATTGCACCCGACTTCTTATGACGCTGATCGAAGTTATACCACCGATTTCACTCGTCTTTAACCCCTTGGCCTATAACAGCAACGTCACGCGCGTTACAGTTCAAATGTGACAAAACTAAATTGTATTCGTGTGACAAAATTAAATTGCATAAACATCGAGTTTTGAGTGTACCTATTACAGTTTGATGTTCGAGTGCAAAGGGCTAAAAATGGTACAAAACTTACACATGAATTTGGACCATTTATCGAACCGACTGACGTCTTTCGAGTGCAAAGGTTATTCGACCAAGTTCCGAGATAAAAATTCTATCTCTAAATATCTTTATTCGAAACTTGTATCATAAGATTACATAAAATAATGTTCAACCGAATTTCCAACAAAAAGTACATTATACAATACTGTAAACACATACCAGTTACGTACAAGGAATAAAAAGTTGAACTACATGTAATTACTAGTATATTACAATTCCTAGAGAATGATCATTGAACATGAAGCTTGAAAAGAAGTGGCGCTCGATGATGTTCGCTTTCAGATACTTAATCGCGCGCGCGATTATGTTCGTGTATAGAATGTAATGGACGAACCTGTATCGCATACTTTCCTCTCTGTTTGCCACTGCATGGTTTCCCTTTTTCCGTTCAATTTGCTCGCTTCTAATTCCCGTGCTTTCCCTTTCCTCTCGACATATACACGACGATTGCGGCCATTTGAATGTCGCCATGATGGAGCCTATTATCTCACAATGCTGCTGCTCGAACACCGCGTGGAAATTGTGCTTTTTTTCGCCATTTCGTCGGATACGAAGATTGCCAGGATTTACGTCGCTAGACGTGCAATGAGATGATTGAGACACGCACCGAGACGTGCAAGCTGAATAACAGGGGGGAAAGAAAATATCTTACGCAACAATCGACTTTTATTCCCCACTCTCACATGTTTATGATTCGATTATTCAGATGCGAATAAAGGAACAATGTTGGAATTACATTTCGTTCGGTTAACGAAGGTGAAATGTGGAGATATTAGGGTTGATTGGCGGAATTTTTAACACTAAAACTACCAGAAAGGTCAAATGACCGAGAATGTAGACATTTGGAAAGTTGAAAATTTGGAAATTTAAAAATTTAAAAATTTAAAAATTCAAAAACGCAGAAATTTGAAAAATTGAAAATTTGTAAACTTGTGAACTAAAGAATTTGGAAATTCGAGAATGCCGAAATTTGAAAATTGGGAAAATTTGAAAACTTAGAAATTTTATAATTTGGAAATAGGAAGACTGAAATTTGTAAAGTAGAAAATTTGAAAACTTATGAACTAAAAAATGGAAAATTTGAAAATAGAATAATTAAAAAATTTGTAAAGTTGAAAAATTAAAAAATCTGTGAATGTAGAAATTTAGATTTGTGAAAATTTGAAAATTTAGAAATTATAAATTTATATACTTGAAATTCTGAGGTCCACATATGGCAACAAATTGCATTAATTCATCCATAAATGTATTACAGATTACATATAAGAAAAACACTTCATTTCTCGATTACAATCATCACAACATTACGAATACTTTCCTTATCAAATTATCTTGACAACTCCGATGAAAGTAATTGATAACTTCTAAAACCTCGTACAAAACGAAATACCGAAAATGAGTTTCCACATTAGAGCTCATTTCTTTCAGTCGTTCAGTATAATTTAGGTCGAATTTTAATCTGATGTCTGATAATAGCATCTGTGTTAATTGTGGATGTTTATATTAGCGATAAAATGTTAGGAAAACGTGTTTTAAGTGTAACAAGGTTAGTGATACGGAGATATGAAATGATAGAATAGAATGTTGTTTTGTCGTTTCGCTTTCGTCGGTAATGAAGTTTGAATTTAAAATGGTCAGAAAATAACAGTGGCTATCTGTGAGAATTTACTGTTCATATACAGAAACGTATTACAAATGGTTCTCCACGCAAAACAATGAACGGAAAAAACTTTCAAGATACAGGAAATCTGACGGATTAAATCCTCTATTCGTTTTGAACGCAACACGGACATTCTTTGAAAGAAATCTTATGCGTTGTGAGTCATAAGCTTCTCGTCTTTGTTTCATAAATATCCAGAGGAGAGCAGAATTTTATGCATACGAACTGTCTGAAAACTCATTTCTCTTGAAAGGTAAAAAAGAAACATCGGAAACATTCGATCGTATTACTACAAAAGGAATTATGCAAAACTAGAACGCGAACTTTTCTCGGGCCAAGAAAAGATTTATAACTGACACATAGCGAAATATATAAGAATTTCAAAATTGAAAACTGGAAAAATATGAATATCTCTCTGTTATAACATTAGAAAGCACAAAAATTCGGAAAGTAAAAGCTGAGGATTTTATAGTGAGAAAGTAAAAAATTTGTTAAATTGAAACACAATCACAAAAAAATAGAGAGATGGAAAAATTGTAAGGTAAAAAAATTGAACAATTGCATGATTGAATAATTAGACAATTGAACAATTGCATAATTACATAATTGAAAAATTGAAGAATTGAAAAACTGGACAATTGAACAATTGCATAATTGAACCATGGCATAATTGCATAATTGGAAAATTGAATAATTGAAAAATTGAAAAATTGAAAAATGTGAAAATTGAATAATTGAATAATTGAAAAATCGAAAAATTGAATAATTGAATAATTGAAAAATGGAAAAATGGAAAAATTGAAGAATATAAAAAGTGAAGAATAGAATAATTGAATAATTGAAAAGACGAAAGTAATAATAACAAATAACATACCATCAATACATAGCAGTAAAGGCAAAGTTAATTTCAATCCGATCCAATGAATATCGATCGTGTCTTTTGTGTAACACATTGTGAAAGAAAATGCGCATCGACAGAAAATTATTCGACCAGTAATCAATAATCAGTTACTCAAATGTTAGCATCGAATTGTTCCATCCGAAAGTACATCGTTTTTCGACAATTTCACCGTAATTCAATTTTTAACATTGTATCGAGTTTATAACAATCCGATTTGTCGAACGGAATTAAATTAAACGAAATGCGTTTGTATATCCTTTTGAAAATGAGAGAGAATCATCATTAGCGGTGACATCATACATTATATGACGTTTGTGCGTCAAGGGTTTGATTAAATTCACGTTAAATCCACGAGATGAACGTAAAGTTCAAACGCTGAACGAATGCCCACGCAATTATCAATAAACTGGCTCGATGGCCGCTAATTAATCGAGCACGTTTATGTAAGATCGTTCGATCTAATCTAATCGTAAACGAAACAAGATTCAAGTGGTATCGGTATTGATTCGTATCGATATTTTCAATGCTCGTCCGACGGGAACGCAATGTTTTATTGTTCATATTGCTGACAATAAATGGTCAGAAAAGTACTCGACCATTTAATCGACTTTCAAGGTTTCATTGTGTTTCTAATATTTGATATCGTTCTACAATCGTGGAAACTTGTAAATTTTACAAACTAAAATTCAATGTATCACTGACTTATAATGGAATATTTGTCATCGTAATTATTACAATTCTCGTTAATTTTAGTACATGATTCGTTAGGTGAATGAATGAATTGAGATGGTTTAAATAATTCTATAATCAGAAATCCGAAAATGCTGTTTTAAAGTATATGTAGAAAAAGTAGAATCGTAGGTATTTAATTCTAATTGCAGATAACTATTATCGGTGATCAAAATTAGTTTCTCTATCGGTAACCATTATCGATAATAGAAACGTAATTCCAGCTATCGGTAACTATTACTCATGATTCGATTATTTTGATTACCGATATCATTATCGCTAACCGATATCGATAGCAAACATTCTTCTTACATATATCCGACCACTGCGAGTGCTTTCAAAATTACTGATAATCATAATAATTGATCATTGATACGATAAAACGAATTATACATTTATTTTATTAAAAAAGACTGGTACGAAATTATGTGAAACAAAATAAAAGATATCGGATATTAGTTGAAAAGAATAAAAGATACTGTAGTACATTTATTATTCTAAAATTATAAAAAGTTGACTAACTTACTATTCGACATAGTTGCCTATATCCAACGAAAAATTCGCACCTTTTTAAAAATGAAATTTTACAAAAATTACTAACAAGGAAGAAGTACCAACAGCTGAAAAAATCTGTCAGACCCATCCGTTGAATAGGAGCGGTTAAAAAAAAATGTTGAAAAATGTAATTAAAATGTCGATATATGTTAGCAGTCACGTCCATTCTGACCGTGTCCGTCAACGTGTAAAAGCGATCGAATACTTTCCTGACGATTTGCCGATTCAATATTGATCCGAGAGCACGTTTCGCGACAGACTGCAGAAAATCGTCACGGAATCGAAATACCGAGATTTCATTTGCGTGAAATTTTATACGTCCACCAGAATTTTATTGACACGTGGAATCGTGCGTTCTCGTCATATCAAACGTATTCCTCTTCTTTCCCTCTTGTCACAACTTTTTTTATTGCACGATCGCGTTGCGTTTTCACACTCTTGAAATTTCATCTTCAGGTAAACGAAAGGCTAATGACATGGTCATCGAAAGTTCCTAATCTCTCTTTCTTGTGACAACTGTCCGAAGACTTTCGTTTTGAATAAAAGAATGATTTACGACGGTACAGGTAATAAAAATTCGGTTTTAGAATCCACAATGTCAAAAGTTCGAAAATCAGAAACTTCGTAAATCTCGTCGATTGAATAAGGAAACGATTTTATTTGAATTCAACCATTCAAGTTTGACTCACGACCGAGCATTTAACACCTGAAGACCGGGTTGTTTTTTCTACGACTTTCACGGTTTTCAAGCATTTATTAAGAGAATACATATGTATAACTTTAAAGCGTGGCAGTTTTATTAAATCAACGCTATTTTCGACCAAATTTTACAAAGTTGCGTGTCTAGTATTTCTCAAGAGCGATATTTTGTGAAACATTCACTCTGAAGTGCAACCCGACAGTATATCTCGTAAACTCTGCCTGCCATTTTCACGGTTACGAAGTTACTAAAAAATACCAGGTAAAAAGCAAAACTCGTTCGACAGATAGTACTAGAACGGTAACAAGAAAAAAATGCGTAAAAATGAAAAAGTAACGCGGCTTAATAAAAATTCGAGCAAAACGTAAATCTACGTGGCCGTCGTAGGAAGTCGGAATGGAAGAACGTAAATTACGTGGCTCGCCCTTTAAGTTAAGATGCATCTAAATATTCATCGATTACGAATGTAGGCAAATTACTGGACGTTTAAAAATCTGACTGTTTAGAAATAGTCATTTCTTACGCGTATACAATAATATTCACGTAAGGCGTGGATTACTGTATTCGACGAAGTCTCTAGTTTCCTGATTGAATCGGTTCTGAAGTATGTGACCATTTTCACAAAAATTATAGCGACGATTCTAATCCGATTGATCTGAAAAAGTGGCCCATCCGTTAAGAATGGTCGAACATGTTATTGATCCACGATGTGACCATTTACGCGAAAATCATAGATTTTAATTAATCTGATTAAACTAAAATTTACGTGATTCTTCTGTTAAGTCGCACATCGAACAAGAAAGAATAGATGATCGAAAGGTTCGAAACCGTAGGTGATTCGAAGCGAAACGCGACAAAAAATCTCGCACGAAAGCAAGGGTTAAATATTGATCGTGCAACCAGTTTGGAATCCTTTTGTTGGGATCGGAAGCCAAGAAACTGCATAAAAGTTGTCACACCTAATTCAGACCGGGTATCAAATTCCTGTCTGTCCGTTTTCAGCGATAGAAGTGACGTCAATATTCTTCGAATGCTATGAAATCATATTTTATGGCTGTTAAAGGATACGGCCAAGACGGTGTATGTTCTCTTTTGTGGCTGCGGGCTGTTTTTTAAAATGCCAGACACACGTCGTGCACGCGTTTGCATACGCGTATCATTTTCACGCGAGATACGCTTCCTTATCTTGTTATTGCGTCTGTTGCGATTTTTCCGTCGCAATCGAAACGACGAATCGACGAACACTCGCGTTTGTCACGGCTCACAAAGAGAGTGCAGAGCCTTTGGCTCGACGATTTACCTGAAACTTTGTATACTCGGATATCTCGTTTCCTTCGTTGTTTAATCTTTAACACGTTGCTATACTGAAGCCGTAGAAAATTTTGTTAGATATCTTGATTTTTTAACAAATTTTACCGTACTATTAATTTTAAAACATTAATTTTTGTACTATTCATAGTTCCAAGTAGTTAATACGAGTATTTCCAATTGTTGAGAATACCAATTACTGATAAAGTGATAGAGTCATTTGAAAATTTAAACGTCACTCATATGTGGATTTGCAATTTGGAAAATTTAGGTTCTTGAGAATTTGGGAATTTGGGTAGGAATTTGGAATTTGGGAAATATGGAAAATTTAGGTTAATGAGATTTTGGGAATTAGAGAAATTTGGGGAGTTGAGAGTTTGAGAATTTGGAAATTTGAGAATGTGGAAATTTGAGAATGTGGAAATTTGAGAATTTGAAAATTTGAGAATATGGAAATTTGAGAATGTGGAAATTTGAGAATGTGGAAATTTGAAAATCAGGGAATTTGAGAATGTAGAAATTTGAGAATATGGAAATTTGAGAATATGGAAATTTGAGAATATGGAAATTTGAGAATTTGGAAATTTGAGAATATGGAAATTTGAGAATTTGGAAATTTGAGAATATAAAAATTTGAGAATGTGGGAATTTGAGAATGTGGAAATTTAAGAATTTAAAAATTTGTGTAATCGGTAATTTGAAAGTTTGAATCTGAAAGTTTGAATTTAAACAATCTAAAAAGCTCTGATCTGCCCTTGCAATGTTACATTTTGATAAACATTATGACGAAATCTATCAGCATGCAAAATTTCAACTAAATCGGTGACCCGAAGGCCTTGCACTCCTCTTGTCAGCCTTTTGTCATCGCTTTTCTATTCAATCACGCTTCTGCAACAAACCGATCTGTTTTCGATATTTTATTTCGCCTTTTTCCTTTTGCATGCAGCTTCCCATGAAACTCTATGAAACACCCTATTCACTGTGTTACTTTATTCTCTTTTATTTTGTTAAGTATTTTTGTTATTTTGTTATCGTAGAGAAATTTGCACTGATCGTTGCACCAAAATAAAAACTATGGAAGTTTTAAAATTGTAATCAACCCTTTGCACTTCAAAGGTGATTCACATTCATAGATAATAGTAGCAATTAATAATACAGTAATAGTAATCTTAACTCCTTGGCTCATGACATCCACACTGATAAAAAATATAAAATATAATATGAAATATAAAATCTAAAAATCCGAAAACTGAACATACAAAATTTCTATGCATCCAAATTTGATAATTATACAAAATTAGAACTTTGAAAGCTTGATATTTCTATACTTTTCAATTTCCGAGTTTAAATTCATCGCACATTCCGCTATCAAAATACATTGCACCAACTCCAAAAATAACTAATTACCTTTCATTGTTTTGCAATAATCGATCAGTGTATTGCGTGCGCAGGCAATTTCTGCCTATAATCCAAATATCAATCTGATAAATCCGATAAAAAAAAATTAATTTAAGCGCTGATGGGTCGAGTCGATGACAGGTACGCGAAAAACGTTTTAGTGGCCGATGACGAAACTCTCGAGATAACCAAGAAAATTCGAAGAACGGTTTTCCGTTTTACGCATCGCTTTTTTTTTCGAAGGTCTTCCGTGTCGGACAAAGAAACTGAATTTGTTAACGAAATGGAACGCAGAAAGCGAGAAGAGATTATTATCGATGGAAATTTGAATAGCTATATTGAGATCTGAGATCGGGGAAGGAGTTCTGGAAATAAATCAGTCTTTCAAAAGTGAAACTGCAAACTCCAATGAAATATGTCTGCTTTTATTAAATTTTAATAGAAAATTCTTTCGTTTCTTTCTACGCTTTGTACCTCGAATAACTTCGATGTTAAAGATTAGTAATCACACGTAATTAGTAAAGATTAGTAATCGCGAGTAATAAAGATTAACAACCACATTACAATTCTGTAATTTTCTACCATTACAATTTTTTACATTTATGCGAAAATTTTCTACATTTACGAGGAAATGTACGTACATAAATTTAATCATTTATAAGTTGTAAATTTTTAAGCAGCTTATGATTTATTATGTTTGTTTTATTAACGTTGAATGCAATTTATTTGGAATATAATCACTTCATTCTTTAATTCATAATATCATTGATGTTTCATATTGATAACTCTTTGGTGAATTTACAAGGTTTAATACAAAATAATTTGACAATAACGAAGTATTCATTTAAAACAAGTTTCATAAGAAAATTTTAAAATTCTACAAAATTTGCTGTTTAAATTTTACAAATTGCAAGTTTGATTATATTTTGCTTTTAGAAATTACCTTTAATACGAACTTATTAATGGACAATGAGTGCTTCGTTACCCAGTACATTTATTATTTTTTTTATTAAAAATAAGTAAATTGCAAGAGCACATACTCACGAAAATTAAACAGCGAAGCCACATGTTCAGGTCTATGAACTAGTGTATACAATTACCTGAAACACAAAGAATACATACAAATCAGCAAAATAGTATAATAGTATAAATAATATAAATAGTATATATAGTACAAAAAGTATAAATAGTATAAATCAATAAATCAAGTTATTAAACAGTGAACAGTAATTTCCAATAAGAAACCTAAAGACCGTCATTCTGAGTCCAATAAATGTAGTATTAATAATCCCATGAGGATATGTAATACTAAATTCCGCATTTAACTGAAACAACGAGAATCGTAATTGAACGAAAAACTCGTTCGTTTCGGCATGGACAAATTGCACGTTTTTGTCAGAGGAAATTCGATAAGAAACGGCAATGGAATAATTTAAATCGATCGTGGCCACGTCCCATACTTGTCTCGTTACGCCACTGCCACTTATCTGCCTTCTACCTACACACACATCGATCTACCTACGTGTACGTTAGCCTACCTACATACACGTTAACCTACCTACACACACATCACCTACCTACCAACCTACCTACGTTCTTTCCCATCGGATATCGCTCGTCACAGTCACACCATACTCGTACTTTCGCAGGTAAACACCTGTCCTTCTCGACGATCAGGCTCATCGAAAACCCACCATCGTCGATCTTGACAATCGTGCCCAAAAGACGTTTCACGATTAGGTCTAACAAGAAAATCGAGTGTTTTCACAGATTTTTATGGGCGAGTTCAATTGTGTTCTTACGAATCTTTAGACTGTTTGCAGTAATGTGAACTACTGCTTTTTACGTAAGCAAGAATCTTAAAATTAACATTTGATGTAAATTTATCATTTCTGTCGGATAATTTTTTGTGTCCTCTTCTATTTTCTGGTAATTTTTATTTGTTCGATCTTTTCCTTTTTTTCTTCGATCGCACCTCTTTTACTCTTAACGGCGGATTTTATGCTCCTTTCCTCTTCTGTTTTATTTTTCTTTTGCAAAAATATCTCCGCCATTTGTAAAGTGTCCGAAAACGATACAGAACTGTTCCTGACGTAACCTATTTCTCACCACACCCTTTTGCTATTGTATTCCAAGAAATGAATGCTTTCTTTGCAATTTATTATTCTACATATTTCTAGTTGAGAGAATTATTACGTGGATTCTAAATTGCTATGTGATCAAATACCTAAAATTCTATGTATCTATCTCCCCAAATTTCTACACACAAAATACCTAAATTCCCCTATCTCTAAATTCTTAAATTTCTATACCAAGTACTTCCAGTCCCTAGATGTCTAATTCTCCAACTCCCAAATACTCAAATCCCAATATTGTCAGATCTCCAGATCCCAAGTTTCCCAAACTCGTAGACCTCTTCCCAAAGCCCTAAATCCCTACATCCCCTATCTTCCAAATCCCAGACAGAGAATTAATGTCTACAATAATTTACATTTCATCATTTGTTCACCTATATTTCAACTTCAGAATAAGTACACGATTCTATCTACCAAATTCAGCACAACTCACAGTTGTAGTTACTACAACAACTTGCAAAGTTTCAAAAAGCCTACAAAACCTTTCGTCATATGTAACAAACCGAAGCTCGTGAAAAGCTATTCGAAAACCGTGTTAGAGAATCACTTTCAATTTCTTCGATGCTTTTAAACTCATTTATTCTATCTTAAACGAGCGTGGAGCATCCATAAAACGGCAATCTGCTCTCGTTCGATCGAATGATCCGTAGAAGGCGATCTCGCATTTAAATTGGTCGAGGTCTCTCGGTTACGCTCGAGTAGTAACACACTTCTCTGGCTCTCGGATATGCAGTTTGTAAACTGTTCTACACCACGGCCATCGACCAGAGAGTTCCCGGTGCACCTCGAACTATGTATATGAATATATACCATGTACCATTGCCTTCTATCCTTTCGCCGTTCATGCCGACGTTCAGGTTCACATCGCACGTGCCATCCTTTATCACCCTTGGATACACACCAGCCGAATGTGTCGTGGGACAATTTTTCAGGGTCGATATCAAAGCATGTTTATCGTTCAAAACCCGTGAATTTTCGTGAATTTAATAATAATT
Source organism: Megachile ligniseca (assembly GCA_945859555.1). NCBI lineage: Eukaryota > Metazoa > Arthropoda > Insecta > Hymenoptera > Megachilidae > Megachile > Megachile ligniseca. The sequence goes on from OX243777.1 coordinate 9,571,403, forward strand.
TTAAACTTTGCACTCGAAAGGTGACGTCAGTTTTACGCGACGATTTAAAGTAGGTTTTTAGTTAAATGTATTGTATTATATGAGGGAGGAGCTTTAAATGATCAAAACTGTAATTTAACAAAAATTTTTAACTAGGAAGATTTTAAGTAGTTGGTTACTAGTAGCAAAAATACTTTCGAGTGTAACGGGTTGATATTTCGCCATCGAGAGATTAGGGACTTAGGCTAACTTGAGAGGTGACTGAATTTGAGACTGGGAATTTTGGAATTTGGCAATTTGAAAATTTGGCAATTTGAGAATATGGAAACTTGAAAATTTGGCAATTTGAAAATATGGAAATATGAAAATATGGAAACTTGAAAATTTGGAAATTAGAAAATTTGAAAATTCGAAAATGTGACAATTAAAAAGTGGGACTTAACCTGAAAAGTTAATAATATAAAATGTGTTAAAAACGAAAGTGAAAAGTTAGATACGAAACAATATATAAAGTAATTTAAAAAAGAAGTAGAGATACGTTATAACTCCAGATACATTGTTTTTCATTTTACATATTAACAACAGAACACGTGTAAAACTGTCCGAAGTAATTATTGCATCGCCGATTGACTCGGCGAGATCGGGTGTGAAACACTATTTCATTCTGTTCGAACGTGTTAGAAAGGTACGAAAACTAGGGTGCGGGTTTTATCAACGATTGTTTGTGACTTTAACAGGGTATACAAGGACAGGTGAGTTGTTCTTGTTTAATGTACGTGTATGCTTTGCTGTTTGGTTCGATCGTGAAACGATGATTAGGTAGTTAATGCAACTGTTTCAAGGAACATTTTAAATTATCAAATAGATTTGAATTGTTTATAATACGGGTTAGAACGTTTGAGAACCTTATAATTTTGCGGTGACTTTATTATTTCTTCGATAAATAGAATCTATTTCTAATTTGTTTATATATGGAAATTTAGGGTCCCAAGAATTTGAATATTGAGGAATTTAGAAATTTAGAATTCAGTATATAGAAGAACCTTATTAAAAACATTAATGTAAACAAAAGAATAATAACGTAAAGAAACAATGTGTGACGAGAACACGCGTCGACACCTTCGGAGCTCCGAGAGCAGTGAATTATCGAGCACCGACTGCCGCGCACTCTCCCTAACTGTTACATAACACAAACGTAGAATTAAGGAAATCGTGTTAATTAGTTGACATTTACGAGCTTATGAGACAACTCGTGCACCCTCCACCCTACCCTTTGACAAACGTGGCTTACATAACTTGCAATTGATCGAGCATTTAGTTTGCAAAATATTGTTCGTTATATTGGCTCTCTATTTCATAATGCGGGATTGGTTCTCTAAATGCACTGATCTCTCGTTATTTCCGCATTATACGGGACTGACGATTAACGAGCCAATTAATATATTATTAAAATAAGAGAAATTATGTTTCAGTTGATTGCATGATTACTATCAAACGATATCGTGAGTCTAGTTACATAATATCACTTGTTTTTATAAATGTATTAATTACAAATTTTATGACAAATTCTTTGAGATAATTAAAACATTCAGAATTTCTGTCTGACTACAATTAGGAGATTCAATATTCTTTTTTAATTAACTTCGATTAAAATTACTTTAGTCCGTAATTATTCAATAATTTTATTAATTAATTCTTTGTGTACTTTATCTACATTATAATTTTAATCAGAATTAATACAAAATCAGGGTGCACAAGGGTAGTTGATCAAATACTATGATAAAATTGTGAATTGCATTATAGTTAGTTATAAACTAAATTTTTGGAAAGCTAATCCACAGATGCAGTTGTCTCAATACTTAAGGAACTTGCTTTCGACGCATTTTGCCCTTAAACTATTCCATTATGAATTTTCCCCAAATTTGTAGATCCCTAAATTCTTCAATCTCCAAATTCCTAGGTCCTCATATACCAGCGTCCCCAAATACCTACGTACTGAAATTTCTCAAACCTCAAATTTCTAGATTCCCCAATACCTACGTCCCCAAATTCATCAATCCCCAAATTTCTAGATCTCCAAATACATACGACCCTAAATTCTTCAATCCCCAAATTTCTAGGTCTCCAAATACCTACGTCCCCAAATACCTACGTCCCCAAATACCTATGTCCCCAAATTCCTCAAACCCCAAATTTCTGGATCCCCCTATACCTACGTCCCCAAATTCCTCAATCCCCAAATTTCTAGATCTCCAAATACCTACGTCCCCAAATATCTACGTTCCCAAATACCTACGTTCCCAAATACCTACGTCCCCAAATACCTACGTCCCCAAATACCTATGTCCCCAAATACCTACGTCCCGAAATTCCTCAAACCCCAAATTTCTAGATCCCCCAATACCTACGTCCCCAAATTCCTCAATCCCCAAATTTCTAGATCTCCAAATACCTACATCCCCAAATACCTACGTCCCCAAATATCTACGTTCCCAAATACCTACGTTCCCAAATACCTACGTTCCCAAATACCTACGTTCCCAAATACCTACGTCCCCAAATACCTACGTCCCCAAATTCCTAGATTCCCACAACCTTCCACGTCCAAATCTCCAAATCCCCAAAATCTTACCTTCCCATACACTTCCACTTTTCTCCATCTCGAAAGTTTACCCAGATAAAACAGTGAAAAGTGTGACGTGTTGCAATTGAATAAGCACGTATAATTGCTAACCCAGCGAATGTGTTACTTAAAACACTTTTTCATTGTGCAGTTTTCTCTTTTCCCGAGGCAACGGTTTCGCGAAGAAACATGTCTGATCATCCACGGACAACGGCTAACAATAATTATCAGTCATCGGCCAGGACTATCAATTTCAACCGTAAAATTATGGCAAGCTTATTAGCATACTTTCACCCGGGTTGAAGCAATCGGAGGTCAGAGAGAGAATTAAAGCGTACTCGGTTTTAATCGAACCGATCGATAGGAAGTGAAATTTCTTTGCTCGGCCATAGAGATCGAAAATTATTTCTAGGTGTCTTCTTTTTCACAGACAGCGAAAGTGAAATGAACAGTTCTGCGTACGAGTTAGAGAAACTCACATTCTATTGTCCATGCTTATTTATATAAATATTCTGATCAATAATTTAGATTTCGTAATTCACCTCATCAAATATTCGAACCATTAATGAAATTGAAAGAAAATTCTTATTTAATCGAATTAAATAGGCAGGTCATTTAATCGAATAAATATCTTATTTAATCGAATCGAATAAATAGACGGTCGGTACAGTTCCTCGACCGCAGGTTCGTGCAATACGAGAATCTCATAACAGCCTATGAATCTGTATCGTTTTCCTATTTTTATTTCGTTCGCGGCCATGATTTCGGCTGTGTGCTGATTACATAATCGTGGACCGACTTTGATCGCCTGAGCTTTTCGATACGAAGGGCGGGACGCGAGCTGAATCTATAAAAGGGCCATAGAAAAGGGAAGGATGGTTTTCGAAACTCGAAGCTCTCCGAAGTTTGCGTGAGCCACGTGTCCCTGAAATACTTCCAAGCTTAGACCTGAATTTGGCCACCGTGTCACGTTCACCGACTGGGACACATTGGCTGCTTTCACTCACCGACTGGATTCACTTTCAAAATTGAACAGGCTCCTCGCTATTTAACCCTTTCGCTCACAAACGCGTGCGATTCAGCACCGAACACTTGTTCGCTTATACTACCGCTCTAATGGACACTTTGTTCATTATTATCCTTTTTGAGGTATAATTAAGAATTAAATTTTGTGTGCACCTTAACACGTTGACAACCGATATATGGGTGACACTTAAGTTTAACATGTGTATTAAAAATTTGTCCACTTTCCTAATTCTCGCATTAAATGGATCTATGAAGACTAAATGTAAGATGTGAAACTATTTGGTAAAATTTATTAAAAATTAAAACACTTCAATTCAGTGTGTTAAAATTAAAAATGAAGATGAAAATTGAATAAACAAACTATAAGACACAAATTCATTTTGATGAAAATCACCACACTTCAAGTAAACGTTAACAAATTTTACAACTTGAAATGAGAAGTTTGTAAAACATTTGACTGCATTAGCTTTACTGTTAAGTAAATGAGGCAACAAATATGTTTTTAACTAGGTAGTGTCACATGTGACATACATTACCCTGGGCATATTTAGGACCACTATTTTCAGCACTCAAAATACAAGACCTGTACAAATTATCGACGTATTTAGTAATAATTTTGCATGACCCATTTTCCATATATGTTATAGCCATAAAAGTGAAATTTTCGTACGTGGTCCTAATTCGATGTTCTCGTACACATAATTGAATTCTTTTTACTCTTCCTTTGTAACGTGATTATAGAGAGACTATGCGTTCGGTACATGAGTCATCGTTCTGTTAGAAGTATAGTTAGACCGAAGAAACCGGTCTTCCGCGTTTTTTCGATCGCAAACGAACCAGTATCCCACATTTCAACGTGTAAAAGTAAGTACATTTCGTGGACCTGTGGAGACAGCTGTACAACTCTGCTATCAACGATGTTTCTCTACTTCTTTTCCAGGATTTCCGGTTCTCCGTGACAAAAATTCCCGTACGCATAAATCATCGCGTCTCAAAGTTGGCAATAATTACAGTTACATACACCGCCATCTTCGTCAATGGGCATTTTGAAAAATGTAATTACCGCGACTGACAGAAATAATATTAATTATTAAAAATCGAGGAAATAAATTGTGAGGTTCACGGTCACGAGAAAAATTTTAATTAAATTTAAACCAGATTTTATTTCCTTTTTCTGAAAACAGGTTCGCGACTACCCATTTCGAATCTCTTGTCCTCGCATAATCGATTACCGCCTTTAAAATATAAACTTGAACGACCTGACACAATACTGATCGAACGACGCAAATCAATTGTGACACGCCAATTATAAATGTTCTTGTCTCTATTCTATCGTTATTGTATATTAATGCGTTATTATAGTACTATAATAATATATTCCTGTCTAGGTATTAAGTCTCTTGGTTATTCAAATTTTAGATTAATTTCGAAGCGAACTTCTCGCTTTACATTGTACTTCTACCAGGCTTACGCGTAATTAAGTCTTTAATTCACCTCTAATGATATTTTAACGTTTAATTATCGTCGACTGAACATTATATTGTAATTACAGTTAATTAAATGACTTTTTAATTGGAAGTGAGATTTCAGTTTTAATTTCGAGCTGGTGTTATTAAAATGGAAATTTCATTTTAGAACAAAACCTCTCGATTATCATTACTTATTTTATTATTGTGACGATGAATTCGAATCAGTGTTTCAAATAATTAATTAAGGTAATCAATTTGATTGACTGATTTAATACATTAACTTCTACCGTTCTCGAATTACGTTATAATTAACAGTGGAACTATCAACCGGTCAAAATGACTGGTTTCAAGTTTCATATTTTATATTACAAAAATTTTTGTCGTGTTTTTGTCGAAATGTCATATGTTGTTGAAACAAAGAATAGATGTACATTTTTGATGTCTCACTCATTTGTTTTTTCACTTCATTTTCAATTTAGAAGTGTGTATTTAACACTGGTAGTTCTAGTGTTAACAATTACAATATGACTAATTACTCAATAACTAAAATCCAGGTTATAATTAAGAAATTAGCTATTAGCTTTTAATAAAAAATACCACAATAATACAATATCTAAATAGAAACAAAGTTCTCATTATCAGTTTGAAGAAATTATAACATCAAAATTAACTTTAATTAAAACGAGCTTTAATTACAAAATAATTTTGAATGTTCATTAAACTTCGATTAAAAGTTGACTGTTTAATTGAACACGATTCGATTAAAAAACAATTGTTTATGTTCGATTAACCTCGATTGAATTGAAAAATGGTTCGGATTAAACAGAATTCAATTAAAAAATTAGATTGAATGGGATTGAATTAAAAATGGTTTTCATTTCGAACTAAATGGAATTGAATTAGAAAACGGTTTCCAACGTTCGATTAAACTGATTAAATTAAACACTAAGTTTTCAGACCATAATAAAAAGAGTTTCGTGTAAAGAGTGGAAGTTAATCGTCAGCCCTAGAAGTCCGTAATTAAAATCAACATACAGCCTTTAATTTGACAAGCTTCGATTAAAAGCTAAAATGTAATTTTCGTTCGGAAAAATATTTAATTATCAAGTAAATTTCAATAATCAATTAAGAAGTATTTAATTATCGGTTATGATTAAATCGCTTAATCCTGAATAGGGTGATTAAAAATGTCGTTGGTCTTCGAATGTGATAAATCTGGATAACGTTCATTACGTAATTAAATTATGATCGACAAAGTACAATGTAGGTATCCCTATTTTGTGTAATTTATACCGACACAATGGTAACATAATAAAATTTGAAATCAGTCAGATGAGTTTAACAATAATTACTTTATTGTCAAATTTCTATGAAATTTAACTGAATATACAATTACAACAATATGTAAATGCTAAAATAAGTTTACAAACTTTAATATAAAATATTAAAATATTTTGGAGATATTTAAAAAAAAATATTAATCACACCAAGATATTCACAACAAGAATTATAATATTCACACTGCAAGGAAAAAGTAGAAATATGAATAATCACTTTCAATTAAAACTATAAAACACTGTTTCAAATTTTTTTTTATACATTTATCTTTTCACATTTTTTAAACTGCAAGAGCGTTTTGCTTATCTCGTATCAATATTAAGTACCCTAAAAGTTAAGTATTCTACCATATAAAAATTTGTAACTAAAATTTTATTTATAATACGACAAACATGTTATTTGTCGTGTTTTTCACAGTAGCAACTTTCGAACTTGATTATCGCAACAAGCTAAACCGCAGAAGCTTGCAACTTTCAGTTTGACGATCCGATAAAACCTCCGGACCGTGAAAACGTTAACAAGTAACTTTTATAAATTCTTATCCTATCGCCGCACGATTTATAGCCAAGCAGGGACAGGAGTTTCAAGTTCAACCACGTCGGCTGTGGTAATCCAGAAACAACACTCGAGAAACGGTTGCTCGTTCGAAGGTTGTTTCCCCAAAACAACCCCAACCTACGAAAGTCTCAAGGTTCCAGGCCTTCTCTAAACTTCGTTCTGCAAGCTCAAGCAGCGTAGGAACAGGCGAGCAAAAACGACGGAAAAAGAGCAGAGATTTCGAGTTATAATCCTTAACGCTTTCGGTACTTAAGGGGGGACCTCTATGTAGGAAGCCGAAATTAAGCTGATTTTTTGGAATTATTTTGAAGGATAAGGAATGAATAAATATTTGTAAGGTTTGGAGGGCTATTTAATAAGTACTTCAACTTCATTTCTCAATTTTTGTTGGTTAAATAAAATGCAAAATGGCGGAGGTACAGTATGATATGTTAGATGCGTCGCGAAGTGACTTCGAAAACGGTGTACACTCTAGAGTCTGTTCTTATTATCTGAGAGAGCTAAGCAAGGAAATCTGATGAATATATAGTTGTGGTAAATTGATGAACCTAAAAAATTGAAAAAAAATTAAAAATTGGAATAATGACAAACCTCAGAACACAATGTTAAAAATTTTTCGATAAAATTTTACTCTTTGTTGCAATAAAAAAAATGTTTATATCAATGATTTTAACTTACATTTAGGTTCATCCAGGAGACAGTACTTCTATTAGAATGTGTACAAAATTTCAGCCCGATTAGTTGAATAGTTTTTGAGTCATCGTGTACACCGATATTCAACTTCGCGGAAAAATAAGTTTCGAGAAAATCGCGTTTAAAGTTTAATTTGCCTGAGCGTATTATAGTACAAAAGGTTGAATAATTTGTATACCTGCCATTACTTTGAAAATTCTGCATAAGTACATATCCCAAAACATTTGATTAAACTTTATTGCAAATGTAGAAGCACTTCAAACATTAAATAAACACCTTCCTGGACATTATAGCACCGCGCGCGTCTCGGATCGGCGCGAAGGTGGGTTACGGATTTAGGCTCTCACAGCAATAGCTTTGTGATTCAATCCAAATATTAATGCGTGTCGTATTCTATAGGTTTCAAAGTAATTTTCTAAGTAATAAAAAAAAAATAACTTTCTTGACCATTCCTACATAGAGGTCCCCCCTTAACCTGTGGGTAATCTATTCAGTGCGAGATGTTTGTCGCAAAAATTTTAATGAAGGTATAAAATTAAATGTATAAAAATACTGGGGTGCTAAAAGTATTACTGTCAATGAATATCTTAGATTCCTAAACTACTATGTCTACAAATTTCTGGGTCTCAAACTTCTAGACTTTCATGTTGCTTTAGTTCAAAATTTCAGAGTTCCCATAATTCCGACGTCCTCAAATAGATTTCCGAATTACTAAATTTCATGATTGTTTAGTTCAAATCACAATGTTCTCAAATAACAAAATTTTCAAATACTAAGGTTTCTACGTCTGTAAATTTCTAAATTTACAAATACCTACGTCCTCACGTTAGTGGGGTCCTCAATACCTACATCTCCAAGTTCCTATATTCCCAAACACCTACGTCCCCAAATGTGTAGATCCCCCAATATCTACGTTCCCAAATTTCTAGATCCCCAAATACCTACGTCCCTAAATTCTTCAATCCCATATTCCTAGGTCCCCATATACCAGCGTCCCCAAATACCTACGTCCCCAAATACCTACGTCCTGAAATTTCTCAAACCCCAAATTTCTAGATCCCCCAATATCTACGTCCCCAAATTTCTAGATTCTCAAATACCTACGCCCCCAAATTCCTCAATCCCCAAATATCTATATTCCCAAATACCTACTTTCCCAGATTTCTAGATCCCTACATACCTATGTCCCCAAATTCCAAAATTCCATATCCTTCCATGTTCAAACCCCAAAATCCCCAAAATCCTACCTTCCCACATACCTCCACCACCAAATGTCCAAATCCCCAAATTCCTAAATTTCCATATCCCTCCATCTCCAAACCCCAAACTCCCCAGATCCCAAGGTCTCGGTAGAAATAACCGAATAGAGGGACTATTCCCCCGTTGGTTACTACATCTTTCCTAAAAAAATTTGCCGTCGTCTGTACATAGTAAATGTACCGCAAAGATTTAATATCCGACGAGATGCTAATGGCAAACTCGACGTAAACGCGATGCTGGAAGGGTGAAACGACGTTACCATGTCGACGAACACGACGTCGCGACGCTCTGTTGCCATGATGACGTAACTATGCGTCTTTGCGTCACACCGATCGGAGGGGTGGGTGGTGTACCACAGGGTGGTCACACGAGGGAGTGGTTTAGACGTACAGCGAACACCAACGGCGTACTTGTAGGGCAGGGATGCGTTACGTAATCAACATCAAGATCCGAGTGGATCGATCGTACGTCTCGTTTTCTGTGCCTGGAAAGAAAGCGCGAAATGCGCACGTGTCATATGTTTCGTAACCTCTTGGGGGTTGCACGTTCACATCAGCACCGACGATTTCAGAGGACGACGACGCGAACCGTGGGTTCACTGAATTTCGATGTATAGCTACTGGCCACCTTGGGATTTGGGGAGTTTGGGATTCGAAGAACTTGGGACCTGATCATTTTGGCATTTGGGGATGTATGGATGTGGAAATTTGGGGACTCAACAGTTTAGGGTAGGTACTTGGGGAATTGGAGATTTGAGGATCTAGAAATTTGGGGGAGTTAGAAATTGGGGGAGCTAGAAATTTGGGGAGTTAGAAAGGCTACCTTAGGATTTGGAGACCTTGACATTTGGTCATCTTAGGGTTTTCAGATCTTGGGCTTTGAGAATATTGAGATTTGGACACCTTGAGATCTGAAGATCTTGGGATTTGAAAATCTTTGGACCTGAGCAGTTAGGGTTCTCTAAATTTACAGAAGTGGAAATTTAGGAATTTGGCAGTCAAGGAATATGGAGGTAGTTCTATTAGAAAATGTACAAATGTGGATACATAGGTATTTAAAGACTTAGGGACTTGGGAAGCTACAAATTTGGGACCTTGGTATCTGAGGTCTTTACACTTAAGATATTCACGAGTATAGAATTTGAGGATTTGACTATACAGATAGAAATTCGGCAGTCTAAGAACTTCACGACATGAGTACATAAAGAAATCTACAAATGTGACAATCTAAGGATTCATCACATGTTACAGATACATCAGGACCTTAGAATCTGAAGTCCATTTGCAACTATGAAATTTATGTATTTGGCGCGAAAAGTGCATTCAATGTAAATCAAACACTTTCTCCATCAAAGTTACTCTGCATATTAGTGTAACACCTGTACCTGATAGTCGAGTAATTAACATAACGAATATCGAAGCAAAAAATGATCGACTAGACGATAAGTGTAATTTGATTAATGATTAGCGAACGAAGACTGATTGAATGCGAAGGTAGAAGGAAATAATTAGCCGAGATGAAGATCTGAAATGCGAGTTGAATCGGAAGGACGAGGGCGATGAATAAACGAAGGGATATAGCAAGGATATTCGCGTGGGGAGCACTTAACTCGACTACCACGGTAATTGTTAGATGACTTAACGAGGCGTTGGGACACGAGCACGCACTCGTCTGTATCAATATTTGTGTAGGTGGAAGCATCCACCGCGAGTGCTGATCACTCCTAAAGACGACACACTGTTTGCGATCGAACAACCGACCATGTCGTTCGTTCACACGACGATGACGTTGCTGAAAAATCTGATCGACGTTCGACATCCAACTATAATCCTTTAATCAGTTAATCGCGGTTAACTGTAAGCCTCTAACAGGTACGTTCTTAAACTGTGGACCCCTGCGGATTTTAACACATCCCTCAACTTTTGCTTTTATTTTAATAACTCGTTTAATAATCTTACATGGTCAAGACTTATTGTACTCTTGCTTTATCAGTTAGTATTATAACCAAACTATAATTAGGTACAAGTTTAATTATCCCACAAAAAATTATGGGGGTCCTCCGACTATACAAGTTTAAGAACCCCTGATATAGTTGACCGTGGTTGACTAAAATTAACCGTGGTTAATTTTGAATTTGAAAGAAATGTTCATTTCAATAATTCAATATTAAAATTTTTTTAAGTAAACCGTTTGCTGACACTTTTTGAAATATGGAATATATTTTACTATATGTTAGTAATAAATAAAATTTGTCATGTTAAAAAATAGGGGTTTATTCAAGATTTATGATTTAATATGATAGCAAGAACAGTGGTACGTGACCACTAAAAATAAATTCAGTTCAAATAATTATTTGTAGAGAACAATTTAATTCTTTTTTATTAAAAGAGGAATAATGTAAAACCTTGATAAGAACTACAATAAAATATCGAAAATTCAGACAGGTTTCGGTATTGAAAATGTTACTAGGATTTCAAAAAGATGTTTTAAGAAAAAAAATGTAATTAATTTTGTACTATTATTGATTTATAATTGAAAGTATTTTAGAGACACAACGAAGATGTTCAGTTAGTTTCTCTCGTTCGTCAATTTTACGAGATACATCCACGTTCGATCTCGCATCGAAGAAGAACACGTTCGTAACTTCAAGCTGGTTTCTTTCATTGGTCCAAAATGGGCCCACAAGAGAAAGTAATCCTGCATTCTTACGCACTGTAGCTATAATGTCTTCTTCGTAACGGGATTTAAAAAGCAATGCATGCCAGGAAGCGATCAAAACCTTGAATCTTTGTGGACTACCAGGAAGTTATTCGACTTTTTACTAGAACGAATTATTTATTTACGTAACACGCACGAGACGTAAAAAATCGGGTAAAAATCACTGCCCTGTATCACGACTCGTTCTATTTGCAAATTTATGTATTTTACAATTATATTTTGCCGTGATTCTCCATAATTCTGAAATTTCAAAGTTCCAAAATTCTAAATTCCAAAAGTTCCACATAGCTGAAAAATTTCAAAATTTACATACAGTACAAAAATTCCAAAAATTCCACAATTAAAAACTTTCAAGTCCCAATATTCTAAAGTTTCAGTCCCAAATATAAAAGTTCCAAAAACCGAAATTTGTAAAATTTCCAAAATTCCAAATTGCCAAAATTTCTAAATTTCTAAAATTTCTAAAATTTACAAAATACTAAATTGCCAAAATAAAAAAATTCCAAAATCCGTTAAAAATGTCTGAATCCGAAATTCCAGGTTTATCGGTGGATTTTCCTCTCGGTTTTCTTCGATAATCGTTCAGGACTTACGTTAAACGTGACATCACGTTGGACGCGTTAAAATATCTCGCGCACGTCCGCAGATAACCTGAAAGCATTCACGAGAGAAGACTCCTTAGATATGCAAAAAGTTTCGAAACTTGACTTCTGTTTCAGATGGAAAACAAACGAAAGGAAAAACGGTAGTCGCGAATTCTATTGGAAACGCGTAACACGAGCGAATTACGCAATCGTACGCGAATTCGCGATCCACTTTCGTTGCGTCAATCGGAACTGAAAACAAGATAAAATGGAAAGGAACGAGAGAAGACGTATGAAAGTGGTTGTTGCACCCATTAACGAGCATAACTACGAGGTAAAAGCGGCAATTGGAAGTTGCCGGAGCTCGGCTCGACGAACGAACGTTATTCGCAACGGTTACGGAATAATTATGAATGCAAGTTGCAATGCGGCTTATACGCTCGCGGTCAAAGTTTCTTTGATCTTCCGTAATCGACACGAGTATCGATCGTTCGAACGACAAATGCGACTTTTTTTCCTCTTCGATACACTCGTATTGTTCGAAACGATCATCCTGAAAATTTCTCGTTATCTCACTGCAACCGTACAATTTTTCCTCTTTTGTACATCAGTGCACGTAGAAAATTATTTGCAAATACATCAAGTTTATAAGAACTCTGTTTACCCAAAGAATCACTCTTCATTATAATTTGTATATTAAACGTGTGAATATTTAAATACATGTAATATGTATAATTCTTAATTGTATGTATATGTATCTTGGGATTGATTTAATTATATGCAAATTCGATGAATAAATACATGTAGTAATGAGAATAATGTGATACGTATTAACGGATTAAAAAATGAAATTGAAAGATTAAGTACTTTTATTTTTGTGTCATATGTGACATATGTGACCGGTGATACAAATTCAGTTAAATTAATTATTTACAAGAAAAACGAACGAAAGGAAAATTTGAAGGCTCTTAATGTTGACAGTGATACGTATTAACAGATTAAAAAATGAAACTGAAAGGTTAACTCTTGTCCTTGTATCATATGTGACATACGTGATCAGTCTGACCACAAATTTCAGTTTTCACTGTGGAGTATCAACTATTTGTATTTTTGCAGAAAGTAACTAGCAAAGAATTTCTCCTTAAGTATGCAAGAGAAGTTATTGTTAAAATTGTACGACCATTAATCAAGAGTTATAATTTTGTGGAGAAATAGGTCCTCACGTTAGGCGATTTTACTGCGGCGTACGGGAGAAGGAACGAAACAGCTGGTTGGTCGAAAAATCTGGCTGTTCAAGGGAACAAAGCAAGCAAGTAATCCTTTCGGCCCCGAAAGAGTCGGAGACTATTGTCTCGAGAAAATCGACAGCAACGGATACGCGTTTGACGAACACCAGCTACGACAGTGGATCGATACCGGAGAAACTCGCGCGTTCGAAGAGGGGCGCGTGTTTCCACCCCCTGCCACAAAAGCAGCAACAAGAGCAGACCTCGGGGGAGCAAGAAGGCTTTTTTCGCGATGTAAAAGAAAAAGGAGGGTAAACAGGACGCTGAAGATGAAGAAAGAAACGAGGAAGCTGCAGGAGAAAAGAAAAAGATTATATTGTGGATCTAATCTGGGGACAATTAGTAAATATTACACATCTGCAGTGGCTATTAATAAGGATCACAAATCTACTAAGCTAGTGACTGACAGTTGTGACGAGAAGACAGATACTCAATTTCTCAATTAGAAATTGTTAAATTTATTCATTTGGCTTGTACTTGGCTACCATCCGATAAAACTCACATATGTAAATTTGAGAATTTTTACATTTCATACTCTCAACTTTGATATTTTTACACTTCTCAAATTCCTGAACTTCCAAATCGAATTTCTAAATTTGGATCTCCAAATTTCTTTATTGCTGACTTTTCTAATTTTCTAGCTTCCAAACTTCCAAACTTTGATTCCTCTTAACTGGTACCATTACCTTAGTTCTAGCTTTAAAAATATTTCCAAAACATGGTACTTCGACAAAAGTGAACTGAAACCACTCATCAAGGACAACTTGGAAGATGGAAAAGAACATGATCTGAGTTCTTAAAAGAAATCAAACTGTACAACAAAATATTGTAACAGAACTTATAGGAAAATTATTAAGCGTCTAATAACTCAAAAGTTAATACAACGTTAAACGCCTACATAAAAAATAATATTTTCCAGTTTGTATATGATTATATTAACAGTGTTGAGTCGAAGTGACCTTGCATTCGAGGCTTAATAAAGTATTCATCTTCCAAAGGTTAATGCTCGGGAATCAGTAACGATGCACCAATAAGAGTATTTTTTTTTAATTGAAACTTTGCATCAATCGGTAATAATGGCTCCTTGTTACCACTAACGCCGCTTCATAAGCATTATAGTGCCCGCAACACTAATGAGCCACTCGAAAACAACACGGGAGTTATGCAAATCCTTTCATTGTTTCTCCTCGTTAATCTATCTGATTACATAGTAACGTGAACATAAACATCAATTCGAACAAAAAGTTGCAGATATTCCTGAATTGTTCATCGAATCAAGATTATGCGAACACGAACTTCGGCAAAGTTGACGTAACAGTCGATTTAATAACTAATGTAATATTTAATATACGAATATTGTTACGAATGTGCGAGTGTGGTTTAGCAAACTAAACCGGTTAAATGGCCGCTCCACGAGTTTAGTTACACAATTTGTTAAAGTGCTTTTCTTGAAATCTGCATTGGTTTTCATCGGAATGGAGAATTAATGTGTGTAGTAGTGTTTTGTCGTTCATTTTTCATCTCAAAGTACATATTACACGTAGGTTTAGTGTTAATGTGCGAAGGTTTATTTCCTTTACTGTATTCGTATTTGTGAATTGGAAACTGTTTCGCAGAATATCTCATGAAAAAGTTAGTAAGAAAAATGGACGATGCAGAGACATGTGCAAGAACAAGTGTATATAAAGGTAAAAAATTTGAGAAACCTAAATTTTTAAATTTGAAGATTTAAAAATTTAGAATATGAAAATACGGTTCCAGATTTAAAAATTACAAGTTAAAAAATTAATTAGAAAAATTGGAAAGTAACAAGTTTGAAAATTAATTACTGAAAGTGGTGACTTGGAGAATATTTCTAATTACATTTAATACATTTCCGATTTCATTCTAACACATTTGTAATTACCACATCGACATTTTCTAGTTACCAGAAATTACAAGTAATGCAATATGTAATGTAATGCAACATGTATACTTCCAGTTTCAATAGTTAAATAATTCCAGTTATTTATATTATCCTCAAAGATGTAAAATTGATATGAAATTATAAGAATCACAGATTTAACTAAATCAGTAACATGGAAGTGTTAAAAATGCTCATGCACGCGACGATCTTCGATGATTACAAGAAAAGTAATTATTCTAATTGATTCAAGGAATGCCTCGTTCGATCGTGTTTGCATTCTTTGAATATATTCGTACGAGTGCCTTTATCAGCTTCATTAATTTCTTAAACAAATTCTATGAATCTTTCGCTCGATACGTTCAAACAATTATTCGTAATACTCGAAGAATGCTGGAATTATTTCCAGCCATAAAATAATTCAAACAGTTGAAGTAGTTAAAAATTCTAGGCAATCAATCTGAATCTAAACTGATCAGTGTTCGAATCTTCGCAGCAAATTTGCAATGATCTAAAATATTTTATAGTTTATTTGAAAATTCAAACTTTTCTAATTTGGAGAATTTATTTTAGTGTTCAGAATTTGGAGAAGTTATTATGAAAAATCTTTATTCGAATAAGGAGTTATTTCGTTACTTATTATACCAGTAAGAATTTGAAATTTATAATATTGGAAAAATTAGTTTGCAAGAATTTCGTACTTTTAACAATCACCAAAATCACCACAAATTTCAAGAATTTCAAATTGCTCACTGTAAAATAAACTTGTGAATCTTGGTTCTAAATATTCTTGTAAGGAGAACGTTAAAAAATTGATCTGAAAGGAGTTTCATTATTTAACCGAGTGGTCGCAAGATCTTTCAATAATTCCATCGCAATTATCATATCATAACCATGACAGGGCACAGTTTCAATTTATTCCTCCATATACGTGAACGTTAGCCGCAGTCTTTCTCCTTCAACAAGGGGTCCCCGCCATAATGGGAAACACCATCATCCTAGATGGCAAAACACGTGGTTAAGGTTGCAATAATTACATCGGATTCCTGCCAACCACAATCTTTCCTACCGCCCGTTTCTAACTACCTATTCAACTACGGAACAATGACGAACATTCATTTTTCCTTGCTACGCGCTTTTTTCCCCTTTTTTTTTTTCATTTTCGCTTAATGTTCAGCTAGCCAACAATCTTTTCTCCCGGGACGCTGTACATTGTAAAAAGCGATTTGGTAATTTCATTTGCTAGAAAACGTACGAGCGTAAAACATTTGTTTCGCCAACAAAGACCGCGATGAAATTCGCGACAAAAACGTTTGCCACAAAAATTAAAGAGACGACGATTAAACTACCCTTTTTCTGCTTTTTCATTTTTGTTTACAATCAATGGTAGAGTAAAATAATAGAATCAAAGCAGAAGTTTCAATTGTACATTTATCAACGAATTGACAGTAGTGATTACAGTAATAATTATAATTATTATTATACGGTCATTTGTGAAAATTATGGACAATTATTATTATCAGCTTTGTTATATAAGTTTCATGAAATTTGCCGCTTCAGTAGTTAAGACAAAAATAATTGTGGTTCTTATAATTTCAAGCTAATATTTAGTTACATTTTAACGCAATATATTAAATTTTATAGCACAATTTTAAACACGAAAATCATTTCACTAACTTGTACTAATGATTTTGTTCTCGCTACTTACATTTATGTAACTGTAAAATTAAACATGCTTCTTTTTATGTCATTTTAAAAATAAGCACTTCTTTTTATGCAATTTTAAACACAAAGTGTAACGATAAAAATACGCAAACTGAAATAATTTTATTCCGTAAATTTGGAATATAGAACAACGAAAACATTTGATCTGTGGAATAAATCGTGAATTACTGTAACTCATAATTTATTAAAAGCTTATATGTCAATCGAGTAAATTAGCAATTAAAGCTTCGTTGATAATTTAGCAAAGAAAAAAATTCGATATTTTATGTACCATTCTAGATAAAAAGTTTAGTAAAAAAATTTCAAATATAAGATCCAAAAATTACTGCTGCATACTCAAATAATTTTTCTGTAAATACTCATTAATTAAGAGTTAATTATTTAAGCTTGAAAACTTAACTTCGAAAGTTGAAAGTGATATTTGATGATATCTTAAATAAGTGTCGTTAAAAAAATAGTTGCATGAAGTGGTTAATTTTGTCCCACCAGTTATAAAAATTGATTTCAATTAACCGAACAGCCGAACTTCTTGCGTAATAAAACCGGCTAGCAATGGCGTTAACAAGAACGTACTACGTTCCAATCGTTCCTCGAATCCCTTCGTTACCGGGATTCACAATTCTAATTAAGGGAGCGAGAATTCGAGCCAAATTAGAATTAGATTAGGCCTTTTTCGTCATCGGGTTACGGCAAACAACTTCGTGGAAGTAACGAACATGGTCCAATTGGAAGCTCGTGTTATCGGAAACCTCTTCTTTGTTCATTTTTTTTGCAAGCAGTTCGAGTTCGTCTCTCGATCTCGGACACGTTTCACGTGTTCGTACACGAACGAAAAATCAAAGGAAAATTTCATTGAAGTTCATTTGATCGTTCACTAAGTTAGCTGCATCGAACACGCTTTATTATCACGCTCCTTTTAAATTTAACTGGATGCAAATAATCGTATCTATACATCCCAGTTTTTACAATATGGAGGTAATTGAGAGATCAAATTTTCAATTTGCAACTAAAGATTGATACAATTAGAATTTGCTAATAGAAATTTAAAATTTTGCAGACTTTTTATTTTGTAAAATTTGAAGGTTTCAAAATATCACATTTGTAAATTTCTAAATTTTTAAACTTCCAAGTATTTTAATTTATATATTTCACTTCAAAACCGATTTTAACAAATTTCTAAATTTTTAAGCGTTCAGATTTTCATATTTAGAAATTTCGATCGATTCGATGAATTTCTGTATTTAACACAGAATATTCTATTCCGTATTTAAAAATTTAGAGACATGGTATTTTAGAATTTGGAAGTTCTAAAATTCGTACATTCTAAAGTACACAAATTTAGTGAGTATATTTATAGTAGAAAATACCACACTAAAATGTACTTCAGTCTATTATAACAGGGATCTTAAAAAAAGATGTCGATAAAAACTTAAATTTAATTAAAGTCTCTCACAAATGCACCTTCATATACTAGAACAATGAAATATAAATTCCAAAAATAATCTTTTGTTTGATAAAATTGCACGTCAATTTTCTACAAAAATTGTTCCACAAAATGATTACATCCTCTACTTCATAAAACAAGGTTATAAAAATGATGCTTGTACTATTTTAAAAATCAATGAAGTACGCTTTGAAACGAAAGAACAAGGATTCAGAAACCTTCCCTTGGTAACGCAAATATCGGATAATCTCAGTTAATCGTTTAGTTAAAGAGAATGTATTTACATTTTCCAGATAACAGCGACGCTTCTGCTTCAGGATTAAGAGCAACGTCTACGATTTATAGACAGATAACGAAGCTTCGTCTTCGCGGCGATGGAGAATTTCTTTCTGTTGCGTAATCATTGAAACCAGAACGCCAACGCGTAATAACGACTTAATTTTATCACTTAAAACCTTCAAAACCTGAATCGTTATTTAAGCAGCATAACTTATACCAAATTTAACGTAATGTCACGAGCTATTAACCCATTAACCAAACAGCAACTGCTAGGTCAATTGTGACCCAATCCTTAAACTACTGTTTGTAGTATTCAAATAAGTTTCGTATTTAATAAAAAAAGAGCTGTATGTTTAATACAAGTGGAGTTATACATTCAATACAAATAGAGCTGCCTATACTAAAATAATAAAACAATAATGAAATACTTGCAATTTCACAATAATTTTACATAAGTCATTTTGCAGATCTGAAGCTCCATCTTCTTGCAACCTCCCAAAATTAAAAAAAAAGAACTGGGTTAAAGATTTTCACCGATTATGATTATCCATATCTTGAAAAGCAATTCCCTCGTGACAATTCCACAAACGTGAACATTTTCACAAATTAGTTCATTCGAGAGACAAGTTTTCTCCCCGAGATTTCAAATGTTCCCACGTTACCGCGCCTTTTTAATTAGCCTAAAAACCGTGATTAACCAAAAAGCTCCGAATCCGAAGTGATCGCACAATGATGGTCCAGATTTCGAACTGAAAAACGGAGGTCATTCGTTCTTTTTTTTTTCTCTTACGATGCGACGAATCGAACTCGATGTAAACCTCCGTGTGACCTCCACGAATCGAAAGACCTCGTTTTAGAGAAAATCAATTTCTCTAAATTAATTGATCTTGCTAAGTGAATTGATATATGAATAAACATATGCTAAAACTGATATGTGAATCAACGTATGCTAAAACTAATATGTGACCAAACATATGCTAAAACTAACATGTGAGCAAACATATCCTAAAACTAACATGTGAATAAATATGCTACAGATGAAATTTTGATAGATCTCTGTTTGAAATAAAAGAATTTTGGTTTAAAATATTTATTAACACATGTAACAAAACGAATATCGTTTTCTGGGACATATATTCGATAAATTTGTACGACACCCCGTATAAAATCATATGCAGGTCGAGAGTGAGAGAGATAGAAACGAAGCTAACGAGAATTTTAATTGGAATGCAGAGATCTAACTGAATATTTCGACAAGACCACCAATACGAATGGAAACATTTCATCGAACGACTGGAACTTTTAATTAAGTCGCCAGCTAGGAACACGTTAAATATCAAAGTAGATCCTTCAGAGTTAAGACAAACCTTCCGACATGGTTTCGCGATCTTTTCATTGAAGATCGTTCCAGGCGTTGCTTACAAATCTGTACTTAATTGGAACTAGTTCGCGATGTATGTGAAGAGTAATCTCTCACGGAGTATTCGAACCGATGTGAAGGGACTTTAAATATCATCGTGAACGAGTTTGCGTGATTTTATTTGAATAATTTAATACGCTTCGAAATAGTACATTCAAGACCAAATTTTATGGGTCACCAGCAATGGGTAGCAAGTCAGATGTAGGTTACGATTCAAAATTTGGTCATTTTCAAATTTAGAAAGTTCAAGTTTGCAAATTTAGAAATTTCAAATATTGAAATCTAGAAATTTCAAATCTTAAATTTCCAATCTTATGAATTCAGATCTTTAAATTTAGAAATCAAAAAGGTCCCCAACACTTCACCAACATTCGCACATGTAGCATCACACATACAAAAAATATGTAGTCACATGTGTAATGTCAGATGAAGTTAACAAGATACACAATCCTTTGACAGATCACTCATTCATCAGTTTTAAAAATACCACTCCACGAATATAAGCACTGTTCCATATTTGGTCTTCTCTAACCATAATAATCGCAAAACTTCATCTCATTAATTTTCGAAAAAACCACTTTATTACAATTTTTCTCTGGTATCTCACAAGCATTCGCTCTATGATCAGTGCGTATCTACCAACCCAGACATTAGAATAATTACAACTTTTCGAGATCGGTAGGGTACTCAATTACCCTTGCATGCGTCCTAGAGTTGATATGTAATTAGCGTTTCAGTATGTCTTGCAACAAATGCCCATTTTGACAGTGATAACCAACCTGGCAATATCGTAACCACGATCTCTTCTTTTTCGAATATTTGAACACACGAGACCTTGGCGCGTTCACTGCCACGCGAAATTTACGATTTCCGGTTAGAAGTTCGAAAATAGGTCAGAACGTTGCATCGTAACGTTTAGTTACAAAAAAGTGCGTACCGCTTTGAATTATGCATGCTCCGTGTGTCTTCGCATTGGATTTGTTTTAAACGCGAACCCGTTCAAACGTAGCTGTTCTTTCTGCAAAGTTCTTCTCCGAAAAGCCACAGCCACTAAATCATTCCATGTACAACATAGATTAATAGGATAACGGTAAGCCAACGTAGATTAACCGATCAACAACGGTAAAGATACTATCGACATCCATATTGATATTTAACGACGTATCGATAATATCATCAAGATATCGTAAAGGTTAATGAAACACACTGCAAATTCTGTAGTTTAAAGGTACTTTTCACACTGCAGACTGACATTTTTGTTGCTCTTTGATGTTAACTTAACTTCAATCAAGTATACTTAATAAAATTGTGTACCAAGTTGCTGTAAATTTTATCAATCAATTTTAATAAAATACACTAAATCAAGTTAGTACGCTACTAGTATGTACAGTGCACCTTTGGCACTTTCACAATTGGGTCCATTTCGAAAATGGACTTCACTATACGTCGGTATATGCCCAATGCAGTATCGATACAAAAGAAACTACCTTCAATATGCACTTTGATTTTTGAGTACTTATTCAAAAGTTTCTGTTCCATCACACCGGGTACAACATCACAATCTCTCAATTATAAAAATGAACGTGCAGCGACAGTCATGAAAATGAACATACAGCTTCAGTCATGAACATGAATTATCAGCTTCAGTGACAAAAATGAACGTATAGCTTCAGTGACAAAAATGAACGCACAGCTTCAATCATGAAAATGAACATACAGCTTCAGTCATGAAAGTGATATACAGCTTCAGTCATGAACACGATCGTACAGCTTCAGTGACAAAAAAGAACATACAGCTTCAGTGACAAAAATGAACGCACAGCTTCAATCATGAAAGTGATATACAGCTTCAGTCATGAAAATGAACATACAGCTTCAGTGACCAAAATGAACATACAGCTTCAGTGACCAAAATGAACGTATACCTTCAGTGACAAAAATGAACGTATAGCTTCAATGACAAAAATGAACGTATAGTTTCAGTCATAAAAATGAACGTACAACTTCAGTGACAAAAATGAACATACAGCGTCAGTGACCAAAATGAACATACAACTTCAGTGACCAAAATGAACGTATAGCTTCAATGACAAAAATGAATGTACAGCTTCAGTCATAAAAATGAACGTACAGCTTCAGTGACAAAAATGAACGTACAGCTTCAGTCATGAAAAAGAACGAACAGCTTCAATGATAAAAATAAACGTACAGCTGAGTGACAGCAGCTGTTAAAAGGTCGATTCAACGCACACAATTTTCGTTGAAACTTAAGTAAGAGCTCCGACGATCAGATGATAGACGTAATAGATTCCGCGGCAGAAGCTGGTACGTGACAAACGTTGACATATCTTGTTCTTCGATCAGACCACAGACGTACACGCAAGAAACGGTGGTTCAACGCATTAAACACATCACTAATAACCTCATGTGCCACTAATAATAAGAAAGTGACGTCGAAACGGTGCAAATAAAAAGCGTATCAGCAATCTGGGACGTATCACGGGACACGTTTACGGGTTCACGAGTGACAACACGTACCTGTACACCTCCATCGCGTGGTTCCATCAGATTCGTCCGGTAGATAAAGAAACGTATAGCGAGCGAGGACGTCCGGCAAAATGTGGACGACGTTCGGGAACGTGGCCGTGGTTCGTAATCGTGCAACAAAGGGCCTCGAGAAGCAAACTAGCGAGTTCTAATCCACGAACGAGCCACCTCCCGAGCTCGATGGAGCAGTGTGTCGAGGAGGAGAGCGAACGTGTGGCTGCTCCAATAGGCTCGTCTGACCTGCCTCAAAATCAAGTATGGCCAGCGTGCGTGAAACATGCGCGCGAGCGAGAACACAGGGGACGGTTTCGTCGGGAGATCACGTTTTCGAGGGTTGGCAGACGTTCTTTCTCGGTTAAAATGCGAAACCGGTATACACGCACACGGATAATCTGGCTGAGTGTGCATACTCCGTAGCAAAGGAAGAAGGGGAGGCCAAGGTAAAGGAGGGTCGGGAGAGACTAGCTGGAGAAGAGGTTTAGATTATGGTAGCTTTCGGGGTTCCCATCGCTAAGCACGTGTATTGCCGGTAAACTCGATTCGATTGGTTAGAAACGACCGAGTGCGGGCGCGCAAACGACAAATCGACGAGGGACCTCGAAACAAGGCTGATCGTCAACGGTCGCAAATAACGAGCACACCGATGTAACACGCGAAATCGTACTACCGTTTGCTTAGCTTGTCCTTAGGGACAACTGACCTACCCTAAAATCAACTTCAACAATGGTCCGGCAAACCACCGTTCAATGCCGTGATCTGCCCCTACCTTTATTAACACGAACCACCGACTGAAATTACTGCTCTCAGATTATAACATATTTGTACCGATATCTCTTGTGATGTACTTTATTACCACAAGTTATCGGTTATAATTAATACCAGTTATTACGCAGTTCAAAACATGTGACTTCTGTGAAAATCATGAGGCTTTGTTATGTTCTGGAGGATTTGATCGAAGTCTGTATTTTTAATGATACTGTATAGTTTATGATCTTTTTGTTCATTAAAAGTCGAAGTTAGACTTTCTTTGTCATACCTCAGTGGTGGGTCACTAGAATATATCAGCATCCGACCCATGGGTCACTTTGACATATAAGAGCAGCATCGATGACCCACCGCTGTGTTGCGCTGTTCTGACCATATTAATAATCAAAACCTGTTTTTAATTACTGAATTTAAACATCTTCTCTTTGTAATATGTACAAAATTAATTTTCCAGGAATCAAAAGCTGACACTATTGATAGAACAAAAATTGAAGCCTTGACTCATGAAAACCAACAGCTTATGGGTAATGGAATAGCAATTACTTGTAGCTACTTGTCAATAGATATAATAAAAAGGAAGGCAATTCACACAGAAAGATAGAGAAAGAACCTTGTGTAAAAGTATTCTGACCATGAAAGGATAGAAAACAGTGAAATCAATATCTGTTTCGAAGAATATTTTGCAACACTTCCTATGATGCATCCTTTGTAATTAAAAGTCATCCCGTATACGGTTGATGAAAATCGATATTAGATGAAGTCATCCGAATTCTTCGTACACATGTGCCGTCATCCCCGTCGTCATCGTTTTTGTTACCGCTATTGTTGGGATCGTTATCCTCATAATTATCAGCATTGTAATCGGTGTCTTCATTGTTACTCCGTTCGTGGCAGTGATCACCTTCGTCGGTTTCACTATCATCGTAGCTGCTTTTCCCGCCATATTCCACAGTTACGTCGTACTCGTTATCCCCCGTCAGCATCGCTATTGTTCTAATCATTACTCTCTTGTAGCTTAGACTTTATTATAATCCATTATACCGTTCGTCATTCCCGACGTTATCGCCTCATTGTAAACCGTATATCTCGCCTCTGTGTTACTCGTAATCGCCACCTTCACAGTAATCATTTTCATTCTTGTTTTTTTTTTTTTTTTTTTTTTATCAATCTTTCTGTACCGTTGTAACCGTTATGTGCTATCAGATGCAATTCTGAAGGATCAACTACCTCGTAAATTTTGCGATGATAGCAATAAAACTATCAAATCGGTTTTAAATTTTAACGCTTTGAAAGGTGACTGACATTCATCAGTTTAATAGAAGTAAACAATTGTATTAATGCAATTAATACAAAAAATATTTTTTGACTGAATCTACAGAATTATACAGGGTGTCCCACAATAAGTGTAAGAGCCGAAAAGGGGAGGTAGGTGGGGCTATTCTGAACAGCTTTTTCCTTTGCCAAAATATTGGTTGAGGCTCCATTTTCGAAAATGAAAAAATGTAAGAATTGAACAAAAATAAAAATTTGGATATTAATAAATGGTCAAGTTTAAATATGTGTCTTGATGCAAAGCCTACGTTGCAGCCGAATGTACATGTCCAAAAGTAGGTGACTGGTTGGCTCAGTTTTACGGCTGAATAAGCCGCCTGCCAGCGTATCAAGCCGGATTCACATTCACACGCAGATGCCGCGAAAATGACCTTCCGGCCCCCGCACGTATTTCGTGGCCATACAAATCACGTCATTCACCGGACCAACGATGTCTACACCGGCGACCACACTGAATTTCTGGCCTAACTGGGACCCGTGCAAGAAAGGAAGGTATTTTTTCGGGAACCTACCGGCTGATTCTCGTTTCCGTTTCGACACTACAGGCTCTTATAGCCAGGGAATAAATTTTTTTGCAACGCGCACTGAGACTCGATTTCGTCATCAAAATTGATTCAAATCAACTTACATCATTGCAAAAACCGAATACTTTCGCTGATTTGGAAAGTTCATCTTTCCAATCGTCTCATCCTTTTTCAATTTACCAAAAAGAAACAAGATTACCAGTTTCTTATTTCAAAAAACAAATTTCTTCGTGCAATAATAATCTTCTTTCATATAACACCTCCCACGTAACTAATGAACTCTGTGAAATCTGTCAGGTTACACGATAGACAATACCTTTCATCGACACAATAGCAAAACATTCTTCGTTTCCATCCCTTCGAAGGACCTCGACTTTCTATAAAAAGAATACTTTCCACGTGACAAAATAACCCCATACATTTCTAAGTTCTGCGTCACGAGGTAACATTATCACCCAAGTATGTATCTCCGACATGAATACTGTCGAACCTTTTTTTGCGGCTCCATTTTATCCATAAAATTCGCCAAGCAAAAAGCAACGTGACACGTCCCGAATCCCTGATACGACATTTATAAAGCACCCTATACATCACACGTTTAAACGCGATGTTATTCGAATAAATAAATGTACGAGACTGAATAATCATTTCGTCGTTCCATCTTGACGGTGGATATGTAATAAGATCCTAAAAATTTCTGATCTGGATGCCTTTAACCCTTTCGCTGCTACGAAAATACCGTGAGCAAATTTCCAATTTTCAAACCGTTTCAAATTTGATGAACGATTAAATGATGGTAGATACATTTCGACAGATTATTAATTATGATATTGAAAATTTAGTCGTTTACGTGAACATTTAGTGATGTCAACCTATGAGTTGTCGCGGGAAGACCCAGGTGTTTTCGTAAGTTTGAAAAATAACTTGTATTCCGTATCGCTATATATTTATTATAACAATACCTCAAAGACATTATCCATATATTGAGAATCATTTTATTATTATCAATTTATCGATAACGTTATTAATAGCAGCTCTATGATGACCTACACAATATTCAAACGTGTATAATATCGAGAACCTTCCAGCAATGCAATGCTGTTATATACTTACGTGTCTAGTATTTCTCAAGAGCGATATTTTGTAAAACATTCACCCTGAAGTGCAACCCGACAGTATATCTCGTAAACTCTGCCCGCCATTTTCACGGTTACGAAGTTGCTAAAAAATGCCAGGTAAAAAGCAAAACTGGTTCGACAGATAGTACTAGAACGGTAACAAGAAAAAAATGCGTAAAAATGAAAAAGTAACGCGGCTTAATAAAAATTCGAGCAAAACGTAAATCTACGTGGCCGTCGTAGGAAGTCGGAATGGAAGAACGTAAATTACGTGGCTCGTCCTTCAAGTTAAGATGCATCTAAATATTCGTCGATTACGAATATAGGCAAATTACTGGACGTTTAAAAATCTGACTGTTTAGAAATAGTCATTTCTTACGCGTATACAATAATATTCACGTAAGGCGTGGATTACTGTATTCGACGAAGTCTCTAGTTTCCTGATTGAATCGGTTCTGAAGTATGTGACCATTTTCACAAAAATTATAGGGACGATTCTAATCCGATTGATCTGAAAAAACGTGGCCCATCCGTTAAGTGTTAAAATACCAATGGACTCAGTTCTGATACGCACTCCATGTTCGCAGCGAAAGGATTAAATAATTGATTTACCTACACTTGTACCATTATTCGGTACAAGAGAACAGAAATGCTAACGAAATGTCGAAATAAATGTCGCAACGCGGGAAGAACGTGTTAAAAGTAAAACAGGTTTGTTGGATTTCTGTAAAGGTGGATTAAGTCAGAAATTATTAGACCTTACCACGTACCACCATCTTTTTCAAAGGTTCTGGGACGGCTTCGTTGAAATCGATAGCAACGCGCGCACCAAACGCGTTTAGGTTCTGCGTCGTCGTCGTCGACGTCGTCGTTGTCGTTGACGACGTCGGTGCTGACGAACGAGTTCGTTAATAAGCTCGCCGATGTATCAATTAATAAATTGGCTGTCATCTAACGTAGCATTACCTCTTTCTGTAACATAAAAAACATGTCTTCTGTTAATATTATTCTCCTTTACATCTACGCTTTTAATGGTTACATTATTTAAAAAATACGAACAATAAGCGATTCCAAGTATTTCTTTTTCCCACCCTATTGTAAATATTCTAAATAAAATAATTTACTAAAAAAAATTCGTGCTCTGTCTACAATTTCGTAATTATCGAAATTGTTCAAAGTATCTTTCTTAACTACAATTTTGTTTTATTTCGTATTTGATGAAATTGTTCAAACTATTTATTTTTCTTAACTAAAATATGTTATTTCAGAAACCAAGAACTGGTAAACTAGAAAAGGAATAAATGAAAATTATTTTGTGAACTACTCGTGTTTAATACCGAAAATAATATATATTCTAGATCAAAGAAATTTGTTCGTGTGTTCTCATACTGAACTATTTCATGTTATTCAAATTACAACTTATTAGAAATATCTATGTTCTAAGTCTAAAAGCAAAGAAACTCCGCAGTAACACCATGAAGCCTGTTCCTGACGCGCGTAACCCCTGAAAAAATCAATAAAAACCAACATCCCTATTCAAGAACCAACTTCCGAAAGTATAAAGAAACGTTTGATCGCGTTTAAAAAAGAAGAATCAAGCTCCATTCATGGTGAATCAAAATCGATCTCGTTCCAGTTCCTGAAGCCAGTGAACGAAGACGCAATTCGGGCCATATCGAAGTCGACCAAGGCAAAGAACATCGATATGTCGACCATGATACGAGATAATAGGGCAACAGGGCCATGGCAGGGGTGTGAGCTACGACAAGGAAGGGTGGAACGAGTGATGATAAGGGAATTAGAAATTTGGTGAAATAGGGAGTTGGAAACTTGGGGATCTGATGTGGAAAGTTTGGAGATGAGGATATTTGAAGAGGTGGAAATTTGAAGAGGTGGAAATTTGAAGAGGTAGAAATTTGAAGAGGTGGATATTTGAAGAGATGGAAATTTGAGAAGGTGGAAATTGGAAGAGGTGAAAACTTGAAGAGGTAGAAATTTGAAGAGGTGGATATTTGAAGAGATGGAAATTTGAAATTTAGGGATTTGAGAAATTGGAATTTGGGAATTTGGGGTTTGGGAGATTGGGGGTTGAGAAATTAGGGGTTGAGAAATTGGGATTTGGGAAATTTGGGTTTGAGAAATTGGGGTTTGGATAATTGGGGGTTGGGCAATTGGGGTTTGAGAAATTGGTATTTAAGAATTTGGGATTTGGGAGATTGGGGGGTTGAGAAATTGGGATTTGGGAAATTAGGGGTTGAGAAATTGGGGATTTGGAAAATTGGGGATTCGGAAAATTGGGATTTGGGAAATGGGGATTTGAGAAATTGGGATTCGGGAAATTGGGATTTGAGAAATTAAGACTTGGGAAATTAGGATTTGGCCGATTGGGGTTTCAGAAATTGGGATTTTTGGGAAATTGAGATTTGGGAAATTGGGATTTGTGTAATTGGGAGTGGAGAAATTGGGATTTGGAAAATTAGATCTGGTGAAATTGGGATTTGAAAATTTAGAAATTTAGCAATTCAGAAACCTAGGAATTTAGAGATTTAAGAATTTGGGGTGATAGATATTAACGAACTTCAAAATTTAGAAATTTAGAAGTCGAGAAATTGAAAACTTGAGAAATTGTGAAATCGTCAAATTGACAAATTGATAATTTAAAAAATTCATAAATGTAAGATCCCAACGCATAAAGAAAGAAGAACAAATCTCCATATCGAACGAAAATCGATCTCGTTCCAGTTCCCGAAGGCAAAGTGTTCGAGTAAAGGTTGATTCGGGCCTCGGCAGAAAACTGATCTTGCGCCACATCGAGCTCGAGCAAGGCGAAGAACATCGATATGTCGAGGTTGATACGAGATGGTAGGGCAACAGAGGCATGGCGGGCAGGGTGAGCTTGGACAGGGCAAGGTAGAACGGGTGGATGAGAATCAGTTGGTTGAGGGGGTGTATTACATCGAGGGGGATAAGGAGCGGCACATATCGACCAGGCTACGAACGGGCGCCAGTCGAGGACGGGGGTCAAGGTCGTCGAATCTACCACGCCTGCCTCCGACGCCCAACAACGACGCCGAGCGTCGTCCGACCCTCAACGATGTTTCTCTCTCTCTCTCCTTTTTTACTTTTCTCTTATTTTCTTTTCTATCCGTGTCGTTCACATGTTCTCCGTTCGATCGAATTGGACCCTTTTGCAAGTTTAAACTAAATTGGGTACTGTTGTTACGTTCAATAAAATCGACTTAGGGACCGTTTATGATAGTAAGCCTAGTGGCAAAGACCAGTAGATAGTTGAATTTTTGCGTTTCTTACTTTGCCTGTACTAGGTCTATTGTTAGAAAGAAAATTGTTCTTTTCCTTTCTTGCCCACTTTTTATAACAAGGTTTGATAAATTGGGGACTTGACAATGTGGAGTTTGAGAAGTTGGGGTTTGAAAGTTTGGGGTTTGAGAAATTGGGGTTTGAAAATTTGGGGATTTGATCATTTGGAATTTGAGAAGTTGAGATTTGAAAGTTTGGATATCTAAGAATATGGAGTTTGTGAAATTGAAGTTCGCAAATTTGGGGTTTGTAAAATTGGGGATTTGAGAGTGTGGTATGATAAAATATATTTGTTGCACCATACATTCATATATCATATCATGGCATACATACAGTCCTCATACGATACACATATGGTTAAAAAGTTACCGTAACTTAAAAGTTAAGTACAGTAAAATCTTACATACAGTAAAATACCACATACAGTATGACTCCGGGCCTCTTTTATCCCAGACAAGTAATTTAGCCCCACCATCATTTAATTCAAACCTATTGTCACTAAAAGAAAAACTATTACTTCACTGTAGTTAAAAAATCAGTCCATAAAGAACGTAACTTGTCACATTTCCAATAAAATTACGGTAAGTTATTTAACGGAGGAGGAAAAAGGAATATCGTGTCATTTACCGAGCATACGTTGTTAATAAACCGTATTATCGCTCTGCGTGCTAGACACGGCTATTTCTGCGGTGACAATCGACGTGTTATAAAAGTTCCTAACCGCGGTAGTTATATTTTCGAGCGAACTACGTACAACACGGTCCCGCAAAGCGGCGTAGAAACAATAAGGCCATAACTACAAACCTGCAAGAGAACAAACATAATGGAATTGTGACTTTAATCGCGAACGTACTATTGAGCTTTTTCCTAGCGCTAGAAATGCTCGAACAAAATGTTCTCAAGGCTCGTTCGAGTCGGTTGAATGGTGGTCCAGCAACCCTTATGTTTTCTCTTCTATTGGCAATGACGTAGCGCTCATAGGAACGGCTTGAGCATATCTGTATTAACCGAGAAGAATGGACGTCCTTCCAACGGTGGCTTACTCTTTGACGAGCAACGGTTGACGCTTTTTATTCAACCAACGTCGCGATTATTTCGAAAAAATTCTTCGAACCAGTACTCCCGTCGTTGTACAACGGAACCAGCTTCTCTTATGTTATTCGCGTTTCGGTCGGTGCGATGATTATGATAATTAGTAAGGTTAATTGGATCGAGTTGGGGGGAGGTTATTGAAAAAAATTGTTTAGAGATATTTTGAGGTGAAATGTGGGGTGAGTATTGGATGATCGATTGTGATTACAGATTTTGGAAGTTGAAGAACTGAAATTTGGTAAATTGGAGATTTGGAGATTTGAAGACTTAGAGACATTAGGAATTTAGAAATTTAGAAATTGAGGAACATAGAACTTTAAAACCAAAAAATTGTAAGTCCCCATATTTCTAAATATCGAAACAGAAAAATTGCCCATCAATGATCACAACACTTGCAAGAACATTAATTTATAATAGGCACAGTTGTCCATTTCTAAAATGACACACACAGGCTTTGCTTCTACACGACATACATATAGATCTACATTTGAAGATTAAACTCTGTCCTACACATTTGTATGTCCATTTCCATTGTGGCTCTTAATAGGTTACCATTCAAGTATAATATTACATTTAATTTCGTTTATTCGATACTCGTGGCCTTAAAGTCGGTCATGGTTAATGGTATTCGTGATACGAATACGGTTTGTGTATATTTCAATTAATATACAGAGGAGTATTCATTCACTTTCTCCGTACACTTTCCATAAGTTTCATAGCATGCAAGCTTGTTACGTGAACTATAAACATCAGAGACCCTCACTCAAGGTGTCGTAATTTTATGTACACTATTTTATTCATCCTCAATTACCACATTTTAAATTTATTTTTATATATTGTATTAGTTTACGTTATTTCCTTAAATTATTTCTTGATGCATGAAATCTGTTTCGAATTAAAAGGTGGGACCAGTTACGTATTTTTGGGACGTAGTGATTTGGGGATATAACGATTTGGGGACGTAGCGATATGGGGATATACTGATTTGAGGGTGTAGGGATTTGGGGATATAGCGATTTGGGTATGTAAGAATTTGGGGATATACCGATTTGGATATGTAAGAATTTGGGAATGAAGGGAATTGGGGATGTAGGAATTTGGGGATGTAGGAATTTGGGGATGTAGAGATTTGGGGATGTAGAGATTTCGGAATGTAGAGATTTGGGGATATACCGATTTGGGGATATACCGATCTGGCGATGTAGGAATTTGGGGATGTGCCGATTTGGAGATATACCAATTTGGGGACGTAGGAATTTGGGGATATAGCGATTTGGGTATGTAAGAATTTGGGGATGTAGAGATTTGGAAATGTAGGTATTCGGAAATATAAAAATTCGAGAACGCAGAAATTCGGAAGTGTAGAGATTCGGAAATATAGGGATTCTGACCAATTAAACCGTAGCTCTTCTACGTCAACCTCTTCACACCCCAACCCATGAGTTGACAACAGTACATTCACCTGCATTTTTGTACTTCTTCATTTACGACATAAAAAATACAATCGTAAAGTATAAAGACACCGATCAATGTTTTCTCATCACATCGAATATTTACTACACCACTGTACAAGAAAAATGAAAATCCAAGAAAAATTAATGAAAATTTTTGGTTTAATAAAATGTACCTTGTAAGACATCTTTAATTGTACTGATAGAGAATATCGAATGAATTTCATCGTCGTTGTTAAATAATTTTTTTGTTCTTATGTTTGATACGCAATTAAATGCAATAAAAAATAATTGTTCTGGTCGAGCAATTAGGCAGTGGAAAATTTATGCAATTATAATCTTCTGTATTTGAATGCAACTAGATAGTAAATCCCTCAACGTAATTGGTTGTAATTAGTACTTGGTCGGTTCATCCTTTACACTGAATCGATAAGATGGGCGCAGTAATTAAAAAATTATTATCCAATTAAATATTCCGCGAATTTCTCTGCTACATTAATCCTTGGAATTTGCACTTTCTGATAATGTGTAACGGAACAATTTATCGCTATTTAACTGAACAGAACGACAACTTACATTGTCTGGAATTAATTTTTTAATTCATTCATTATGAGCATTGAATATTTTTGAATAACCAGAATTCGTCAATTGTTTTATTTATTTCTGCGATATAAATTTTATTGTTTCGAGTGGGCATTATTTGAATAATTTTATACTTTTATACTTTCGTTTCAATAAAATTATTGTATTAATTATTTATATACAATTTCAATTATTCAATCACACTTGCAACAGCACATAATTTAGAATGAATAATGATTTACACCAGTTACTATCAATTAAGTCAGAACATCTAAATCAGAACAACATAAATCATCTAAATAAGTAAATTAAAAATCACCGTAAATTTAGAATCATCTAAATCAGAATAACATAAATAAATTATCACATAAGCAAATTAATAACATCAGTAAATTAAAACTTGTGTTTTAATTTGAAAAAAATGATCATAACTATGAAGGTTTACTCTTTCTCGTCGAATTGTTTCACCGAATGAAATTCCCATAACAAGGATCCCCAGCGGTCATATAACAAGCAATGTGTTAATAGGAGAAGAATCTGGAATAGCCGTTTAGTCGGCAGTCGTCGAATTAGTAAAATTTTTCATTCGTCCAAGAGCCGCTTCTCGGCGACATGCCGGCCCGTGCTGGTATTAGTTATCAGCGGCTCGTGGCACCGCTGAAAACCACTATCGAGATGGATAAAGCTGCCGACTCTACTTTCAAAGCGAAAGAGGATGCCACTAATTAAATTCTTGAACATTGGCGCCTCGAGGAACGTGCGCGTATGGCCAGTCAGCCATGCCACGTCTCAGGAAGCTCGTTAACGAAGCCCAGGTTTCGTCGATCATCAACGTCCTACTGGATTTCAACCCTTTAACTTATGATTTTGTCGGTAGGTAAGTTAGAGCGATTGTTGTAATGTTAAGATGGATAAAGAATGGACAGATGTTAGGGATATTTTAAATATGGTGATGGTTCAGTGGGTTGGAATTAGAATTAGTCAAAATTCAATGAGATGAAAGTATGACTTCTTTTGGATTTCAACTGTTGTGTGCGTCATGTGTGTGCGTCATGAAATTAATACAGCAAATTTCCAAATTTCCAAATACCAAATTCCAAAATCCCAAATTTCCAACATCCCAAATCCCAAAATTCCAAATTTCCAAAATACCAAATTCCAAAATCCCAAAACTAAATTCCCCAAATTCCAAAATCCCAAATTTCCAAGAACCCAAAATTCCAAAACCAAATTTTCCAAATTCCAAAATCCCAAATTTCCAAAATCCCAAATTCCAAAATTTGAAATTTAAAAATAATAATTCCACAAATCTCAATCGACTAAGTCATCGACTAAAAAGTCATTGTTAGTTGAACATCGATCAGATGTCATTAAATCCAAAATTTCCCAAAAGCATAAACGATTAAAGAACATTAATTAGAGAAAAACGTCTCATCGCCGATAATCGTTATCTGTAGCCAAAATGGAATTATAATAAAGTTTGATTAATAAAGTTTCCCTGAATAATATACCGCACATCGGTCGAGAAGTTTTAAAAGTAGACTCAAGTCTGTTCACAAAATTTTAGCATATTTGAATATATTATCTGGTAACTGCTTAACAGCGAGAAGATAACATAGAGTCGTAAATATTACAACGGTTAATTCGATCAGTTCGAGAAACCATTACAGTCACTTTCAGAATAAACGACTGGTATCATAACCTTCATAATTTTTCTCGTAACAATGTCTGCTTTCTTTCCGTTTGTTTCTTTATCGCTTAATTATTTGATTAATTAAATTCGTAGGGTCGATCATCGATGACCCTCGGTGGCAGTCAACCGGTCCTTGGACTAATTAAATACGGTTAATGTTATCTCGTTTGGAATCATTCTACACGAGGCGTCATGACGATGCTCGTGCAAATATTATTCCGAATAACATTTACTCGAAACGTATTGCCTAATCTCGGAGATGTAATTAAAATTTGATAATGTTCCTCCGTTTCGTAATAAGCCGCATCGATTCGTAATTAAGCAAGTCGAGCGCAATTCAACGAGCGAATCGTGTTTAACATCGGCCGTCTCAACGAACGCTGTTATGTAATTTTGAATAAAATTCAGACGTTTTGCGAGCCCGTGTTTCTTTCGTTTTTTCAAAGGCAAACTCCGCTCGCGGCCCGTGTTAATTACTCTTTTTTTTTTCTTTCTTTCTTTCTCGAACAACACCACTCGCATAATATGCGGCTCGAAAAGCACGGCATTCGCCAACCTGTTCGTCAGGTGCGTACGGCAGGAACAAGTAACCAACGAACCTGATGTAATTATTACGAACGCTCTAACAATAAGTACCAAGAAGAGAAGTTAGAAATGCGAACGTGATTGTGGCCTCTAATTATTAACGTACAGAGAAACATTTCTATTTCATCATTGCTTACACAACGTCTACCATCCGCGGTTAGGAAAATCGTTCCATAAAGGTACATTTACATGTTACGCACGATACGTATTTTCACCCGCTCTCGCTGCTTTTCGGCGAATTGAAAAATAAGAAACGGAGGTAACCGTGCGGAAGGATTGATTCGATATGCGTGCCGTGAATTTTACATGCGTGAGAAACACTCGCGTATATGGACATAGAATTCTATGTCTTTCGTATATGACTGTAACCGCGGATAATAATCTCTAGATCCCGAACACCTAGTAACTGAGTTCCTAAATCTCAAGTCCTTTGATACCAAATATCTAGATACCGAATTTCTAGATCGAAAATCCCTAGACTTCAAATTTCTATATCCCCAATTTCTATTTGTCCAAGTCCCTAGATCCCGAGTCCCTAGAAACGGAATCCCTGCATCCCCAATCCCTAGATCCTCAAACTGTAGATCCCCAATTCCTAAATCCCCAATTCCTAATTCCCCGATTCCTAATTCCCCGATTCCTAGATCCCCGATCCCTAGATACCCGATCCCCAGATCCCCAATCCCTAGATCCCCGATCCCTACATCCCGAATCCCTACATCCCAAATCTCTAGGTCCTGAGTCCCTAGATCCGAAATCTCTAAGTCCTGAGTCCCTGGATCCCAAATCCCTAGATACCGAATTCCCAGAACCCAAGTCGCTATTTTAAATACCCAAATCCAGAAAATTCGCATATTCCCAAATTTCCAGGTCTCCAAATTCCATAAGTCCACACACTAGTTCAAATTCCTAGATCCACAAATCTCTATGTCTCTAACTTTGTAGGACCCGAAATTCTTGAATCGGCTGATCCCTAGATTTTAGTATCCGTAGATCTCCAAATCTCAATCTAGCGAAATACTCATGTCCCCAAAATGTAGAATGTCCAAAAATCTCCAAAATAGTTGACTTCACTTATCGTTTCGTCCCTAGGGAAGCCATATTTGCTTTCGAGCGTACACTCGTTGAACGTATCTGCGGCAAAGCGATTCGGCGAAACGACGACTATCGCCGCGAACCTTGACCCACAATGTCCGCGTGGATGCGTCAGTTTTCTCTTCGTTCGCTCTCTCGAGGGAACCTGGCCCGATAAAAATCCTCTAACTCTGGCTTATCTTCATTGCGACGTTTTTCAAAACGTCAAACGAAACAACCATTCGATTCGATCGGTGATTATCGAACAGGTTGTTACATTCGGGAATGTCTCTCTGTCCTACTGTTATCGACGACTCGCTATTTTTTTCCTACTCTAAATGTTACGAGTGTATTTTTACAGCGTGCAACCAACGCGTTAAGTATTCTTTGGCTTTTGATCATTTTTCATGGATAAGATATTTTTATAAAAACGCATTCTTTATTTTGTGACTCAGGCTTTGCGTCGAGTATTACGGAGCACGAGAAAAAGAATCGTTTGAACTTCACTTTTAAGAAAATTCCGAGGATATTTTTAATTTACAAGTTACACCGCGAGGACATGTAAGTTAGCCAACAAACACATGGGGTTTCTAAGAACGAAATACCATCTCCTTGTGCCATCAGCTTTTTCGTGAATTCTATTCTCAAAATGCGACTCACTTGTCCTTCTACGAGGACATCGTGATTTGTAGAAATGGAAAGTAACGTGTTGCTGCGACTTTTACACTTCGAATGAACAAATTCACCGATTTTCCGCTTGACGGACGGTGTTGTATTTACTTAATTATTCGCGCGAATTAATTATTTCTTTCTCTATCTTGTAAGAAATCGATTAAGGGGACATTTAAGGAGATACAATTTTTGTAGGAGATACTATTTCACGAGAGATCTATTTATGTGTTTTATAGAAATTTTTGTACGTATTTCATGGATACGTGTATGTGATTTACACATTAATTTCTCCACTTCGTTTTCACCTTAACAGGTACACATTCGTTGCCGGTACTTCTAGTGTTAAATATAGTTCTAAGGATTTTATCCAGTCAATCAATCACCGTAACGCAACTTAGGTATCGATCAAATTCAACCTGTATAATTGTATCGATACAATATTTTGACAATAAACGCAACCTCTTTGACCGATCAGTTCAACCCTTATTAAATAAAAATTGACATTTTCTGAAATGTACATTATGACAATGTTGGTAGTCAGAAATGATACCGAAATAAACTGACTTGTTTCAAGTAATTTCAACAACGACGCTGGTTAATTGACGATTCACAAATGGTCGACAATTTAAATTGAACGTTGGTTTTTATTTTCAAAACGAGATCGATCGAGGGTGGTCCAATGTGCTTGGACCGATGCCACCGAACTTATAAAAATATCGTCCTCGCGTCACGAGTTCGCATCGCGATAGTTTGTCCATCAAAAGCTGTTCACGGCTAAATTGAATCATGGAAAATCGGGGAAAATACACATTGTACCACGCTGCTCTGTGTCATCTCTTTCTTTATTTTTGCCACTCTTTTGATTTATGTGATTGAGGTCATATGATCATTACATCACTATCCGCATTTTTATTGCGAGAGGAAATCAGGTAGAGATTTAGGGATAATTGCGATGGGGGATGATACGAATTTGGAGTGTATGTGTTATATGGGACTGATGTGTGTGAAGTTGCTGCTTAGATGTGCTGTTTTTGCAAATTAAAAATTCTGAATTTTCAAATTTCCAAATTTCTAAATTTCTAAATTTCTAAATTTCGAATTTCCAAATTCTGAATTTCTAAATTTCTAAATTTCCGAATTTCCAAATTTCAATCTCCAAAATTTCGAATTCCAAGATTCTAATTTTCAAATTTCCAAATTCCTAAATTCCAAATTTCAAAATTGCGAATTCCAAAAATTCCGAATTCCATAACCCCAATTCCAAAATTGCGAATTCCAAAAATTCCGAATTCCATAACCCCAATTCCAAAATTCCGAATTCCAAAATTCCGAATACCAAAATTTCGAATTCTAAAATTCCAAATTTCCAAATTTAGAAATCCAATATTGGAATTTCAATTCCAATTTCTGAAATCTCATTTGAAACTTATCAGCGTAGGAATACTTTGTAAAATATTACTGTATTTATTCGTGAAGTGAACATGTGGTGCCGTAACAACGATGAGGCTCGAACCCCGTATGTGTTACGTCATCGTTTCCATGGCCATTTGTCGTCACCAGTAACTTTCTAAACAAAACTATCTACACACTCTATACACCATGGTCGATTCCATTCGATTGCCACCCGGTTCGAAATTTACAAGTATGTACCTGTGTCCTGTTATCATACGGGACGAATCGATATCCCGAAACAACCAGACAGTCGATGCATCGTTTTTCAACGATATCGATAAAAGTTCGAAAAAGTAGTTATTTTCAGGGACATTTACAAATTCCTGATTTACCAATTTTTTATATTCCAATTTTCAATTTTAAATGTTTCCATTTTCAATTCTTTAATTCTTCAATTCTTTAATACTTCAATTCTTCAATTTTTCAATTTACAAATTCCCAAATGCCGAACCTATCTCAGCATTTGAACTTAACAAGGTGAAAAGTTCAAACTTAAAAAACTGCAAATTTGTAAGTTGAAATAATGTAAACCTTGAATTCCTAAATTCAAAATTATACAACGAAGTGCATAATTAGTAATTATAAATAATTATAATCATAACAATAATTAGTCATTATTATAAGTACTTCATTATATGGTATTATTAGTAGTAATTATCAGTAACTAGTAATTAGCTACTCTTTCATAATTAATAGTTACAGGTTGTTGAAGTATTTTATTAGTCAAATATTTAAATAAACAATTTACATAAATCGGCAATATTTAACACACGCAACCTTTTGTAACATTAAAATAAATTTTGATAAAATTAAAAACCATCTGTTCATAATAACCTATTCATAAATTAAATATTACCTTTTAATTTATACCTCTGTCACGTCAGTATTCTGAGAAACCGACAAAATTTAGATGCGGTGATTAACATTAAATTTTCGAGCGGAAAAATTTCTGATAATTTACGACGTTCAAAAATACACGTACAAAGTAGTATAATGAAAGAAATTCGGCTTGCATGAAGAACGAAAGTAAGAAAAATTAAAAATGCAAATCGATTGTGGGCGTACGATGCATGTCAATTAGTGATCGCTCGTTTAAAAAAAAAAAACCGTCGTCAGACTTTTTTTGGAACGGCCACGACATCTCGTATCCTGAAATAACATTTTGCAATACGATTGCATGATTTATTCGCTCGAGAATAAAATCGTAATATTAGGTTTCATTAATGCCACTATACACGTACCATCCGTTATGCAAAAGCTACGTTACCGTCCATTTCATGCATTCTAAATTTTTCAACCGAATTATATTTCTTCCTGTATATGCCGTGCAATTATTTTTCTGCTTCATAAAACGATTTACCACCTGCTATCTTGCAAAATTATCGAATTCCACACATTGAAATTTCCACACATGAAAATTTAATTAAAAAACCGTATCACATATGCAATTCAAGTTTTGCTAAATACTTTCTACGGTTCTAGTTTATATAGTTATTTATAATTATTTTAAGATAATGCAAACTTTGTTATAGTGAAGTTAGGTTAGGTTATAAGGCGGTTAGGTTAAGATAGATTATAACGAGGTTAGGTTAGTTTAGCTTATAACGAGATTAGGTTAGGTTAAGTTAGATTATGACGAAGTTAGGTTAGGTTAAGTTAGAACGAGGTTAGGTTAGGTTAGCTTATAACGAGATTAGGTTAGGTTAAGTTAGGTTATGACGAAGTTAGGTTAGGTTATAACGAGGTTAGGTCAGATTATAAAATAGTTTATAATTTTAATGGTTAAATATCTTCAGTGTTACTGCTGATAACTGGTAACGTTATCTAATAACGTAAACTAACAATTTGATTAAAAGAACAATTTACCGACTTCATCAAAGATATTCTAGTAGGCAAACATTTTTTGTTATTTCAGTATAAATTGTGTCGTAGTAATACTCGTGCTACGCGGTTAAAAGCAACCCGCAGAAACAAAAAACAGAGTGCTCTTACACCATCATAAATTCTCGTCGACTTTGGATTTAACGAGAAAATGGAACAAGCGAAGCTTTTGCAAACTGAAAAATAATAAAGAACGCGATGTACCTAAACGAGTAGCTAACGCACGTCCACGACAAACAGTAAATTGATGGCGGCAGAGGAATTGGAAACACGCCAAGGCGGATATCTAGAGTTTCTGATTCGAATCCGTGCCATCTACGATGCGTGTCGACAGAAGATTTCCTGCAGTTAAAAGTTCGATTCGATAGTTTCGATGCTTCCTCGTGAATCGAGTAATGTAATCACTTATTGAACACCTGATAGCTTGCCGACAACGATGCTTCGAACAGAATAAAAATTTAAAAATAATTAATAAAGAATAATCATAACAGTTTTATCTTCGATCATGACTTCTTGATCATGAGCTGATCATAAATCTCTTTGATCATGATTTGATCATTAATCTCCTTGATCATGACTTCGTTTGATCCTTTGGATAACAAAGTCTGCTAACTGAATGTCTGAGTCATACAGCGAATTGAATGTTAAATTCCTTTTAATTTCTCTGGAATAATTCTATCGTCTCTTTACATATTTTATTGCAACCACTGGATAGAAATTTCATTTTAATTAATGTTGCAAGCTGAGGTTGTGAAATTTTGCAATTTTGTAATGTACGACTAATATTTTATAATATGTGTCACAAGTGGTTATAGATATGGACATTACAGATATAAAATACTGAATATTCTTTGAAAATAGATAAAAACTTTCTCATCTCAATAGACAGATAATTATTTCTTCCACATAAAAAATTACGGCTTAAATGAAATTTATTATAAAACTGTTTACTGTTTAAAGTATCTGCAGAAAAATTGCTACGTACATTTTCTTCTCTAACAATCTGTATGTCTTCTCTATCTATATTATCTCCAACAATCTCCACTTTAATCAATTATAACAAAAAATTAAAACAACCAAAGCAATCAGTAGCACTTAAAATCCGATATATCAGGAGTCGAATGCTTCGAATGCCAAACGAGATTCGCTCCTTTCACGAATACCGGTTGAAATATTGAAAAAAATTTCGCTTTCCATTTTCGACGACACTTTTATACGATCCGACTATTTTAAGATGTCCTACTACAGAACTGGAACAACCGTTTGCATCTAATAGAATACTGATCGCGCCAGGTTGCGGTTCTTGAGCCTAATTTATTGATGCTCGCTGCGAATCAACAGGAAAAAAGTAAAAGAGCAAGCAGGACTGGTAGCCGAGACGACGAAAAATATTCACAGGACGCATAATAATGAACGTAACGCTTGATCATTATTGATTTTCAGTCATGATTCGCAAGTTTCGCCATTATAACGAGCTCGAACGTTGAAAGCAAGAACGTACGAACTCATCTCGTCTAATTTACCGCATGAATTATTCCTGTGTCGCGCAAACTTTTACGAGCCGTGACAATTTCTCAATTAACATTTTCACAGTCGATGAAGGAGAATGGAAGAGAGATATCAAATCTTCTTCGGCTAAACGTTCATTCGTTTCTCCGCGTGAAACCCTTCCATTTTCACGAATATTCCCCGAGAACTATAAAAATGTAGACTAGAGAAAAAAAAAATGAAAGAGAAAAAATATCGTCCAGCGACGCGTGTAAGCATCTATTCGTCTCCTTAAAGCGTGCTTGAAATTCAGGACAACGCGGCGAACATAACTTTCGAAAAACCCATAAAACAAAGGGTTAACAGTGGATCGTATAGTCACTCCATGTTCCGTTCCAACTCGTTCCGTGAGAAGCTTCTGTTCCCGTTCTCTGCCTTTCTCTCCTACACGCTTCATTCTCTTCTCTTCTTTTCCCTGTTCTATCACGTTTATCTCAGCTGCTGAGAGTTGGATATCGCCGTCTCCTTTCCTCTCCTTTGGCCATGGGGAAGCGTTAAAGCTCGTACACAGGTAGTTTCCTCGAGCATCACACTTAATGAAATGTGAACGGCGCCACGGTGGTTCGGCCACCTCCTTCGGCTTCGTGAATCTTCTTTTTCTTGCCTTGTATCTTCTTTCCCGGCCACATTTTTCGTACAAACCCACTCCAAAACGGATTTACCGGAAACGACCGCCGTCACTGTGACGATCCGTGTCATATTTTGTACCGTCGCTTATTTATGTACTTATGCTCGAGCTGCATTATTTCGATAACCAAAAAATAAAGGACTTTTTCGATGTTGTCCCAGTTCTTTTTTAGCGATTCTTCGCATTGTGGGCAGAAAAATTTGATTTTTATTTTGAACAAACATTTTCACAATATTCTGTTATATTTATTATTTATAATTAAGTAGTGCATGGGAATATATATTACTTACATATAAACAAGTAGTTCATAGAAATATTTCCATTTAGGTTAGTGAACAAATTCTTAATACAAATTCTTAGATTTATATGAAAATGTGACGCAGTAGTCAAAGTGTTAAATTCCCTCCGTAAAATATTTTAATAAATTTTGTGATGCTTAATAATTAAAGATTGTACCAATTTAACGT
This sequence comes from Megachile ligniseca, assembly GCA_945859555.1. Taxonomy (NCBI): domain Eukaryota; kingdom Metazoa; phylum Arthropoda; class Insecta; order Hymenoptera; family Megachilidae; genus Megachile; species Megachile ligniseca. The sequence continues at coordinate 9,614,437 of OX243777.1, forward strand.
GCTTATCAAAGTACTTTCAAATGACGAGTTAATTCGTCGTCGTAGATTAACAAGTTAAATTCGACGATTGCGTCAGCTGATCCCTGCGTTAAATCCACACACCTCGCAAGCACATCTAATGAGAATTTAATTGCTTCCACGTTTGCATCCAACTTCTCCGTTTATTTTGTCGAAGGAGTTGTTTGCTTTGTTATTTTCGACAAGTCTTTTGTCCAGTTAAGCTTGTTTATTGTAAGGCCCGATCGTCAGAGTGGCAGTCGATAAGATGAATAAAGGGAGATTCGACTCTTATTTGAAGCTCGAGGCATGTATGAGTCATCAACTTTTTCTTTGCTCGATCATCCAACACTGATTTGACACTTTCTACGATTCCTCAGCTGATTGGGTATGGTGTATGTTCACACCAAAACGAGATGTAACGATATTCTACATAAGGCACTAAATCTAAACCTACACGTATTTGCTAATCCCACGAACTGTGAGTAATAGTCACTTGTTTTGAATGAAAATGAACGGGTAAACTATGCAAATTTAGTGAAACAAACTCTGCAAATGTGCTCCTTTAATCATCTTGTGCACGTGTAGTTCAACACGTATCTTAAAGGAATATGTTATCAATTTTACATGAAATTTTAAATTGTACCTAAAAATTCTTCAAATCGTTCTACATTGTGTACTATCAGTTTATACTAGTAGCATACTAGCAAATATAAAATCAATCAATCAAACGAAATCAATCGACAAACGACAAAAAATTATTAATAATATATAACATATAATCAGTTAAAGTTATTTCACTCATTTTTATTATTACATGTTCAAATTCTTGCGTCTTGACTTAGAAATAAGTGGAAGGTCCAGCGTTAAACATAGAAAAAGAAATATTTGCGTTTAAAGTTATTTGATAAGAAGCATATAGCTGTGTGTAACACGTACTCTCGCCGCATCCTGTGTATCCAGACTTTAAAGTCCATTTTACCACGATGAGCCGACCTCACCAAACACTACAGTGTCGCGATTTACATAATGTGCTTCAAATACGCTTTCGAGCCGACAGAGTTTCACGAAATACTATTTACCGATGCTGTAATACCGGTCGTCGAGGAACTTGTTTGCCGAAAACTGCTCGAATGATACAGACGTACATGCAAATACACTTTACGAGAATGGTCATCTGTTGGATTCTATTAGGACTTTATTCCTCGGTCATAGTCGTAATTTGAGGCGTTAACGACCCCTGACTGAGGGACAGAGAAATCGGCTCGGAGAATCTGACGGTCACACTTGACCCCGCTGTTCTCTTTGGATCTACATGATCCGAAATCGACGGTATATTGCTACTATCTTTATATTCGCATTCAGAGTATTTATTATGATATTACTGTATTACTGTGTGTTACTAAATTACTTATACTACTATATTCTTATACAGGCTCCGAAAGAGTGGTACTTGGGAATTTGAAGATTTTATATTTTAAGGAATTTGGGGATTTGAAAATTCTGACAGAATTTTGATGAATTTTTGAGGACTTGAGAATTTAGAAATTTCAGGATTTCAGGACTTTGAGAATTGAGAGTTCTGAGATAGTTTGAGAATTTGAGAAAATGGAAGTTGGAGCATTTGAGCACTTCAGAGTTTGAGCACTTGAAAGTTTCAGCTTTTGAAAGTTTCAGCTTTTGAGAGTTTGAACATTTGAGCATTTGAAAGCTTGAGAGTTTGAGAAACTGAAAGTATGAATTTAAAAATGTCAGTGAATTTTTTAAACTTCCAAATTTGAACATCTGAAAATTTCTAAATATAATCTAATTTCCAAATATAGTAAATCCAAAATCAAAAGCAAGTGACTTACTTTCTCTAAGCTAAAATACATTGTATCAGAATGTATATCATTTTGCTAGTGCAAAATAATAAAATAGCGTTATTTACGATATGACCTGTTATTTCAGCTTTCTTTAGATGCCTTAACATCACAGTGAATGATTAGCCCTAACAGATGCAATTGCTGAGAAAATCATAAGGCAGGAGGTTAATCCTCGTCAGCTGTTACTCGTCCCGCCAAGTGACACCAATTTCCTGAACAGACGTAAAACTTGAACGATAGCTCGGTACGATTACATCTCCCCATTCACGACGACCACCATCGAACGTTTAACCGGTCTCTTCGGTAACGACCGAACAGACGTGGCTACAGATACAATCTAAGTAAATTGCAAATATGAACAGTTCCTAACTACCTCGAGAAGGAGAAGCAACATTTGTAATCAGATTTAGATCAGATAACTTCCAATCTTTTATAAGCGAAGACAAGACCAGATAAGAGTGTCATATCACGATTTCGTTGTTTCGGATGAAATTGATTTAACCCTTTCGCATTTTTTCGATCTTTGACTTCTCAAACAAAACGAGAGGGGATCATTTTGACTCTCGTAAATTATACCGATAAGAAAATAAAATTTATACAATTTTTTATTCGAAGAGACATCATTCAATATTGGAAGTTTGCAATATTTTTGAAAGGTACGAATTTTCAAATTTTTAAACTTCCAAATCTCTACATTTTTAAACTCCTATATTACAAAATTATATCCTCAAATTAAAAAATTCTCAAGTTTAGTAATTTTTGAACACTTTAATTTATAATTCACAACTCTTCAGATTGCTAAATTTCTAGATCCTCGATCCACAAATTTTCAAATCCTCCAATTTACAAATCTATAAATTTGTAAATTTATAAACTTATAAGAGAATGTAGAAGTACGTATAAAAATGACAAAATTTAGCAATAAAAAATTGGTCAGTGATGCTTTTCCCTATTAAACTCTATGGTGGTCGCATACACAGATTAAATAACAGTAGATCGATAACCGCACACAATGAATCTTAAATAACAATACAATATATCAATCTTCTCCGCCAACATTCGCGTCAATGATATCTTAACCATATTATATCGAATTATCAATGACACTCCGGTGTTATCGATATCTATCGATAACGACATCAATACTCACTACTGTAGCATGAATGCGTAACCAAATACGTATACAAATTTTTTATTTATTCATTGCCTATTATACAAGAATAACACTCGACGAACATAGTATTCCATATTTAGCCACTTTCATCTAACATATCTTTTTACTTTTTGTAAAATTATTACTTGACTCCTAAAATATTTTACTCTGACGTCAACAAAATCATTTATTTATTGCCAACCGATTATACAAGAATAACATTCGAAGAAGAAAATGGTACTTCATATATATCATTTTTATTTTTAAAACGCGTATTTAGTCACGTAAGACTCTAACACGTAAAGCATGTAAGACTACACAAAGACGTAAGAGTGCAAAAATACGATTTCTTTTGTATGCGAAATAAAAAGATAACAGCGATCTTCGATTAGTATGTCCATCTCGAGCCGGTGTCTACGTTTCTGAATTCGACCGAAGCCGCTCGATCACGCGGTAGATATTTCATTGGTTTTATTTCTGTCGGCTTTGACACAGTCGAACCGAACAGGAGCAAAAGGAAAATCAGACACAGAAACATTATTGGGAGGTCTTGGTCGATCGCCGGTTAATATGGTGGCATAGGTAGCACGAGGATCATCGCCTCGGCATTCGGGGAAACGGATCCGGTTTTGGGCGTCCGCTTCAAAAGACTGGCTCGCTCGTTTTCGAATCGCCTTGAACGTTCCTGGACCAACTACATATCCCACGATCATCTCTCGTCAACCGTGGAACAAACGAGGCTCCCCGGTACAAATTTCAAAGCTCGCAATAGCAAAGAAAGACGGGGCCATAATTGATCCTTCGAGCGATCATCATCAAAGTCGCACACGCTGACGACCCCGACGCTCCGGCAAGTAGATGATGTTTTTAGAAAAACGAAGCCGGTTCGCGATTCGTTTTGGGATAGCGGCTCGTTCCAATTACCTTCGTGTGGCTGGAACACGGGAAAGATGATGCATCCTGATCCCCTAATACGAAACGAGTATTCGTTTAATCCAGCTAAATTTCATCACGCCGCCATTTTCCTGTATTCACATATTACTGTCACTGTCCACAGACTTATACCTAAATTATGTTATTGTAATAAGGTACCTTATTTTAAACAAGTATTAATTTAAACTCGAGTAGTTGAAAATAACTGTAGTGGTCAATGAATTTGATGTTGATTATATAAAATAATGATTTATCCTGGAAAATGTAGACGGTGCTTTCGGTTCTCAAAAATAGTGAAATGTACAGTTTGTTGCAAAGGATGAACATGACAATTAATGATCTTCATAAAATAATAACTACCTATGACTACCTAATAATAACTAACACTACCTAGGTGTGTACACATATGTGTGTATGTACATGTCATACCATATGTGTATGCATACTATGTATACGTATACACGTACATAAATATATAAGTACGTAATAGAGTTCACTACTATCCGCGGAAGATCATAAAGGTAATCCCCGCGGATACGGGAACCTTGCTATAATAACTCTTCCAGTTGAAAGTAAGAATACGTGGAATTCGAAATAAATGACGTTGTATTATAACCATATTTAAATACACGCGAAATTTTAATTCAAACATGCAGTCGTTTAACAAAAAATTCATAATAAATGCCGATGAAACGATAATATCGTGAAACAGCAGATTGTATATCCCACAAAACGATAAAGCCAATCGAGAAGAAAAATTGAGCTACGAAAAGATATAAAGAGATATTCGTCTATTCGAAACCGTGCCTCCCACGTTTTATTTCATAATTTATTACACACGAAAAACTAAAAGACTCCTACTATTTCTGTCTAATCTGAAGCAGCGATCCGCTGAATCATCCCTCCAGGATAATTAATGCACGTGGAAACAATTTCTCACGTTGTTACAAAATTTAATCTCAACTAGGAAAAAAACGCGGACGGTTGACAGGGTACATCGGACCTCCCATCGCGAAAACAGAAAGTTAATCGAATGCCATTTACTAAGCAGTGTAAAACGCGACGACCGATTAAATTCAAATTTCACCTGCGGGAATTATGCACGAGTTCCAATATCATGATCTTAAAATTACCTTAACGTTCTTCGTACAGATGACATATCGAAGCAGATTTACTGCCTGATTTTCAGCGTTTCGAAACTAGCCTTGCTAATAATATACCGCTAAATATTTCTAAATATCGTAATCGAAGCTACAGTTCGTGAGGCCCGGGGCAAAGTAGACATTGGGCAAGGTGGGTTAGCTAATCACGGTTCTGCTTTTTTACCGGTACAATAATTATGTTGTGCATATTTTTTTACTTGCATAATGACTCTTAAGATCATCCATTTACAAACATTTAATGATAATCATTTTCAATCAATTAAATTTAATCTTATAACGATACATATATAAGTGCTCTGAACTGTCTTGATTAACCAAAATGACTGTATATACTTACCTAAAAACTATTAATAATAAATACTGTATCAAACAGTAATGAGTTTACACAAAAATGAACTAAATCAAACACACATTGACCGCAAACGTTGCAAAATTACCGCAGAAAAATACCACATTTGACCCAATTTGCCTTAATCAGCAAATAAGTTAGTTTCTATTTTTTATCATAATTTTATTTAACCGATAAGTCGATATTTTTTTCGCGGTATCTGATAGTGGCATTTGTCATCGTCAAGTTGGCTTCTCGATCGCATGATTGTCGCCCAAGTCTCGGCCGAGTTCAATGGCGGCGGTTGTTCGGATCAAGGTCCTAAACTTTCGCGAATGTCGCTCTTGACCCCCACATTTTAAATCTTCCTACTTATCCTAGGACGCAGGATTTTCAAGTTATTTGAACGTATCGATCGGATTTAGCTATGTGACATTTCACTAATAGTAAAATTCATTCAGTAATAGTAATAGTAATTCATTCAGTAATAGTAATAGCAATTCATACAGCAATAGTAATACTAATTTATACGATAACAGTAATACTAATTCATCAAAATGAATAACACTTAAGTCTTCTTTCCAAAATGATCTTTCTAGTCAAATCACACTGTGAGTAAATACATACATTCGCTTTCACTTCATTCATTAACTAGTTTCTCATTCAACTGTATATTACCATGCAAATCCATCACAAAACTACTTAAGCCCACTCGCATCGTAGCCTCGTGCAATAGTCTCGTTTCGTAAACTAATAATTGACCAGTTATTCAAAGGATGCAATAGGCTCGTTCGATAAACTGATATTCAAATATCCAATAATTTACCTATGTTCCCTGTTTCTTTCCCTTGACAGATTCGTTCAATAAATTTATACCTCACCACATCGGTACACCTAATCACCTACATTCATATGGCTAATCATTCACCTGGATTCATATGTATAATCATTTACTTATATTCATATGTGTAATCATTTGTCTACATCCATATGTCCAATCATTCACTTACATTCACATATATAATCATTTACTTATATTCATACGTATAATCATTTACCTTCATTCATATGTATAATCACTTACTTATATTCATGTGTATAATCATTTACCTACATTCATATGTCTAATCATTTACTTACATGCATAATGTATAATCATTTACCTACGTTCATATGTATAATCATTTACTTACATTCATATGTCAGAAAATTGTCTCTGTAGTCACAAAAATGTATGAACATACATATGCAGTCAAAATCAGTATATTTCAAAAAGTAGCCCACATTAAGACCACTTCCTCTAGGCTCAACCTAATATCTCCATAGAAAGTAACTTGGTATCCATGTTCTCATGTCGTAAAAACCCGTAGAAATTTGCATGCGCGATGTACTAGTGATTGCACCGCATATTCTTCGCGATTAATGCATCATCGTGTTCCCGCTTGAATTGCGTGGGTGTAATTTATACGGAGTTCTCAGGTGACGCAAAATTCGCTTTATCAGCGCGTGCTCGGGTGTTCCATGGCGAACTTATAAACTTCGGTGTCTTATTTTCTATCGTGATTCGCTGGTTTCGCGTTCAGGACTCGCAATCAGAATTCCTCGTGCAAAGATACGCCGGAGGAATTCGGTCGAACAAGTTCCAATTGTTGCTTCGATTTAACTGCGTTCGATACGAAACTCTCAAATTTGAAAACACTGGTAAGCATCCTTCGTCGAAATTTTACGGAGAAAAATTATTGCAAAAGTGTCTAAATTAATAAGTCGAAATTTTGGGAGGTTGTACAGGGTGTCTTACAACTAACTCCCCGAAATGGGTGGTAGAGAATTCTGAACAACTTTTTTGCAATTTTTGAACATTTGCAAATGGAAAAGTTCAGAATACTCTATCAAGCATTTTCGGGAGATACACTAGTTGTAAGACACCCTGTGAAGACTAAAGTTCTAAATGTATTATAGATTCATGGTGATTTATTACATTTTACCGTGAACGAAAAATATTTCAATTAACTTGTAACTATAAAACACTATGTAGACGACTGTCGAGAAAGAGGTATGACTTTGTGGATGAAATCTGCGACTTGTATATTCGTCGATTCGAAAGAACAATAGGATCCTCGGATCTTCGTAAAAGTTCCGTGGAAATCTTCCATTCTATGTACATCAACACGAGCTACTTCGTATGAATTGTACATCAATGTCACGAATTGCAAACAGACGCACGACGATTAAAGATATCTCTCGTTGCGCTAGTATAGTAAGCGACGACTTACTAAAAATAACGTATTTACGACGTTTATTGATATCAGCAGACCCTCTTGCAACTCCGTCGCCCCCGTTGCCATCGATCCCCCTTTCTGCACAACGTGTCGTTCGATTATTATTCGAACCAACTCGAACCCCTCGTTTGCACGCGAATAACGGGGGAATAATTATTTGATGCATCATACAGGACAATTAAGGGAAGATTCTGGTGACCATAGACGTATCGACGATCGAAGGGAAACGAACGATGTACAACGATATTTTTAGCCTCTCAAAGTATCGATAGCTTTTTATACGCACTCGGATATTAGACTGTTCGAGCATGTGGTCTGTTAACCCTGCTCTGATAGGGTCTACTTGACCCGAAATCGTTTCGCGTTTCCGTGTTATAGGTTTTAATCGATGCATGGACGGGTTATGAAAGAACGATGTAAGAACTCGATTTTAGCGGGAAAATTTGAGGATCTTAAGATATTCAATAATGAGGGGGTGAAAAGACCATTCGTCACTTGTGACTGATCCTTCACTTGAGATGCATCATACAATAACTTGTGAAAATAAAACAATTTGTGACAAGTTTTAAATTTGTACTTTAATTATGGGGATAGTAAACAAAACAAAAGTATGTTCTGTTATTAAATATCAGGGGACGTATTCTCTTGTTAATAATCAGGAGGCATACTCTCTTGTTAATAAGCAAAAGACATATTCTGTTATTAGTACTCAAACGATATGTTCTCTTATTAATAATCAAACGATATATTCTCTTGTCAATAATCAAACGACATGTTCTCTTATTAATAATCAAACAATATATTCTTTTATTAATAATCAAAAAGTATATTCTCTTGTTAATAATTAAAAAGTATATTCTCTTGTTTATAATCAAACGATGTATTCTCTTGTCAGAAATCAAACAATATATGCTTCTGTTAATAATCAACCAATATACTCTCTTGTTAATAAATGAAAAATATGTCCTCTTGTCAAGATGTCCGTCCGATACTGTTGACACTGTTATTTAGGTTTTATTTGTATCTGAAGCAATGTACATAGATCGGTGAGTATAATGTTTGAATCCATCTACTCGTTTTTCTCGACTACTCGGACAGCTCTAATAAGCGGTACACGTCGTTACAGTAATGCAGTTGTAAGAAAGATGCAGTGCAACGTTGAATCACGAATTGCACGTTGCACATAATTCTACCGTTCTGCTCTGTGTTTATTGAAATACTTGCTATCGCATGCTGCATATTATATGTATACATACACACAAACTGAAGATACAAAAGTAATCATTGCGTCGATCAGCACTGCTATTATGTTCACACTGAACGTTGATTTTCCTATGTTTCTTTATAACTCTGAATTTAAATTTTGTACACAAATAACATTACACATTTTTTTCCTAAAGACATAAGAGTAATTTTATAAGCATAAGCATTATAAAAAATCAATTAAATCGTAGTTTTTTATGGGAATTATTGAATGTAAATACTTAATTTTTAGCGAGTGTTAGCTAAAGAGTTTATATTATTATTAAAAGATTTTACTGTTAACACATTCGACAGGATTAAATCAATTCCAAATAAATTTTTAATGAATGCGTTTACAGAATTTCAAACGATAAGTAGTTTAATTACTAACACGTGTAGTACAGCTTGTTATAACTGCAATTATTCCGATTACCATCGTTTTGTTTTCCAATTTAAACTTTCCATACCTTACGAGACGGATAAAGAGAAAAGTTTTGATGGATTCTTAATGGATCGTTTGATTAATATTTCACGGAAATAGTAGACGATCTAGTTCAAGTGTTTATAGATGATCGTGTGAATGGTAAATTAATCTGGTAAATCATTACGGATACTGATATATGAGTTTTGTAGAGGAAAGAGTACAAACACTACAAAAAGCATTTGCAATATGTTCTACGAGTTTCTAAAAAACAACTTAAACAGTTGTAAGTACTTTCATGCAGATAGATTTTAGAATACCACATATCTTTTTAAAACAGACTATGTTCCAATAAAATCTTCTTTTTCCTCCTATCTTATAATCGAACGAATTACACATATTTCTACTTATGTTCGTCTTATTACTATTCCTTCTGTACATTTCCAGCTTATTTTCCTTGCACAGGACCAACAGCTTGTACGACATATTGCGGAACACCCTGTGTATTTGCATCGAACAGCAGATGCAGTGCGGTGAATGAAATACGAGCGACACTGTAATTGGTTTTTCAACCTTTCGCTAATACGTACATGTAATGGAAGAGCAGATAAGTAAAACACGCGAGTTGTACGACATTTTTCAACGGGAAAACAATTTACAAATTACCCGATTGCGTGAAGCTAATCGCGAACAACGTGCAATTGATCATTTAACGGTATCTGATTCTAAACCTCGACAGCAATGTTTCAATTGTTAATTACGACAATACCAAAACAATGGCCGGGAGAACGCTGTTTCTAATTACACGTCTAAGAATCTCGTATTCTACGCAAGCATAATAATTTTTAAAACCATGAGTCGTTTGACGCATTCGTGAGTTTTTTTTAATTTCGAAGTTAAGACAATATTCAAAATTTTTGTACATCTTTATCGAGACAAAGTGGGTAAAAACCCCATTTCGATCACTATGTCGAGTATACAAATGTACCGATGTCAACCCATGCGTTGGCGCGTGAAGAGGCCAACACACGTGATTAGAAGAGCTACGGTCAGAATCCCTACATTCCCGAATTCCTACAATCTCGAATACCTACATTTCTAAATCTCTACATCCCCGAATCCCTTCATTCCCAAATTCTTACATACCCAAATCGCTATATTCCCAAAGTCCTACACCCCCAAATCGGTATATCCCCAAATCGGTACGTTCCCAAATCGCTATATCCCCAAATCGGTATATCCCCAAATCGGTATATCCCCAAATCGGTACGTCCCCAAATCGCTACGTCCCCAAATCTCTAGATCCCCAAATCGCTATATCCCCAAATTCCTACATCCCCAAATCGCTACGTCCCCAAATCGCTATATCCCTAAATTCCTACATCCCCAAATCGGTGTATCCCCAAATCGCTACGTCCCCAAATCTCTAGATCCCCAAATCGCTATATCCCCAAATTCCTACATCCCCAAATCGCAACGTCCCCAAATCTCTAGATCCCCAAGTCCCTCCATTCCCAAATTCCCAAATCGAAATATTTAGTTAGAACCTATTTTGAAATAATTAGTTACCATCATGTTTAGTTAGATATTTAAAAAATGTTAGTTTGTGTATTTTTATCGACTACGTGTTACGTGTTGTTTTAATGCGAAATGATTCACCGTAATGTCAGGAATCAACTCAGATTTGCAAATTTGCAAAATTATTAACAACGTTGCTTAATGATAGCGAACATATCGGTATTGTAAAGTCATTACGATAATAGTTGCTGCCATTATATAATTATACCGCTATGTTGGTAATAATTACGTAGTCATTGATTAAGCTTTTTATACTAGGTATCTCTGTAATAAAGAGCTAACGGAATCTTAGCGTTTAATCATAGAAAACAACGATCTTCCTATTATTAGCTCGAACTGCTATTTCGCTATTTCCATTTTGTTTACTATTATATAAGTGTACATAAAATTTAAATTACTTTTCATATCTTAGCACACTGAGTTCATGCAGGAAATGTATATTTTTTTGCTACATGTTTCAATGAATGAATTACCGTTGCTACATGTTTCAATGAATGAAATAGGAATTCATTCTTTTATTTTGTAGTGCACTGTGAAACGGGTTAGTGCTTCAAAATTTCAGAATGCCGAAGCTAAACAATTGTACGTAAAATCTCAAATTGCCAGAATCGTGAAGTTCCAAAATATCGAAATTTCAGAATCCAATACAGAAGTTTACAGTAAATTTTTAAAATCCCAAAAGCCCAAAATTCCAAAATCTCAAATTCTTAAAATTCCAAAAACCTCAAAATCTTAGAACCCCAAAATCCAGAAATGAAAAAATCCCAAAACTCGAAATGTCCAAATCCCCAACTCTCTGTCTCACCGAACACGTACTTCATGCCATTTGCATGTGTGAAGCAAGAAAGAAAAAGAAGCATTCAGGTACCCAGAGAGCTGTCGCAATTACAAACGTCGAATAAATTCCGAGAGGCGTTTTTACCTTGCGGTAGATAATCTAGTAAAAAATTTGGCTGGCAACATTGAATGCTAAGAACCGCCAGCGTATTTCGTCGTCCCTCGAACGGTGGGCCAAATCGCGTAACGATCGAAAACGAATCGGAGTTAATTAACGATTCAAGTGAAAGTCTCCGGTCGTTTTGTATCCGCGTTTATCGCGTATAAACAAAACGAGCTCGGTTAGAAAACGGTTCTCCTCGTACCGTTCTCGTCTCTGGGAATCTTGCGGTGATATCACGCGTAACCCGTGCGTGCTAAATGTAAAATACGATGGCAACCCTCGGCATTTGCAAACTGGTCGTTCACGGTGTGTTTCAACGTCTGACAATGTTAGACACAGGGGCTCCACCGAGAACGTAAACGCGTCAGTGAGGTGGATATATATCGTGGAACAACGTGGCAAGATATTGATTGTGCTTGAAACAGGACCCTCTTTAACCCCTCTTCGACCCGCCCCTGGGCTGACTCTTCGAGAGATTCTATTAATCTTGTTACGTGTAAGCTTCAGGTAAAACGCTGCGAACGACGCGATGCGATTAATTAACTTATGAGAGACTTACGAGGAGAATTAATTCGATTGATTGCGCGAGAAAGGACAATGTTAACACTCTGACGGCTACATATTTTACGGTTTCAATGGATCTCGCGGTCTCACATTTTTTCCTTATCAACAGACACGTATGTTGGTATTCGCAGGCATTTAAGTTCTAATACCACTATCTCCGTTTAATAAATCATGTTATAAGATAATCTTCGAAAGTTACTTATTAGTTTTAACTTCGTATTTTATCGCATTAATTATCTCGACTTGAAACGATTCTTTGTCCTGAGGCCATTTTGTATCAGATATTCTCAAGTTTTATTCGGAGACTTGGAATTTCAGCCCTAGAAATGGGCTTTCGTAATCTACCTTCTCATACATCAATTTTCTTCTATGTTCATTGTACTCTGACGATGGTATTCGAAAACTATGAAATTCGTAATGAAATTAGTTTTTGGTCATTTTACACGTTGGCTACTATACCGTTGTTGAAAGTTTGATTAGGCAGTCATTTTATTTCTAACAAATCTTATCGAATATTTTCACAATATTTTGTTATATTTATTAACCACAGTTTCAGGTAGCGAATACGAGTATTTTCATCTAAATAAACGAACAAATTCTCAATAATATATGTGATAGATTCGTATGAAAATTTAATCGTCAATAAAACCCCAAACCAGACTATCTGAAGAATAAATTTATGTTTAAGCTTTGAAGATTTTATAAAGATGACAATATGTGTAATACAATTATAAGCTAATAAATAACAGAACAAGTGGGAACTTCCTAAGATAGAGTCTAATTCTTCAAATACGTTTTAGATTACTGAAGACCATTATTTATCCTATAGTACTCTTTTTATTGAACAAAAAATTGATTAGACTAATGCTAGTTCCCTCACCGGTATATCTCGTATGAAGAGGCATAAACCGATTTCTGCAAGATGGTAAATTTTTTTCTAAGCTCCAACAAGAGCTAAACCGACCCGTTCCAACTGCATAATTCACCTGGTACAATGAAACGAGTACGTTTAACGCGATAAAATACGGATGTTAATCCTGAATATTTGCAAACTGGTCAGAGTCTCGTTGCAGAATGTTTCAGCGAAAGGGGGATGAAGAACAACGAGCAGCCCTTCTGCAGTGAACAACTATTCTTTCGAATGTGCGCACTTACTTTGATTGAATTCGAATAGAGATTCAAAACGACGTTTCTAGAAAGCTATTCCAGTTTCTTCTTCGTTCTTTATTTTCTCGGTCGGATTTATCCTTGGTGCAACAACTCGAACGATAAAAATGGCCATTAAACGAAGATACATATTTCCCGACTGCGTACACGTTCGAGAATATATTGGCGTAAACATTGAACCGATTATTTGTCAATGACACTAAGAGAAATGAAAAATGAAGCAAGATAAATGTATTCTTCGTATTTCGTGTAACTTCGAGTGGCCAGGCTACGATTTTCTTTATCTGCGACAGATAACTCCCTGCTTGTTAATTAGTCTTGATATTCCTCCAGAAATAGTGCGTTGAAAAAGAAATCGTACGATTCTCGCTTTGTAATAATATTCTTTGTGTTCATTACAGTTTTAATATCATAACCTCTTCGTTTTTTTCTATTTTTTGTTTCGCATTTTTTTATTTTCGTTTCCTTTTTATATTCCAAAATGTGATGAATGTGCACGCGTTTATTCTTACCTAAATGTACCAGCCGGGCTTTCAAATGATATTTTTATTTGTGCTACATTTATTATGCACGCGTTGGAAATGCTCATATAACAAATCTATTGAAAATACAAGCATAATATTCTATTCTATTCTCCAATTTAATCATAATTTTTAAACTCAAAACACAAATTATTAATTTCACTTACAATGGAAATACCTTAATTCGTAATTTTTAAATGTTACTGCAATTCATGGTTAAAAAAAATATCTTGCAAAACAATCTACTTGAAAGCTTGTACTGTTATATCCGACGTTTAAAGTTTAACAGAAGACGTCCTAAATAATTGATCTGCAGTAACCCCTTGTCACGTGCGTCAGTCAGACTACTCACTGTACAATATTAGAACGAATAAAGAAAGTTGAAATATCCTGTCAATTTTATATTCAGCGATCTTAGAATATGCAAATTGCGAATGCACTTAAATTTCAAAGCGTATTAAAAATTCGGATAAGATTAATCACATGTGAAGCTTGAGTGCGAATGAAAGTGTGACAAGGGGTTGAACACTGAAAACTCGGTTCAATTTTATACACGTATTAAAGTAACAATGTTTAACGCTACCTGTAAAATTAACTTTTGTGGTATTCTTTCAGTGTCTTCCTGCGAACTCTTAGCCGGATCGTCCTGGTAGATATTGCAACGAATTAATCAGTATACCGGTTGATTTTAGCTGCGTCAACAATTGCAGCAACCGGAGAGAACGCTAAGATGATACGCGCGTGCACTTTGCTTCTTTCCAGCAAAGCTTCCTTTCTTTCTCTTCAACCCCCGAAGACTTCACCTCCCTGCCCCTTTTCTCTATCACTTATATTCCTTTACTCCTACTTCGAATTCTACTTCTTCTTCTTCCACGAATTGATAACAGTCGTTCGACTCGATGTTATTCGATCACCTCATTTTGCAATCACTATGTCACTGCCATTGTCTCCGATGCCATTACAGGGAATCTACAGAGAGGCGTCTTCGCGCGCAACCAGATAACTGTTTCTCGATATCGAGACACGGAGAAATGAAGTCTACGAATATGATGATTCTTTTCAGTGACCAATTCGTTTTCTTTCATTTCCTCTATTTTATACAATATCGAGGTATTATTTACGCGTTTCACCTCTCGTCTGAATTAAGATGTTTGCTTTGAAAATGAGGTAAGATCTCTTGGGATTGCGAGATGTTTGACAGCTGTATTTGAAGAGATTTGAAGAAGATTCTAGCAACTGAATTTCCGAATTTCGTCACTGAATTTCCTAACTTCCAAATGTCTCGATTTTTCAAATTACCAAACTTACATATTTCCAAGCTTTCCATTAATATACTCTGTAAACTTCTCAGAGAAAACCCACCATATAAGAGGTTACACAAGATGTCCAAAACTAGCGTACTGTAAGAAACATCTTCACATAATTTAAAGCATATCAGAGTAACAAGAAGTTTGTATACAAAATAAGAGATGAAACTAATGCAGAACATAGTTTTATACGGTGTCTCGAAATCGAGAAGCGAACACAAATATTTTTCCAGGAAAATGAAAATGTTCGAACCGCATCTGCATCGGTGTACACAGTTAATAAACCGTTAAACGATAAAGTTCAAATATTTCGCTTTGATCAAACAATAAAGTTCAAACATTTCTTAATGAAACGACATGTGTCCAGAAAATTTCTCTGTATCAACCTGTCCCCGCGTAAGCCATAAAACTTGTTCAAATTTGAATAACACGTTTCAATCCGAAGAAGGTTTTCGTTACAGCGCAACAATTAAGCATCATAATTTGTTGGCCAATGCAGTCGATGATACTCGACATCCTACATCGGAATTTATTTAATAAATTCCTGCAGCCTTAAACCGTGGAATTTCACAATTGAAATTGTTGCCGGTGTGCGTCACTGCAAATGAATAATGACGAAATACGAGAGAATCCAGCCTCGATACGGCGACATTAACCGAGCACGAAAAAGACTCGCTGGTGAAAAATATAATAACGCGTCATGTTTATTATTAGAGATCGAACAAAGTATGAGAAAGGTACGATAGAAGTATTACAACGATATCTGCATGACGCAAGTAAATCCGCCTGTTAATGAAATAAATTATATCCGCGAAACGAGCATCTTCTACGGATGGTAATCGCTGCGTTTCTTTGCTTTAATTGGAAAACACATGAAATCCCATTACACGCACGGTACGTCTTCTCGTTTACAAATGAAATCGTTTTCGCTTTATCGTAGAAATAATTGTATATTTTGATGATCGGCTACCGTTGGTTCGGACACGAGTATCGGTCGTTCGCAGCAACAATCGCGTAACTCGCTCGATTTTAAAGGAAACGAGATTGTTTGGAAACTTAGTAAGAACATTACATCAATTAATTGCCCTCGCGCGTACATTTTTAACTAGTTACCGAGGCATAACGAGTTAACACGTCATTTTCATTCAGCAAGCAAGAGTATAATTTAATAACAAACGAAATCTCTTTTGAATTAAACAACTGCAAATCGGGCTTTGCTTTCGTTTTAATTTTATGGAAGATACACGGTTGAAAAATTTATGCACTTGTTATGAGCGCTGATAGCCTTACTATTTTCAAATTACGTTTCTCGAAAATGGAGTTTTATGGATTTTGAGAGGCAGTTTGGAAAATTGGGAATTCGGAAATTTGGTAATTTGAGAATTAAAAAATTTGAGAGTACAAAGATTAAAAAATTTAAAAATGTGAGACTAAAAATGTATAAATATCGCAATTTGGTATGCCAGAAATGAACCGTTCGAATTTGTAGAACGCAAAAAACGTATCAATCTATCAATACATCTAAGAATTTTTTCAGGTACGAAATATTCGAGAACCACTTACTGTCGCTAGATAAAAAACGTGAAATATGATTTCTGAACTAATTCGTACCTTGTCCGTTTCCCCTCCAATCTTTCTGTCAATATCTAATCGAAACTAAAGAATAGTATAATGTATTCACGGTCTTTCCAACCAGTCAGACTTGTCGGCAAGTGAAAAAGAAAAATAGGAAGGTGAAAACTTAATTGCTAGTAACTCGTTTACGACTATACTGTGTTATCGGTTCACCTATACCTGTACCAAGATTTTTGATACGATCTGTAACATTAATTACTATTTCCAGATAGCCAACGGCAGATGAGAGATATCTGATTACTTACAAGCGAACGACAGCCGCTATCTATGTAGTTGAAACGACGAAAAAGCTTAGATAACTCGGGAGCGACTGTACATACGTGTACGTCGTGTATTTAGTTTACCGTGTGTGATATAATTTGTCTCATAAGGTAAATGCAAGAATATGTTACTATCTCGCAACTAGAAATCACGTAATTTCATATAATATTTATTAAATATGCATATACAGTAGGGTTACATATGGGGAATACATACATGGCAGGGCATACATATAATTATATATGTATGTATATAATCTACATATACTATGTGACACAATTACTGTGCATAGTAATTAAATAATTGTCCGATACTTGAAGCATAATTCAATATATTTAAGTATGACAAAAAGTTAAGCTATCGAACCGAGGATCTTTTAATTTATAGTCAAGTAATCGCGTAAGCAACTATTTACATGTGTGAATGTGTTATACTTCAGAATGTAAACCTAACAAATAAATAACAAGCTTTAATTGCTGATATCTCCTAAATAATCGATTGCCACCAAAATGAGTTATGGTCGTGTTCAGCAAAACTCTGTAACACACATAAATTTCAGCATCTGTTTGCTAGTATAGCGCAAAACCGATTGGACGTTTGAATCGGTAAACGCGTACGTTCGCTTTCTGCAATTAACTGGACGTATATGTACGTCGTTCTCGGCGAAAGGATTAATTCTGTAAGCGTAACGCAAACCGAGAAGAGAGTCGCCTTGTATCTAAGCCGTATCGAGCGAGCAAAAAGTGGAAAGGTATAAAACGGAAATATGGCGAGCAAATTTTCCCGATCGTTGGAACGCGTGGTGTAATTATTTTTCAATGCCACACATCCTGTTAATGGGCCATTCCGGTGGCGCTGGTTACACTTGTTATACAACAATAAAAGCAATAATAAGGTTACCTAAATTACTCGACTTTCTCCACACGCGACGACGCCACAGCTACAAACAAGTCGAGCATACAACAGCTTTCCGGCCGTCGCGTCGTTGCTCTTCTTTACTCATCAAGACATTAATTGCAAATGTACATTTCTGTTTGCCGGAGAAAGCGATAACCCACAGCATTTATGTGTTGCTTTGTTCGTTGATATAATCGAAATTCACGGGCACGAAATTCGACTAAAAGCACCATTAACGTTCATCTTCCGAGCAGCGGTTCTCAAACAATAACGCGCAGTAACGCATTAAATATTTTTTAATTTATCACGACCGTAATCGCGGTTACGCTTATCCACGGTTACGCTTATTCACGGTTACGCATATCCACTGTTACGCATATTCACAGTTACACTTACCTGTAGTTATATTAATCCGCAATTACGCTTGTCCGCGGTTATACTTGTCCACACTTATAGTTGTCCGCGGTTGCACTTATCCGCGGTTATGCTTATCCGCGGTTCCACTTATCCGCGGCTACATTTATCTAGGGTTACACTTATCCACCATTATCCGCTGTTGACTACATTTACGTAACTTCCGTTTGTTCTACTGTACAGTCGAGAACAAAAGTTTCTAAATGGTATTAATTTTTGTATTTCATATAAGTTTCTGTCCTTCGTTTGAAGTTACAAGAATACGACATCGATTAAGAATCTACAAAGATACATCGAAAACATTTTTATAAAACTATGTTTATCTTCATGAAATATAGAAATCGATACTGGTCGGGAATTTTTGTTCACAACTATATGTAATTGCTTTTATTGAAACAGATAATATATGTGTACTAACGAAGTTTTAAATAAATTAAATCTTTTGAATAAAAATGCATTTTAGAAACATACTTTAAACCACTCTGATTAAGTTCATCGTTATACGGAATGTTTTGAATGCTAATATTTCGAGAAAATATTCAAAAATATCTGGCTAGGAGGAACAAAATTCTTGTGCAATTTTCGCGATCAGACGCGAAAAATAAACCGCAACGAAAGAAAATTAAAGTATCACGCGTCGCAAGAAGCGACTGACCTCCATTTCTAAAAATTTCTGCTACTTTAAAAGAGACTAAGGTCTCTCTCGCCGTGCGAAATAATAAATTCGCGTTTTACGAGATTCGTGTTGTTAACAGCCGATCGCTCCTGCTCTCGATACAGTTTCAACGTATTACGTTACACTTGCTACAACGTACGATCGATCCTTTCTGATACGATTACGTCACCGTTAGAAATTTGTCATTTTTTATTCGGGGACACGAATATTTGATCGTAAAATTTTCATAATAATATTGCGTCGTGAAGTTGAGATAGTAGAAGCCATAAATTTTATTTAACAACACGACGTAATATTCGAGAACAATAGTTTATTGAACGATTAGAACGACAATTGGAATTCTATGAAATTTTAGTACGTCTATATTCTTTAAGCTCTGGCGTTATGCTAATTCAAACACCGCGGTTGCTCTCGGCGACCGGAAGTTTACTCGAACACGCTCAGTTCGTTTGAAGACTTCCGCGGACAGCTTCAAACCATGGTCGAGACCTGCTGCACGTTGTAACATTGCAACTTCTACTTTACGTCACAACACCCATATCTTCAAAAAACAATCGTCCTGACTCAGTTAAACCTTCCTAACCAGAGAGCTACCATGAAGTTAACCCGAGCTTGTACACTTCTGTAGAGGAAGTGAACTAACAAATTGAAACATTCACTTGAGTGGCCTTTATCACACAGTTAGCACCTTGACATTCGTCCGCCGGCTCAAGGAAAACCACCCAAAAACCTTGAGCAAGACGTCAGTGTTTCTATCCTAACCAACAATTTCTTGTAGATTGTTAACATCTTCGAGGAAAACGATGACCGCTCACCCTTCCCTTTAATTCTTGTGACTTGTGCACTTCTTAAAGACTTCTCGGATTCTACCAACCTCACAGAACAACCCTCCAAGTTTCTGACCGCCAAAACCGCTTTCTGTGACGAGGTGTCCTCTTCTTGGACAAAGATGTCGAACATTCGCCTCAAATTTTGTTCCAAACATTTCTTGAATTATGAGGCTGTTCTTCGAGAATTGTAAAGCCACACTTTCTCTCCTGGCACAAATGAGATTGGCTTTGGAAAAGAATTATACCACGTCTTCGTCTTTTCAGCAGAAATTTGCATGAACGAAACAGTGTATTTGCACAATTCTTTGACCTCGATGAAGCATTCTCCATGCACTGGGCTCCTCTTAGATCCATCGCAACTGCAGCTCCCGTCCCATGAGAACCATAGACGGACTATTTTGAGTAACTTCTTTCAGAAGTACTTGGGACACATAGCTTCTGAGCAGGGAAGACTGATCCGACAGTTCTGACACCAATGTTGCGCCAAGGAGTTGAGATAGGACGTCATAAATTTGATTTAATGACACGGAGTAATATGCAAGATGCTGTTTCACGTTGCTACATTGCGACTCCTACTTCGCAACAATATCTTAACAGTCGAAATATGCACACGTAAGAACATAATCCTATAACGAATAAATCTACAAAATTTGTAGATGTTTGTAAATTTGTAAATTAACCAAAGACGAATATGCTATTCCAGCACTTTGTCTTATTCCTATTTACAAATGTTTTATATGATTAAAAAAGTATCGCCAACAAAATGTTAACAACGAAAATATGTTTATTAAATGCCATATATAATAATGTAGTATAATAATTGATAATAATAGAGTATAATAATTATATGCAATGTAAATTTAAATAATGGAATCATGGCGGAAATAGAAAGGATTTTCTTAGAAAATTATTGGACACCCTGTCTGATTGAAATCTCAAATTCGTATCCACGTGACATAAAACAGAAATTAAATTCGATACGGTATAATCCGGATGCCTGAAACTCTATACAGAAAATAAAGGAAAATCGATATCGTGTGCAACTATTATATCGAATTTCGTATCGAAAACCGGCGCAAAGCACAATGCTTAACGGATTGAAAAAATCGATGTTTCATCGATATTTTCGATCCGACTCGTTTCAAAATGTAACCGTCTTTGTCGCGAAATTAGCGCGTCGCAATAGCTCGGCTATCTTAGGCTTTTCCATATGATATTACTATTTTCAGAAGCAAGGAAGAAGATTACAAATTAGATCTTCGTGTCGGTCCTCGATCCTAAAGCCCTAAATCCATCCTAAATGATTCATATCCAACGTGCATAAATCACCTCTAATTTTAGACTAAATCATTTCGTTCAAAAAGCTTATTCTACGGAGACATGTGTTATTCTACTCCGCTAGCGAATACCTTAAATTTCATTGCGACTCATCTATTTTCATTTTTGATACGTTCCTAATTAAACACTTCGTTATGAAAATTATTCGAACATTTTAAATATTAACTATTATGGGATTATTCTATCATGTGAACAACACATTTTTTCCTTGTACAAAAGTACAGAAAATAAGTTTCTGAATTATGTCACTATTCACCAAGATTCATAATTGCAATATCTAGGGCTATATTTAAAAACGTCATAAATACGAAGTAGGTCGAGTTAACAAAGTACAACTTCATGCACTATATAATGAAAATGATTGTACACTTAGCATTGTTCTGCAGCATATTTCACAAATATGCGATTGCTCAAGACGTCTAATCGATTTCAAAGTCAACGTGCGGACTAAACACGCAGTTGGTTGCGAAATAAAACAGCATCTTTACGACTTTAGCCCCTTGCACTCGAAAGGTGACTCACTAAGTATAATACAACATTTAGAAATGAGTATTTTCTAGCTAAGTCTAGAATATATATATGTGATATAACACAATGAAACAGATAATTGAAACAAGTAATAGGGATATCAAAAGAATTCACTTTTCAACCATAAAATTTTAACAGTAATATAATTTGCATAAAGTATTTTAAATTATACGTGCTATTATCTGTTATACAATTATAGTGAAACACAATGGTAGAAATAAATAATTTCAAACATTTCAACTAGAAATTTTGAGAGTAGCAATCTGCCAACAGCAAAAATACTTTCGTGCAAAGAGTCGAGTTCTGTAATGGAGATAAACTAGGTCGTATTAGGAGAGATTAGGCAACTGTATGCATGATTTTATTGTTTAAAATATGAGCGAACCGACGATGTCGATATTGCGCATGACAAGATTAATTCGATTACTCGTACAGGTAACAGTGACACGGTGTGAACTGCCCTTGAGTGGCTGCAACATTGGCAACGTCGCAATTCCGTGTCACACTCTGCCGACAACGGCGACGATTTGAGAGTTTTCCACGTGAAGAAACTCGCATAATCTCGTAACTTTACCGCGCACACACACACACCTCGTGTGCACGCTTATCTACATACGAATAGGTAAACATCTCGACCAATTAAAGTAGCGATTCAATGAAACTAACTGAAAACGAGAAAAAAATGAGACTAGAATGCAAAATTAATGGTAGACTTTCCACACGATGAAATCAAGTTCACTAATGTTTTCACCTCGCGTTAAACCAGATTAGAAATGTCTAATGAAAGTTTTGATAAGAACTTCTCTTAATAACTTCATGATGAAATCGATCGATCTTTAACCCATTTATTCTCCTGCTATCATAAAAGCATTAACATTAATATTAACAACATGTAAATTGCTCTGCAAAATTAAACGACACTAAATGTTTTTGAAAATATTACTAAACGAAATTTCTTATGAGTGTGAACATCATTTTCAAAAATAGAAAATGTAATTGTTGATTTCATAACAAAAAGATGAACATTAATTTTCTCATGAAGTTAATAATCATACAGTTATGGTAAAAATGGAGTCAGTGCCATAGAAATCTTTGTATTTACTGGCCTTTAAAAAAGTATTACATAGTCCTTGAATTTAATGCCATAACCACGATTAATCATACGCTTTCACCGTTTATTTCTGCGTAAAACAGATGTTTCAAAACGAAACAGGTAAGTTATACTTTCGATTACTATCGACCATTTACACCATGATAATTAACTGTGCGTAATAATTTTAATTTTCTACATTCCGATTAATTAAAATTGTCTTTATATAATAAATTTTTAACTACACATTGGAGTTTGGTTAAATTAAGCCGGGCGTCGAAATCTAAACCTGCGGTAATTTTAATCAGAATAAGTCGCTAGCAACTGTTACGCTCCTCCCCAAAGTAAAGCACACTGTAAATTTGAATCCAGAGGGACTCCGGAAAACAAACAAGCACTGTTCGTGATAACGGTACGTTCTAAATACCGTCTGTGGTTTTGGAAGACGAAATTACGTAAAAAATATTCGAAATACTGAAACCGAGGTCAACGGAGCCTTCACTAATCTCAATTAATTGGTACCGTATTATCCGAGAAAACGGTACCTGCCATTTACACAGATTACACGTAGTGTAAACTGTCTTTCCTCTGGGAATGATTACTAATTCATTATGCGTTATGCAACAAATGATTGCATGCACTAATGATGCGTTGTGTAAGTTTACGCATAATAAATATATACATACAGGATACATATAACGGTGTATTTCCACGCCGCGCTATTTTTGTCTAGGTACTTAACAAAAATGTACGTTGCCACATCTTTTTTCTTTCTTGCGCTACGAACTTGCCGGTCGCCATTTCTGTCTGAACGTAACAGTATAATAATGATAACGCGGAATAAAATATGAACGTTCGTCTTTTAACGAATACAGTAAGACTTCCGCGAATACCGAAATTTCTGGATAATAGCGAACACTGTTATGGTACATGTGTATCTACACATAACGTCTAATCATGTTTTATGTATGTTAGTGAATAACATTAAATCGAATTTAAAATGTAAGCGTTTATTAGCTTCATCCATCAAAATTACCGCCACAATTACACCTGTTATATTGTTGATTCTAAAATGGTTGTTTCTAGATGAACACGATTACATTAACTTGTAAGAGAAAATTAATTGTTTTAAATGGAATCAACGTTGAAATTATTTAACAAAAAACTTAGCATACTTAAACAATTATACACCCCATCAGTAATTTTCCGTACATTTTACAAAATTATGACTGTAAATAGCGAATGCATATAGCAAATATAGCAACTGAAGGTTTATAACAAACTATAGTAAATTTGAATATGTATTCTAAAATAAAACTATTTTGTCAAGAAAAAACTGTAGGTAACGAAGCTTCGAAAAAGTTTCGATGTCTACTTATTTCAAACAGACTGTACAATACAATCAATCAACAGATAAGGAAGTCTGGTTGTGTTAGATAATCGAATCGATGCGTTTCAATAAATCCACCGATAAAAAGGAAACGCTGGAACCGGGCCGAAACAAAGGAATTACATCATCGGCGCGCGCACGGGACGACAACGTGCGTCGTCGTTCGTTCGGCCAGCGAGCGAGAGGAAAAAAAAAAAGAGTCGGCACAGTGATCGAAAATTAATGGTATTTTCGCGAAAGGAAAGGCGGTCAGGGCGTGAGTCAGGCAAGGCAAGGAAAGAAAGCCAAGGCAACGCTATTTTTCCCGTAGAGACAGACGAACGATTGGATGTACGAATGAAAGAATGAACGAACGAACAGACGAACAAGCAAGCAAGCAAGCGAACGAACCAAGTCGGCCTGGTCGAGCAGCCGGCCGGCTCCAAAGCAATGACTTGGCAACGTTGCATCGTACACCGGAGGATCTATATCCCAGACTACCGCGACGCGGCATACTTCGGCGGGATTCGGTTCAATTCGGTTTGGTTCGGTTTGATTCGGCTCGGCCCTCGGCTTTGTTCGACACTAACCACGTGACTTAGTACACGTTACTCGCTATTCGACCAACAGCTCCTGGAACTTGGCACCCGGAAAAAAATGTAATCATTTCAATTTGTTACACCGGTTTGTTACAAATGTTTACACGAACGGTGGTCCATATTCGTAAAAACTTGGTTAAAACTGGTTTCTTTTGACTTGACATTTTTAACTTAAAAGTCAGGTATGTAAAGATGGTGTAAATTTTTCCTCTGGAAAAGCGTCTTTCTGGATCCAAATTCTTTTTAAGCACTTGTTAAATTTAATTATATCAATTTTGGAGCGGGGTATCCGTTCAATAGTTATGCATATATAAAGTTAAATGTTTATAACGTATTTTGGAGATTAATTTGACACTACATTGATTTTTATGCGTAATTCGTCCAATAAACGATATTCGTTGATTGCTGTCTGTTTAAAGGTCACGTGGGTGGCGGCCATATTGGAAAAATGAACTCTTATCTTTACACGTGTTTTAGTCATCGAATTTGTTTCATTCAAAGGGAAACAAGAATAGGTAAACCGAAGGATTTTTTTTAACTTTCAATGTATTTTGAAAGTATTTAATTTAAAATATAATCCCTCTAGAATGTGGCCGCTTTCGGCGTTGTCATAAGTTCGATCATCACATATAGGGATAAAGACATTCGAATTATCCCGCCAGAATGGCCGTCACCCACGTGATCCGCATACAGACACTCGTTGGGCGAATTACGGATAGGAGTCAATATGGCGTCAAAGTAATCTCTAAAACACGCTAAAAATGCGCATAACTTCGAAAGGGTGAGTTTCTCGATTCAAAACTTTATTTAACAAGTACTCCAAGTACGCATTGTATTATACATCCGAATTGTAAAAAATGTTACGGGTGTCTGACTATTAAGAGAATATATTTTTGTGTAATCAATTATAATTAATCATTAGTTTGAATATAGCGAGATTATATCTCAATGTGTGCCAATTTCGCTTTTCTCTCTCTCCTCCCCGAACTTTGTACACTTTATCCGAGGTTTCTCCTCACTATCACTAGTTTGTATCTAACAATCTAACCTTATCGATCGTCACTTCGATCGATTCCTTTAGCGAGACACGACGCCGTTTCCGCGTTCCACCGCGCTCCGTTCGAGGAGTTACATCGCCGGATGGAACGCACTATGATCGTGACACGGGCCGCGAACAATGACGCGATTAACGATCATTCATTCCGACTACACGATACTCGATTCGATTTTTCTCCCTTTCTTCGAACAAGTAAAGGGTGCGAGATGAGGCTCTCAGATTTTGCCGCGCTTTAGTGAGGCAGTAACTCAGATACACTTTTATTCAATTCTAAAGATGTACAAATATATTCAACAATTGTTAAGTTTACGTATGTAGCCTTATCAAAAGAAAATCTTCCTTGCACCTAAGTGTATGTTTGCTAATCTCCACCAGCATAAAACATACAAGTCGCTCGTGATATTTTAATAGAGATTATCATGAAAATCATTGAGTGTTGCGACCTACGCTTTCGAACTTAAATAAGGGTTCACCTGAACTAGCATCCTACAAAAGCGCATTCAAATCCCGGATTCTCATCTCGTGTCCTCTCGTTGTCTGCTACATGAAACAGTTGCGAGTCGCTGATGAACGAGGCAGATTTAATTACTTCGACCCGTTCATGTAAAGTGTATTCGCCTTCTGCGACGGATACAACAACGGCGTCGATGATGAATCAGTTATATAGTCGCGAGTTGCACGGACTTTGCACGCCCACGCAACGACGAAGCAAGTTTCTATTTCGCTACATGTGCTTCGCACGCGACACTCCGCGATCAGTCCAGCTTTGCATTGGACGAGAGATGTTGACTGAGAAACATTATCTCAGTTGCGCATTCTACAGGGTGTATGTAAACCATTTTCTTGATAACTACTATCCCTTATAAGAGAAATTCGATTGTTTTCAGTTAACTGACGTACTCTGTAGATACAAATTATTTGTTATGCGATAAACATGTTTAATTAAGTAAAGAGAAAAAAAGTTATCATAACAAAAATGTAAAAAATTTGCTAATTTAATTCTGGTTAAATATAGGGAGCAATAATGATCACTCTGGGGTTTGAATATTAATAAGAGTCACTGTAAATATTTAAGAATATAGGATTTGAAAAATACGGAAACATTTATTTGATAACTCCAACCCCTTGTAACAGATAGTCATCCACCTCCAGCTAATCGTAGTACCCGGTAGACAACGTAGAACATAGTAATTGAGCTATTCAGAACTGTCGGAATACAAAAATGTGAGGAGATAAGTATGGAGAAATACAGAAATTGTGAAATAGAGACATTCAACCGTTTCCAGTTAATTGAAGCACCCTGTATATCTTATGTTTCGCGTGCCTCTACAATTTCCTCGCCGACGATCTGTGGATACGTCTTGTTTTTCGATACGCTATTGCAT
Source organism: Megachile ligniseca (assembly GCA_945859555.1). Taxonomy (NCBI): domain Eukaryota; kingdom Metazoa; phylum Arthropoda; class Insecta; order Hymenoptera; family Megachilidae; genus Megachile; species Megachile ligniseca. The sequence continues at coordinate 9,641,974 of OX243777.1, forward strand.
CTCGTTTAATACACAGAGAATTGATACGTGGGAGACACGCGAGTGCAGGCTGCCTGCCGTGTCATTTATCCTTCGTTCGGCAAGTCTGAAAGCGAGTCAAGGAATTCGTACCGGAGGCTGTTATTTTCAAATATACACTCTATGTTACCCACTGTGGCACAGAAAAGGCTTTCTCTAAGCAAGCACTTATTTACGAGCTAATAAAGCATACATCGTCGACGAACAACAGTCGGTAATTATACGAGCTATAGTTAGTCCCAATCATACGCGTACAGTCAGCAGCAAATATCACTTCTATAGGGCAGTTTAAACGTTTGCGAATTTTAGAATTCGCGGAGCTGAATAGTTAGAAATGAACAAATATGGTATTTGAGAGGTTTCGAAATAGGGGAAGTTTGGAAAATTTGGGAGCTTTAAGATTTGGAAATTTGGAGATTGAGAAGTTTTCAAATTGTGAAATTTTTTAGCTTGAGGGGTGAAAATTATGCGGATCTGAATATTTGTGAATTTGAAAATTTTGGGATTTAGGGATTTGGAGATTTAGGGATATGGGAATTTGGGGGTTTCGAAATTTAGGGATATGAAAATTTGAGGACTTGATGTGATATGAAAGTTTGAGAATTTAAAAATAATTCAGGAATAAAAACTGAAAAATTTCAGGATCATAAATTTTGCTCACACAATATCCGAATGAGTGCCATTCGCACGTCCGTGCACCATGCCCCGGTTAGAGCAATTACTCATCGCAGATATAAACGATTAAAAATTGAATATCCGGTAATGGATAATACCGATCTATAAACTGGTTCATTCATTGTTTGTTCCAACAAAGAACCAGCTGTTTTGTATTACGAATACTGATAAAATTTGTCGAAAGAAATAACGAGAATTTCTTCAAATCATCGACGAATTAAAAATAAAAATCTGTTCAAGTTACAGAATAGTACATTGAAATTTCTATAATTATGTTTACTGTTACGCAAATAATGTGCAACGATGGACAGTAAATACAAAGCGAAGGAAATGATTATGTATCATTACGCAACTCCTTATCAGAAGTTGTCTAATAGTGTCTAAAAATGTTCCTATCGTTTACACAGCGCTATGTAACAAGCTATCTTTTCCTTAACTAGTATGTTTCTCAATAGAAAACGCTCGTGTTGCGTGATTATTCACTTTCGCGTTATTTTTACTATGCAAAACAAGGATAAATGTTTGCATACGCTGTGAAACTGGTAATATTAGACGAGTTCGTTTATTTATTCAATGATTCTTGGAAATTGTTCATTAAAATAGAGCAATTATACAATTCAGTTAAACTGATTGGAATTTCAAATGGATGAATGAACATTAACCCCTTTACGGTTCGAATACCTAAACGCGACAAACATAGTTCATTTGAGTTCAAATGTGTTATGAAATTATTTTACAACTTATGACGTTTCAATGCTAATAAGTGGAATTAATTTTGCAGTATTCAATATGCACAGAGTGGATAAATTGTAAAATTTCTGATCTGAATTATCAAATTTTTTTATGAAGAAATTTTTTAATTTCTGTAATTTGAAGTTTTTAGATTTGTAAATATTTTGACTGTACACTTTCTTTATTTTATATATTCAAATTCACATATTTTAATATTTCTAAATAACCTAATTCTCAAATTTTAATATTTCTAAATCCCATAAGTGACAGAATGTGTTTTCCCTAAAGAAAAATGGCCAAAATGCTCTAAAACTAGCAGCGAATGAATTAACATCAGTTTCATTTCTTTGTCCGACTTTACATAAATTGAAATTCGTCCTTTATCGAGCGTAATAAGTAAACAATTGTTCAGAATTAATGTTAATTACAATTGTACGCAAATTAGCAGAACAAGTAACAGCTTTCTCTAAAATTATAGAGAACGCAAACTCGTTTCGTTAGCGAAAGTGTTGATATTGATAGAGCCACGAAGAACAACAGACAAGCGATGAGATAGTTTTAGGCATCTCGTATACCAGAGAGTCCTTTCGAGATACGAAAGGTATCTCAGGTAGGCGAGCCTCGAGATAGGTTCAGTAGAAACTGGAAGAACGTGGATGCAAAAGGTTTCCTTTAAAAAAAAAAAGAAGAAGAAGAAAAAACAAGGAAAGATGGGGAAAAAAAGAGAGTAGCAGGTGTCGGCACAATTCAACCTTTCAAAGGGAAAGAGAGCTCTTAAATTTTTAAACTCAAATATAACGAAGGATGATACACCGTTCCTTTCTTCTTCGCTCGCTCTTCGTGAGAAGATTTTGTGTATTTCTGTGCACGCGAACGGGGACACGGAGAAGCTATTCGAAAGATTACACGCGAATATGTTTATGCGGAATATTTAACTGAATAATATATATATTCTCGGGAAAACAACAGCTTCTGCGGAATTATAAGACGTCACGAGGAAGGTCCTTTTGTGTTGCACTTGGAAGTCTAAATGTATGAATTTGTGAAGTCCTGAATTTTGAGATTTAGAAATTTGTAAATTTGAAACATTGAGAATTGGAAATTTCAGAATTTGGAAAGTTAAGAATTTCAAAATTTAAAATTGGAAAATTAGGAATTAAAAATGTAGAAATTTGGAAATTACGAAATTCAAAAATTCAAAATTTCATAATACAGAAATTTCAAAATATATAAATTTCGAAGCTTGAAAAATTCGAAAATCAGAAAATTACATAATTTAACAATTTAAAAACGAGGTTTCTAGTCTTGAAAATTTACAAGTTAGGAAACGAACCACTTGAGAAATTCATTCGCAGTCGGCGTACCGCGCGACATTACTCTTGAAACAAGCTGACACAAGGCACCGATGACGCAACAAAAATATTATTTGAAATTATTTCTCGATGCACCAGATGTCCAAGAACGAATCAAGATACACAGACCTGGAGATCATCTGGCGCGTTCAATCCTTTCAGGCTGTCCATTAATTTAACGCAAGAAACACGAGCCGCCATTTTTATTCTTTGCGATCGAAGTCTATGTTAGATCTCTTCAATGACCTCAGAAGTCTTTCCTGCCCTCTTTGCAAACCCAATCCAACCAGATATTATTGTGTCGTGAGTGAAACATCACGAATATACTCGTATGTAAATGACCCACAATCGGTGCCGACTACTGTACGCCTAATATAGTAATCTAAAATTGAATTTACCGCATGGCAAAGAGATACTCAAATAACATTGAATAGGCGATGATTCTGCATCTCGGAGAATTTACAGAATTAGAACGTACGGAAAATTTTGAATTAACTTATTAACCGCGTGTGACGTGTTAACTCATTCCATCGATTAACTTTTCTGTTGATCTTCATATTACATGTAAAACAATGTGCATAACAATATGAACATAGTACAGTGAAATTATTCATTAAAACAGACGAAATTGTTTTTCAAAATTCAAATCAATTATAGTGTTTTAGAAATGAAACAACTTTAACTGTAAATGTTAAGGGGACAGCAAAAGTTGTAAAAATTCAGTAACTAATATTTCGAGTAGTCTGCTAGAATATTTTCTCTAGAGAAGTCGAATTTATTTTTAACCGTTCCAGATTTTTGTGACTAAGATATTATTGATACGCGAATCTGTCACGCGTGCGAAACGTAATCTTTCGCATTAGAAAAGAAAGAAAAAAAGAAAGATTGAAACTCACCCTGCATTTTCAGCGGCAGCAATGGACATGTGCCTCCTCTCATCGAGGACGGCTGTGGTGTTAAACTGCCGAGGGAGATCCGTGGTAATGAGTTAAGAGTCACAGTCGAGTGTTCTCTTTTTTTTTCACGTCGTACCACCACCAACCACCAACCTCTTTCACCACACTGCCGCACCACTAAACAATACGAATATCACCAGCGAACGAACAAACGCACCACTAATTATCACCACCTTCACTTTCCGAATTCGTAAATCCCTGGTAATCTCTTTCGTTTTTTCTTTTTTTATTCCTTTCTCCCCGAACAAACTAAACACCACGTCGAATTAGGATAACTCAGTTCGCTAGTTCGCGAGGAAACAAAGAAATATTTTGTTTCATCACTCGTGATAACGCAACAATAAAAGATCAACGAAGACGAATAGTTTCTTTACCTCCACCGACACTCACGTAAAGAACACGCGTTCTTAATCGCATCGTTCTGTCGTATTTTTCCTCTTCGTTAACCGACATTCGGGGTACTTCCGACGGATATACTCGCGTGTCACCGTGCAGATTCACCACCGCGAAATATTATATCGAAATACACCTTTGTTTTTTCCCCTCTGTCTCCTCTTGACACTTTAGAACTCTCCTTATCGACCGAGCACCGTCACACCTTCGTTTCCTTTTCGTCCTCGGATATCGAGTTCACTTTTCGACACGCTACTTTCTCGCTCGCTAACGTACAAGATACTCGTGTCTCCTTCTCGTTAACCGTATGCGTAATCTACCGGCGACGAACAGAAACCTCGGGCGTTCCCTGCTTTTTTAGCTTATCGTTGTCATTAAAGAGGAAGCTTGATCTCTGTCTCGTTTTCCAAACTTCCAAATATCCCGTGAAAATATTCAATGACAAGTATCTTCTCCGAAGATACCGAGGAAGATACGTTCCTCTTCCAAGCGCCGTAGAATTATTACTTCCTTTAGGAATTGTCTTGTTACGATCAAGTCGTAGAAACTTCTTCCGTCCTCGATCAGCTTCCGTTTCGCCTGATCTTGTGACCTTCGTAATCTTGCCGATCCTAAGTGAAAAAAAAGAAACATCTGTTCAGCAAGTTTATATTTTATTGCGCGTTACGTTCGAAAAAAATGAAAGCATCTCTCAGACACTCGAAGGTACGAGGTTGCTACTATACCTAACCTAAAACGCTCAATTGATTTGTCGCTTTTTAAATGTCGGTAAGTTTCTTATAACTTTGTGGATATAGTCAAGGAGGTTGTATTTATACACCTTTTTTTAAAGGTTTACACAATCTTTCGATGTTTTCTGTTAGGTATTGTTGCTAACCTCATATTTTAAGGTAACGATTGAATAATATTGAAATAGTGATTTTCACCGTCTAATCTTTCGACCGATCTAAAAGAGAACTAACGTTCTTTTCGATATTTCTAAAATTAAATATATTATTAAAAATTAGTTTGAACTCGGGGATGTTAAAACGTTGGGTCATTCCCTCTCCACAAATCTGACTCAAGCTGCGACCAAATTCTGAGCCAATGCTGTAACCTGTTCACTTAAATAGAATAGTAATGTAGAATAGTAGAATATCAGCATAGTAAAACAGTAAACTAGTGTATAATTGTATAATAGCAACTTAATATAAAAAAGCTAGAGGATAATAACTGAATAACAGTATAAACAGTGGATTAGAATAATAAAAAATAGTAAACGTCATCTAATAATATAAAATTCAAAACCTTTAGTCCAATGCCAAAAATGATTTTACTTCATAGGACCAACACATTTGCCCATCTTCAAGACGAATACTGAGCGATTTTAATTTAGTAATAATTAAAATAATTTATTAATTTATTATTAATAATTAAAATAATTTATACAAACTACCGAACAAAGAAACCATAACAAAAAGCATGAATTCGATAATTCGCCGCAATTTTATTTAAATAATACACACTTAAAATAATCACTGCACATTCGAAAATTGTCACCGATCCGGCGTATAGGTGCGACCAAGTTAACGACAATATCTAACACCCACACAACCGTGTTTTCCGACAAAATAATTATCGGCCGAAAACAATAAACAGAATCACTACACGTTAATTCGACGAACAGTTAATCAGTCGAACATTAACTATTTTCCAAACAACGAGTGTTTACTGTTGTATCACGATCTCGCGCATCACATGGCGTCGCACTTGACGACGCACTACTAATACAATGGTCCGTATATGCGCATGTCCACACCCCATTCTGCTTCCGAACATATGTAGACCGAGGCACGTTTAGGCACGTAAGTTGATCGATATTGTCGTCGACGCTTACATTCTCTAACCATGGCCACTACTTTTTCCCTACGATTCAAACGTTCGTCTGACAGTTTGAAGTAAACGCGAAGAAACTACATAGAAACTAACCCATGTGACAAAACAATCCGTTCTCGTCGACCAGACAGGAACATCGATAAATGTTCTAGGGACAAGCCCATCGATCAGAAATTAACTGACGTTAAAACAATAATCTTGTTCACTTTTTTATATTATGCATTCATATTGCCGACGAAAATTCAATTATCTTGATTAAGTAAATATTTTAAGTTAGTAAATATTTTTAAAATAAGTTAGAGAAATGTTTAAACAAAGGATGAGACAAAGTAGCTTCACGATTGTTCTTTATTTTTACGAAAGTCAGTGTACATTTTGATTAAAGCATCTTAAAAAAAGATTTAGTCTCCTCCACCGTGAAACAAATATTTGTTAACGTAATGATTGAAAATTTATAAGAATACTTTTGGAGGTGTAATTTTAGAAATATTGAATTTATAAGATTGTATTCGTTAACAACGGTTAATGATGGAAATGAATATGAAGAACGTGAAACGGACAAAAAGTGATTAACTCGTCCACTGTAAACATCGCATCACACTCAATATTAATCAAATTAATATCAACGATAATATTAGCATTATGCGCAGGTTATCACGTTCGCTATGAACGTCGCTAATTCGCGTCACACTCGATTAATATTAATACCACTTTTATTTGTTGTTTTCAATATCAATGATAATATTTACCAAGTGAACGCAAATCCGCAGTGAAATTAATCCATTGTTACTGCAAATATGCTACATAAAATAATATTCTAAAAGCACTTGTATCTTGTTGAACACGATTCAGATGACTTTTATTATCAATGAAATTATCAGAAACATTGTCTTATCTTTCGTAATTACAATTTTGTTTGTCACTTTAAAACTTTCACTTGTAAAACAAAATTTGTGCATTGTTATTTTCATGTTATTAGCTTGAGAGTATTTAAAAATATTTTTCCTAGGTCTAGTATTATTGATAACATTTTGCTGTTATTTGTAATATTGATATTAATAATAATAATAATAATAACAGAGTATGGCACGAATCTGCGATGTTTGTGTTAAACCACCGAAATTTTAACAATCGAAAAATGTCTACTTTTGTGATCCCCTTTTCCCAGTCCTTGATATAAATTCCGGTTTGAAATGTTACGAGTTCTTTGTGGTTAGTACAAGTGCACAATGTGCATTTCATTCCCTTCCCCATCTCCTTTTTAAAAACCTTTTAACTCTATGGCAACAGTGGTTAATCAACGAGACCTGTAAACTCCGTTTCCGTACATCGTGGCTTTTTGCGCGTTAATTTTTTATAAAGATAATTTCAGCAAGTATGTACTTTGTTCCTTTCCGTAATTTACAAGCATTATAAACAATTTATAAATATAATTTTTGTGAATTTTACTTTTTTAAACAGGAAGACTACTGTCAAATTTGTTTTTTCTTTATTTTAAGTAATAAACTAATTTTATGGTTACACTGATAAGCTCTGTTTTGAAAGTCAAAAAAAAAAACCAAATCAGAATACTTTTCCTGAAACACTGATTTTTAAAGTTTTATTTTTGTATTGCATTATATTTTATATCCACGTAAAATTATATTCAAATACGTCACTTAGTTTATACACAATTCCTTGAAGACTCCTGCCTTGTTATTGATAATATTAACAGAGTATAACGCGTTCCGTGGCGTTCGCGGCGAACGAACGGGTGATTAATCGAAAGTTTCTGTGGCGTAATTGAAAATTACCTTTACCGATGGTTTTCGATATCACCGAGAGGAAATGTTTCATCTCACTTCGAGTAGAAAGCTTGTCGTGGAGCGCAACCGAAAGCGCGAGGAAATATGCGCGCGCCAGACACGGCGCGTACAACGAAGCGCGACGAACTTGACTCTCAAAGCAGTGGACCGTCCGACAAGTTAATAAAAACGGAACATGGCAGAGACCCCACTTTCTTATTATCGCATGAACAAGGTACACCCGCGACCGTGTCACGCGTACACACTTCTATCCTCACGATAAAAAATTCACGTAACGACAAGAAAACGCGTTAACGATAAGCACAAAATTCTTACACTCAACTGACCAACTCGATCGGGATAAAACTCGTTCTCGTCCATCGGAGTCCGTTCCAGTTCAGGCTTCGTTCGCTTCTTCGACGATTTCACTGATCTCGAACCAACAGAAATCCGCGAAGAATTTTTTTTATCACTCGTTATCCGCGAGTAACTTTTTTTCTTTTTGCCTCTTCCGTTTACTCCCTACCGAACGTTTTCTTCCACTCTGAGAGTTCACGCAGGTTCCGAGCACAGCTTTCCGTAGAAAAACACAACGGGGCGCCACGAGATGTGGATACTTCTCTCTCGCTCTTTCCCTCCTCCCTTCTTTATTCTATTTCATAGCCTTGTCTTGCACGTGTCGAAAACACGAAATCCTTTACGGAGGGACACAAAAACACGGGGTTCGAGAAAAATCGATTGCCGAATATCTCGATCGAAGTAACGTCGAAGCTCAGAGTCTTTTTTTCCACTGATAATTATCCATGTACAATGTTTTATGACGAAAGACTCACTGATCACGTACAGATGTATGTGCGAGTATGAAATGTCCTCCGTGTGTACGTCTTACACCTCACCTCTTTTCTCTAATACCGTTTTCTCGCTACGTAACATATATATATGCGTGTATATATACATGTATCTTCCTTTCTTTCTTATCTCTCCGTTTCCGTTCTTTCTCCTCTGTCTTTCGCGATCTCACTGTTTCTTCCCTCTCCTTCGTTCTCTATCACTTTGGCCGTGTGCACAGCCCTATACGTGTTCGTACGTAGTATACTGCGTGCAGGCTGCGTAGACCATCCGTGTATACGGATACGAGTGGCAGGCGCGCGCGCGCCTGTGTTTGTGTTCGTGTGTGCACTTGATTAGCCGTGTGACGTCAGGGCACGGTTACATCGCTTGCGATTGTCACTCAAATCCGACGGGTAAAACCGCACAAAAATCCAGGCGGGAAAGGTGATCGAAGACACGCGGACGAACCTTGGGCCGCGAAACGACGGACGATCCGTCGTACAACGGTTAAAGGCGGCGGCGAGCCTTCGCGCAAACCACCCGCGGTATTCGTGAAACGACTGACTCCATGCAACGATTGCAGCCGTACAGAAGACGGGAGGTGTTCCGCTAGGTGGCACCACCGTGTATCACAAGGGGCTCCGGCGGCCGTACTGCGCTTCACGTACCGCAACTCATCGAGTACTGTCGAACCTCGACGATAACTACCGAATCATTCCGAATGTATACGACCACGCACGAACGATTCAATATCAAGTGCACGACCCTCTCCGTTCCGAGGAGCACATGGAAGGAAATACGAATGACGAAGAGTGTTCGTCGACGTTATTTACACATTTATTCTTTTAGTATTTCGTCCAATAATAATTTACTTTCTTCCTTGTTGTTATTATTATTTGTTTTTCTTACTTTTTTGCATAGAACGTTACGTAAAACAATCGGATACGGGATATCTAAAACAAAATTCTTATACGCATCTCGGGTAATCAATATGTATTGTCAATATTATCGAGGGTACTAGCAAGGTGGATTGATGAAAACCGAAGTATTTTAATTATTTATTTAATTATTTTCTTCTTATGCGCAGTGCTATTTATATGCGAGTATCTTGTCAATAAATGTTGAACATCTCGAGATGAATTCAGTTTGTCGATAAATATTGACGGTATTGACAATATTGTATTGAAAATATTTCTGTACTGTTATAAATATTTAGAACTCTTAAGTCTTCCATTAGATTTTATTCTTCAATTCAATTAATATATGTTATTTCTACTTTAAAACTGGTTTTATTTCAGACAAAACCTATTAGAAATAACTATTGACAGTTTATGTAGACCTAGCAGCATTTGAAAATTTATGGTTCATGATTTATTGAAGATATTTCTTTCAAATACAATCATAATATAATACTTACAAAAATTACCCTCATTTATAATACAATATTATTACCTCTTTTTCTATTAATTTTAAGTTGTTTCAATTTTGAAATATATCCATATTATTAAACTTAAAAAAACATCATTTTAAACTCAGAAATCTTAGCAAACTTATATTTTTTTTATTGATTATCTTTATTCATACAAGTTAATATAAATGGTAAAATTTCAGGACAACTTTCTTTTGCTAATTGTTGTATGCTCTGTTTATTGTTATTATGCAAGGTTAAATCGGTACACGGTATCAGAAGCTTACAGACAGGTATAGAACGTCCCATAAGCGCTTTATGTAAAGCAGTACAACCATCGGCATCTTTTAAATTAGGATCTGCACCCGACTTTAATAAAAGTTCAATAATGTTAACATGACCTTGCATTGCTGCTCTATGTAAAGGCGTAGCGCGTCCACAACGCGTTTGTGCATTTACCGCTGCACCGTTTTCTAACAAAGTTTTACAGATTTCATAATGTCCGTTTCGAGCCGCATAATGTAACGCTGTGTACCCAGCAGAATCTTCCACGTTAACAGATGTACCTTTTCTCAGCAATGTTTCGACACGATCCAGATCGTTATACTGTGCTGAAAATGACGCGATTTTATTGAATGATAAATTCAGAACAAAAAGAATTCAGACACATTCAAATAATAAATAACTGAAGTTTGTTTACCTGCATACCATATACCACGTTCAAATTCCATTTCCATAAGTGTCTGACGAACATCAAGATTATTATTTGAACTGCAGCATGCATAATGATCATTACAACCATGATTGTGCTCCATGCTGATCGTGTGTGTAACTATAAATGCTTGGAGAATCTTACTCGTCTACCTATTATTTCAATGAATCATAATAAACGTTACACTTAAGTATCTTTTGTGACGCATGTAAATATTACTTATACTGTTATTGTAGTCATCAATGAAAATGTACAAATATTTTTAAATTGTTATAAGTTATATATTTCATAAGAAATTCACAGTATAATATGCAAAAAGCGTATTTTGTATACACAAAATGAACGTATATAATTTTACAATTTGTATGAACACCGATTTTCTATATGCAAATAAGGCCGTCATACGTACAAATGGCCTTTGCAGGGCATTACTATTATTGTTATATTTCGATCATTTTATATTAAGTAGAACATTTCAATAATAGCTGCACTATCTATTTCATACTAAAGCACAATGTTGCGCTAATAAGCATTTTATTTATAATTAATGTAGTAAATGCTAATCGCAGTAGAAATATTTTTTTCACATTGCATAAAGTTAACAATAGTTTTGATTCTGCACATTTTATATATCACCATAAAAACTATAAATACATGGTAACAAAAATATAACTTGTAATACAATTTGATCCAAAACATGGTTTACATATGAAATGTAGGAATAAAAGACAAAAATAATGTGATGTATCTTTTTATCCCAAATGGCTGCTGATTTTAATTCTGTATGGAGTAAATGTATCTATTAAAAATATAAGTTATTTTGTGAAATACCTCACATCTCATAATTCTATGTATATATCTAGCCATCTAATAATTGCTTTTTATGCGATTTTACGATACGGTACAAAGTAATAAGTGTAACATAGTATCTTTGATCAGGAAACTTGTAGAAAATTTGGAAAATTGTACCCGTACAGTCTTATTAGTGTCGTAATGTTGATTACATATATATGTGTAGAAAATAACAATTAATGAAAAACTTATTACTTTCCTAGTTCTTCTGAAAATCGCAAGAAAAAACAATTTATTTTAAATATAAAATAATATATGATCATAACTCTAATCTATTAAATACTTTTTACGAATTTTACACACCAAAATGGTAAAATTCATTATTGGAAATTTACTTATATTAATCCGCCCAATAAAAAATGTGCATTGATAAAGGAAGTTAGAAAATACTCATCAAGATTCGGTAACAAAATTGAACACACTCATTTATGCCTTTGTGTGTTCCTGGACAAAAACTTATATATATATATATATATATATATATGTAGTTAAATAATATAATACTCTGTTCGTACTGATCGTATGTGTTTATAAGAATGTGTATGTTTTACTTCTTAATGTTAGTCCTGAAAAGAACTATTGACTTTATAATTCCCTCTGCAGTGTCCAAAGTATTTCAGCCTCTCCTGTGCTACAGATAACTCTATATCCTAATTCTGCCAGGGCGTTAATGATGGCAAATGGTGGCCCTGTAATAAATGTTTTTCAGGAATTATATTCAAATTATATTAAGACGTTAATAATACTTGAACTTTTGTCGGAATTAAATACGAAAATTGAATAGCGCAAAATATGACTACGATATGCGGTAACGCAAAATATACAACAAACAAATTATAAATCATAAGTCTACACAAATGTATCATTACTATTTTTATCATTAAGTCATTGAATTAAAATGTATTATTTAAGAACGTATTATAGTATTTGTATAGCAAAAGTAAACAAGTAATGATATTAAAATATAGTATACAAAAAGTAAAAGTAATACTAAATTGAGAATGGAAACCTTTAATCATAACACCGTTGACCACGTCTGATCCAGAGTTTGGAAAACGTTTGGAGAGAGCCAAAATTTCATCCGGATTTAAGCCAAAAACAACGCAATCATTTGCAAATGGAGAAGCTTTTACACCAACGTAATAGTAATTTTCATCACTTATTGCGTTGGCTAATTTTCCGATCGCTGTATTCGCTGGTTGCGTCATTCTTGAGTTAAAAGGATTGTTAAACTTTGTTGCCTTTCACTGTTAAACAAAAAACATACATCTGATGTACATATTATCATAAAGAAGTACAAAATCATCTTTCTGAAAAATTAACATTTATAAATTTCCTGTATAGTATATCAGGAAAAAGAAAAAGTTATTATTCATGTATGTAAACCATATAAAAATAGTAATAACATGGTAAACTATCATTCGAAATATCTTTTATCGCGAACTTTAATTATAAAATTAATAAAAAATACGTATTGGATGTCAAGTATGTAAACTTGAAATTAGTTTTAAATTCTGCTCCTAATATGAGACTTAAAAGTTGCATGATGTATAATTTGATATCTAAAATAATAAGATAAGTTTACCTAACAGCATAGTAATACATATTTTCATATACTTCAGTTGTTTTTCATGTAAATTAAAAGTACTTTAAATAATTCGTATGTTTTCTTACATTCTTTTTTTCATATACTTGTGTATTTTTGTAAAATTAAACATAATCCAAAATACACAAATTGTCTACTTTTTAAACATACTAAAGTATTACTTAACAGTAGACAAAAGTTACTATTTAAAATTACACTGTGTGTGGAACAGTTTGTGCTCTACTTTGTTCAATTAATTGCCTTTCTCGTTCCTCTTTAAATTGCATCATAAGAGTTTCATGAGCCCAACGAACTTCAGTCTGGACTTTATCTCTTTCATACTCCCATTGAAATCTTTCTAATTCCAACGTTTTACGTTGTAGTTCTAGTTCTGCTGCTCTTCTTAAAGCACGTCTTTCTAATAACTGTTCTTGACATATTTTACTTTGTAAAGGTGAACAATCAAATGTTTGTATAGAGGAAATTGGCCACTGTGATATTCTTCTGGGATTATATGACTTTCTTTGATGAACTGAATTTGTCCGATCTTGAGATCTAGCTATATAAAATGTTTAAAAATACTCAGAATTTCATTGCAAATATACTGTATGTAATAATTCCATTCATTTTAGTGTTATCCTAAGAATAAATTTATTAAAAGTTAGCTATTTCTTAATTAATATTTTTTGAATTACCAGATGTAACAGTTCCTGTATCATTTTGACTTGACTCCCAATTTTTGCTGACTGAACTTGTATCTGTATCATTATTTTCAACTTCATTATCTTTATTTACCGAACCTTGTTCATTATTTTGCATTACCAAATTCATATTTTCTTGCATTGTATTAGTTGATTGAATTGAATAATTTTGATTTCTACAATTCCAATCATCTAAATCTTCTAATTCTGTATCAGTGATGTTTTGATCCAATGAAGATTCTTGTTTTGGCCATTCATTATTCACTTTATCAACACTGTTATTATTTTTATATTTCTTATTATGTGCTACTTGTATAAATTGTTGTTTAACATCTTCAGGACATTTTGAACATCTCCCCATATGTCGTTCCATGCGTGTTGCATTTTGAATATACGATTGATCACAAAACTTGCAAAATGCAATTACTTGAGATCCTGCCATTTTTTTGTTATAGTAATTCCACACTATTCCCCGTTTCTTTACCATGGTATACTTTTATAATGTTATAATACTTCTTTTTTTTTTAGAACTTTAATGTTTATTGTATATGTACAAAATTTTTATGTGTTATATGATAAAAATATGACTTTCAATAATATACAATATATATAGTTGTTTTCTTTGCACAGAACCAACAGAATATTTGTGTAACTCCATAAACATAAGATTTAATAAATTTTTAAAATCAATTACAATTATAATATATTATTAGCGCAACAACAAAATTATAATTATATAATTTAATGAAACATTATAAAATAAGTAAGACATTTGTACATATTACATATCTCAATATTTACTCATTCATAAAGAAATAAGTTGAATTTTATAAATTGAAAATGTAATGTTCTCTTTTAACACAATTAAATTAAATTTTTCAAAGTGAATTTTAATCGTTAATTTTATTTTATAATTGAACGTTCACGTGACATACAATGACTATGAAGATCGATAAAAGTTTATAATGTCAATAAAAACGATTAATATTAACTTATATAATAATGGAAGTCCTATGTAAATATTAAGTTCAATAATGAATAATTCGCACTACTATTTGATAAAGTATTGGTTAATTTGGTTAAGCAAACAGAATATATATCCGATGCCACGTCTGTCATCAAATTAAAGCGTCAATCACTACAAACATAACCTTTGTAAAACTACATTCATAATGTTGCAATTTTTATAAGAGTAATGAAAATAACAAATACTTCAAATTCTCCAATAATTTATCACAATTTACGTTACACGTTCAAATTTTACATACTGTAATAGAATAAGTCTCAACTGTGACATGAAATTGCATAAAACACCTATTTCACATATGCGATATAATATGCATACTAAACATCAAGATAAATCAACACATTACTATGTGCAGAAAGTGCTAATGAAAAAAGTACTGAAACAGATAAACAAATCACTAAATTAATGGTATATGTGTGTAATTACATTTTAGTAAAATAAAAATCTTTTTTATATCGCGAATAAAAAATATAAGTAATAATAAATTTTTTATTCAAAAAACATTCTCTAAATGTATATACTAAAAATTTTTGTTTTTACATACATATTTAATAACTTTCTTTCCCCTTATTTCTAATATGATCTGCACAATGTTCTGTAGTTAGCACGAAATTTTATCGAATTTAGAACTTGCGTACATAGAAAAAGAATGACAGACGCAATATTGATTTTTCAAATAACATTATTCTTTTTTTTTTTATCACGAGACCATTTATTGAAAATAATAGTTAATTGATATCATATCATACCTGGCTTAAGAACAGGTTCAGGTTCAGAAAAATCTTTTCTCATAGTCCACATATGTTCATTATAATCTTGTTTGACACCGGTACTTGAGGATGCCACAACTTTGTAACCAAGAACCTCTAAAGCATTTAACATTACACAAGGATGTTGCATATATACTATTGTCGCATCATCACTATATCCCCCAGAAGCAAAACGACTTAGTTGTTCTATCTCTGATGCTACAACACAAATGAATAAGATTACACATTTCTACGCCTCATTCTAGTATTTTCGTATATTATATTACGAAATAACAATAATTGTAAAAATCTCACAGTTTTACTGAAAATATTATACCCTCTTTCAATTGCAACGTACGCGATAATGTTTATCGCTTTATCACGATGATGCGTTAGTCGAGATATCGTATTAGTTGAATTTACGAAACATCAATTATATTGCAACTCAGACAAAGCAGTACACGAACAAAATTTTTTTGCTATAAAATTAATAAATTAAAAACTTTTAATTTATATTAATTGTTAATTGGAAAAAACAATAGATCTATATTTACATACTGTAATAAAAATTGAACACTATCTCTGTGTTATAGTATAGTATTTTTATAAACAACTATTTTTTCGTTTAACGAATTTCAGATAAAGGTATATCTGAATAATCAACACTTTACATTATAATAACACAGCTGGAATATTAAATTGTACAAATAGAAAATATCTTTATTAAATTATTCTGTATAAGAAACAATATCTATTCAATGTGCATTCATTGTATAAATATTTTTATAGAAACATAAGGACAGGTGTAAGTGAATAAAGTAAATAATACTTAACTATAATGTAAATGAAGCTGGAATGCATAAGTTTATAAAAATTTACACATTAATTTTTTTAACTATAAGAGTATTAATACTTAGAAAGTTATATTATCAATCTATTTCCTGTTCAATCCTAAGAATACAATTCTGTTCTGGTGTTTGAAAATTAATTTTACTTTATATAATCATCTGTGTATGAAATAATATAAAATTAATGCATGTAAATTTAAATATAAATTATAATTAAATGTATTAACATTAATGTTTAACAAGATTTTACATAATGCGTGGAATATAATATAAAAAGCATAAGCTTTGGAAAAATTATAATTGTAGCATACAGCTGGCAATATAAAATAAATATTAGTAAAAACTTAAGCTGTTAAAAGAAACTATACCTTTAAGACCTGATACTAAAACGCTCCATGGATATTTACTATTTCTACCACCATACGAAGCAAGATTACCACGTACCAAAATGTATGGCATTTGTGATATTATGCTAAAACAAATTTTATTATGAATCATATATACATATACATAGAATAACGGCAAAGGTATTTAATTTTACTTATGTCAAACTTACATAGTACAATATTTAATGTTTATTTAAATATAAGTTTTTTACAATAACACAGGTGAACATGTAAACTTCCTATTCAATCTTAACTCCTAGAAATGAATTTATTTAGCAGATTAAATAACATAGTTTGATTTAATATATAAAACTTAAATCGTTTGCTATGAGGGTTATGTACAGAGGAATCACACACAAAATTGTTAACATCGACAGTTTTTATACTTTTAATTAAACAATAAGAATTGCTATTTTTATAAGAATATTATATAGACTATATCATTGTATATTTGTACGAATAATTTTCTTAATACAGATGAAACTTTAATCATACTTTATCATAACATCATGTATTTTTAATAAATATTTTTTGAAATCAAGAACAAATGTTGTTCAAAATGTGATATTTCTAAAATAAATTAAAAAATGTTAAAGGTATACAATAGTTTAAATATTTTCAATGAAGTAGAAAAGTTCATAAAATTTTATAAATTATATTACCGGAATTAACACTCAGTACCTTCTTTTTTAGCATTAATTCATGTTATTAACTTTGGTTAATTATTATATACATGTACACTGACCTGTTAAAGATAAACTTCAACCAAAAAAGAACAGGTACATAATCACACATACAAAAGTTACGAAAGTGCGCATATTCCAAATACAACTACATTGAAGCATATGCATATTCGTTCCATGATTCCATGTTAGATCATACTTCGTGTAACGCAGCTCACTTTAATTGTCTTCTATTTACTGTTGCCCCACTACCATATGCATTCCTGTTTACCACTTATGCATACGGTGGAAAAAATATAGGAATAGTGCAAGAAGGTCCAATTCTGATTAAAGAAATTGTCAAAATTTGCGAATTTGGAACTGCGAAAATTAAGAAATTTGAGAATTTAAGAATTGCAATATTTCTTAATTTGAAAACTTTTAGGATGTTACAACAAGGAAGTCAAAAATACATTCTACAATGACTGGGTAATGTGAAATTGTTGCATAAAAAGTATATAAACATTTTCAATAATATTGATGTAATGTTTATTGTATTTTATTGCATGGCGATGTGATAACTTTAAATTGTCTTCATATCTCTATACATATTTGGATACGTGTGGAATTACGTATATTTCATTCAACGAAAGATCACACCTTTTTCGCGCATCTTTGTTGCTTTAGTAAGCTTGCTCCCATTGGAGCTACTTATCTACCATATCTACCTAACTACCTATCTACCAATGTGACTAGAGAAAAGGACTGACGATAATGAAGTATAAAAACATTATTAGGTACATACGCTCGGTACTATAAACATCACAAACGTACATGTACATCATGAAGCGTGATCAAATCAATTAGAAATAAGATCCAAATGAGTGAAAACTCATATGACGGATATAGTATCTTATAGAACAGAAGATGTATATACAATTTTCCATTCAACGAGAGAATGAACTCAATTTGCGCAGGTTGATAGACTAGGGAGATTTCTAATTACGAGTATAATGCCTCTCTACAACATGCTTCCACCTTCATGGTCTTACACACGGTGGGACAAAATAAGGAAACAGCAGAAACTGATGATGCCGAAATAAAAAAGATATAATAAAATATATACACCGGATATATAGTTTCGGCATCGCGGTTGTCATAAGAGTGCATGCGTGTCGCCACAGATTATAGATTAGTAAGGCATGTTTTGATTAACATGCGCTGAAAGAACGCAAACTCGTCGTCTAGGAAGTTCATTCTCTCGTGAAACAGAGAGTAAATTGGAAATGTAACCTGTGAAATTAAAATATGTTGTAGGACAATTAAAATACCATTTTAAAAACCGCTTATACATTTTTGCTGAAATTTACATACATTTTTTATTCAATGTAATAGGTAAACTAAAAGAAAAAAGGAAACCAATCAATACACTAGCTTCAATAGAATTTGATTACAATTGGTTTATGTGATTGTAATACATAGATTGATCAAATAGGAAACTAGTTGGTGATACGCGCTACTATAAATACAACTATAACGTATAACATGTTTTTTTACTGAAACAATGATTTTTAAAAAGCATCTCGTAAGATAAAGAATCGTTTAATTGAAAAATTATATAACTTTGAAATATATTCTAAATTATATGTATAAGTACATGTACAAAAAATTATGATCAAATGATACTCATCCATATTTGTCTTTCTATGGACGTACATACGAAGTTATCCATTGAAAAAGGTTGCATTTACGGCTAACGGGTTTATTCTTAGTTATAGGAGTAGTTAAATTGTATTATTAAAATTAAATTTCTCATATACGAATATGAATTATTGAATAGAACAAATAAAAAATCAGTGACAGGTGGTTTGACGTTTATTCGCCGCCATCGTTATTAGCGACAGTGATCTGCCATATTGCGCGTGATATAAAGAATTGTAATACACTTACGTTATTACGGTTATTATATGTGCATTCAGTACATTCATTTATTGTTTATGTAGTAACAATAATTGTAAGCAATTACCACAATTGAATTTGTGAAAAGAACACTTCCTGATAGTGTGCTATAAGACGGTGAGTAGACGGTGCATTGTTGACATCAGAAACTTTTTTTAAGAAGTAGTTGTCATCAGAAGATTATGTTCTGAACCTCTATATTTACCAATTTTGTCATATATTCTTGTATGATAACTTCGAATCATTGTAACACTTTTAAATGACAGTAACATAATTTTTATTTAAGTGATTGTAATTTTATTATACATGTTTTGTTGGAAAAGTATTTAAATGAAAATATCAATATCTTTTTGAAGACTTTGTTTGATTTTATACTTGTATATGTATTTTTGTAAAGTACAGTAAATTGTATGAACTGCAGCTAATATATGCAACTTGAAAACAAATTTGTTTATCCAATATATGAAAGAACTTTCGCATCCAAAGTATCAGTTTTAATCAAATCTTTTGAGTAACATATTAATCATGAATAATTTTATTATTAGCTAAACATTGTATGAACTTGTCTATAAATTATTAAATCACACTTGAATCATAATATTATAAAATATACCTTTATATAGCAGTCATATATTTTGGCTTTAACATTCCTTACATTATTTGTACATTAATTTTATATTTCTTTGATACATGAAATAAATGGAGATATTTAGAAATTTTATTATGAACATCACCATATGTTGATCATAAGATTAAGAATATCTTTGCAAATACACATTTTTATAAAGTATTTTGTGTCATTAAATATCTTAAAGTACTATCTCAATTTACAAATTCCAAATAATTCATTTTGTTTATTTATGTATACCATATTGTTTTCATATTTTTTTTTGTGATATGATATCTCACAATTGCATCTATTAATCATATTTCATTATACCAATATCTTTTTCTCTACTAGACCAATTTTCATATTTATATATAATATAATATAATACAGAATTTGATTCATGAAGAATGTAATATTTTATGATTTATCTATTTATTTACAGAAACAAAATGTCAACTGGACCATATAATTACTCCTATATCTTTAAGTACATTATTATAGGAGATATGGGTGTAGGGAAATCATGTTTACTGCATCAGTTTACAGAAAAAAAGTGTAAGTTGCTATGTTGAATTGTTAAAGATATTTCAATACTATGTACTTATGAATGAAGTATATGAAAACAATTAAACTTCTAAATAAATTAAATATTTCAATAACTTTGTTAAAACTAAAGAAGTCACTTTGTTGTTGATATATTATTTTATGTAAGTTTCTATCCTAAAGTAGTATATAAACTTGTACTGCATTCTAGTTATGGCAGATTGCCCACATACTATTGGTGTTGAGTTTGGAACAAGAATCATTGAAGTGGCAGGCCAAAAAATAAAATTACAAATTTGGGACACTGCAGGGCAAGAACGTTTCAGAGCAGTTACTAGGTATAGATATTTCTATTAATAATAAATTGTAATATTCAAAAAAGTAGTATATTACATATATTTCTGTATGCATTACAGATCTTATTATCGAGGAGCAGCTGGAGCATTAATGGTCTATGATATTACTCGTCGTTCAACTTATAATCATCTTAGCAGCTGGCTTACAGATACAAGGAATTTAACAAATCCAAGCACTGTATGCAAAATATATTTTACCTAATGGTATTTACGTCTGTAAAGTGTAACTACATTGATGCTGAACTGTTGAATGATGTATTTCTTCTATATTATAAATAACAATTCATTTATACCATGTAAATAATAATAGACTTTATGTATTGTATTTACAGATTATATTTCTAATTGGTAACAAAAGTGACTTGGAAGGTCAACGAGATGTTACCTATGAAGAAGCAAAGCAATTTGCTGATGAAAATGGTCTTATGTTTGTAGAAGCTAGTGCAAAAACGTAAGTTAATAACAGCGTAATTAAATAGAATACCGGAGTTTAATATTTAAATGTAATCTTTGGTTATCAGAGGACATAATGTAGAGGAAGCTTTTCTGGAAACAGCAAAAAAAATATTCCAAAGCATACAAGATGGCCGGTTAGTAGAACACATTATTTGATATATAGGAGAAAACAATTTTGTTAGAAATTGTAATTTTGTAATCTATTTATTTGCAGTTTGGATTTAAATGCAGCAGAATCTGGAGTTCAACACAATCCCAGTCAACCAGGTCGTACCAATCTTCAAGGAGTATCTAATGAACAACAGGGCGGAAAAGATTCTTGCTCCTGTTAGGTCTTTATTTGTTTGTATATAGAAACATCAATTCCTCGGTACTATTAATGCATATATGATTTATACTAAGTATAGCAAGCAAATAGTCTCCTGTCTTTATCCCTTTACCTTTGATAAGTCAAATCTACTTAATAAAAGTTATCGACTTTTTTTTAGAATTAATTTGCAAAGAATAAAATGCGAATACATGATTCAGTATAAATATATACATACAAATTATACTGATGGTAATCATTCAATATTGGCATTGTGATTGATATTTTAATGTTAAAGCTTTTTTATGATTATTGTCATTTGAATATAATTTCCATAGGTCGTATATTCTGTTGCGTAAGAATATTAAATATTAGACAATATGTTATATTCACAAATCTTATAGTACACATGTACAAGGTGCATTGCACGAGATATACTTAATCACATGAAAATATGATAAATGTGAATGTGACACAGTTAAGTAAGATATGTATTTACTATTGTAAATTAAATTCGTGGAACAAGATTGAACATATTTGTGCGCGTTTGTTATCTAATTTGCAATTTGAAAGTTAATGTACTATAAGGTTAAACGCAAAAGATTGTTAGTGACTCAAATTTCTCGACAAAACGAAAAAACAAACAAAACTGTCATAAAATGACAATGAAACAAAATTGATATCAGTTCTGTGATTTCAAACTATAACTTCATTACCATACCACGCGGGATATGAAAATTAGTGAATTCTAGATTTTATGTTATGCTCGAAAATTATTTTAGTTTTCCGTATAATTACTCACTTGATAGTGTTCTTACTTTGGTAAAGACAGAATTTAATGCATTGTTATTGTTGCTATTATGCCGAAAATGTTTTAAATTATCAATTCTTTTAATAAGACGTATAATTGAACATAATATTATATTATGTTAACCGATATTACTAAGCTGAAGTATTATACCGATTTGTATAGTTAAACATCATACAATATTATTTGCTTTTCATATTTAATATTACAAAAAAACTTAAGACACCTGTAAAATTTGTTATTATTTCTACATACACAGTTAATATTTGTTTTCTCGGCAGTAATCTCAATTTATTTTATAGAAGTTTTATATGTTATTGATAATGGCAATTTAATTTAAAATGAACTGATCATAAATTATTTATCGTGTAGTGTATTGTTTTTGATTTCATGAAACTGAAGTCTTATTCAATGTATTGTAAAAATATTTTGCATTTACATTAGAAAAAAGTGCAAAAAATTACTTCAGTTAAATTTGACCAAAGCTTTTAAGATTGTTTAAAAGTAATTGTTGTCTTATTATATATGTATCATAAAGTCTATATAAATAAAATTCAAACCACTGAAAAGCAATTTAATGTGTAAAATGAAAAGGAAGCACATTTTTCGATTTAATATACTCAAATTTTAAATATTTACCATTAAAAGTTTTCATATTTTGTATACATAACTCAATATGAAAACAAATATATCTAAATATTATTTTAGAAGTTTGATACGTTTTTATAATTACGTATTTTGTAATTACTTTTGACTTTTAACATAAATTTCGGAAATTTCATATTGATTAATAAATTATTTCGGAGATTTAAGTTTAATTATTTTTTAATTCTTAACTTGCAGACAATTATAGATCATAAATGTAGTTCAGGAACATTCCACGTGATAGCACAGTATTTAAATTCGATACGTATCGAACGTTATCAGTTTTATTCTGTACAAATTCAAAGTATTAATAGTTTACGTATAAATTAAATTCAATTAATTTTTTGTAATAATGAGTTTGCAATATATTTGTGGTATTTTTTTAATCGTAATGACATGTCATCTAATAAAAGGGTAAGATATCTTTCATCAAAGTGATATAATGACTAATACATTTTTATTTTTGGTATGTACGAAAGTATCTATAAAAGTATATTCATAAAAATATATATTTTTATGCATTTTATTTGTTTCGTAAAATACGCATAGTTCTATTATTAATTTTTTATAATTACATAATCAATTAATAAACTGTTTAACGTCATAATAAAAGCATTTAAAAACGTTTAAATTTAAATATTAAACCAATATGCCAGTGGAAGCTATTGTCGTATACATAATCGTAGTTAACTTAAAACATACAGTAAGTTAACCCTTTGTTGCAATGTGTTGCAATAATACTATATGTACAATAGATACACGTAAAAATAATACATTATGCAATTCATGTATTTAGTCACACATAAATGTTATATATATATTTTACTATTGCTGAAATCAAATACATTTGTACATTTTCCGATTATAATTTTTTGTTTCATATTAATATATGTTGCAAATTTATAATTTAATACAAGTTTTTTAAAATAAATTTGAAACGGGGGAAAGATTTATTTATGATTGTATGTATTCATTTGGTATTATTATCATTTTTAAACGAATATGGGCTTTACATAATATTCGCATTTAAAAAAAATACAATCAGTGCGCACTATATGTTACAAATAAAAGGAGAACACAATGTCATTAATGCTGACGACGAATGACATGGTTAATTTGAAATAATGTTAACAGTGCAATTTTTTATTGCGTCTTGTATACGCGTTTATTATAACCTGTATCCATCATTAAATTACACTACACAAACAAGTAGTACTTCGTAAGTTTTAATAATTATACTAAGCTTTATAAGCTATAAATAATGTATACAAACTTAAAAATCTCAATTGTGAATAGGAACAATATTTTTTAAATAGGGACAAGTAAGATACTGCCTGAAAATACTGTCACTATGAAAACTGATTGTGAAATGTTTTCATACAATTTTTATGGTACAGGATGTTTCATCAATTTTGTCCACCTGATATATCACTGTACATGAAAATATTACTTATAAAAGTTAGACTTATTCTATAAATGTAATTTAATGAAGTATATTTGCTTTGTTTAGGCACAAGGAAATACTTTTTGATTTTACAACTGCAACTAATGTAGATAATTGGAAGGAAGTATCGGATACTGTCAGAACAGTAGGAAAATCAAAAGCAGTTTTGGCATTGCAAACAACTCAACTTTTTCAGCATGCCATATTTTTTACACTTTTAAATCCACAACCAAATGGTGCAGGCTTTGCAGGAGTGGAAACAATAACTAATTTAGATTTATCTAGTTTTGAGAATATTGAAATATGTTGTAGAGGACAAGGCAGAAACAGTAATTACAAAATTGTTCTTGAACATAAAGGTTTTCACACAAATGGAAATGTAACATATGAACAATTTTTTACGGTAAATTTTAATTACATTATCTGTTTTTGATTAATAACATCTTTTAATCTTCAATTTATATAATTTAGTGTTTAATTTGTTCAAAAAGTAATATTAAAAATAATATATACTAAATTATATTAGGCTCAAATGTCAAACACTGATTTCTCTACTGTGGTACTACCCCTGACAAATTTTAAACCATATTATCGTGGAAGAGAAGTGCCTGATGCAGAGCCTTTAGACACAGCAAATATAACAATGATTGGTTTACAAATATATGGTGGAGTTTATTTGCCAATTAAACAAAAAGGGGTATCAGCATTAGAAGTACAAACCATTTCTGTGTCATAATTCACAGAATATAGTTGTATAGCATATAAATATAATTCTTTAATATAATGTAATTATTAAACAAAAATAATATAATGCTTGTATATTTTGTTGACATAAACTTTTATATTAATATTATAGGCATTGTTAATTCTGTTAGTAATTCCACTAATTATTATCATAAAAGTGCATATGAAAATACAACTGTATAATGTACATAAGTAGTTTGAAAAATAAAACAAGAGAGGGAAGTGTTAAGAAGTGTTAAGTTCAAAAAATGCAATTAATTCGTATAAAACATTTTTATTTTATATATTGATAAATATATTATTTGTAAAGGAAAGACTGAGGTTAGACCACTTACTTTATACATTAATTAATTCCCTAGTATAGATCGCATATGTTCTCATGTTTCAAGACACAAATAACTCCGAAGAATATAGTGTTACACAATACGCTCAAATGCAAATCTAGTTTTGCTGGGGAAGATTTTAATGCATATTTTAAAATTAATTTTTTCGCGCGCACAGGTCGAAAATAGTACGACTAGCGCCATTTAGTGGTTAATTGTGAAACAACAGAAATAAAAACTTATGTTTCTACGCAAAATGAGACAATTTTACGTTTCGCTAACACTGACAAATTGGTCTGCGGGTACGACAACGTCCGACAAATGTATTTACAGTGAGCTTGAAGTATTATATTCGAAAATTTTTTAAATTATATTTTATGGACCTCTGGATGCTTTGACACCTAGCGGTGGAAAGTCGGACAGCTCGCGCGAAATGATAAATATTCCATATGTTTGAGAATGTGGGCACCAAAACGCATATAACTTTTTAAATTAATTATTTTACAATCAGCTATTGTATTTTATATCTTCTTTATATCTTAGATCGCTACGTTACTTCTGTATGAATGTGAATTGATAATTTTATTAATTATCGATTTTGATAATGCCGACAGCTCTTGAACGCCATTTTCCCTAGCAAAACTAGTTTCGTTTTGAGTGCACTCTACATCCGCTGTATATATTTTGCTTAACCTAAACATAAGGTAAACAAAGAAGTCATTGACAGCTATGGCGAGATACTCGAGTGAATCCGATTCAGACCATAATAGTAGATATCGAAGAAGACGTAGCAGAAGGTCTAGGTAAAGAAGTTATCATTATTATAAAATCCTGAATTATATAGTATTTATTACATTATTTTGTAACTAAAGTTTATTTGCAATAGCTTCTTCACATATTTTGTTTAAACATTAATGCTGTATTCAGTGTATAATTAAAGATTTTAATGCATAGTATGATGTATTGAAATTATGTTTGTATTTTAGATCATCTAGTTCAGATTCTAGTGACTCATCACCTCATAGAAGAAGATCATCTAAACATTCAAAGTCTAAACGTAGACATCGGTCCCATTCCCGAAGCAGGGGCAGGGATAGAGATCGTAGTCAGAAAAGTTATAAAAGTTCAAGAAATAGCAATTCAAAAGGTAGAGAAAGACACAAGTATCGTTCCAGATCACGTTCTTCAGATCGTTCAAAGAGGAAGGTTAGATCTACTTCCAGGGAAAAGTCTGGAAGCCGTTCAAGTAGCTCTCAGTCTAATGTAAAAGCTACTGTGTTTGACAAAACCAAAACCATATTAATAAAAGGTACAGTATTAAAAATGATTTGAATTAATAGTTTAGTAAGAATATGGTATTAAACTGTTAACATTTTATTTCACATTTGAATGTTTAGTATTAATAATACTAGTATTATTTATGAGTTCCAAACTCAGTGTGAAATTATTTGTTATAGATGATTTTCCAATTGAACCACGTTTCAAGGAGGGTGTGTTAGATGAAATTAATTCTGAAGGTTTCACTCCTAAACAGTTTTCATCATCTAGTACAAAGGAAAAGAAATTCAAAAATATTGTTATAGACATTAGTGCAGATACTATACAAGTTCCAACAGTAGCTGAAATTTCTTGTGGATCAGAGAGTATTTTTCATTCATCGGTATTGTATATCATTTTGCTATTTTTTATATGAAAAAATTATAGTAGTGTCATCCATTTTATTCTTTCATGTTTTTATTTCATCTAGATAATGCTTGATCAAGAAATCAGGTTTGATAAGTGGGTGAAGAAATTGTATACTCTTAGGCAGAAGGCTATAACTG
Organism: Megachile ligniseca; assembly: GCA_945859555.1. Taxonomy (NCBI): domain Eukaryota; kingdom Metazoa; phylum Arthropoda; class Insecta; order Hymenoptera; family Megachilidae; genus Megachile; species Megachile ligniseca. The sequence continues at coordinate 9,669,538 of OX243777.1, forward strand.
ATTTAATACACTCAAATGTTACTTGATAATCAAACAATTTAGTTCTGTACAAATTATATGAGAAATATTTGTTGTTTTTTTTAATTTGGCTGTATAAACAAATAATTTAAAGAATAAAGATATTTAAATATTTTGTAATTCATGTTAACCTTTACACTAACATCCACTAGTCCTTAGTCGGTATTGCAAGCGGGTCATTAAACCAGTCACTGCAGGTAATGATTAAACTAACAAGAGAACCTCGTAATCTTCGGAATATCCATTTAATTCGAACTCAATATTTTTAATCGCAGATTATGCTGCCATTCATTGTGGACGTAAAAATGAAACATCCTGTAGATGTGGATAGTTTTAAAGATTTAGCCTCATTGGTAGTCATGTATTGTTTAATCGAAAATAGTTACTGCATTTTATGGCGAATTTTAGTGTGTGAGTGAAATACGTCACTTCACATTTATTTGGAAATTTAAAAATGTATCTACTTTATGATATCTCTTATTACTGTTCATTAAATACAGCTACATGCATATTATCTGTCGCATGTAGGATACCTTAATACATACAATATTTTCTAAATTGTTTTCGTTCTATTGCAATCAAATCGTAAATTTTAAGTTTAATTTTTAAATATAAAAAGAAATTATATATAAACGTCAAATATGGTTATTACATTTACAACATTATACTTTTTTAAAATCATTCGATCAATCATTTGCAATTTTTACTTGTCGGTATAATAAATGTGTAGAATGCATTTATACCGTGTGAAAGGTGTGAGTGAAAGACTGAACACATTATGGCCTACCGCAATTTTTATTTTATGCGGATGTTCGTTTCTACAGCTACATTTTCAAACATCATTAAAATATACATAGTATGATAAATAGTAATAAATATAAAATGTATCTTAACAAACGTTAAAAAATTAGCGTATACACGATGTATGCTTATAAAGTTGTAAATTAATCGATGAAAGTCAAGAGAGACACTTGATTTGAACGTTCTATGGAAGAACTTGAAAATTACATGAATAAGATTACGAATGGTTTATATGAAAGTAATCAATTGATTTATGAGTCTTGTTACACGTACTGAAAGAAAATTGAAAAAAAAAAAATGAATAAGTTTTCGTTCGCGAAGAAGCGGTGGATCCAGAAGTAAGAGCAGAGGAAGGGGAAGAACCACCTTCTTCCCAAAATTTATAATCTTGAAGAAATTAATTTTTGCTGGTATATTAAATACATTAAATTTTAATACTTTTGATATTTTCTCTATCTTCGTTAATAAAATAAATTACTTAATCATACGTACTACAAATTTGTTTTATAATAAATAAAGATGTTAATAAGCAAGGTATAACAAACTTTTCAATTGTGCAAAAGAGATGCAGAAATATACTTTTACACATTTCATCACCTCCTCCCCTCCAGGCAAGGTTTCTAGATCCACTCCCGTCGCTAAGTCAATTAAACGATACGATTAGTACTATTGCAATGCATGTTGTACAGTGAACAAGTATGTTGGTACAGCGTATGCAATTAATACTCAATAATATCGTTTACATCTAAGAATTAACTGTGAGGTCTTTATGTTTATCGTATGAATAATTAATATGTTTACACTAAGGAAGGATACCACGTCTGAAACAAACGATGCACTGCATCTTAAATACTTGTTTGTTTTCACAGTTAAACGAGTTATCATTTTGCTCATTCCGTGATCGTTGGATTGAAAATGTCCTAAAGCGATGAAATACGTTAGATGTCGATCCGAAAGTTCGATCGTACTGGTTGTTCTTATCCTTGGCAATTCCATTCGCATTTTTACTGTTCCAGACAGAAACTATCCTATGCGTTATGATAAACGTTGCCCTATGTATTCCCTTTTTTCGTAGTACACGCGATATGTATATATATCACTACACCTAGATAAATATTTAGTATTGGTATCCTCCGTTGGCCGCAGCATCGCCACCACTTCCGGATGGATAACCTCCGTTTCCGTTGCCACCGTTGTTTCCGTTACTGTATCCACCGTTGTTACCACCTGGTCTTCCGGATGGGAATCCTCCTAAGAACAGAGCAATATAATCATAGTACACTTACGATCAATTTATACCTCTACGATTATGATTTACTCTCCTCCGAAGGAATTTTGATATTGAATTAAAAAAAAGTACAGTTAACTATCAAATCTTTATGAAATTAAGCGTTGTGCAGTGGTTACGTTTGAAATAACAACTACGAATTTTAACCGTCACGCATCAAGTGTAGGTTCAGTTTAATTCGCTATGTATCCTATATTTGAATGAATACCTTCTTTGTGCATATGTGTGTACATATTTATTGTATATTAAATATATTTATACGCGAAGATATATTAAAAATTTTATGTATTATTATAATGAAATTCTTGTAAGTTAAAGAGTCACTGCATTCGACTATCGTTAGAGTATCTTTGCTTTGATAGAATAAATCTGCTTACCGTCATTGAAATCAGGTCCACCTGGTCTTCCTGATGGGTAACCATTTCCGCCAGATCCACCTCCATTAGGGCCACCACTTGGGTATCCATTACCACCGGATCCACCTCCGTTAGGACCACCACTTGGGTATCCATTGCCACCAAAATCACCCCCTCCGTTACCTCCTGGACCGCCAGAGCCGTATCCCTGCGAATTTGCTTCACCCTCGTATCTAATTTGCGGTTTAAATCCATCTTGATCAGCCTCGTATTCAACGATTTGTTTTCTTCCGTCGGGAAGTAACACGTTGAATTCTCCTTGAGCTCGATCGCCATCTCTGCTTTCAGTATGGCCGTAATCGGCGCCGGATTGGTCGTCTTTTACTTCGTATGAGAATTCATATTTTGCCGGTTCCTACATCAATATCAAGAAGTGTAACCAACAGAAGATTATAAATAGATTATGCTACGAACAAGTGTCGATCATCGAGTAATTCCTCTTACTTGAGCAATGTTTCAGGTCATAGTTGTTACTGATTTTAAAATTACAAGTAAGAGAAAGCATTCGCTTAGATCCTAACTATAATTGGAATATCTTATAATATATAATTCAATAAATAATTGAAGAACAATGTTCCAACAAGTAAGCTATTAAATTCGACGGTGTGTCATTTTTGAGAATAAAAGACTCACGTTACTGTCATCCTGTCCATTTTCTCCGTAACCTCCACCATTGCCGCCGTTTCCACCAGGTCCTCCAGAGGGATAACCACCGTTGCCTCCGTTTCCGCCAGGTCCTCCAGAGGGATAACCACCGTTGCCTCCGTTTCCACCTGGACCTCCAGAGGGATAGCCTCCGTTGCCACCTGGACTTCCAGAGGGATAGCCTCCGTTGCCTCCACTCGGTCCAAAACCACCACTGCCACCATTACCACCGTTATATCCTCCATTTCCACCACCGTTATTTCCATTTCTGCCAGGTGGTCCGTAAAGTCCTGATGGTCTTCCGCCGTTCCTGTCAGGCGTGCCGTAGCTGCTCGATGGTCGTCCTCCACCATTGCCTCCATTTCCCCCATTTCCCCCATTTCCCCCATTTCCCCCATTTCCTCCATTTCCGTTTCTTCCTGGGGTTCCATAGAGGCTGGACGGAGCTCCACCACCTCCGTTGCCACCACCAAAACCGTTTCCATTTTGCGGAGCGCCATAACTGCTGGACGGGCTACCGCCAAATCCGTTTTTGCTGCCACCGTTGCCTCCGCCATTGCCGAATCCGTTTCCTCCACCAGGTGCTCCATAGGTGCTCGAGGGTCTTCCGCCATTAGAACCACCGTTTCCACCGAATCCGTTGGATGGTGCCCCGTAAGAGCTCGAAGGTTGACCACCTCCGAATCCGTTTCCTCTGCCTCCACCGTTTCGTCCACCGTTCGAGCCAGGTCTTCCAGAACCACCACCGTTGAAACCGTTTCCGCCAGCAGGTGCTCCATAACTGTTCGATAAACCGCCTGGAGCACCACCGCCTCCACCGATACCATTCTGGCCATCGAACCCAGGTGGTCCGTAAGTGTTCGAAGGACCTCCGCCATTACCACCTCCGGGACCACCAGGTGGTCCGTAAGTGTTTGATGGTCCTCCATTACCACCCCCAGGACCACCTCCACCTGGCGGTAAATAAGAATTTACCGGAGGCTCGGACCGCACCAGGGTGAGAGCCACGATGAATACTGCTAATCCAATCTGGAAATTTACATACATATATTGTTTAGACAAATGATTGATACGTTGATAAAAAATAAGTTCGTGATACGATCGTTAGCCGAAATAATTACGATTATTTTAAGATTAATTCCTGGAAATTGCAATTCGTGCCAAAATTTTTAGTTCTCTACTTGATCAACGATATCTTACTGTGCTTCAGCGAATACTCGAATAAGATCAGTACTTAATTTTCTTCAGGTGCATGCAATAAAACTTTTTTTTTTACGATAATTTGTACCGAAATTCCTCACTCCCTCGCGAATAATCCTACCGAGAACACGAAATCGCGTGCTCAAACACAGAGTTCATATCGCGTGTTGTGCAATTACTGCAGGTAGAATAGCTCGACGTTCCGAGGTACAATCTCGTCGCAAGCTTCTTCCTATTCGATGCATATCAGTTGCAACAGATATAATTTCCCTGTTATTCGTGGCCCACGAGTTTCCTCACCTTAGACATGGCGGTGAAGCGATGGATCTTTCGTCGAACAATAAAATCTCGTCACCGTTATTTCCCTCGTTTATCCTTGAGAAGGTGAGTCTTTTAGATCACGCGATGTGCTTGCGCCAGGTACGGCTGTGTCTTCTACCTTTGGTCTATCTTTTCGGCCAATGTACACCATCCACCGTAGGACGGTGTCGAGGGAATGACAAAGTTTGGTTCTAATCCGCTTTATATATCCCAGGATTCATCCGTGTTTCTAGATCATGGTTTGGTGCAAGCGGTAGGATTTACAGCGTGGCACGTTGTAACTGTGTCACGGTGGTGTTGAATCAGTCGGTGACGGTAGGTAGTGATGGTGAAGAAGAGTGGGACCGAAGCAGCCACCTAGAGTACGGATTCGTTCCATATTTCACGGGTTACGAATCCTATATTGTAACGCAATGCGGTGCATCATTAACTTCGAGCATCGCTCTCCTACCATCTCATCGATGGACGAGCATATCGAACAAGGATGCAGGACATCGTAAGGATACAGACCTTCTAGGGGATGGCAACTTCGATCGCTCGTCTTCGTTAACCGGTTTGATTAATGCTGCTCGTCCTCGCATCGGAACTTTCACGAAATTGTTCGATGGCTCGTGATCCTTCCTCGAAACACAACGGCGAACACGAGACATTAAGCAACGATAAGCGTGTGCACTAATTACGAGAGGTAATTATCGAATTAGCGGCTAGTCTGTTATTTAACGCAGCGCCCAAGCGACAATTAATCGGGAGCTCGAGGGTACCGAACCGTGTGAGTGCTTCATTTCGTTGCTCAAATTGAAAGATAATTTTTGGGAGATATAACAGTAAATTACAGTTTTTGGTACGATGCATGATACTTGCATGGTTGTAAAATCAATAACGCTATAAATATAAACTTACCTCACTAGAGTAAGGGGAACTTTTTTAATCCTCCGTCCGGTTGAATGTGTTCGGGCTAAACTCTTCGAGCACAAAATAGGGATTTAATTGATTACGTAACGGAATGACTTGTACACTTGGTAAATGTTTTGTTAATCACCGCTTGATCCCAAATGTGTATTCTTCGAGATCATCCATCTAATTTCGCAATCGATAAATAGCCTTCGATACGAATGTCATGGATTTGATACAGTCCAATTTTTACGTGGCGTAATATCCCCTTTTCCCTTACACTTTCGATTTCGAAATCTGTTAATACGCGCTGCTATAACGTAGTCTATTAACTTGCGCGCTCGCTTTACAATCATCTTTTTTTTTCTACGTTGATGAGCGTTTACTTAACGAACATCCAAGCCGTAGGAATCTGTTCAGATTTAGAAATCACTCGCAGTTTACTGCATAGCTAAAATGGACTAATAGCTACGAAATGTAATCTCGATACCAACGAAAATATTTGTTCCAGTCGATCGTTTATCATTTGAGTCAACGGTTGATTTACAGCTAAAATTAAAGTTTGATCGTGTAGAACATTGTACAACACGCGTCTAGGGTTAACGTTTGCGTCGCAAGACCTTTAAACTTTGAAGATGTTCACGATAGAGCGATCATGCCTCTTCACGTTCGATAATAAAAAATGTGAGCCATCTATGTGCACGAGACGAGCCGAAAGATTCTGTAAAAAGTAGGATCGCGTAATTCATGCAGGGAGGACTTGAAAAGGAGAGATGGCAATTAAACCTATTATGTCCTGCTCGGTTATGGCAACGATGTACTTTCTGCGAGCGAGACTTTCTCATGCGTTTTTTTACAAAGTACGCGTCATTGAAACATGAAGGGAACATCTCCGTCTTAAAATGTACATACGTGAATTCTGATCAGTTCGATTCGATGCATTTTAATCGCATCCTTTAGCATACGGTTATGGACACATACGCGAGCGAAATGAATGAAGCTAATATCTATATCGATACACATCAAATTATACAAATTACATCTTCTAGTTGCATCACTGCGAAATCGTTTAACGAGAATTTTACGATCATGCAGGCCGTAAATTTTCAAGAAATTGAATTTCATTGTACAACGTAATTAATCTGTAGACTTGTTTTACGATCGATTCATTTAATACTGGCTTGTTAGAAATAGAACGCTCGATTTAGAAACGTTAAAAGTTTGACGCGATAACGACAGAAATAGTCAATTTCAACATACTTAACCAATCATTATGACCCGTTTTCCTTTTCAGGATTTTATTATAAAGTTCTTGCATGTCATGAGAAACATAACGAAAGCATTACTATTTTTTATAGTATATGTGAATTTTACAAAAGGAAGGACAAAAGGAATTTTTTACAAGTTAAACCTGTAATCCATCTTATATCGTGACAACGTTAATATCCAATTACTATTTTTATTATTGTCAACGTAGTTAATTTTTTATAGAGTAAATTACAATATACACAAGCAAGTAAAGCCTGAGGGGAACTGCAATTTTTCTTGAAACGTTTATAATACTGTCTTATTTATACTCGTACCATTCACAGGAAATTAATACAATCATAAAGATTTCGGAATATTATGTAACTAATAAAAAACAAATTGGATATTTTCGGTGCAACTGTCGCTAAATGTCTTGCAAATAAATGTACCTATTTGGCTAAAATTCTTGTTCCATCGGGGAACAATTAATTTTGTCCATCAATTAAGCTCGATTCGGGTGAAAAATGTCGCGTGTGGAAATTAGTAGGGCACGCAGACACACGGATTCAACTGTCCAATGTGTACACACGTTTGTATCCTGGATGCAGCAGGAGGTTTGTGCAATCAGTGAACTCGTGCTGAACACAGGTGGTGGTAACGTGGGATGTTGGTTCAGATAGGGATACATTATGCAAGATTGCGTCACAGGTTTATTGTATCAGCACCTCATCGTACACGAGCAAGATAGCGCTGCGGGTACCTATGATTTTTACGATCAGAGATTTATAGTGTTCGAGAATCCTGAAATTCGTCTTAATCGGTTTAGAACAGTTTCGATTGTATCTCGTCGTGTCCGTTTTATTATACATCGGCTACGGTCCGTGGCGCGTTGCGAGACACGAAGGATTCTTCGTGCATAAATTGCATCGCGCAACAACGCCGCGAGTATTCAGATTTAATAAATGACCGGAGGCGGACTGTTTTAATGCTTGATAAAGCCGATGCTCACGTGTCGTTGATGCATCTCACACGAAATTTCCTTCGAATTCGTTGCGAACGAAAACCATACTCTCGAGATAGTTGGGTCGTAAATATACTTTATTATGAAATTGCTTTCGGATGTTACAGAATCGAGCATACGCGAGCTATAAATATCTTCTTGATTAACACAAACTATTTTTTAGCAAACCATGTTTTTTAATGATACGATAAAAGTGTTAATTTGGTGTTCGATACCTACAACTCCATTTACTGATCTGGTTAATAAATTTATAAATTTATAGTCATAGTATGTGAGTCATAGCCAAAATCGTACAAAACAAATCGTTTTTGACGCGTATTATTAATTACTTGTTTGTGAAAAAGAAACAAAATTTTCTCGAATATTTGACACAAAATGAACATATATGATTACATGTACAAAAATTTGTTCACAAGATCCATAATAATTTTGTCATATCTTTTTTCTATTTTGAAATCAAATTGCACCTTGAAAAATACTAAAACAAAAATGATAAAAACTGACTTAAAATTTAAATTGTTATCGAAAAACTGGTGCGTAGCATTTCATGTTAGAAAAGAAACAATTATTGAAACTATTAAAGTGTTATAAGTACGAATTAAAATGTAGTATAAAATTTCTATGTTCTTTCTATTGATTTATTTATGCAAAGTCCGCTAAATGTTTTATCCAAGTTGATGGCTGCACGTGGCACGAGGAAAGCAATGGTTATCGCACTTAAAATAGAGGGAATAAACGAGCAAGAATAAACGGAGGAGTCACGAATGGTTGAATTAACTCGAGGAACTTGGTTAATAGTTTTTCCGATGATAATATCAGGATAGCGGCGCGTCAACGAGGAAAGATAGCAAATTAGTTTCGGAGATAACTGTTACGTAAAGCAATTGCTCTGCCTTACGTGTTTACTACGCGTGCAACTTTTCCTGTTTTACGTGGTCCGATTGTTTCGTCGCGATGTTGTTGTACTCTTCAAACGAGTAATTTATTATGCTCATTATATCACGTATGTTTTTCTTTGTACACGCAATTCCTTGCAATCATTTCTATCTTTTGAGCGTTTTACGATTTTCCAGCTTTTTCTCAGCACGTTTAATCTGCTCATCAGTAATATTTATTTCATCTTACTTTCTTCTTCTTCGTTCTGCAATTTCGTTTTAATAGCAGGAACAGTGTACTGTTTGCAACATCCATTTTGATTTTATTTGAAATACGAGTAAAATTGGTATTTGCAAATTGCAAATGGAAGTGTAAAATTAAAATTTAATATAAATACTAAACATATAATATAAAAACTAAACATTTATTATTATTCACAAATGTAGTTATTAAATTGTACTACTAGAAGTCAAAGCTTCTCTTTCTTACTGTTAATAAAAAGTTAAAAGTTAAATTTATTATTTAGCAATGAATAGGGTTATTCAATTATGTTAGTAATACTTTTATTATTTTTCAGCCTCACATCCATGGAAAATGACATGGATACAATTTATCCTTAACCTAGATTCTGACAATTTAACCTTAACCTAACTTATCCTAATTTGGATCCTCTTCCTATTGCATTCTACAATCTGGAAGTTAAATCTTATTATTAATAAAAAGTGAAAAAAGTAGCAGACAAATTTATTAAGAGACACGGTTACTAAATTACACAACCCTCAGGAGTATTTTATTATCAATAAAAAAAAGAAGCTCTTTTCATAATATATTAATAAAAAAAGCCTATAAAAGTTAAACGAAACATCTGTTAATAATGTGAAATGTCGCGGTAAATTGTAAGTTTCAGTTTCATAACAGAGCGATCTTCATAATAGTAATATCGATGTTTCACAGTGGCAATCAAAGTGTCAATTATTCTATCAAATTAAATTCGAATCGGCGATCACCGTCGATTTCCACAACGCTGAACGCGTGAAGGAACTTCGATTACCGTTTAATTAATCTCGACTACGATCGATCATCGGCTACGATATCTACCGTCAAAATACCGTCCATCGTAACGCGGAAGATTCGTGTCGTTCGCGAAATAATTCAGCAACCCTCTGTTATTTATGCAACCCAGACGCTCTTGTGCAAGAAACAGCAAAAAGGACGAACGGCGCAATGACAACGGCAGCTAAGCAACGAATGCGCATTACAAATTTAGCAATTCAAAGCACGTTATCACGATCGATCGAGAGTGATAGTTTATCGGTGGATATGCACATTATAATAGGATGCATCCGTTCTAAAACTGTAGCCATTTATTTCGATGAATCAGAGCGTGCTTTCTCTGGCTGAGCAAATGCGATATATACCCGTTCGATGCATCAGTATAATCGCGCAGTTTCACCACTTCTCTATTTGATCTGTGAAAGTGTTGGAGGCCTGAAGATGAACGCTCGTGCTACAGTTAGGTAATGTTCCTTTGCCTGATCTAATTTACTGTCCCTACATCGATCTACAACTGTCTCACCGAATTGCAACACCCGTGCCGTTAACGATGCAATGCGGTTAGGCGCTTACGCTTCTGATATAATACCGATGACTTATTATCGGGTAACAGTTATGCGTCTTTTGGATTCTCCTTTTTACTTTCCGATAAACACGCAAAAATTAAATCGTATCTTTCTACATACTGTGATACCAGTCTAACAAATTGTTATCTTAGCTGAACATTTTGATCACCACATAGGACTTTTCAATTTTTGTTGTTTTTGGAGAACAACGGAAACCACATTTATAGACTTATTTTTATAAGTATAATTATCATGTAACTATAACCATGTATAGTTATAGTTAACTTTTTAAAGCTGACTGTTCCATATGTCACTATGAGATAGTGTAGCCTTAGGTACATTATGAATAATATAGTTGAAGGTCTGTTTATAACAAGATTTCTTGTCTATTATGTTACAACAAACATTCTTGTCAAAACCACACTCTTATGAGTAGCATCATATTTAGATTTATAAAATGTTGATGTTCTGTCTTTATTCTGACATCAGTGATGTAATAAATTTGTTAGCTGCCAAACTTCATTTTCTTTGACCAAATATTAATTTCTAATAGTAAGAACAAAATAATTTAACAACTTTTAGTTTTTCCACATGTAATTTTTCAGTACTTTCAAAGTCGAAATTAATTTTGTCTACGTCTTCCTCGAAGAATGTTGATTTTTTGTGTAAAATTGAGAAAAGATGTGTAATCGTAAAGTTGACGTAAAATTGTTAATCTTATTCCGGATATTAACGGAGAAAGTAATTTTTTTATATTCAATTAATGATTCAAGAGATCACGCAATAGTTCTTTTGAATACGTCGGCTGAAAGAACGTCCCGAGATCAAAGGTTAATTTCCAAGATCTTGCGTTGAGCAATATTTCGAATGAAGGCTCTTGTACTTGAAGCCGGTGAAATTACGTTAGCCGCCGTTAACGTGTATAAATCAAGAATTATAGTTCATTTTGTTTGCGCGATCGCTCGTGATCGTCTCTCATCAAAGCGTCTAGCGTCGGTTGCTACCTCGAGGCCAATGTAAAATCCTTCTTCTTTCTTGTAATATGGAGTTCAAGGCAGCACTCGATAAAAAGTAATCAGAACTTATGGAAAGGAATATAAAAACGGGGAATCCCAAAAGATGGAAGGTTAAATTCAATTAAATGCTTTAAACAGAATAAAGAAGATTTACCGATATGTTCAAAAGAATCAAAGCTTTAAATGTTTAATCTTATTATTTGATAGTTTTGGTCATTACTCGCACAATGTTTATATTTTACTAATTTTATATCATATTAGAAGTTATTTTGAATTCAAAATTGTTCATTACTTTATTTATTTTTACCGATGTTCTAACTTCTGAACTTGACTATCGTGATATCATTTGACAAAATTTTACGAACTTTTGTATTTTAAAATTGTATTTGTTAGTCGTCGAATTTCGTCTTGTATGCTAGAGAGTTGTATGTCCAAAGTATAATCAAATAATAATCAGTAATTATATATTATAAGAAACGATGTTAATCTTTGACAGAAAATATAAAATACAAAAACTGTTCAATAAAAATATTCATTCAAAGGATATTCGGGAAATTATTGAAGGATTTCATTGAAATTATTGCTAAAAGATAATTTGCAAATAGTGTACTATATTTTGTTACCTAGTAGAATAACAATGTTCAAACAGTAAGTAGAAATGTAGCAAAAAGCGAAGTTCATCATTTGAATTACACCCATATGTTGCATTTCTTTTGAGGGTTCATAGGACTATTAACCGGGCAATTGAAAGCTTTAGCGAAGTCTTCTGAATTCGATACCGAACCAATTACTCGTAAACGTCCGGGACTGTGAACGTCGTATTTGGCGCTACGTATCAAAGATTCTCGATCTGTGGATTCGCACCATAACTGTAAAAGAAAAAACCATCGGTAAAAGACAACTTTATTCAGTCTATTATCATATAGGTTCCTAATATGTCAGACTCGCCTTCAGTCAATACAAAATAAGTTAGGTTGATTTGTTAGGTCGAAAATAAGGACTTCGAAATTTTCAAACTTCATTTTCAGATCCCTGATTTGCATATTTGTAAATTGAGATTTTCTAAATTTTTAAGTTTCCACATTCTCAAGTTTTTAAATTCCCAAGTTCTCAAATTTTCAAATTCTCAAATTCCGAAATTCCCAAGTCCCCAAATTCTCAAATTCCCAAATTCCTAAGTCCCCAAATTCTCAAATTCCCAAATTCTCAAGATTCCAAATTCCCAAGATCCTAAATTCTCAAGACTCCAAATTCCCAAATTCCCAAATTCTCAAGATTCCAAATTCTCAAGTTCCTAAATTCTCAAGATCCCAAATTCCCAAGTTCCTAAATTTACAAGATTCCAAATTCCCAAGTCCCCAAATTCTCAAATTCCTAAATTCCCAAGTCTCCAAATTCTCAAGTCCCGAAATTCTCAAGATCCCAAATTCCCAAGTTCCTAAATTTACAAGATTCCAAATTCCCAAGTCCCCAAAGTCTCAAATTCCTAAATTCCCAAGTCCCCAAATTCTCAAATTCCCAAATTCTCAAGTCCCGAAATTCTCAAATTCCTAAATTCCCAAGTCTCCAAATTCTCAAATTCCTAAGTCCCCAAGTCCCCAAATTCCCAAATCCCTAAATTCCCAAATTTAACAATTTTTCAAATGGCCATATTCCTAAGTGCACGTACGTGTCTTGACCAGTTAACTACTTTAAATTACTAAAAGAACCATTCCTTCTTTGCAAAAGCATAGCAGATACTTACGTTGGCAAACGACAAGAAGAAAATTTGATCGTTGTTGAATTTTTCTAATCCCGGTAAAGCTGGATCAGGATTTCCACATTCTCGTTGTCGTCGTTTATAAGCTCTGAACACAGCTTGCAGACCCATTGTATCAGCAATATTTTCACCTGCTGTTTGATTACCATAGTTCTGTAACATTCAATGTTAACATACAAGTATTTAATAATTCACCGTATAATATAATTATAATATAATTCACTTGACTGAAAATAATAATTTCATTGTCCTTAAACTTTAGTTGTATAAGTTTTAATTTAATTGTTCTTAATATTAAATCATTCGAAATTTATTTAATTAATCTTTCTGTGTCTTAATTAACAAGAAAATAAAATATTTACCTCGATCGTATAATTTTCCCCTTGAACGATACTATATCGGTTAAATTGATCGACGAAACATTCTGCTCTTCTATTATAAGCATCAGCCATTGCGGACAACCATTCCATTAAGTTTCCTCCGTGATCGTAAAGGTGACCTATCATCAATCAATTCATTAGTTGTTCACTGTATCCTGAAGATACTATAACTTTATTGTAATAATTACCTTGATCATCGAATCCATGATTCACTTCGTGACCCATGACGAGACCAATAATTCCAAAATTGACAGCCCTGTGGTCAAAGAGAAAATTGTTATTTTATTATCAATAACGAAATAATTTTCTGTAACAGTTAATTATTTACCATGGTCGATTCACAGCGAAGAATGGACTTTGGAAATCAGCCGCTGTTATAGCTGCATCGAAATCAGATTAAGATATTATTAACACCTTGAATATTGTGATTAGTAATTAAAGTCTGTGTTTGTAAAAGCTCTTAAATAAATAATATGTCAAACTGTCAGGTGATTATGCGTGTCACCGTATTAAAATTGAAAGACAAAAATATAAAGACGATTATACGTACAAATAGAATTTTCCGTAGGCATGAAGAACGCATTCAACATCAAGGGATCCAAATATTCGCTGTAAACAATTACATATTGAAAATATTCATTCGGGTTCACTTAGAGGATTAATGTCATTAAAAATCTTACATAGATTCTTTTGTGTCCTCCAAAATCTGACGTAAGTTTCTCCATTTTCTATGTCTAACATAATTTAACACGTTCTCGTAGTACGACGGACCGATTGTGAGCTGTAAATATCACAAAATTCATCGATTGTAATACAAATTTAATATTAATTTAAAAACAAAGAATCAGAGACAAATATTTAATTAAACTTGTGAACCTCTTTTTCAAATCTGAGCTTTCTTAGAAATAACGTGCATTTCATATAAATATTAATTGCAGTTCAATTAACCATATTTAAAATCGAAGTTAAATAAAAATTTAATCTGTAATAAGTTAATCTGTTTCAGTGAAAGTGAAGTTACCCCTTGGAAGTATTCTTTCACCATCGTAGTATTTTTATACCAGCTTGGATAACCAACAAGATTCTTCATGTTCACCAATTTATCTAAAATGAAATGTTTGGTGTCGTCGTCCATCCACGTCGATTCCTTGATCTGATATTCGACCTCCTTTTGAATGTCATCGATCATATCTCGGGCCTGAAACAATGCGCGTTGTTAAGAGATCTCTTTTAAATGATCATTTGAAAATATTTCTGTCATTATAACAAGACGTAACGTGTCATCCTTACCGTTTTCGCTGTATCCTCTGAGAAATATTGTTGCACGTATTCGTATGCTACGATGTCGTTTAAATCCACCATTTGTATACACTCTGACTTTCTATAGAAGTAAAGGAAAATATTAAAGAGTTCTCATATTATTATTAGATACTGTTATTTTCTCTCTTTAAGAGTATGAGATGGTATTAATTATACAGCGCATTAACAGTGCAGTGATTTGAAGCACTAATTTTGATTTGTCGTAAATAGTGGCGGTATCGTATAAAAAATATTGCGGTCTGACGTTATAAATATTGTTAAGTAATATTTTTTCACTGAAGAAATGTATGAATTTCATTTATCAAATCAAAGTAATTTAAAATTGATTTAAAAAGGAATCAGTAAAATTTGGTATTATAAATATACAAAGCAAATTAATCGGTATAAACGAAAAATATTCTTAAACGTCTTGACGTCATTGTATCCATCTATAGTAATATGAAATTGTAATTCGACTGTTTAGATGTTGTGTAATTGGGTACATCAATTTTACCTCGATGAAAAATGCATGCGTCTTCCAAGCCAGTTCTCAGCCAGTGATCTAAGTTCTCGTGGGCCAGCCATCATTGCCGTACTAATGAACATCCAGTGAATATAATTGACTGCAACAAATGTGTACAACTGTTATCCAACAATTCGATACAAGCCAAAGAGTATAATAGTTTGTAAACTTAAACTCACCGATCGTTCTACTAGGAGTTTTATCTAACAGCGCATGAATTTCTTTGATATATTCGGGACTCGTTATCGCAACATTTACGTCATCTTCTATGTCCACTCCTGCCTCCGCGAATAACTTCTGCACCTTCTTCACCCAGTTTATCTAAACGTTTTAATATGATTTTTAAAAGGAATCTGTATGGCGATGTTAATGAAGAGAGATCTCAGCTTCAGGATTTGGAAACTGGAGGATTTGGACATTTGAGAATTTGGGGATTTGAGGATTTGGAGATTTGAGGATTTGGAGATTTGAGGATTTGGAGATTTGAGGATTTGGAGATTTGAGGATTTGGAGATTTGAGGATTTGGAGATTTGAGGATTTGGAGATTTGGAGATTTGAGGATTTGGACATTTCAGAATTTGGGGATTTGAGGATTTGGAGATTTAAGGATTTGGAAACTGGAGGATTTGAACATTTGAGAATTTGGAGATTTGAAGATTTGGACATTTGAGGATTTGGAGATTTGAGGATTTGGAGATTTGAGGATTTGGACATTTCAGAATTTGGAGATTTGAGGATTTGGAGATTGGAGGATTTGGGGATTTGGACGTTTGGAGATTTGAAGATTTCAACGTTTGAAGGTTTCAACATTTGAAGATTTGAAGATTTCAACGTTTGAAGGTTTCAACATTTGAAGATTTGATGATTTCAACATTTGAAGGTTTCAACATTTGAAGATTTGAAGATTTCAACGTTTGAAGGTTTCAACATTTGAAGATTTGAAGACTTCAACATTTGAAGACATGAAGATTTAATAATGACATATTTCTAAATTTCTAAATTTCTAATCAATAGCCAGTTACGTTAACAGATGTGGATTATCCTGTCCGGTATTTAATGTGAGTTCTTCATTCAGGTATTAACCAAACAGAACATTAAAATACCAAAATCACAAACTCCGCTAAAACATCTTACCTTGCCATTGCGCGTGGTAGATTCCAAGGTGTCATATTCTTCCTGAAATTCACGAAGCGTCATATTCGCGGGTTCCTCGTCTTTGAGTGTAAGCTGAAAAATCAATGTACGTACGAAAAGTCAGTCAACGTACAATTCAATATTGTCTTTCACTACTGAATATTAGAAGAACATATTTACTTCTCCAATTTTAATCGAAAATTCTAACAGATCGTTGATATCTTTCATCAATGTTTCCTTTGGTATTTCTATTCCTCTGGCTTTGGAAAGTATTAACGAAACATTCAGCATAAATTCCTTGTATTCTGCTCTCAGCTCTTCTAAGTCAACCTCTTCCTCAGAATCCTTGTCAGTTTCCTCATCTTCGTTATCTTCATTTCCTTCGTCATTGCTCGTTTCATTTTCTTTCTCTTCATTTTCATTATCATCCTTATCTTCATCGTTTTCGTCTTCTATATCGTCATCCTTGTTATCTTCGTTATCTTCATCTTTCTCATCGTCATTCTTGGTATCCACGTCATTCGCATCATCATTGGTCTCTTCATCCTCAGCATTAGTGTCCTCTTTGTCATCATTATTTTTGGTCTCATCATTCGTCTCCACTTTTTCATCTTCGGTCTCGATATCGTTATCCATGTCATTGTTTGTATCTTCCGTGCCATTAATCATCAATTTTTTGTGGTTCGCTAATTTCATTTTATTCGTAACATGATGAACCCTGTGATTAATCTTCTTCTGCGCGTGATGTTGATTATTATGAACGTTCAACTTTTTCTTCAAATTATTTTCGTGAACGTGCTTCACTTTGTTATTCTTCTTACCATGACCCAGGCGTTTGCTATTCTTTCCCTTTGTCATCTTTCCGTGCAGTTTCTTCTTACTTTCATGGTTCTGCTTTTTCGTGTGCGATTTTCCATTAATAGAAAGGTGATGCTTCGATGATTTTCCTTTTTTCGCCTTCTTTAACTGATGCAATAATTGATGCACAATTTTCTTTTCCACAGCGTCCCTTTTTGTCCTTTTCTTCGTTCCCTTTTTATAGACGTGTCTGCTACTGTGACCGAGTCGTTTGTGATTTTTCTTTCTGATCACGCGCCTGCTTTTTATAGTCACTTCGTTTTCACCTTCCTCGTTTTCACCCTCTTCGTTTTCACTTTCCTTGTTTTCTTCTTCCTCGTTTTCTTCGGTATTCTCTTTTCCCTCGTTCTCCTGTTGTTCTTTGCCCCTTTCTTCGCTCCCCGCTTCCTGGCTACCTTCTTCGTTTTCGTTGCCTTCATCAATACTGCCATTATCGTCACGTGCAGCATCAACATCTAATAGGCTCCGTAGACCGAGTGGTAGATGAGACGTATCGATCTGGAACATCAAAGAACATGCAACGTGAAACAGTGAGCCGGTTCATGATTCTGATAGATTTATGAAGAAATTGTTAAAATAAACGAAATGGTCGGTTTATTCTCAGGTTTAAGCTTTAAAAATAATATTCATTTACATCATTTACTATTAAATAGCCATATCGGTGCATATTATTGAAATTATTCATTAGCCATATTCAAATTTAACTCCTTGCACTATGATTTATTTGTGTCAGTCAGAACTAACCACAGCTACAGTCAAAGAAAGTTGGAATGTTATGTCAATTTGGTATCAATCGACTATGCAAATAATTGGACTTGAACTCCAAATTGAAGCGTATTTCGAGTAAAATTGATCATAAAGTGTGAGTGCGCCACGAGTTAAACTCATCAAAAGTGCAAGGGATTAAGCTTGTACTAATATGATATTAAATATGTTTCAATTACCAATATCGTGTCGTTGCCACCATATGTGAGGCTTCGGTAAAATACGTCATGAAACGCGTTAAATCCTAACAAACGAGCAAAATGGTCGTCGACTATTTGCCAGTGATATATGCGATCATCCCATTCGCCTTCCTCCATAATCAGTGGCCATCCTCCGTGTCTCCATAAGGTGGATATTATTGGTTCCGCTCCTCTTTTTTCAATCGTTTCTACAGTCAAAACATTTAATTTAATATTACATTGTTTTTCTTTTTCATTAAAACAGTGATTTGGATTGACACTAAAACAATTTCAATTTCGATAGATCTTTTAACGAATAGTATTGAATTAAATATAAATTATTTCAGTTTTAATAATATCAGAGAAAATATCTTAAGATTACACATCGATTACTTTCAAATAATTATTAATGTTCAAAGATATACCTGTGTCCATACAACTTTCGTACCACTTTTTAGCAAGTTTCACGGCAAAAAGATCACTGGGTTTCGGTTTAGCTTCAATGATCGCTGTAAAGAATAAAAATTTAAAGATGTAACCTTCTGTTTGCAGAAACAAATTAATGGCTGATTAAAAAGTTATACATACACAGAACCTGATTCTCAATCTTATCCGAAACCATTTCCCATAAACTCCACTCGGTTTTATTCTCAGGAACAGGATTACCCTTTGACCATTTTCCACATGCATACTCGTAAAAATCGTCACATGGGTCTATGGTCTCGTCCATACTGTCCCTCAATAAATTTGCTGCGATCCGAAAAAATTATTTTAATAATAAGCTCTTAAAATCACATATTTGAAAAAATGCGTAAAGTCAAATTTGATGAAGACATTTAACAATGAACAATAATGTAGATATTAAATTTTGATTGATTACATAACAAATTATATGTACCAGATTACTTGACTCTTGCAATTATTTTAATTTCTGAAAGGGTGGATATTTCGGAAGTATCAAAGTTAGCATAACTCCGTGCCAAAGTTGAAAGCAGTATTTTCGAATAAACAGCTTACCGATTGTTCTACACTCTGTATTGTTGCATAATTCTCGTTCCGTCGTTTTTTCGACAGCCGTTTCGCGTTTGGCGCCAAATAAACTTTGCAGACTACGAGGATATCCCAGCAAATGGTGAGGTAAAAAGCTAGCGCTTATAACGGCGCCTAAAGACGCCCTGAAAACACATTCGCAAAATTAAATCGACAAATTATCAGTCGAAGTTGCTTCGAGACACGTTTGAAAATTTACTTACAAAATCAGAAGTCGTAACATGACGATAAAACTGAAGCCGCACTTCGTGAAAATAGAAGTCGGACTTCTGACGCGCCAGCTTTTCTATGTCGCACAATGTGGCAGGAAAATCGATGGCTGTCAATTTTATACCCGTGGAATCGAGGTAACCCTGAAACTGTGCGCGATATGACCCGATAAGATGTTACGACATAAAGTTCCTGGCTTGAAATTAGATAGATGTGCATCCTCTGCCCTTGCGATTCTGCAGATGCAATGTCTCAATATCGCATCCAGGAACTTTATTTAGAATTTGTTTCCGTTTGGTGTGAATGATTACGTTCATTAATAATTCTAGGAGATAGCTTATAACTGGATGCAATTAATTGGGAGTGTAGGTGTTAGGTATGCTTCCTTGTAGAGTGCTGACGAAGTACTGAATGAAAAAAGAAAACTGATTTGGTAAGAAAAAAATAATATTTTTTCTTATGGTACGTTCACCATTTTATTGGAATTGTTATATACTCATTGTCTAGACTCAAAATAAATTGACATTATGCTTCAACAAAATCGGTGCTATTGTTAAGCTCGACAAATAAAGCAATTCGCATACATGTACAAGGTGGTCCCCTCTTAGTTAGAAGGGGTATAGGGATTTGGAAATGTAGGAATTTGAGAATATAGTAATTTGTGAATGTAGAGCTTTAAAAGTGTAATTTGAAATATGGGAATTTGGAATACTAAAAATTTGAATAAGTAGAAATTCTGGGAGATGGGAATTTAAGTATTTGAAAGTTTGAAAAACTGAATCTTCATGAACTTGAAACCTCGACAATTCAGACTTCTGAGAGTTAATTTAGAAACTTAGAAATTAAAGAATTTTCAAATTTACAAATTGAACACAATTTATATACAAAATATGTAAAAATTTTCTGAAGTTACCTACTTTGTAACACTCCAAATAATAAGGGAAAATATCATGTTAACTAATAATTTATTATCTAATAATACCACAATTTTCACATTTTCGATACAATATGCAGAGCAAGAAAATAGTTATTTTTAATGATGGTATCTTTGCTATAACTCTTATTTCGAATCATAGGATGTTCTGATACTATCTGACGAGATAAAAATAAAACATCCATTGTTATAAATTTTGACTTGCAAACGATTCGAGTCACAGAAGTAAACTTCAATTTGTGAAGGTTTGACTCTTCTAAGTTCGAATTATACGAGTAATGTATTTGGACATGTGAGAAATATTTCCAGTTTGTGCAAGTTTTGTCTCTTTACATATAAGTTTTCGGAGCAGAGCAGAGAGGAACGAACAAACGTTTGACTCTAATGAGCTTGTACAGCATTAATTTTATTAAATTATACAACGTGACATTTGTATACAAGTCTTACACGAAACAAGAAGGAACATAAAATTGTAAAAATAAATTACTTCATTCCTCTACTTTTTGTGTTTAACATACGAAATTTATTTTAATGTACTATAGCAGAGAGGTAATGACAACGTATACTATTTTTAAACATATCCTTCGTAAACAAAAAGTTGCTTAATAAATTTCTTTAATTTTGCTGTCAGGTTCCTAGTTCTCTAATTTAATGATACATCCAATTTTCATTCCTCTATTTTAAATTAAAGCAACTGTTGACTCTTTATATACAAAATACAACCTTCCTTTAATTTTATTCTTTCTATCTTCTATAAATCGGAGATCGGATGACTTTTCTGAGTGATTCCAACAAAGCTCAGTTTATTGTACTTTTCAAAGTGTATCTAGATAAAAAGATTTCGAGTATCATATTGAAGCGTTAGATTTATTAATATAACTTATATTATATATGAGGATGAAGTAAGAAATCGGATTAAATAAAATACGGTTTTTATTGAATTATGTATTTAATACTCATACAGATACAGAGCTATAGTAATTTTTATTTCATAGATGCGAATTTAATTAGTGTTACAAATATCAGTATTCAATGTAGGTATTATTCTCATTTCCATATGCTACATTTCTTCTTCGGGTTCATAGGACTACCTTCTGGACAGTTGAAAGCTTTAGCAAAGTCTTCGGAATTCGATACAGAACCAATCACTCTTAGTGCGCCCAAACTATGAAGATCCTTTTCTATCCTCATTCGTAATTGACCCGGTGTCATGTCCTCACACAATATCTGTAAGTGTAAAAACATAATTTAACAACTTCATGTTATCAATAATTAACACTGAATTTTCTATGACTATTATTACTTTATTTTTTGGACGTTCAGAAATTCCCAAATTTTATCTCCAATTTTCATATCCCCAAGGTACTCAAATATCATCATTTCAGAATCCTCAAATTCCCAAAATCACAAAATTCCTGAGTTCTCAATTTGCCAAATTCCTGAACTGCACAATTTCCAGATTTTACCATTTTCAAATCCCCAAATTTTCAGATATTCAAATACCATTATTTCAGAATCCCCAAAATGCCAATTTTTAAATCCTCAAATTACCAAATCCCTAAATTTTTCCATCCCAAATTCCCAAAATCCCGAAATTCCCCAATTCTCAATTTGCCAAATTCCTGAACTGCACAGTTTCCCCATATCTGAATTCTTCAATCTGCATTAGTAAGAATATTACAAAGAATTCTAACTAATCATACATTTTAACTACATCAATAATTGTAACCATATTCCTCTTATTTTTTTACATAGAATCATTTATTAACTGTACCCTCCCTGTCTAAACCAGCATGGAAAACGAACTTACGCTAGCGAAGGATAAGAACAGAAGTTGTTCGTTAGTGAAATCTTTTAATCCTGGCAACACGGGGTCAACTTCTTTACACACTCGTTGTCTTCGTTGATAAGCTTTGAATGCAGCTTGCAATCCCAGTGTATCCGCAATATTTTCACCTTGCGTTCGTATTCCGTAATCCTGAGAATTTCATACACTTATAAATCATTATTTAATCGAACAAATCTTTTAAATTACATATAATGTTCTTTGTTGCAAGTGCAAAATATATTCATGAAAATAAATGACATTATTTTTCCAATTTCAGCCGCGTTCTTAATTTATTACAGAAAGGTGATTTATTTGTTGGTGCATCTAATAGTTAAAAGTTATATTTTAAACTGTGCATAAATTATTTGCCTAATGTGGTTACCTCTAGCTGGATATCCCCCGTTTTATTGTGTACTACACTGTATTTGGTAAATTGGCGTACGAAGCATTCCGCTCTTTTCTCGTATACTTCCGCCATCTTTGGTACCCAATCCATGTATTTACCATATTTGTCATACACACGACCTAAGAAAAATCATAATTTACACGCTGGTGTCACGGAAAGCTTGTAACCGAAGATCATGCTACAAATAATTTACCTCTGTTATCGAAACCGTGATTCACTTCGTGAGCCATTATGACTCCAATAGCACCGAAATTACTGTACCTGTGCAAGTGAAATCAAAGGGATATTATTTCAAATAATTTTCTGACTCTTCGTATTCTTAATTTGGATTATTTTAATTTAGGAATTTAGAAAATTTGGGATTTTGAGAATTTGCAAATTGGAGAATTCGAAAATTCAGGAATTTGGAGATTTGAGGCCTTGGAAATTTATGAGTGGAACATTGATGATTTGAAAATTTCAGAGTTTAAACATTTGGACATTAGGTAGTTCAGAAGTGTTCTTAATATTTAAAAATGAAAGTTCAGAATTTAAAAACCTGCACGTAAAAATATTAATTATTAGGTGCATACCATGGTTGCTCAAAATCGAAGAATGGTGTCTGAAAGTCTGCTGCAGTTAATTCTGAAATGAACAAATTATAACACCATAAAATATTTATTTTTTTTTTAGAGACAAGTTTTATTTCATAACATGGCGTTAACTATAGATATACTTGAAACATGTAATTGTTATGAATCTTTACTAAAGTTTGAAAACTCCAATTGTTAATACATTGATTTACGCGTTATGAGTTTAACAGATCTTTTGCAATAGTGTTTTAAAAACTTACCTATAGCGTTAAAAATGGCTATGAAAAAGGCATTTGCTCTTAAAGGATCCATTGGCATCCTGTAACAAATTTTTTCTTCGTTTTTTCTTGACATTATCATAATAACTAATTTTTAAATATTTCTAAACACATTAAATTCTTCTGGATCTAAAAACATAAATACTTACTCTTCTGGAGGAATTTCTTTCGTGATCATCATTTTTAATCTATCCCATTTGAAATATCTCATAATACTCAACGTGTTCTCGTAATGTGATCGGCTAACGCTAAGCTGAAAAATATTAAAAAATTACCTGAACGTAAATTAAAAACAAGAAGTATTTGAAACCAGAGCCGTTCCTAACGAAGGGAAACTGAGAACAATTATACAGTTTTACATTTAAGTTTTACATTTTTACAATTATACATTTAAACAAACAAAATGGCCGTAAACAAGTGTCTCTTCCTCTCCACGCCTGTTCTAGAGACAGCTCTGAAATATCAAAAGATAAAACACTGAAGGTAAAAAGTAGACTTACACCTTTTAAGTGTTGATTCATAATAGTACTATTTTCATATGAATTTGGATATCCAACCAATTTCTTCAGGTACACCAATTTATCTATGATGGCATGTTTAGTTTTAGCATCCATCCAAGTTGACTCTTTTATCTCATACTCGACTTCCTTTTCGATATTGTCGATCATATCTAAAGCCTTTGTCAGTTCCATAGAATAACAATCAATGAATGACAATTTTTATATAAACTCTCGTCAGCGAGTTTCTTATTTCAATAAAACATAATTTTTGTAATATTCACGCTAATCTTTACCGTTTGCTTGATTTTATCCGAGAAATATTTCCTTACATATTCGTATCCTAAACTGAAACGTGCTTCTATCTCGCTGATGCATAGGTCTGGCCTGTACAAAAATGATCACTTTATTGTCCCGTTTGTTGTGCAAATATTTTATCATATTTTTCGTTACCTCTTTCTAACAGTTACCTCTTCGTTCCTTAAACCATAATACCAACCTCTCATTTCCTTTGTGCTGGTCTTTAATACTTTACTAAGGAAATTCCAGTGTACGTAATTCACTGTATAAAATTATTTCTTACTTATTCATCGATATGTGTTACATCGAAGGTGTGGTAGTCTTAATTAAAATTATTGCATACCAATTATTCTGCTTGGCGTGCTGTCCAACAACTTCCGTAGATGCTCGATGTATCTAAAAGATCGAATTACGACCTGTGCTTTTTTATCAATTTCCATTCCTCCACTAGCAAAAACGTGTCGTATCTTACTTATCCAACTTATCTGAAAAATTCATTCATATACTTTCACAATTAAATAATTTTTTTTTACTGAAATATTTCTTACTTTTCCATTGTCCGTCAGAGGTACCAAACAATTGTACTTCTTTTGGAATAACTCAAGAGTCAATTTCAATTTTTCTCCGGACAAGTTTATGATCTGAAAAAATAAAATGTCGAAATATGTAATAATGATTATTATTTTTTATATAATTTTTATTTTATCGACACTTCAAAACGGTCGATAGATGACTTGTAGATGACGTGGTACAAATACAGGCTAAGATCTAAATATGGGCTAGCTGAAGTATGGAGTCGTGTTAGGTTCATCTGAACGGGAATAAGGTAAAATTACCTAATATGAAGACTTCTCCTAATATGTGAAGTCAGCTAATCTGCGTTACAGAGCTTTTAAATGTCGTAGGGATGCTGTTTTATTTCGTAACTAATCGTATGTGCGATTAATTCACTTGTCTCAATGATTTACCCTCCATATGTAATAAAATCAGTGAGTTACCTTTAACAAATTTATTTGAAATTGCACCAAATCAGCTATATCCTTTTTGAGTTTCTCTTTGGATACCGGAACTCCTCTGGCTTCAGCAAGTGCCATACTAACGTTTAGTATATACTCCGCGTATCTCGCCCTGAATTCCAACACTCTTTCCATTTCCATACGTCTTCTTTCTTCGCTGTCATCCTCATCTGAATCTTCATCATCGTAATCGCCACTGCCATCTTGTTCATCGTAGTCACCACTACCACTGCCATCTTCGTCATCGTAATCACCACTGCCACTGCCATCTTCGTCATCGTAATCACCACTGCCACTGCCATCTTCGTCATCTTTTTCATCATCGCCGCTACCGCTACTTTCTTCGTCCATCTCAATGTTATTACTACCATTTCCCTCGTTTTCATTGATCTCCAATTCGTTACTATTGGTGTTATCAATGTCACCGTTTATATTTTTACCTTCATTATCGCTATCACTGAAATATAAATCATTATTCGTATTTTCATGCTTTATGCTAGTCTGTGGATTATCGTATAATACAGATTCTACAATACTGTTAGATTTAGGTACAGATCTATATTTTGATACTTTGTGCGCTTGTCTTATACGATGCCCAGCTTTATGATGTGAAATTTGTTTATGTTCTCGTGGTATTTTTAGCGTGGCTCTTTTGGTTTTCCTTTTTATCTGCTTATTTGCTTTTTTCTTATTTGTCAGTTTTCTATTGACTCGTCCCTTGAATGTCTTCTTGTGTAGATTAAATTTATCTTCGTCTTCATCCTCGTCTTCATCCTCGTCTTCATCCTCATCTTCGACTTCATCATCTCTTTCCTCGCTACCTTTTTCTTGACTTCCTCCACCGCTCTCGTTATTTTCGTCGCTACTATCCATATATATTTCTTGTTCAGCAAGTTCATCCATATCTGGAGGTAAATGAGGAGTTCTGATCTGCAACATCGAATAACATTACTGTTATTTATCAGAAAAAGTTTGATCTTAACTGTAAATGATTTAACTCACGAATACATAACTGATAAAAACGACCGTCATCGAAATAACAAATTAAATTTATTAAAAATATAGTCATCGTAGGAACTTGTGACTGTAGTCTGCCAATAAATTTTAAACTATTAATCAAGAATCTTAAGTTAGTATCATTTGAAGCTACAAGGAAAAGAGCTCTACATTGCCAATTTCAGAAGCAGTTTCGTAGGTGACAAAATAACAATGTGTTATTGGTGCACTTACAATTATGGCTACGGTATCATCATCCCAACTGTATTCATCAACGTGCAAATCGTGAAAGGTGTTTAAACCTATTATATAAGCATAGTAATCGTCTATGGATTGCCATTTATATATTCCCTCGTCCCATTCCTCGTCTTCCATTATCAATGGCCATCCACCGGCTTTCCATAATGTGGATATGAGCGGTTGGAGTCCTGCTTTGTCCATTTCGTCTGCAAATTAATTGTAAAATATAACTGATAGTTTTACTGTAATTAATAAGTAAAATGATCTTTTGTAGTGGCAAGAATATATTTCTTTCAGGAATACCTGTGTCCATGCAAGCTTTGTACGCTCGTTTGGAAAATCTCACGGCATAGAGATCCTCAGGTTTTGGCTCGCTCGTTAATATCTCTGTAAATGGAAAACGTAATAAAATTTTACTCTCATTAAAACCAAAATAATTTGTCTTCATTTTTATTCTAATAAACAATAGATTTTTGTAGAGCTTATGAAAAATAGGCTAATATATTGCATATAATAGATTGCATTATTCAATATATTGCATATAATTCCTACAATTATATATACTTTTTAATGTAAAAATTATGTGGTCATCGAATTATATTTTTTCAAATCTAGAATAAAATTGATAGTTTTTTAAAACAAAATTCCAGGAACATTTTTATGTGGATCTTAAATAAAATTAAGATTATTTGTATTGTTCTAACAAATGTGAATAAAGAATCGAACAAACCTTCCAAACGCTTGTCAACAGTTCTCTGAACTTTCGTTAACTGTGACCAGTATATTTCATCTGGCGGCAGAGGGTTATTTTTTTTCCAATTTCCACATGAAAATTCGTAGAAATCATCGCATGGATTCACGTTTCTGTTCATACCATCTATTATCATCTTTGCTGTTGAATAAGAGAAAAATATTAGTAACTGAAAATTGATTAGGTCTCGTTCCGGTGGTACATTTGACTCATATTTTGCACACAAGAAGATAACTAATCTAATTACAGATACATGTGCAAATAGTGAAATGAAACAAAATAATATAGGGGAGAGACACCTATTTCAAAGATGAATTTGACTTTAATCATCATTTTTTATTTGTTATAATATCCATGTTCATATACATTATCGTTTCGAATAGAGCAGTAATGTACGACAGAAATTTTTCAATATCAAAAGTAAAATTTTTACAAATATTTAACAAAGTAATGTTAATGTACAATTTAAGTATAATTTCCGCATTCAATACTCGCTTGATAATTTCAGGAGAATTTAAAAATGTTATCGATTTGATAGTTGATAATATTACAAAACAAAACGAAAATTCGCTTACCAAGTGTTTCACATTGTTTAGTAGTACAAAGAGACCGTTCCAATTGTGGTCGTTCGGTAATAGACCTGTTGTTTGCATCGAATAACCGTTCCAAATTATGAGTACGGTACAGGATGCTACAAATGCCACTGGTAATTGTGCCAGCGAACACGCTATAAATCGAATCAATTAGTCATCTCACGCTAATTGAATACTCCTATCATAATGATTACTCACAAAATCCATATAATTTGAACCATATTTGAGGCGATGCAGTAATACGATGATAAGCAGATCTACGAACGTAATATCCAGTCGTCCTATTCGCAAAGTGCACAACTTATTGCAGTTGACAGCGATTTTATATTTACTTGAAACGGAAAGACCTTGAACGTTGATGATAAGCACTGATGCACATTTCGTATCAATACATGTGAAAAGAAGTATATATTTTTCGTGCTTCGCTCTCGTAAGTGTAGCGGAAATAGTACAATTAAAATGTTATTCACGCGTGTGCAAAATTTGAAATTTTTTATGAAATAACGCTGTCTGAATTAAATTAGGTTTAAATTAAATACGTTTGCAAAAACAATTTTGAAGAATTTATGTTAATACATGCAAGTGTCTGAGTGTACAATATAAGTGTTTCATAATTTGAAAAAATCTCGATGTTCGGGGTGGAAATTTTCGTGATAGTCTGCCAATTTCCGCTCAGTGATCGATCACTATGTTTTAAAGTGGAAGTTAGGGTATATTTTGCAAGCTCCAGGAATATTGTGTACCGGTAGACACTTCGTGTCATGTACTAGACTTTTATTGCTCTAAATAAAATACAAACTAATTTACTGTTAAACAAATCGAAAACATAAGAGTTTTTAATGTATATGAGTCTACTGTAAAAAATTTACTTAAATTAGTACTACTTTGTTGAAAATAATTATTTTTGGATATTTAACATTCTAGCAATCATGGACCATATGAAATGGCTTAAGTAGATTTAGATCAATATTTACCATAAAATTGGTCCATTGAAAGTTTATTATAAATGTTATGTTTCCTTCTTCCGAAATAGTGTTTAGTAAAGTACAAGTATTTCATAGTATACTTTATATTACATATATGCAACAATGAAAGGTTAAATTAATAGTAACGGGTTTGTTCAAGATTAATATTTATAATGTGAAGGTAAATATATTATATCATCGAGGAAACGAAGCGGTTATCTCATTTGTCAGCATCAATGAAACAATTTTCGTGGTCATTTCATTGAGAAATTGAAACTTCCGTAAAACACGCAGTCCGGAAGACATCTGGATGCTTATCTCCCGTGGTAGAGGTTCCGAGAATTTGAAGGCGCGGGAGGACAATAAATGAGATATCAATGCCTGGCACGAAGCTACATTTATTTATCTTACAATTCATTGGAG
Source organism: Megachile ligniseca (assembly GCA_945859555.1). Taxonomy (NCBI): domain Eukaryota; kingdom Metazoa; phylum Arthropoda; class Insecta; order Hymenoptera; family Megachilidae; genus Megachile; species Megachile ligniseca. The sequence goes on from OX243777.1 coordinate 9,698,855, forward strand.
ACCTGCACAAAGACAATTTTGTAATTTCTATTGCTAGTAAAAGGAAACATGTATAAATTCATGTTATTAACCCTTTGCACTCTGAAAGTTTTTGCCATTTAAAATGTTCCCTCGAAGAGGACGACCGAGTGCAAAATCACCGCGGTTTAGTATTAAGTACCTCGTAAACCGTTAACTGTATCTAAAGTCAGGTATCAATAACATTAGCATATGAATATTCAGTAGGCTGCAAAAGTTCATCGATTAACGCACGATGCACCGATAGATCTCTGCTTGTTAGATCTACTCTCTCCTGTCACGGATATCCAGTCGCTAACTGTTCCACCATCACCTATGCGGCAACGTTGTTAACATCGTATATTTGTGCAATACATTTTCAGATCGGTCTGCATCTTCCAGCCAGTTTGTGCGGGTTATCCTGTCGCAAATGAAAAATAAGATTGCGAAGCCCTCTCGCTAGAATGTTGGCGCATCTGACGATATGTTGCTACCGTTGCTATAACGCGCGGAGTACGTGAAGTATGTCCGGATATTGACGCTCAAAGATGAACGGAATAATTGAGGACAAATACAGAGAAACATCCTAATGATAAGATTTCTGGTTGATCAATTTAGAACAGTGATGAATTATTGTGTCCGTGAAGACACCTTATCCGAATATGTAGGAGACATGTATTTGTAACATTGATGGTAATTACTTAATCTAAAACTTTTTTATTTTAAAATTACTGTTTCAGAATTTGTAATTTTTCAAATTGTAAATTGAGGTACTTATTGGCGTTTAATTACTACAAATGTACAAAATTTATTGCTTACGTTGAATGTGATCTTGAACAAATTAACATATGTGTAATGAAAAATGGAAAATAATAAACATGCTGAGTAAAGTTTACGCAATAAATTATTATAATCGTGTTATTATATTATTGTTATAATAGATCATAAAATAAAGCATAATAACCGGTCAACGAATATTCTTTACATACAAGTTTATTTCGATTCTTTAAAAATCAGGTGAAACTTCGGAAAATCGCCATACTACGGTATCAACCAAATTTTGCAAATAAGTTCGATTTTGCAAAAGAAGATACAGTGAGAATGGTTTTTGGCGACTTGAAAGAAAATTTTTCTGAATTCTTATGTCATTCCCTATATCGTCAAGATACAGTATAGTATGCAAACTGTTCTGAACACATAATCCGTATCTTCAGACTCACGGAATATATTGTAAACAGCATAAAATCAATATTAATAAATATATAATAAATATATAGCATATTAATCAATAAAATCGATATTAATTGAATTAAAAAAAAATTGGAACAAGTGGCGCCATCTCTCCGGCGAACAGGGTGAACTACACACTTTTGAAACTGCTGTTTAATTAGTTCCCATCTTCTATCGCTAGATGGCAGCACATAAGACAGAAACCCTCAGGATAATTAGGATTAGCCTACGAATGGTTAAAAATTTATAATAGTTTTGTATAGTCAAAACAATTCGAAGTTATTTGCATTCCGATGTAATTCTATTCATATTATAGTCAATTAAGCTAATAAAATCAATTATATTAATTGAATTGATCCGAAAAGATACACGTAGCGCCATTTAGCGGTAGAATGTGGGAACTAACGAAACTGCAGTTTCAAAAGTGTGTAGTTCACCCGGTTCGCCGGAGAGATGGCGCCACAGGTTCCATTTTTTTTAAATTCAATTAATATTGATTTTATTGATTAAATATGCTATATATTTATTAATACTGATTTTATGCTATTTGCAATATATTCAGTGGGTCCGAAGATGCTGATTATGTGTTCAGAATAGTTCGCAAACTATATTGCATCTCGTCGATAATATAGGGAATGACATAAGATTGACAATAAATTTTCTTTCGAATCGCCAAAAAATATTCTCACAGATATGTACTTTTGTAAAAGAAGGAGCTTATTTACAAAGTTTGTTCGATATCGGAACATAGCGGTTTTCCGAATTTTCGCCTATTAACTAACAGTTACCAACGTATTCGATTTTGTACTGAAATTGCATCTGTAGGTAAAGAAGAATTTATAACTACCATATCGATTGGAACTGATTTTACACTACTGTTTGAAATCAAAATTCAATATACTGGTAGATATTTGTTATTTGAAACAATAAACAGAGTGCATACATACATAAAACACGAACAAATTACGTAGAACGTGTTTACGTATATATAAAAAACAATGCGACAGAAAAACGGGTGAAAGTTGAAAAAGAAACATGAACTTCAATACATACAACAATTTAACGAATATTGACTGAAAAATTTCAAATAATATTAAAAAGAATATTTATAATTATCTTTTGATATATAAAAATGTAATAATGAAACAAAATCTTATAACCGATGCACGTGTAAAAGTTAATAAAAATGATAAATTTTAATATTTCTAATAATAATTTGTTAAATAAACAATTGAAAAATTAAAAATTTTACTTAAAAATATCGATATTACAAATTACAGGTATAAATGACGTCATTGCACGGTATTGGTGGATACGTGATAGCTGATTGGTCCACAGATCACCTATCATTGTCTCTTGATAAAGATCATTGGTGTTCAGTAATGTTCAAGCTGCCTGGTATTGGCGCCATTGATAAGACAGCTGATTGGTCCGCGGTTCGCCAATCACTCTTACCTTGATATGAGTTACCGACGTTCAGTCTTGTTCAAGCTGCCGAAGTGTTCGGATCGACCGTGACATCTGTTACCGGTACGAGTCAAAGTGATAATTTACCGATCGTGTGTTCATCCCTGTGTTATCTAGTGTTATAGTGCAAGTGTCTAGTGTGTGTTATCAAGTTTTTTAGTGCATATACGGGGGTGTATTAACACAATTTATGGTGTGGTTCTTCATGTGTCAAAGTCTTTACCAGTGCCTTCCCCCAAGTGATTGTGCATGTGTATACGGATATATTAGTGTGTTTTGTGGAGTGGTTATTTAAGTGTTTTAGAATATTTTTACTAGTGTTTTAGTGTATTTTATGGAGTGGTTATTTAAATATTTTGACAAACTTACTAGTGCTTTAGTGTATTTAATGGAGTGGTTATTTAAGTGTTTTTACATACTGTTACTGGTGCTTTAGTGTATTATATGGAGTGGTTATTTAAATGTTTTAACAAACTTACTAGTGCTTTAGTGTATTTAATGGAGTGGTTATTTAAGTGTTTCTACATACTGTTACTGGTGCTTTAGTGTATTATATGGAGTGGTTATTTAAATGTTTTAACATACTGTTACTGGTGCTTTAGTGTATTATATGGAGTGGTTATTTAAAAGTCTTGACATATTTGTACTAGTGTTTTAGTGTGTTTTATGGAGTGGTTATTTAAGTGTCTTAGCATATTTGTACTGGTGTTTTAGTGTGTTTTACGGTGTAATCTATGTGTTTTGGTATAAATTTGCAAACGTTTTAACATGTTCCATACAATAATTATCCAAATGCTCTAACATACTTTTTTAAATACGTGATCGTGTTTACAGACTATACGTTTTGATACACGTTTGCAAATTTATTACCAGTTTTTGTAATGTAGTTATACATAGTTCTGTATGCATGTTTGTACATTTCAAAAACTGTTTGCGTTAAAAAAGTGTGTACGTTACTCGAAATTGAAATTGATAAACAGTTACTAAATTGTTGTGATCCTTTTATGATTACAGAAGGTCACTCAATCCAACGGACAATCCGCCAAATCCAGAACGAAAGCAGCCAACCAGCAACCAACTCTGAGATGCCCTACCAGTAAAACGATCGCAGTGATGCAAGTCAGCGATCGGTGAGTCGCATGCTTTACGGTTCCTCCGGTTCCCATCATGTCGTAGGACGAATGGTCCGAAACGACACGGGAACTGGTTGTATTTTTACATTTTTGAGCGAGCATAGTGACCACGACTGTACGATCGTGCAAAATTCGTACAAACTGTATATTTTATTTATTAGATCAGGTCAGGGTTTTCTTGTACATCGCGTTTTAATTCTCTTACGAACCGATATAACGAATTTAAGATTACGTAGAAGTCGGATGACCCTCCGATTTCATAGTAGTTTAATCTTTTTGTACGCGTACCGTGAACTCTTTTAAATATACACATATGTACAAGAAAGTTTCGCGAAAAACAGATTTTGATATCAAAGTTAATTATCATGAATACTTTTGGTTATTTAGTAAATTTACTTTGATATTAAAAATCTGTTGAGAATGAAACAATCGATATACTTAGATTTTTGCAAAGTGTTCTTCCATTTCCTTTTTTGAAACTTTAGAGTAAATTTTTTTCGGAAGAGACACTTTATTAGCATGTTATTAATCATGTTTCTTAGCTCAGGATTTTCAGCACACATGAAGAAAACTGGTAGGTGAAAATATTGTTGGCCGTGTTCATTTTTATGCTCTAAACTCATACGCGTGCTTAGATGCTACTCGCATGAGTTAGGGCAGGTGGACACGGTTTAGTTTTAAGATGTTTTGGCGATCGACAAATTGACAGTGAATTATCGACACAAGTTACACGTGTGTGTGTGGTTAGGTCGTGGACCTTGTGTCGATTACAAACCATTTTAATTTATTATAAAAACACAAATTTTTCAAAAAGTTATTGCAAGATATATTGAAAATGATTTAGATTCAATTACAAATTTATAAAAGTTGAGTTAGATTGAATTACAAATTTATAAAAGTTGAGTCAGATTGAATTACAAATTTATAACATGCACATATTACATTGAATATTCGAAAGAATCAGAAAATGAAATATGTTCAATTAATGTTCACTGTCGATTGTCGATCGATTTCAGCAAAAAGGTATGAACTTAGAGTGTGAATGTTGTATTGAACTCGGGTGTCGGAGACGTCCCGGGACGTACTCCCTAGGAGTAGGCTTTTTTGCACCCGGGTGGAATGTGTGAGAACCGTGGAGTGTGTTTTTGTGAGAATGGACTTTGCATTTTTTAAATATAGCGATAGGCAGGCAGGTAGCTTACTTCTGGTGTGATTGAGTTAGTTTTAAGTAGGTAGGGCCAGAGCAAGCTTTCATGTTTCTCTGTCCTCCGTAAAACACACGTGAGATGCTTGCATCTGGGGGGTTAACGAAAAATCGAGAAGAGAAAATCTAAATTTAAATTTATTCTATTTAATATTCTCTTGAACTCGATTGTTCGTAAGGCCAGGCCTTTTAGTTTGTAAGTCGCAGTCGTGGTACTAGACCCGATTGCAAAAATGAAGTATACAGTGCAGTGAAGTGAAGTGAAGTGCTTTAAATATTCTGCTCGGATATTCTTTTACGGACAGCGCATTCTAAGAATCGCTGGTCGTACTTTAATTTCGAGAATTTTTATAATATATAAAATTTTGATTTCGCTGTTGGCGATTGAAGCAAATGGATAGTTCATTTTTATTTTTATAAAAGTGTATGCTATCTGTTTGTTGCAATCGATTGATAGTAAAATTGAGTTTATGTAACTGATATGAAAGCAAAGAATATCCGAGTTACCGTAAAATTTCGCGAGTGATTTTTGTGAGGCTGTGCCGAAGAAAGAAGAGGCTATATGCCGAAGAGCCCCGGCAAAATTGCCAAAGAAGAGGGGAACTATTAATGGCTGTCCATCTTAGGATGGAGAGTCATTTTGTCACTATGCTCGCTATTATTTTTTTGTGTTTTACATGTGTTATTTTATACGGTACGAAAAGTATCGTTAAATGTGTTTTGCTCGAATTTTGACGAGCTAACCCATTCGCGATTTTTATACCCTTTCGCGATTATATTTTGAGATTCGAAATTTTTATTTCCCTTCGCGATTAAATTTTGAGATTCGAGATTTTTATTTCCCTTCGCGATTATATTTTGAGATTCGAAATTTTTATTTCCCTTCGCGATTATATTTTGAGATTCGAAATTTTTATTTCCCTTCGCGATTATATTTTGAGATTCGAGATATTTACACCCCTTCGCGATTACATTTGTATTTCAATTTTCTATGTTAATTAAATTTTTCTGTTTCAGGAATTAATTTTAAATTGTTATAAATTGTCATTGATCGTAAATTCGTAATTTTCATTGTATTTTCTATTTTTCGAAAGTTTTGTTTCGAACAAAGTAAAATTTCACTTCTTCTCCCACAATTTCGTATGTTAATAAAGTTTTATATGTTTCAGCATTTGAGTTTTGGTAAGTTATGATGTTCACTCTTCTCAAATCCGCAATTTTCATTGCGTTTTCTGTGTCTTAAAAATTGTGTGTCAAATAAAATAAAATTTCACTCCTTTCCCTACAACTTCCTACTTTAATAAGATTTTGTATGTTTCAGGATTTGATTTTTGGTAAGTTATCATATTTAGTGCATTATTTTTATGTCAATTCCGAGCTTGTGGGAGGAAGGGTGGGCTCGGGCGCAAGTTTTTCGTCACGATACGTGGCGAAAAGCTTGCGCAAATTGTAAGTGCCTTTTGTTCTAACTTGCACTCACCTTTGCGACAATTTTTTAACTTCTTCTATATTAGACTGTAGTAATAGCCTGTCATTTTTATTGTCATTTGCACCAAACTTAAAAGAGAGTTCTTCCAACTTTCTACTCTATCCCCTTCTTTTGTTTTTTACAAAGTTGTAGATTATACGAGTGCAATTTTAGAACAAAAGGCACATGTAGGGTTTTTAGAATAAGTATTGTATTGCAGTATGCGTGAGTGTGTGAATCAAATGTGAGTACAGGATACAGGATACAGTATGTAGGATCTATTCTTCTCATCGTGGGATCATAGAATTTTTAAAAGTCTCAAAGTTTTTATTTCTGGGTTCACAGTTTTCAATTCTTTTCGCACCTTTATTTCTCTTTCTGTATTATTTTATTATGTAATTGGTTTTCGATACGCGTTGTACTTTCATTTCTTGTGTGAATTTTACTTCCAGTTTCGGGGCTTTTGGATCTCCTTGTGATTTTAACTCGGTTTTGAGGCTTTTAACATCTTCAGGATTTTATTTTGGGTTTGAGGTTTCAAACCTCATCGTTATTTTATTTCGTATTTTGAGGTTTTTAACATCTTCAGGATTTTATTTTGGGTTTGAGGTTTCAAACCTCATCGTCATTTTATTTCGTATTTTGAGGTTTTTAAACTCGATTTCGATTCTTGAAGAGTTTTGTTTCGAATGAAGAAAGATTTCATTCCTTGTACTCCAATTTTCTGTCTTAATTACATTTGTATGTTTCAGATTTTTATTTTAAGTAAGTAATTAAATTTGCATATTTGTCTTAATCGCATTTGTATGTTTCAGGTTTTTATTTCAAGTAAGTAATTTAATAATTCATATTTGTCTAAAATACATTTGTATGTTTCAGCTTTTGATTTTAAGTAAGTAATTTAATAATTTTTATTTGTCTTAATTACATTTGTATGTTTCAGGTTTTGATTTTAAGTAAGTAATTTAATAATTCATATTTGTCTGAAGTACATTTGTATGTTTCAGGTTTTGATTTAAAGTAAGTAATTTAGTAATTCATATTTGTCTTAATTACATTTGTATGTTTCAGGTTTTGATTTAAAGTAAGTAATTCAATAATTCATATTTGTCTTAATTACTTTTGTATGTTTCAGCTTTTGATTTTAAGTAAATAATTTAATCATTCATATTTGTCTTAATTACTTTTGTATGTTTCAGCTTTTGATTTTAATTAAGTAATTTAATAATTCATAGTTGTCTTAATTACATTTGTATGTTTCAGCTTTTGATTTTAAGTAAGTAATTTAATCATTCATATTTGTCTTAATTGTATTTGTATGTTTCAGCTTTTGATTTTAAGTAAGTAATTTAATCATTCATATTTGTCTTAATTACTTTTGTATGTTTCAGCTTTTGATTTTAATTAAGTAATTTAATAATTCATATTTGTCTTAATTACTTTTGTATGTTTCAGCTTTTGATTTTAAGTAAGTAATTTAATAATTCATATTTGTCTTAATTACTTTTGTATGTTTCAGCTTTTGATTTTAATTAAGTAATTTAATAATTCATATTTGTCTTAATTACTTTTGTATGTTTCAGCTTTTTATTTTAAGTAAGTAAGTAAATGATTCAAGTGTGCCTTAATTACATTTGTATGTTTCAGATTTTTATTTTAAGTAAGTAATTTAATGATTCATATTTGTCTTAATTAAATTTGTATGTTTCAGCTTTTGATTTGAAGTAAGTAATTTAATGATTCATATTTGTCTTAATTGTATTTGTATGTTTCAGCTTTTGATTTTAAGTAAGTAATTTAATCATTCATATTTGTCTTAATTACTTTTGTATGTTTCAGCTTTTGATTTTAATTAAGTAATTTAATAATTCATATTTGTCTTAATTACTTTTGTATGTTTCAGCTTTTTATTTTAAGTATGTAAATAAATGATTCAAGTGTGCCTTAATTACATTTGTATGTTTCAGATTTTTATTTTAAGTAAGTAATTTAATGATTCATATTTGTCTTAATTAAATTTGTATGTTTCAGCTTTTGATTTTAAGTAAGTAATTTAATAATTCATATTTGTCTTAATTACATTTGTATGTTTCAGGTTTCAATTTAAGTAAGTAATTTAATAATTCATATTTGTCTTAATTACATTTGTATGTTTCAGATATAAATTTTAAGTAAGTAATTGATTATTTCATATTTGTCTTAACTACATTTGTATGTTTCAGCTTTTGATTTTAAATAAGTAATTTAATAATTCATATTTGTCTTAGTTACATTTGTATGTTTCAGGTTTTGATTTTAAGTAAGTAATTCAATGGTTCATATTTGTCTTAATTAAATTTGTGTGTTTCAGCTTTTCATTTTTTGTAACTAATTAAATGATTCACATTTATCTTAATTGCATTTGCATGTTTCAGGTTTTTATTCCAAGTAAGTAATTGAATATTTCACATTTCTATTTTTCAAATGTTTTATTAAAGAATGTTACTATATTTGCATCTATTTTCTTCCTTTGCATATGGTTTTTGATTGTTGCAGCATAGGTAATAATCACACAGAGATTTCACCGATGGATCCGCTAATTTTAAGTTAATTTTAAGTTGCGTACTGTAATATTGTAGTATGCATGAGTGCATGTGTGAAATGCGTATATACGAAACTTGAATACATCAATCATCGAGGGATCATCGAGGGAGACATCGCAATATCATCGAGGGAATCATCGCGATATCATCGAGGGATGCGTGCGTTAGTTGTAAGTTAACTTTAAGCTCGTGGGCGGGTGGGTGGGACCCTGTAAGTGCCTCTTATTCTATCTTGCACTCATCTTCACAATTCGTGAACTTTTCTCGCGTTAGACTGTAGTATACCCAGCTATTTTTTGTTAATTGGTCCAGACCCAAGTGGATCATTGGGGGTTGGTAGCGCTGTGAACACGCGGCAGGGTTGAGCTGCAAAGGCTGGTGTAGCGCCAGGGACACATCTCTGCGAGGCATTTTGATTGAAGTACCTTCTCGACTTGCCGCTTCACGGCGTGGGTATCCTCTCTGCAGTCAGACTCCCTTTAAACGGGAGCGGGGAGAAATGGGAAACCCTTCGCGGATGTGTCACTCGTTCTTATCAGTTTTTTCGGTTCAATTCGGTCTCGTGGTTCACGTAAGTCACTATTGACTACCCTTTGACCCATGAGGGCGAGGACTACTTGGCGGAAAATGCTGAACCATTTTTTTAGCAGAAAGTTCTTCTAACTTTCTTTCCTTCTAGTAGAAAGTTCTTCTAACTTTCTTCCCTTCCCCCTTGCTCTTTTACCTCGTTATAGATCATTCGAGTGCAAGCTTAGAATAAGAGGTACGCGTGCGGCGTTTAGAATAAGTTAAGCGTGTGCGTATGCGAGTACTGTTTAAAATTGCACTTATTTTAATTAGCGAACTTTTTCCGCGTTAGATCATAGTATTAGTTCCTCTCTTCCTTTCTTTCTCTCTCGTTTAGCGTTTCATTTTACATAATGCGAGTGCAATTTTAGAACAGAGTGTGTATGTGGGATCCCACGAAATTAGTGTTAAGTTTATAAGTGAGTTGAGCGCTTACAATTCTAACTTGCACCCATTTTCACGATACGTGAATTTTTTGCGCGTTAGAGTGTAGTATTAATCGGTAATTCTCTGTCGATTGTTCCGAACCCAAGTGGATCATTTGGGGTTGGTAGCGCTGTGAACACGCGGCAGTACTGAGCTGCAAATGCTGGTGTAGCGCCAGGGACACATCTCTGCGAGGCATTTTGATTGAAGCACCTTCTCGACTTGCCGCCTCACGGCGTGGGTTTCCTCTCTGCAGTCAGCCTCCCTTCAAACGGGAGCGGGGAGAAATGGGAAACCCTTCGCGGATGTGTCACTCGTTCTTGCCAGTCATTTTCGGTTCAATGCGGTCTCGTGGTTCACGTAAGCCACTATTCGACTACCATTTGACCCATGAAGGCGAGGTTCACTTGATAGAGAATGCTGGTCCACCTTTTTGCGAAAGTTCTTCTAACTTTCTTTCTTTCTAGTAGAAAGTTCTTCTAACTTTCTTTCCTTTTAGTAGAAAGTTCTTCTAACTTTCTTTCCTTCTCCCTTTGCTTTTTATACCGTTTTAGATAACACGGGTGCAATCTTAGAATGCGAGCGTTAAGTTTGGAATTGTATGGTGTGCTTGTGTGCTATAAGTTAGTTTTAAGAAACTTGTGCGTGCGTGCGATACAAGCTCTTTGCTATGTTATAGTAAGGAACTTGTATATTTTCGCGAGCCGACGGGCTAAGTAGAGTAAGAACTCATTTATCCTTCCGATAAATGAGCTAATTGCAAATGGTGGGTGGTTGGGACTTGGAGATAGGGTGGGTCACTGTCGTAGCCACCTCCACGTGGTGTGACCTGGTAATTGATATCGTTTTCTAAATATTTTGTGGGAAATATTTAGAAAACGATATCGAGCTAAGAGCTACGAATTACTATTAAATTATTATTTATTTATTCCACGATATTTTCTTTTACGAAAATGTTTTGTACTGAAAATATGTGCGCTCGCTAAATGCATTCTTTGGAATCGTGCATTTATCCAAGTTAGAAGATTTACAAATCTTATAATAAAAGACGAAATTTCGGAAAACTGTCATGCTTCGATTCTGTCCAAATTTTGCAAATATACTCCGTTTTACAAAAAGAAATATCTCCCAGCAAATGTTTGTATTCGTGTAATAAAGTGGCTGTAAACATAGAAACAAATGAATTTTATTATTATATAACATTTCATTTCATTCGTTGAGACTTTCCTTTTTTTTCTAGAACTCCTATCTTTTATAAATACATCATCGAAACGCTCCTAATAATTTCTTAGTGCGTATACGCCAGAAGTTCTACGACAGCGCATCACTGCTGAAATTAATAAAAAAGAAAATTGATTTTTTGTTAAAAAAAATTTGTACGCTTTATTAAAATAAATACATTGAAACTCGGTCCCGCATATGTTCACATTGCCTTTGTTCAAATGTACATTTCGCTATTTGTTATGTAAATATATAATATTCAATGAATATACAATTTATAATAGTTTAAAACTGATATCATAAACCTTCGCGATGCATAAAATATTTTAACAGCTGCTATATTACAAAAAGATTATAACATTTCATTTTAATATTATTATACATACACAAAGTCTATTATTTATTATACCATTTATCACAATTAAATTCAAAATAAGTAATCTTAAAAATATTTACAAAAATTGTATTACAACTGTTGGTTGTAACTTATTAATTTAAAAAATGCTCCATATACATATGAAATTGATGTAAAGTACCGGAGGTAAAGAAGGCTAACATAATGTTAAAATGGTTGTCTTTTTAAAAAATATAGCTTAATGTAATAAAAACATAACTCGGTAAGGCTTTAAAACTTAAATTAAAAAACTTCTGAGACTTAATGCTACTTAATCTTTGAATAGAAAATTTCATTATTTTCTTATCAATCACTCACAGCCATTAGAGTATATAAATATGTATTAATTACTTTTAGTTTTTACCTCATGATTCCATTTATTTCTCCACTTTAATTTTGTTAGGCCTTATTAGCCAGCTAGTACTAACATTACTTACGATATTTTAAATAATTAGGCGCGTAATAAAATAAGGGAACAGTGGAAATTATGTTGAAGAAACTTAACATTTAAGTAATAATGAAAACAATAATACAAATTGAAATACTAATAAAATGCAATAAAAGTTGTGCTTTGTTCCCAATTTTTTATAACAAAGGGCAACAACAGCCCAGTCTACTGTGATGGACATTCTGTGTTTATTGATTATCTCTATATGTGCGGAACATCGAAAACGAAAGATAATGTCAAAGTCTTTACCTTATTTTATTGTTCATTATTAAAAAAGTAATACTATACTTCTTTTAAAAGTTTATCTTCCTTTAGTTCAATTAAAAGAAACGTTTATATATCGTCTATTGGTATATTGCATTTAGCTATTTGTCTTTCTAATAATAATATTCTTTCTTGTAATTTATTTATTGTATCATCTTTTTCAGCAATGTCATTTCTTAACTGTGCTATCGTTATATCTTTATCTTCATTTAAGTCACGTAATAATTGATCTGTTGACGGCCGTTTCTTAGGATCTGTTTGAACTAATTGGCTTACTATATGTGCCTATATGAAAATTAAATTTACTTTCGATTACTTTCTTGATTACATATAAATCATTTTATTTTAAGTACTTACCCATTTAGGATAATTGGCAGTCACTGATGTTGGTATTTGACCTCGTTTTAAACCATTAATAACTTCAATTCTTTCCATGTTAGTTTTCGTTTGCATCAATAATTCTAAAAGTACTATTCCTAAACTATATATGTCACTCTGAAACAATATAAATTAAACTAAAATATATTCAAAAGGTAACATTAAAGATAAAAGGTAAAAGCAGTACCTTAGGGTCACATTTTCCCTGTAATTGTTCTGGTGCAGCATACATATGTGTACCAAGTATTGAATGATGATCTTCTCTTTGTAGTGGACAAGCTAAACCGAAATCTCCTAGTTGTATTTGCGGACGGCCTGACAGTGAAATAAATATATTGCTTGGCTAAATTCAGAATAAAAAGAATATATGTTTTAATATCTTCTATTTATAATTTAATATAATTATTACACTTAACATTTTTTAAGCAATTTACACAGAATGTAAATTCTTTATCTTTTTATTACCTTTATATCATGATGCACAATTTTGCGTGAATGTATATATTCTAGGCCACACAGTATTTGTGTTAATATTGCCATAATCATTGTTTGCGACGTCATCTCTACTCTTTCATCAAGCCATTGTTGAAGAGTTTTTTCACAAAGTGCCATTTGAATGTATAATGTTGCATACTGTTCATTCTTTAAATTAAAATATTTTACAGATACTTCTTAATACATCTTAATTATATAAGAAAACGAATAACAATGAAAACTATGTACAAACCATTTGAGGTACATATGGATAAAGTTGTTTATTGCTACTAGTTTCTTCGTATGAATCAGTACCATCCATTGTGTTATTTTCTGTTTTCTTATCTTGATACTTACTATCACTTCTAAAAGATATGCTATTTGAATTATTTCTTTCAATATTTTCTTCAGCAATACCTTCTTGAATTAATTGCTCTCCTAAATGATATATCGAATTCATGTAATAGCAGAAATATAATAACTGATTGTGTACTAAATCTTTGTGAATATTTTCTTGATCTTCATATGAACACCTATAATTAATAATTAATCTTTTTATTTTGCATCAACATACCTTGTTCACCATTTTCTTTTGGTGTGTTGTCACTATAATTACCACTAGGACCTAATTGATTCTGTGTATCATCAGAGGACTGACTTCTATATGATTTATATCTGCTTTTCCTCCTATGATGTAAAGAACTCGAATTGCTTTGAAAGTGATCTGGAGATACTAAACTTGGTACAAAAGTTGAAGGTACTGTGGATTCAATCCAAGCACTTTTATATGAAACTATGTTGGTGTGATTTAACTTTGCTAAAGTTTTCACTTCTTCAAGATGTTGCATAATACTTCTAACCCGTCCAGATCGTACCATTATTTTTTTAATAGCATACTCAATACCATCAAGACGATGTAGAGCCTTAAAAACATTTCCAAACCCTCCAGCACCAATGAAACTTATTTCCTGAAATTCTCTACGGTACCGGGACCATTCTGTCATCAATGAACTACACAAAATCAACAAGAAAAAAGTCACATAATTCTATTATAATAATGCATGATATGTGTGGATATGATTGATTATTGAATCTTGTACCTAGGAACTTGTAGTACATTTTCACAACCAGTTGCTGCACGTGCAACTGCAACTAAATGATACAATGCACGTTGATATTGACTTCTTAATGTTTCAAATTCCATCATACTGTAAGAACTATCAATTAACTTCAATTCATGTAGTCTATCACAAATAGCTAAAAATAAAAAAAAATAATTAATATTAATTTATTTAATTAGTTCTCACAAATAAAAATCTTAAAAGTCTCACAGATTTTACAATAATATTATATAATTTGTATAAGAAGAATAAATGTCTTACCAAAATATAATTTATTCCTGCGAGCTGTATCATCTTCAAACAACATAGTAAGCTGCTGTATAAGTGATGCAATTAACAAACTGGTAGAAGGTGTTACTATGCTTACAAGTTGTCCATTATTTTGATTGCTATCATTATTTAAACATACTGTACTTCTTGAGCTATTGCCTACCAATACAAATAACATATGGAATAATAAATATAAAAAGGAACTATTAGTACATATAAAATCAATTGCTCATTATTAAAAGCAAAACTTGACGTAAGAAAATACTTAAGAAGTTGCTATTTAAATTGTTACATTTCATTAAAATTACAAAAAGTCCTTTACATGTCAAAACAATTTATTCGAATACATTTCAAAATTGCGCGGGTGTTTTAAGGTTATATTACCTACCTCTATCAAATGTTGTTACCGTGGGTAACGAATCCCAAGGATTAGTTATAGCGTTGTCTCCCATTTTTACATTTAATTTTTATACTATATAATATTTATATTACTATAAGATTGCGCACATTAATTATCTACTTGCAATCTGTAACAGAATATCGTTATCAATCTTTCTGCTACATTTTCTTAGGGGATTTCAAGCGTTATACTAGTGTAGCCAAATTTCAGAAATTTATAGCGAAGAATGAAACTTGGAAACGAAAAAGTACCAAAGCTCAATCAAACATTATATGGCACCAAATTCGAATCAAAAAGATTTCAAATCCGATATAATCGAAATTTTCTAAGGAACTTCATTTTACACAAAAACAATCTTTGCAGGAAAGACTTTTGGTGCCTGGAAAATTAAAATAAAACTGTACGGAAAACATTACACCGTTTTAATAATTTTGAAAACTTTCATGCCGCAGTCTGACTAAAACGTCAAAAATAAATTCATTTCAAAGAAGAACAATATTTACAAGAAATATTCTTTGTGATAAGGCCCAAAAAATTGAGAAACATTTTATCGCGGCAATGTCGTCATTTACTTTACCGATACACCGTCGATATCATTTAAAACAGAGTGCGATTTTCGAGTCTCCTCGAGAACATTCTACCAAAACTATACATTTTTTTATTTGAATTGTAAAACTGTAAATCTAAAATTATTTATCGATTTTCAAACTGAAACTTAAAAAGATTTGAAGTTTGGGGAAAGGATTTGGTTGAGAGGAACTCCTACCAACTCTGATTACTTTCGTTAGTTTTATTAAAAAGTATTTTGGTTTTAAAATTGATACAGTGTGCATGAATAACAAGAGCGAACACAGCTAATTTTCAGTCTCTTAACTTTAAAAAAAGTTTATAGTTTTCACAACTATAAGTGATATAAAATGTTATTTAAACACGTACAATTAAAATAAGTAAAAAAATAAGTTGGCATATGATTATTTTAAAAAAACGCTGACCTAAACGTCTTCATCTATAACATGCAATTCTACGATTATGTAACGCTAAAAAGAGATAAATACGGAAGGGAAAGCTAAACAAAGTTATGTTCGTATCCATACGACCTTGAAATGTAATATACACTGCGTAGTGCATTTGGTGGCATAGATTGTTACACGTGCTATGAAGTCGTTGACCTTAGGAATACTTTCCACTTTCTACTTGGGATGGTCAGGCTGATTCGATTCTCTTTGGTCTTCCCTTCCTTTCCTTTCTTAAAATAAACATGTTCACGAATTAACTTTTAGAGGGCGGGCAGGTCTTTTCATGACTTTTTATATGTATTTTCAAGTTAGAATCCCCATACATGAATTAATCTACAAAAAGTAAGCAATCGTCAAAAAATTCAAGTTTATAATAAAAACGTGTATCTTCAATTTTACACACTGTAAAAAAATGACAAAAGATACTTCCGTCCATATCAGTAATGATACCCCTGATTTCTGGTCGATAATAACATCGACTGATAATATGCATACAAATAAGGAGAAATTTCTTTGTTAAACAGTAATTTTTCTTAAAAATGTGTTTCATTTTTAGCAATATTTTAATCTTAAAATATAAATCAGATAAACATTAAATGCAGTTAAATTTTTATTGAAATAATATACAATGAATAATAACGTTATGTCATCAATTAAAATCAGATATTAATCTTTGACCCATATAACGCATGTAGTTTCTTAAAACATTAAATTACAGTTAACTTAATCGTTGTTCATAAATGTTCAATATACGAAATAGTTTATTATAAGTTATAACATATTCTTGATATCCTAAACGAATATAACTGGCCCGTAAATACGACACATTTAGTAGTCTCCTCTTTACCATTTTAGTTTCGGCCTGACTGCAAGTCATTTCTAAGGTCATCGCTGGCATAGCTTAAAACAAGTTGCGTTGAGATTGGTCAAGGTACGACATCGCTCTAGAGTTGATTGCTACCTCGACCCTTACCCCACCATACTCCCCTGAGAGATTTCTAGTTGGTCCATACCCCCACCATCGAGCATTCGACCTCTTCTGTCTTCGACGTCTCGAAACCCTCGTCGATCTCGCCACGACCCCGACACTGCGTATGTTTTGAGCCACGTAAGTTGTGTTGACCCACGTGCCTCCTCAGGGCTGTATGCCACGATAATAATTCCACGTGCTTTACCAATACGCGATAATGTGATAACTTCCGTATCGAACACTTATTTCATAATTCTTCGTATCTCGTTGATCTCGATATTTGAATTATTTATATGTATTTACTTAGACATTTGATAATCATTAATATCGTTACAAAAATGTAATTTTCATTTTATCATACGATGAATGTTTGTCTACATTCTTTGCAAAAACAGCATTTCGATCGGCAGGTAATAGCGAGAAGTATTGCGCAGTTGCATACGATGCTTGAAATTTTCAACGGTAATCTTATCGTTAGCATTGTCGACATTGACGTATTTTATCCTTCGAATGCATTTTAAAGTTATCACCGATTAACATATTACGTAACGATTTGACGCGTCTATTGTTATCTTTATTTATCATAGAAATACCTGACGATGATCGTATCTCATCGAATTACTAATATTGCTCGTTTATATTTAAGTAACGTAATCAATGCTGTGTATGTACTTTGATATGTACTCATCGTAATAAACAGTAAAATGTTTCCATATTTCCTTATCTATCATTTCCGTGTATATCAATGCCCACGATAATAAATATAGTACTGTAATATTGTATATGTTACATGTACCTTGTAGTTACCTAAATATAGCTTATTTTGTTTCACACATTCCAAGATTTTAACATTATTAGACGAGGTGTTCGGTATTGTTACCGTCACTGGCTGCTATCGTCTTAAGCCGCCACTACAGTCTCAGGAGTACTACTACAAGAACAGTAAGAAGTAAGTATCATAGCCGACGTTTTTACTGCCGCACGCGGCGTCCAATGCCCTGTCCAGAGGCAGCCGTCGTGGTTTCTCCTCAGCACACGTGCACCGCGCGCAGTGGATCATTGCTCTCCTCTCCGTTCGAAAGTAATATCGTTACGGCTCACACACTTGTCTCGAGCATGATCACAATGAAATCGAACAAAATTCGACCATTCCCAAACGGATTACACCTTACCAAGTATGGGATAAGGGGAATGATCGTACCTTTTTTAAGAAAACAATCGGTAAAGGGTAATGTATACAGATGTCGACGCCTACACAATGATTATACATTATAAAGTATAATTATATTTCGATGGCCAAGATATTTTTGTTTCAAATACAATTATATGTTATTACGATCCACTTGTTGTAGATGTGCAAATAAAATGGAAATATGGATCTTCCATCTTATAAAATCAATATGACTTGATCTAAGAATCAATGATTTTTGCACATTTTCAATTAATAGAGACCGTAACAATTCGTATAATCATTAGATATAAAATATAGTACAAAGTTTGCAAGAAAAAGTTATTTCACTAAAAAATTGCTATTTTCTAAATATGGATAAATATCTCGAATGTGGAAACTGTTTTTGAAAATTAAAAAAATTTTTAATTGAAATCTGTGAAATGGGAAATTTTGATAATTAAGTATTAAACTTTTGAACTTCGAGGACTAGAGATTTAAAAATGTGGTAAATTTTGGAATTAGGGCAATTTTAATTATTTTGGGATTTACTTGCACTCTTGGTGACGCTCAAATATGACCGTCGGCCATAACGTTGCTGCGCAAAATCGCGCCCACCGATGTTTCGTTTAAAAAAAATAATAAAATTAAAGCTGAATTCGTATGTTGATATATTCAACTACTGATAGCCAATCCATGATTACCGGAGCTTGTCGTAACGTATCGTAGCGTCACACATGCGTGTGTAAATTGTGAACGCGTCCCTATAGACCGGAGATATCTACGTCTTCGTCTGTCGGCTTCCTCCGTCGCACCCGTATCGCGGGGTCAGCCGAAACCACGACGACTGCCTCCACGTGCTGCGAAAAGCACTTAGTCGCCCTAAATTGTAGGTCGCCGCCGTTGTCACGGTGGAGGGGATAATCGAAGTGGAGGGGCAGGGTCGAGCAGAGCGCTTCGGTCATGATCGATGATTTCCGCCGCCGTTCGGCACGGCCAGGCGGTAAACATTGCACAGTACGATTGGCTGTGTCCTGAGGCGGGTCCTTTGGTTTTCGAGTTTGAGTTTTTCGTCGTCATTCAGTTGTGAGAAGTGACAAACGAAAGCGACATGCGTTAAAGTAAACGTGCGTGTTCGATTCAATTCATCAATCCGATCTTGCAAGTTACTTCGTTGATTCGATATCTACCAAAGGATGCTCAAACGGGACGTGATTTTTCTTGGCCATAACAGGGTCTAAACAAGAATTTCACTGGTGAGTAATTTTTATGTGTCTAGATTCAGCATGCATACAAATAAGTGGATTAATTTAGATTTTTATTGAAACTCTCTAAGCTTGAACTTTCGTCGATAGATTTATTTGTCAATTTTCCTTATTTTCTTTATTTTAATTTTTCATATTTCAATTTTTCTGTGCACACAAAAATTTCATGAAAGGTTATAATTTGGAAGGGCTACTCAAATTTTTAGTGTACGTTGATTTTGCAATTTTTTTAAACAATTGATTTTTTTTAATAAACGCGCCGAACAACAATTTGTGTTGAATTGTATGGTTTTTGGAAAGAACGGACAAAGAGAAAATTTTTTGGAAAAGAGGAAAAACAAAAATTAGCGACATTGAAATCGATAGTTTTCTCCTTGGCCGCGAACTTCAGCGCTTGCAGCGATCGATTACGTTTTCATATCCTGGGTATATCTTCGCATTAAGAAAACAATGAAAACAAAGAAATCATTTATTCCGGAAAAGGGGAAGAAAGATTGCAATAAAATCTCTTAGGAGAAACGACACACACCGGCAGCCCGTGATGTAACTCAACGTCCTTACTGCGCGGCGAGTTGCACGAGGTCGGTGATCGCTATAAAAAAATGCGACGAGTACACGTGGAGGCAGCAGTAGATGGTTTCTACCGCGCCGCGTCGCGGTATTGCACCACCGCCGACCACGACTGCTGCCTCACGGAGGGACGACGCGCGCGTGCAGGTTTAACCCAGCCTTAACCTATACTGAACTAACGACCTCGTAGGCACATACGAGCAACGTTAGATTTCCTTAATGAGTTTGCTATTTGATTAAATGCCCTTTACATTCCAGATTTTTCAATTCTTTTTATTAAGCTGATGATATCTTTAATTTCATTTAAATGTAACTAGATACAAGTAATAATAGGTGAATTTATCGACGTATAACGCCGTCGTGAATTCTAACGACTTTTTTAAATTAATTTCTATCCGACTGATTAAATGGTTAGAAACGTCGTCAAAAATGTACTTACAAAAAGAGTATTTCGCGTCAATAGTAATTTGGAGATTTTATTCTTTTCATTGCCATTGAAGTCTGCCGATTTTTGCTGCTTTTTATATACTCATAGTAATAATGAATTAATAAGGTGACCTAATAATGATATCTGAACCTTGCTTAAAGTTCAAAATGGTTACCGTAACGAAAAAGTCACGAAATTATCGACAGTCTGTCGACTTTGTAATGACCAGAGAGTGGGTCAGTGAAGATCCGTCCGTACCTATTTTCCTTTATTTTGTTGTTTTAAAAGTCACGGTCTCGTATACGAAGTCTAAAAGTGACACGTATATAGTGACGTTGGTGGCGAACGTGTAAGCCAAGCGATTTAAAAGTGGGTATAGTCGGTGTGTGCGTGGCTCAAACAGCAGGCGGCTGAAAAGACAACCGATGGTACATTGTCTGAGGCCCGCACTTTATACCACCGCTCACAAATTTAATCGCATGATGCAAAAGTTCAGTCACTCGCTGAAGACGTAAACGATGTGATGCACTTAAACATCATTAATATAATGACTTTTTTAATAAAAATTATTACATTTTAAAAAATTTTTAACAATATTATGATTTATAGTGTAAGAAATTCATTTTTTAAATGAAACCTCTACGGATATAATTTAACGCGGCTACCTAATGGCTGACCGTTAAATCTGAGCGTACAAAATGGTCAAGCAAATTTCCAAATTAACAAATGTTTATTTTTCAAACTCTCAAACTCAAAATCGCCAAATACCAAATTTCTACACTTTCAAAAATTCGAATTTTCATATTCGAATATTTTTAAATGCAAGTTTCAAAATTTCTACATTCCCAAGTTTTCATCAAAGAATTCAAAAATGCACTGTTAACGTACTTGCCAACAATGCACATATTTTTCTACTGTTACTTTCAGTTTTACTGCATTTTAATAAATACAATTATTTGATCCCATTGTAAATTAGAATATTAATTTAATCTGATCAATTTTATAAAATAACGCGTAAAACAATTGTATCAAACAAATTCCAAATCAGAAAAGTTTGTGCGTCGATAACATAGTTTACCAAGGCCCAATAGTATTGGGGACGAATAGAAGTTACAGAATGCGTACACGCGCGTGTAAGTGTCATGCGCATGACATCGTACGATTTGTGGGCGTTTTTTGGAAAGGGACAAATGGTGAGAGATAGGGTAATACATCCCAATTCCAATGTTTTAGACCGACGCCCAATTAAACATTTATTATGTAGCTACATTCACATGAGTTCAGCATTATAAATAATAGATCAATATAAGCAAAAAAATTCTTTAACTAAATAAATGAATATATCGGTTTGTAATGGGTTGATTTAATCTGTTGAAAAAATTACTGAAAAAATATTTACGAACTTTTCACACTGCAAACAAAAAAATCATTTTAATAAAGATTGTACGGCATCGAAAGGTTTATACTGTCCTCTTGTCTGTTTGACCTTGCGATGACCTTAACAAGTCGTGTGAAGATCATGGTGGGATGGTATATATTTCTTTTATATGCATTGATTCTTCGAAGAATTGTGCATAAAATGGTATTGAAAATTGGAAAAATTGTGAATATAAACGATAATGACTAAAAGCATCTTTCGTTTAATTTTTAAGTTTGTTTTAAAAATGAACACCAAAGTTTATGTTGTTATTTAGATAACCATCTCGATTTCAGTAAAAGCAATAATTTTTTATTTTCATTTTCATTTCAGACTCGTAAAACTGCAGCGAAGAATGGTAGGTTTCTATCAAATGGAGCAGATCTCAACTGCCACAACGATGTCGGTGTGCAACGAAGTGTCAACCATAGCGCCAGTGAATCCAGTGAAAAGCCTCGTATGCAGTCCAGATTTAAGTGTATTCGCGTCACCAACGTGTGGTACTAAAACTCTGCCGGCAAATGTTGAAGATAAGACTTATCAGTGTTTGCTGTGTCAAAAAATCTTTGACCAGAAGAGTTTATATCAGAGTCACCTACGCTCTCATGGTAAAGAAGGCGAAGATCCTTACCGATGTAATATTTGCGGGAAAACTTTTGCAGTACCCGCGCGATTGACAAGACATTACCGTACACATACTGGTGAAAAACCGTACCAATGCGAATACTGCAGTAAATCATTTTCTGTGAAAGAAAATTTAAGCGTGCATCGTCGTATCCATACGAAAGAACGGCCTTATAAGTGTGATGTGTGCGAGCGTGCATTTGAACACAGTGGTAAACTACATCGGCATATGCGAATTCATACTGGAGAACGTCCGCATAAGTGTACCGTTTGTTCAAAAACGTTTATTCAAAGTGGTCAATTGGTAATCCACATGCGTACGCACACTGGTGAAAAACCTTATGTTTGCAAAGCTTGTGGCAAGAGATTTACTTGTTCGAAACAACTGAAGGTGCATACGCGTACTCACACCGGGGAAAAGCCGTATACGTGCGATATATGCGGCAAATCTTTCGGCTACAATCACGTGCTGAAATTGCATCAGGTTAATTAATATTCATTTACTAAGAATGATAGAATTTCATTTAATTTTCTTAACATTTCGTAGTATGGTACAAATTGAACAATTTGAAAAAATAGTGAAATTTTTATTTCTAGCATTTTATGCCAAAGGTTCATATGCGCTTCCTAAATTTAAAAATTTAAAAATTGTTTAATTGCTTGTGGTTTTTAATTAAAGTAAAGAATTGTTTCTATTTAAAATACAGTTTCGTTTTTTTTTTATTAAAATGTTAAATTTGTATAATAATAATATTTTTGTTGTTCCAGGTTGCCCATTATGGTGAAAAGGTTTACAAGTGTACATCATGTGATGAGACATTTGGTTCAAAGAAAACAGTGGAAATGCATATTAAAACTCACACAGAATTATCTGTTAATGGTTCTCCTAGAAACTCTCCAATTGAGCCAGAAATTGAGATTTCTCAGGCAAACAGTGTAAGCACTGCCAGTGACAAGGAGAACCAAAGGACTGAAGAACTAAATGATCACATTATTACTTATGACACTCCACAAGAATTCCCATATTACATATATTCCAGAGAGCAGTATTCACAACCACTTCTGGTACCAAGTGAAGATAGATCTTTCCAGTCAACATCTGTTGCTCCTGTTGAACAACCCCACTTGTTTCTATACCCAGAAGTTTCTCCAGCATACAATAGTTTTGGAATTCAGAATAACGATTTCGTTGGCGACTGTTCTTCGCTTCTGAATTTGCCCGGAAACGATGCTCGTAGAAGAGTCGAGGCTGCGCTTGAAGCAGTCGAGGAAGAACGACAGAGAGAATATGGAATTAGAGTTGAGAGAGAACCAATTCTAACTCCTCCCAGTAGTAATCCTGTGAGCCCTGTACCTTCGCCGGATCCTCTGGACTTGGCGATTCCGGTACGAGAAACGTTGATTCTTCCGCCAAGGAAGCGGTGTAAAAAGATTTTAGAGTCAATGGAAAGTGAAAGGAGTGGCCTCATTGCCTCACAGCGGCAGAACTCTGTTATACAGTTTGCAAAAGCTTCATAGTAAACAAATTTAAACAAAAATTACTGAAAAACAGTGGTACTTTGGTACATGGAAAAATGGAATCTGAATTAGATGGAAAAATGTGAATGACTAGCATGTTCATTTAGTATAATGATGGGCTTAGAGAATTTATGGAAGTCACAGAAACGGTTTAATATATTATGAGAATTTTCTCTTAATAAACTTTGAATTTTCAATCATGAAATTAAAAGTAATAATTATCGAATGCCCGTCATTAACTAATTAGAGAACTTTGTCTCACATAAATAATTGCATCGTCGTGGAGTTTCACCGTGCAGTTTTACGATCTGAGTTAGTTTCATTGCCAAACTGAATGGTTTTTGTTATCTTTGGGATTTGATTTTTTTCAAACTTTCAAACATTTTAGAGTCAAACATAGGAAACATATACACAACTGATTTAATTTATATTAATACCGGATATTTACTTCCATTTGAATATTTCATTTGAACAATCAAATTGACAATAATTGCTTGTACGTCATTTTGAACAGTGAAAGTTTGAACGAGATCAAAGATTGCACTGAAGAATATCTGTAAGCCTTAAACAAACCAATGGAACAACGTCCAGTAATTTTACTGTTTTGAAATAATAATTCAAAACATTTTACAGTCTAATAAGAGTATGATAGTGGCCTCGTTATTTCGCGGATTCGACTGATTCTGAAAATTGTTTACACGTGTCTCAGGGTGAACATTGTAACGTACAGTTAGAGCTTGCCAGCAACTAATCCTTTTTCCTCTCTCCTAAATACAGTAATGCCCAGTTAGTAGTCACAAGCTTGTATTTTAATCGTGACTATTGTCGGAGTAGGAAAATATTGCAAAAATTTCAGTGAAATTTTACTATGTGGTCTTAAGATTGTAAAATTTGTGAATTTCTACATTCCCAAATTTGGATTTTCTAAATTTGTAAATTAAAAATTTCGAACTTTGAAAATTGCAAAATCTGCTTATACACTAAAATTGGAGACAGGGTATCAATGACGCGAGTACGTGAGACGAAAATTCATTCAACATGCCATATAAGTATGTAGCTATATAGCGAAACTGCATACTCCGTTTTTGTTTCCCTCTCCAACTCGGATGGTCCTAACAATAAACGTGTCAGGGACGAGAGTCAGACGCATGGAAAATGAATAAGATAAAACAAGTTTTATGAGTTCGAAGCTCCGAGCAAACATTTGCTTTGGTTACGCAGATGCTAATTATGATCAAACAAAATTTGTGGCTAAAAATTAGGTACTACTGTATTTACAAATTATGCAAAACGGTCCGCTATAAATAGCACTAAAAATTTGTAACTAGTCTAAAGTAGTTTCTCGAAAAAACATTTTATAACACGATCTAATAAATATGAAAATTAATTCTAATTTTAAAATTATATAATGATTAGAATTAACAAACTCAAAGATTATATAATCTTCAAATTTAAAAGAAAAGTCTATTTCTAAAAAAAAAATCGTTGAGTCTGTGTTATCAAAAAAGACATTGATTTTTCAATATTTAGCTGGCGTGCTCTGTGTAACTTTTTCGTATTTCATGTTATATGTATGTTAGATACGTGCGTGTGCGTGTGCATGTATGCATGTCGGTATAAAATTACTGTGGATTAGTGTCAAAATAAGGAAGATCGCTGTGACGCAGCTAGCATCTTTATAGAAGGCCTTCGAAGGAACGTAATCGAAACGAAACTATTTTTAAATTTACATTTAACAGTTAATGTTTTCGTTTTACAAAGCATGAAGTTTCAGAAAAATGATTTCATTCGAAATAGAAACAATGACACTTAAAGCACATAAGTAAAACGCTAGTAAATTATTTATTTCTTTTTTATTTTCCGAAAAGTACAAAAAATTAAGTTTCTTCAGTTTACGTATAAATTTTAAAGAAATTGTAAGCGAATAATTGAACGCGTTAACTTTTTTCGAAATCTACATCATTGTCATCGAAAGTGAATCGTTTCTTTCTCAAGTAATTTATTTCTTCACTTTTAAGAATTAAATTACTATATTATACATGTTTTGTATGTCGTAAGATTTTCTGATTACGTCGAATATTTAACAAAATCAATTCCAATTTCTTGCCAAAACTAGCAAGACTGACAGCAATCTAAATAGAAATTCTGTTTTTCCTTTTTTTGCGTAAAAGGTTTCGAATGTCATTTTCAATATGATATAACAGTAATTGCTATTAAAATGCGTAATTGCTCAATTTCGTCGTCGTTAGATTTTTGCTGTTGTGAAATAATCAAGTACCTTATTTCAATAACTTTTCATCATTTCATAAATGGAGAACAAATATTGTAAAAAAGTTTTGTAAGCTATTTTTCTCCGTACTTCAAAATATATCCACAATTTATTTATTCGATGAAATTAAATTTGATTAGTATATTTAATGCATGTATAGGATGTTTCAAAATCTGACGCAACGAAATTTGAATTTACGTTTTTTAAATTTAGTTTAACGTCGGTAACGCTAAGGCTGCTTCTTACATGTGTCATTCAATTATTCAATAGTAATTTCAATTTCTAAATGTCAGGGTCGTTTCAAAACAAGAGTCCTTTATAAAAAGAGGCCTTAACATACGTCATAAGAGAGGTCTAGCAAATGGTTAAATCTAAAAATCAGTTTCACTAAACTTTCGAGATTCAGATATACGATTACGGCAACACATTAACTTCAAGTACAAAAGCGTTAAGTCGAATCTACGATTCATAATTTTAGAAGAACGTAAAAATTTAATATTACATATATATATACACATATATATGTATAATTACTGATGAGTAGTATTGATTACCTTGAGAGGCTCGGTTTTAATGATACAGATCTTACTGGAGTAAATGATTACAGTTTCCACTATGAAGGTGGAATCATTAGAAAAGAAAGTACCAAACATTGATATCTCTGTGATAAGAACTCCATAATGCCAGAGTATTGAGAGGAGCTATGCTCACTGCCAGTACAAGTATGCGTGTGGAAGCATACATGCATGTTTAATATTAGATATTACATTGTATCGTCACAATTCATAACTCGAAGCCACCTGTATTTACACTTGGCATCACTCCAGTATGACATACAAAATGTTTTATAAACTAAGAACTAAATTAGTGGAAGATTCCATGAATTAGATACTACCATTACTAATATAAAAATTCATATTTGGATTTAACGTTAAGTGCATACGTATAAAACTTAAGAAGTAAATTCTTAATTGATGTTTAAAGTTTTCGTACCGTAGTTGTGTAGTACTTAAAATTTTATTCGTAATTTTCTCCATTGAAAATCTGTCAGATTGTATGTCTTTTGAAATTTTAGACACAACTTATGCTGGAATCTACTGCTAATATTTGATCTGTAGTTTACAGAACAGATTGCATATACACTGAGCCATGTTCATATATAAATATATTAATTAGTAATGTAATATTTATATGTAGAAATCGATGTATATTATGTTCTTTCTCTTTTTTTTACAAATGTAATTCGATACGTGGCCTATTCCTATTTGTTGAACACTTGAAACATTTCAGGCGTTATTTTTTGTCTTTTTTTGTTACGCGTGAATTATATTCTCGTTAATTGTGTAAGCCGCATACGATAAAAAATTTATGTGCAATCGTATTTTTAAGTTTTCGGGTTAGCTACCCTCTTTCTCTTGTTTTCCTAATTTCTCGGCAAAAATTGCTTTTAATTAAATAAATACTCGAGTATTTGTTATAAATTTTAACAATTGTTATGTATGAAATTCGAAGCGTTTAAAATTAGCTTGGAATTTGAATTTCCTTTCAGTCACCGAACATAGGCCACGTGGTAGTGTATAAAAAAAACAGATGCAAATTGTTAAGTATTATGATAATGACGATAAATAGATTGAAAAGTGCGGGGACAAGTCTAGTGTAATATTGTAATTATCTGTTATTACTTATTATTTTTAAGGTATACAAATGCATGCCAAATGGGACGTGTTTTGTCCCATTCTTTGTCGGCATGTGGAACTGATTACATATAAAAAGGGAACGTCATTTTTGTAGAAGTATGTTATTTCAACGAGAAATGAAAAGCAAATTTTTGTAAGAGAGCATCAAGGACGTAAATATTTTTCCGTTTTGCGCCCGCACAATTAATCGATATAATAATAAAATAAGTCGATAAAACGATCATGCTGCGTGAAATGTGCAAATTTTTTCGTCCTAATAATAGCTCGCCGCAATAATCCTGATTGTAATTTAATTTTATCGCGAATAACAGCATTGTGTCTTTTTCTATTATTATTTTTTGCATCGATAAGGATTTCTACTCGGATATCTTTGAATAACTGATGGGCGCTAACAATTGTATTTCCTTGTTTTATCCCGCCAAAGTGCGTATAAATAATTTAATAGTCAGTTTCCGACAGGAAATATATTTATTTATTTAATATATACTTATATCTATATATTATATACATACATATGTATTTTTTGCCGAATGTCGGGACAAATTGTCGTGTACTCACTGCATTAAAATATATTCTATCGTAAATGTTGTTTTTTGAAATTTTGCGT
The DNA here is from genome assembly GCA_945859555.1 of Megachile ligniseca. Taxonomy (NCBI): domain Eukaryota; kingdom Metazoa; phylum Arthropoda; class Insecta; order Hymenoptera; family Megachilidae; genus Megachile; species Megachile ligniseca. The sequence continues at coordinate 9,727,447 of OX243777.1, forward strand.
ATAATTTTACACGAAAAAATTACATCAACGTATAAACTTAACACTAATGCATGACACAATTATTTATTAACGTCACGGTCGATTAAAATGGTTAAAGGGTGTTGCGAACACCCGGGTCTCCAGACAAGTATCCCGAAGAAGAAAAAAGAAGGAAGAATAAAATAACAAAGGGCAAGTATGAGAACAAAAAACAACGTATATTTAAATATATTAATGTTTATTTTTAATTTTTTTTTCCTTTTTTCATGATTAAATGACTTTTTACCGGAAATATTAATTACACGCTCTCTTTATAAAGAAGAGGGTCTTTATTTTACTTTATTGATTATTTTTATAAAAAGATGGCACTTGGGTGACATCTGCACCCATTTTACCCATTATTTAAGTGTAAGTAAAAGTAGAAAGTCACACGTTCCGCATATTCGCTGTATTTTGGTTTCGAAAAGGCTCTTAGTACCTCCCAGGGTGAAGTTGACACCGTGTTTCTTTTCAGGGGAAAATCTTACGTTACAAATTCTAACGTGGTAATCATGTGTACATAAAGGATTTTTTTCGAGGACCCGTAAGGGGTCACATGGCTGCCGGCGTTTATGGTAGGGCAGCCTATTCGGCTACGCACGTGCAAAAAGTACAATAATTTCGCTCACAGATTTTAGGGTAGACTTAATTGCTTATACGTAAACATCTGTAAGTGGTCACTGCTATTTTCTACTAATGTAGCGAGCCACGTGTCATTACGGTACTATTAACGTTAATTGTACTTGAATTTTACATTCAAATTCGCGTTTATAACGGAAGTACTATGGCGGTTCAACGTGTATGAAAGCTAATAATGTATTGTAAAGTACTTATTCAAAAGTAAGTATTTAAGAAAGTAGGAAACATTATGGAAGCCTCATTCTTACATGTACGTCAAAAATTAGCTTTTCCACGCGCGCTTAAGAATAGTACCTCTCGTGCCATCTAGAGGTCAAACGCGGAACGAACGAAACATAAAATTACGTTTATCAGTAAATGACACTTTCACGTTTTTCTGGCACTTGCAAATTGTTCTACGGATATGAAAAAGTCCGAAAAGTAACTTTACATTAAGCTTGAAGCATATTATACTTAAATATTTCTAAAAGTGTACTTTGTGGACCTGTAGTTATCCTGTCGGTAATGTCAATACCTGTTTTATATCTGTAGATATAAAGTCAGGGTCCGTTTGCAATTTGGTAAAAACATCCGTTAGTGACACCATTGAGCGAATTGGATGACCTTTAGCCCTCAATGAGTGGTCGTAAAAGTTGATGATAGATGTAGGTGATCCAAGCACTTGAGTGACTTGGAACTTCAATAGATTTCGACATTGAGGCACACTGCGAGGATGCAGAATGGTTTGCTCGAGTGCATTGGCCCTCTAGAAGGATTTTGTAAATACTGTACCACAGGGGGTGCACAGTTTAGGATATAAGAAAGAAACTTCTTTAAGGAAAGATATATTAGCTTTCGATGAATGACATGTGTTTTGGTTCGTTAGCAAGGCTGTTGACAATAGTTTAGAAAGTCGAGTTGTGGAGACGTTCTTGAAAAGTCATAAAATATCTATTTAATGTTGCGTGAATGATACGTAGACGTTTCTGGGTTTGACTTGACACCCTTAAACACTGAGTTGATGTTATTTCTAGTTACAAGAATGGTACAACTCGGGACAGAAACAGCATAAAATCAATATCAATAAATATATAATAAATATATAGCATATTAATCAATAAAATCAATATTAATTGAATTTAAAAAAAAATCGAACCAGTGGCGCCATCTCTCCGGCGAACAGGGTGAACTACACACTTTTGAAACTGTGGTTTCATTAGTTCCCACATTCTACCGCTAGATGGCGCTACGTGTATCTTTTCGGTTCAATTTAATTAATATAGTTGATTTCATTAGCTTCATTGACTATAATATGAATCGAATTATATCGGAGTGCAAATAACTTCGAATTGTGTTGACTTTACCAAATTATTATAAATTTTTAACCATTCGTAGATTAATCCTAGTTATCCTGAGGGTTTCTGTCTTATGTGCTGCCATCTAGCGGTAGAAGATGGGAACTAATTAAACAGCAGTTTCAAAAGTGTGTAGTTCACCCTGTTCGCCGGAGAGATGGCGCCACTTGTTCCATTTTTTTTTTGAAATTCAATTAATATTGATTTTATTGATTAATATGCTATATATTTATTAATATTGATTTTATACTGTTTACAATATATTCCGTGGGTCCGAAAATGCAGATTATGTGTTCAGAACAATTCGTACATTATACTGTATCTCGTCTGTACTGTATAGTATACATTTCATCTTATCAATATTGTTAATTATATTTGTTGAAAAGTATTGCAATAAAAGAATAATTCTTGAAACAGTAAATAAAATGCCTTTAACTTTAATGTTTTAAGTATTTGATGAGTAGATCACTTTACTTATCATTTTTAAAACAACAAAATAAACAATGGATCACTAATAGTGATTTTACTCTTATGGACTTAGAGAGACCTTGTCAATGGAACACAAGAAAAATAATAAAATTCTAATTTTTATTGTAATTCTCGAATTACACAGGTTCCAGTTGCTACGGTTCAGCTGTACTATCGAGATAATCCACCAATACTATCAACCAATCAACAAACGGAATATCATAGATATATAGAATGCAGCGTCGAGCGGAACAAAATATTTGAATTATTAACATACAGAACGCAATATAAGTTCCAAGGATGACAGTTTTATGAGCACAGACGAGCTACTTATATGGATTAGCAATAACTAACTAGAGATAAGTTCTGTTAATGAGGAATCATGTTTCGAAATATATGTGTTCTGAGATATTTGCAAATACCTTTAAGATACAATTATATTGTACAGTACAATGAGACACTTAACAATATATTATTCAATACCTGCATTATATGCTGGGTAATCAATAAACAAGATAAGAAGCTTAGGACATCAGGACATAATTCTTAAATTTTTTACAAGTGTCATCTCACAGTTTATATTTTTTGTACGATATGCTAAACTCGACTTAACTATAAGATTATGAAATTAGAAATACATATAAGTACAAGGTTCCTGCTTTTCAGTGCATTTTAAATCTAATCCTTATATCACGTTAACGTACTCAACGAGCATTATACGATGATGTATAATAATTTAGTGCTCGTTATATGGCCCTAGTCAAGATCGTTTCATGTGCAAATCTGTCGCACATCTTTGATCATGTCTTGCAACGACAATTTTCAACACTGTTCCAGCTAATTTTTTTTACGACACGAAATCTTTTACTCTATTTTTTACCCATAAAACAGATTTGTAAATTCCACTAAAATTTCCAATATTTAGTTCTTGTATGATACAACAAACGTTCTGTTTTCTAAGTACTTTTACCTGTTTGTTCACCAATTGTAAATAGTGTACGCTTTGATGAAGATCACCTTCATCATTTGTTCCTGGATTCAAATTGGTGAAATAATTTTGATGATATCGAAATTATTGAAGGGGGGTTTTCAAATATGTGTACGGAAGGTGCGATCATCTTTATCGCGACTATTTCAGCGTCGTCACAGATTCGCAGACAGATTTCCGAGGGTTCGCGCGATTGCGATCGAAGAACAGACATGCAGTGTTCTTAGCGACATTAACCGATTCGCACACATATGAACACTCGGAAGTGTACTCGATAAAACTCGAAATCTGTCAATGGAAAATCGATGCGAAGCAGTTTCGCGAATCTTTCGATGAAATTATTTGAATACAAAAGTGCTTTGGAAAACCATGAACAGTGCACCTTGAAATTCGTCGAGACAGAAACAATCGGTATAAATTACTGATTGACACATCGAGATTTTTCTCGACGCATGGTGTGGAAATTTTAGAAGAAGACGTTTCCTGTTCAGTCAATCGATAATTATGGAGAGATTCGGCAAATTTAACAAAAGTGAGTTGAATTTTTATATTTGAGATACTGAAAAACCGATGTTTATGTAAAAAATATTGTGTGAATTTTTTTTGAGAAGTACAATGTGTCATGTAACAAATATTGTAATTAGAAGAACTAGAATTATATAAGAGAAAATTGAAGAAAAACGTGGAACAAAATTTTAGTGCCTTTTCGTTTTTGTATAATTGCTTCTTTTAATCTTGTTAATTAAAAAATTGTTTATTATGTTCGTATTATCTGTTTTAAAATTATAAATATTAAAAATGACCACTATTAACATCAAGATCTACTATTATATTTTTGTTATCAGTATTATGTTTAATATTAATAATGTTCATGTGTTTATTTCATTGACACCTTCTGTATAAATAATTTAATATCTGCACTATTAATGTCCTAAGATCGTTATCATATTAAGAACGAAATAAATAAATTACTACGATAATTTTCTTTACACGACATATCTGACAATGAGTTTATTATCATCAAAGAGTTCACATTTCTATCCTCTTATAATGATCCAGTGACAAAACAAAACGTCATAAAATATGCAAACACGTGCACTATGAAATTGCACGTACAGGGTGCCTCAAAGTTAAACAATCAAATTTCGCGAATATTTTAGCGCAATAAATAACCATCTTCTGATACGCATTCACGTCATCAGACCGAAAACAAGGCTTCTCCGAAATGATGTATTAATATTTCAATCACTGTATCGTTATAATTGAAATATTCGGTTAAACAAGTAATATATCAAAATCAAATTTTTCAATTAAATGATTTTGGTCATAACACTGATCGATCTCCCAAATATTTCACATTAAGCTATATATCATATCGTATATTATTGTATAATGCATCACTTGAGTCAACAGGTGTGTCTTCCGACGACAACATCAAATGTTGTTTTCTGGGTGATTTTACTGCACTGTACTCTCAAGTGTCTTAAGTAGTTGTGTATACAAGTGCTGTCTAGATTTGCAGTTGCAGACACATTGCATGTCGCGTACATCGTTTATTTACAACATAAATCTATGAAATACTGAGCTAACTAGAAAAAATGTGAAACATTTTGAAAATCATTTTGAAGAAACTGGAGTTTTAATGAGTGCGAAATTGCGTTTAAGGAAAGGAATTGTTATCGTGCCGAGATGTACTCTGGTATCTCGTTTTCTGCGGTTTCGCTGCCAACTACATGATGAGGATCAACTTAAATTTAGCGATAGTGGCGATGGTGATACCTCGTCCAAAAATGGCCATAACTGCACAATGCAACCCTGAACTCGCGTCATTGCATAATCAATCGTATAATATTAACGATACCTTTACAACCCCTTCGAGCGTAGCAATCTCCGATAATGTCGAGGTATGTACATTCATATGTGATAGACACTATGTGAATAACTATATGTTACATTACTGAACAATTTGTACTTTATAACGAATCCGAAAAAAGACAATTCTACATACTTCAATATATATTTTCTTATAATTATTCATTTTCATAAAATGTTCGAAAGTATTTCGCATATTTCAAGAAATGCCTAAAATTCATTAAATAAATGTTTAAGTATATAAATATTAATTCAAACTGAAATTAGAACGTACTTATGTGTACATGCGTCGAGACATATCAAAAAGTGAAATTTAATGTATGTATGTACATGTTTAATAGTGAAAGAGTCGAGCACGCGACCCAGCAATTATTGACAGAATCTTACGATAACAAATTTGATGTAGAGTAATAAATCTGAATAAATTTCGAATGCTATCTAGTAGTAATATTGTATGTTTGCAGTACGAGGATCGATTTGCTTGGAACGAATATCAGCAAGGTTTAGCGTTAGGTGCTTACTACTGGTTGCACTGGTTATCGCAACTTCCCGGCGGGTTGTTAACAAGACGTTATGGGACCAAACTTGTTTACGGTTTAGGAAATTTTTTTACAGCCCTATTCGGCTTTTTCATTCCATTTCTAACGCGTTATCACCTCTATGCTCTTGTGCTTTTACGAGTTCTGCAAGGTTTGGCTGCGGTGAGTGGTTACGAAATTTTTAATATAGTCACCTAAGTGCAACATATACTGCGATATACAGAAGCACATTTGTTTTTTGTATATTTTGTATGATAAAAAACCCTAATACGTGATATATTCGATCGAACGTTATGGTGTTTATACAAGAATCATTAAAAAGTCAAAATGTAGTTCATATTTTAAAAAGAATAAGAGAAATAATAAAAGCTGCACAGAAACTTCAACTATACGACAAACGATAACGTAGATCTTTTCTTTTGAAATCTGTTAATTGTTCTACATTTTTAATATTAAACAACGATGGAATAATTAATGCAAACTTTCGACACTTAGGTGACATGTAATGGCTAAATAAGAATTATTAAAATAAAATACTAGTTTTATAAGTTTTTAAATGGTGATGATGTTGCTCATGATTTTTACTGTTTACAGGGTGTAATGTGGCCTGCAATGCACGATATGACAGCCAAATGGATACCTCCAAATGAGAGGAGCAGATTTGTCAGTTCTTATTTGGGTAAGAGTTTACAATATCAATGAAATGAAAATAACGAAAGTTCTTTTACAATTTTAATGTGTGATCTACGTAACAGTTTTAAACGTTGTTCGTTTTCTCTATTTTACAATCGATTGTATGTGTAATAAAACTTTTTATTAACTTTGTAGGTAGCTCGGTTGGCGCTGCTGTAACTTATCCACTTTGCGCAGCTGTTAGTAGCACGTTCGGGTGGCCTGCAGCTTTTTATGTAACATCATTCTTTGGTGTTATTTGGTAATCCCTTTTATGTAAATAAATACAATAATTCTGAGCTATACACAAATTTTAATGCACTAGGTTGTTTATACGATTGCCAATTTACAGAATACTTCTTTGTTTTTAAACTGCTTCGAATATAAAGCTTATAAATACCTAATTAAAATGTACAAAGATTTATATAATTTTGTTCAAAATGTTCCTTAGCTGATACATTCAACTTTTTTCAAGGACATTCGCTATGTTATGAAATATAAAATACTATCACATCTATTTAACAACTATTAATATATCAAAGAATAACTTACTTATTACATGCAGATATTAATATATTTGCATAAGCATTTATTAATTTTGAAGATTTAGGAATTTTAATAAGTCTTGTAATTTTTAAAGATCATATTTTGCACAACAAACAAAAATCTTTTATTTAAAATCAACAGTTACTTTCATAAGCTTCAAGAATGTATAATTTCAAAAAATTGATGTCCCTACAATTTTACTTTCTTCGCTAATATAACAAAATTAATCTCAAAGGTACGGTTTCTGGTTGTGTTTGGTGTACGATTCACCCCAGCACCATCCCCGAATAACCGACGAAGAAAGAAAGTACATTGTGGATAATCTTGGCGATTCGGTCGAAGAAGGGAAAACTGAGATACCATGGAAAAGTATATTGACATCAGGTCCTGTTTGGCTCACCATTTTTGCTCACTGGGGTAGTGGATGGGGTTTCCTAACTTTGATGACACAAACACCGACTTACTTCAATTTCATTCACGGATGGAACATCAATGCGGTAAATGAAACTTGATTTTGTAACAAATTCAACAAATCTGATACATTTACTAAAACTACAAAATTTTTATCAAAAGAAAATATTGCTCGAATATCAAATTGTATAAAATATTTAAAAATCATCAAAGTTGAGTACTTTCGTACAAGTTTATTTCTTTTTGGATTACATTTTTTACTTTGCACTTTATTTTCAATTTAGAAGTAAATGTATACCATACGTTGTTTAATATTATTGTCAGTTTCATAAATAATAATAACATATCTTGTAATATTAAATTTTCGTTTGCAGACTGGTGTAATCTCCGGAGTACCACATCTGCTGAGGATGGTTTTCTCCTACTATTTCTCTGTCATGAGCGATTGGCTGATACGTACCAAAAGAATGAGCTTGACGAATGTCAGAAAACTGGCAACTTTCGTGTCCATCGGTCTGCAAGGGATCTTCATTCTGCTGTTAGCGTACAGCGGATGTGAACCGACGCTCGCTGTAATTTTCATGATGGCGGGAATCACTGTAACTGGCGCAGTTTCCGCTGCCACCTTCGCAAATTTCGTAGATCTCAGCCCGAATTATGCTAGTATCCTGCTTGGGTTATGTGGAATGATTGTGATATGGAGTGGATTTATTTCGCCGGCTGTTGTTGGAATTTTGACAAACAATAATGTGAGTAACTTGGTATATACATACTGAAATTAATTATTGATTAATTGTTTTCAACTTGTTACATCTCTATCCTAATATTTAGTGATGAATATTGATGAAACGTTCCCATAACTTGTATCATAAGTTACGTCAGATTTTCTAGATTTTCTAAAATCCGCCATTTTGTGTAACTTCCTAATGCATTCTACTGCAAGATTATTCACATGCGTTAGATAATAAGAAAATGACATTATATGTTTAAAAATGTCTCATTTTTAAATAGTATGTTCTTCTTGATTGGTCACTGACTGTTATTGTTTCATTTTCAGCAAACAATATCACAGTGGCGTATAGTTTTCATCATAGCAACCGTAAACTCGCTAGTTGGGACCGTTGTATATCTACTGTTCGGAACGTCGAAGGAACAACCGTGGAACAGATACGGAAAACCCAATAAAGAAAAGGGGCAGGAGATGCAAAAATTGACGGAGTCAAGGATTATAAAGAGCGAGGAAATAAATGAAAAGATGAGTGTGAATGAGAAAGATAAAATGATTGGTTAGAGAAATTATGAAATCGTTGAAAGATATAAAATATTAGCTTGTTAATGCGCCTGGAGTATAAAAAGTACTACGCATGTTTGTGTAAAAGTGTACACGGTGTTAAAACTGTACCAGCCGTTTAATGAACTTTTCAAAGACTGAGTTATATACTAATTAAAAATTAATTATAAAGTTTGATATATACCTGCTTGATCTAATATGGAATATTTTAAAAAAGAATTTTAGGGATATTTGAAAAGATATTGTATTATTGCAACACATGGGTACATTAAAATGGTTAATGTAATTAAAATAGAAATAGAAAATGAAAAATTAATAATTGTATAATGAATGATCGATGAAATGATCAGATTATGTTATAGAAACTTGTTCTAATTATTGTGCAGAATGAAAATGTAAATAATGCAGAATGTTAATATCTCGTTAAATAAAGGATATTGTAAGATTTATGTTACCAATAAAGATTTTAATGTAGTCATAAATACTTGACGTTAATTGATTAATTAAAATTTTATAAGTAGAACCTAATAAGATTTTCTTTCATTACTTCATAATGTTCATAGTGCAATTTTTTACTGCAATGAAATTAAACTCAATTTCTCAGATGCGTTGACGGTAAGGTTCAGTAGTGCAAGTCAACGATTGAGTCGTCTGATTCATACATTGTTATATTTTGAAACGAGCATAATGACTACGAATATTATTATATAATCTTAAAATAATATTCGTACAAATTCTGTTTTAAAAAGTCGGAAATTCCAAATTAAAAAATTCTCAGGTCCCCAGATTTGTAAAAGCTCACAACAGAAAGGAATGGAAATTACTACAATCGTATGCTTAGGTACTTTTTATTTGTTCTGAAAGTTTCACATATACACGTTAATCGTTAACGATATAATAAACAATGACATATAGACATTAGAATCTGAATAGATGCCCGTATCGCGAGAAAAAAGACGTTTCATAATACATATCACGTAATAATTATCATTATAATGACCATTCATATATATATATATATGTATATATATATATGTATATATGTAACAATATTTATAGACATATACAGACAAACTTTATGTATATTTGTGTTTTACATAATATTTATATTCATATCATATACGTTGCAACACCGATATGTCATTTTAGGCATGGAATTTTTGTTGCGTATGTGTACGTGTGCGCCATGTATGTATTTCCCCACACATAGCTCGTCTTCATGGTGTGTGTATGTATAATTTATATACGTGGACCAATATTTACCTTCATCCTCATATTTATACTTCGTACGGACTTTGTATCTTTTATGCAGATTAATCACTTAAAAGTTAGTTAAAGAGAAGATAACATATAGGTACATGGGTAGTAATGTATTCGTACGTGATTCTATTCTTCGTTAAAATTATTTGTACGTATATATATATTCATATATGCTTGCGTGTACCTCGAGTGTACATTACACGTGTGTTGTTACACCGGCGTATACGCTAATTCGTAAAGAGTGAAATGTCCAAACGAGTCCTCAACAGTTAACGAAGCGGACAGTACATAAGAGAGCACCGAGATACATATGAGTGAAGACGTACAAGTTCGATATCAGAAACAGAGAGACAGGCAGAGTAAAGCTCCGTGGTTGTTCTCGTTCACTCGACAGATTCTTCTCGATTTTGTTTTCATCTCTTGCGCGTTTCTTAGCAGGATTTTGTCGCTTACGAGGTTTTCATATTCGCCGAAGAAACGTTCCCAGAGTATTACGCGCTATGATCGAAATAAATCTATGTATAATGTATATATTTCTATATGTATATATGGCTACGCCGTGAACGGCTCGTCGGCTGCGCCTGCAACGACTCGACCACTGTAAGACACTGTACAAAAATACCGTTTATAATAATTAGTAATAATAACGACGCAGCCGACGAGACAAAAAGCTACGGCCATCAGAGATATGTCTCGACATGGTTCTTTGGGTGTCTCGATACGACTAACCCGGTTGTTTCATCGTTCTATGAATCACCTAAGTAAGGGATATGTTTCACTACGTGAGTCAGGAGTCCCGCGTTAGTTTGTTTCTTCTACGGATTAGCGAAAGCGTGTGATCGTTCACGTTCGAGCATTTTAGCCTTCCTTAGGAAAAAGGGCGATCAGAGGGACCTTCACATACACATTTCATCTGCGTTTGTATGGAGTATGTATTCGGCTTAATTTATTTCGTAGCATTTTTACGTTGCTGCTATTGTTCAGTTTCATCCAGTAGTTATTTTGATCAAACATATCAAACACTCCTTCAAACATATTTAACATAACTGAAATCCTTATTCATAGACGTCGCAATGTATTTTCCTATTTTGCTCATCATTGCCTTTTACGTTTATTAAGTCGAGTAATTAAATTATTTTCACTGTTAAATCTAAAAATGAGGAAAGTGACGGCTGTATGAACGGTATACTTATGGTGATCAAATTTGCTATAAGATCATTGCAAACATTGCACGATCGTTGTCATTTTGTCATAAGCGTTTATCGGTTTTTAGTTCGATCTAGTACCTAGGAGTAAAAGTATATCTTTTGAGTATCTGCAAGTCTAGTCACTTGTTTAGTAATTTACCTAGTGTAGACTTTTACACCGTCTTTTTCCCTAGGGAAGGCTGACATGCTTGGCACTGTGCATTTGGGTTTCTTTGGTTGAGAATAAGTGTAGAATACTGTAAAAGAATCACTAATCAATCTTGAGAGGGTCCTAGGGATAACCTAGAGTACGGAGAATCGTAGAGTTTAGTAGAATCCTAGTACAACCCTAATCGGATTCTAGAAACACCCTAGAACTGGAAGGGGATTCTAAGAGAACCCTAGGAGAACCCCGACAGAACCCTAGGCAAACCCTAGAAACCCTTCGCAGAACTTCAGGGGAATTCTAGGAACTCTAAAAGAATACTAGATTCTTGAGAGGATCCTAGAACGCTGTTGAATCCTAGAAATGTTATAAGACTCTAGAAAAACCTACTTCCCTAAAGATGAACAAATATAATGTGAGGTATTTACTTCTACATTTGCTTGTAACTAAATAAAGGGAGTCTGCACGTGATCAGAAGAAAGTGTGGATTTGTATATCTGTAAATTAATAAAATATCGGTGACAATAAAATAATAGCTAATGATATACCGAGTAGATTAATATTAAATATTTAGAGCGAATAATTGCAGTAGATCGTTTGTACACAGTTCTATTTTCCTTCACCCTTTGATTCAGTCTTTAATCATGGGATCTAAACTCCTGCCTCACTGAGTATATGTGCATCTATTCTAACGTCACTATTCTTCGTTTCTGCATCTACTGATATTTTTTCGTTAACTTACGTCCGTTCGCATACTGCCGTTCGAGCGAATATTCGTCATAGAGAAAATCGATACGGAAACAAACGTATGAAGTATTATCGATATGCCGGCTGCGTATCCTAAGCTATATGTAGGGCCTGCAGAGAATTCCACTGGGCGTATCGTTTCAATTTAAGCAGAATTTTACAGTTGAAACTATCGGACTCAACGTTGAAACACGAAATTATCGGATAACATAGTTATTTACGTGATTAATAATAAGAATAAACAGATCGATAATAATCGAATTATTCGCTTGAAGCGACAGGGTGCAAACTGTAACCTCATATTTTTATATCGATGAAACTTCTTAGAAAAAACATCCAATGTGTACATGTATATATATAATATATAGGTATATAATATATCTTTGATGATCGTAATAATGTGTATATATTATACGTAACGTACATATATATTATATATATATATATATATATATAGTAACAAATAAATTCTCTTAAATCTCATACGTTCACGATATGTATACGATCTTTAAAGATTATATCAATGAAGTCTTAAATCGCTATAATTAACCATTATCTTACAGGTAAAACTTGGGCGTATAAATGATATGTGTGTGTTGTGTGATATCAACACGAAGCCTTATCCCTTAATCGAAGTAGAGTATTTTTATTCTTTTTTTTTTTGCTTCTTAATTTCTGTTCTCTTCGCGTGTAATCGTTTTTTAAGAAACAGAAAGAAATTGAACAAGTGATCAAATTTCGTTGAATTCTAAATTAGCTTCTTTTTTTTGGTTGCAATAGTCATGCAACATTTACTATCGTTTTATTTATAATCGCGTAGTAGATGTTTTTCAAACTCGTTCTTCGATTTTTATTGGAATGGCGGTTCGCGTTACAACGTATCAGTTGTATCATTAATCTAATTTCGATATGCAACGTTATTCGTACCGTTAATATACCTTAAACCTTAGTACTCTCTTACCTATCTATTCAATTGTAAAACACAATTTACTTTCCACGTGAATGCTTTTATAACCACTACGTTCTGTGAACGTATCTTCAATAATATTCTTTCGCGATATACAGTCTACGAAAGGTGTTCGACGATATGGATGTTTTTTATGCAGCGTTTTCGAGTGAGTACAGTAAAACCTTCGGTATCTAAATCTTCTGCAATTCGGATGTTAATAAAAATATATTTTCTTCAGCATTTAATATTGTAAAATTATAAATCACTTAAAAATTTTGAGTGTCAGGCTTGACAAAAAAGTGATTGTACGTGTGAGAATTATAGTCAAGACTATAGAATAAAATTTTGACACGTACAGTTTCGTTCTCGGAATTGCATTTGAATATTTTTTGAGGTACTTGTAAGAAAATTTATTTATCACACATTCCCACAATACTGAATATTTGCTATCAATTAATAAATTTGATTGTTGATTTAGTTTAGTCAGTATAGTTATGAAGACAATGGGAGTACATTCTAATAGTATTAATACACTTAATTCACAACATCCAAGTGTTGAATTAATGAAAAAATTGACAATATCACTCCTTTGCTAAGCAAATTTTCTTACAAATAATTTAAAGAATTTTTAAATATAATTTCGAACACGAAATTGTATATGTAAATATCTTATTTTTAACTTATTCTTTTCACGTAGAGTCAACTCTGTCAGTTTTACCAGTTAGACCTCTGTATAATATCCAAGAATTTCTCATTTCTTCCAATGAGTAATAACTGAAATTTTGATCATCAAATCCGTGATTTTTAATCGATTCGAATAGCGAAGGTTCTACTGTGCCCATAGCATTCGACTCGTTTCTACGATATAGTATACATCTAATTATACTTGATAATATAACATTACGTGTTACAGGATTTGTCCTCATACTTTCTTCGTTTCGTGTTAATAACCTAATTTCTCATGTTCATCGAAAAATATTGCAGACTTCTTTGACGTCGGCCGTTCTAAACGAACTTCGAACACGTTTCGCAACTCCAAAATACAAGCAGCCGTTGTTCGCACGTCACAATCTGTGCGCCATCGAAACGAATAAGAAAAAAAAAATAAGAGGGTTAAAAATAAACTATGTCGTTAAAACGATATGTTTGCAAAAGCGTTACTGCGACGTACGTTGTGTATCACCGTCTTCGTCGCGGGTTACATACGCTGAAAGACGGCGGTGTAATTTTCTCGTGTGCGTGTAAGCGTTCCTGTCCTAAGAGAGCAGTAAAGCTACAAAACAGAAGCGACTAAGCCATTTGAATGGAATTGACAAGTGTCGGTTTCCTGTTGAGTACATTACGTTTCATCAGCAGTCGTTATTTCATTTCGACCGGTCGGTCCTTTGTGAATGGAGTTAAGCTACCGGAATCATCTCAAGATCTATTTACCGACGAAGACTACGGGCTTAAAGAGTATGATCGATTTGTTTCCATCGTATTTCTCCAGATAAAATCTTCGTATTAAAATCATTTACGTATCGATTAATTCCGTAACCTTCTACAACGCGATGATCTATAACGTAGATTGTACGAAACCGTGAACTACGATAGATTGTGACGTACGAAACTTAACATCGAGAAATTATCGATAACTTGTCCCAACGTTTCGGGAGCGCATGTTGATATGTATTAAGATGAATGTCCGTGGACCAATAGAATGACGACTAAAACTACAGACATTCGAATTCTCTATCGAGTAATGTCTACGCGTCTCGCGTTGTCGCGAGTGTAACAGACATCCAGAAAATACTTGGCAACGATCTTGATATGTAACGTTCGGTGAAAAAAGGCTCGCGTGATAATTATCGTGATGTCGTGGTGCCTTCTATTCACCCTTTCATCGCACGTCTCGATCGAGATTCCCTCATTGTCATCGTTATCCTTTGACCTTAGTTCTCCGTCTCTTCGTCGATCACAACGCACCTATTGCAGCCATGATTCGCTAAATATGCTTCTCACTGTTAACTATCGAACATTCTACTAGTAATCGAGACTCTAGTCGATTGCTGTTTGCTTTCAATCCATCTGACTATAGTATAAAATTATCGTCATAAAAGTAACACCGTCAATTTGACGGATTAACCAGTTAACCGAGTTATTTTTCAACCGAGAAGTATTTCCCCTCGAGACTGTAACAAAGAGTGAATGAAGAAGAGTTAATTCACCTTGTACGATAAGTATAAGCTTCTCTAGGAAAAATGGCGGCACATAAAAGGATTATTTTGATTGCATGAATTTAAAGACTGGAATGTGGAGATTCGATATTTGGGAGTTGAATTAGGGATTTAGCAATTTGAAAATTTGCAACTTCAGATATTTGCAGATAACTTTCAAGCTTACACTCGAGTGTACATCACATGTTACCACAGCCCGCTTTCTTTTCAAGCAAAAGCTAAATCTAGTTCTACGTTCATATGACTCAACTCTTCCTACCAAATAATTTGTAATTAATTATCAAGTCTCAATTCCCGTTTCGTTTCTATAACAACGTCAGTATTCGAGGTTTATCCTAGACAATCGACTAGGTCTTTTCCGATGAAAACTCCGACGAGGAAGTCGAACAAAATTTGACAGGTAATGTAATCGTAGAATCGTGTCACGTCTCCGCGATCGTGGCACGATTGCTCGATGTGATGATCAATTCACCCAACAAGCGACGTTCGACGAAGAGAGCCTAGGATTTGTAACGCCGGTACCTTCTCGCGTTCTTTGATCAGACAAATGGATTCGCATCAGAGGAGAAGACTGAGATCGTCGAGGGTCGTGTGACTGAACTGAACGCGATTAAAGCAGAACGGCGACAGCTAGCAGTTGTAACATCGCGTCGACGTAAATGCGGCCACTGCCGGCTGATGAGGTTCGTCCAGCGTTCTTCCCGACGCAGCCCATTCTCTCCAAAGGTAGATTCTGAACGGAATACTCCCGATGCTCGTTGGCCATCATGCACACTGTTCGTTTCCTGGCTATTCTTTCGTCGTCCTTGTTCCGTAGGTTTCCCAGCCAGACTGAGTACCATCGAAGCTCGCAGTCGCAGATTAAAGGATTGTCTGTCCAAAAAAAGAAATAATATTTCATAGATTTCATTTTTAAATTGGTAGGATCGTCAAAAATTATTTTGTCTCGTAAATATAGTAAACCATATATTGTCACTGGCGAAGATTTGGAAATTTAGAAATCAATCTACAAATCGACGTACTAAAAAATTTTCAGCTATTTAATCAGTAATATAAATAGTAGAAGTATAACGAGAGTCTACCACACACTTCATATAGGTATTCGATATATTTGCTTCGTTTCATTTGAAATTACCGTAATCGATATGTTTTGAATAATTAAAATATGATCCCACACTGAACAGTTTAAAATAATTTCAAATTTTTATCGCGGTGCAATTTCGGATAATTTGATACTTATCGAAGAATAGAATTTCGCAATCTGCACGTTCTCTAGTTAAATATGTCCATTTGTAGGTCGAAAGGACTTTACCTTTAATTGGAATTTGAAAAGCTTTGAAATAATGACGTTGTCTCTACTTAACTTCATTGATTGACTATTGGAAATTCAATTAAGTTATGTACTTAATAGAAGAAAATTGATTTTCAATTTCAGTTGTAAAAGTAACTATCAATAGCATGAAAACTTTAGACTCCATTAGTTTTAAATTAATGGAATCAGAGTACTGTAAAAGGTAAACTTGTGGCAGCTACAGAAATACCGAGATCTATCAATGAACTTTATGAGCGTCCAGAATAAGACATCTCGACTCTCAAATATAAATACATACAAATTCATTTAAATATGTATATAAATTTCATTCAAAAATGTTATCTGAATGAAAATAATCTACATAACTATTCATAAGATTAAAATTTTGTATCCCTAAAAGGTTAATAAAACAAAATTATATTGCAGAGATTTTTCAACAAGAAAGTGACGAATTTACCTGTGATGTCAATGCCTCGAAGGGTGTCGACGATATTTTCAACCACCTCTTCCGGTATTTGCGTCAGCTTATTGTTTTGCAGATTCAACGTTTCCAAAGAGTTCAGGTTCTCGAAGACCAACGGCAGTAACACCTTGATCCTGAAGAGGAAGATGGATGTAAGATATAAACACGTCAAACGCAAAATTAATAGAACATCGACAGAATCAAAGAGAAAATTACAGGTTCTTCTGAAGGTTCAGAAACGTAATGGAATCTCCGTATCCGGTGAAAGCGTCCTCCGGGAGCACGGTAATGTTATTGGCTCTTAAATCAAGAGTTCGTAACCGATGGAGACGTCGTAACGCGTCACTCGGTACCGAATGCAAATTATTATCTCCCAGCCGTAAATATTGCAGGTTTTCTGTAATAGAATTTATCTGAATTATTATAAATTATGAAATTATAGAATGTCTGCTTCTTTGTTTCAAATAAATAGACCGTACATAGTGACATTCGAAATACAATTGACATGTAACAATTTTGACAATTATTTGACAACTGAGTGTATTAATTGTAATAGAGTAAAATATAAAATCCATTTTATTAGAAATTAAAAATTGAAAATAAAGTAAGTATTAAAAAAATCTACATTATATCTTACACGTTACATATCAGCAAATTATTTTAAATGGAAAATCGATGGTCGGTTATTTGAAAAGTCGGATCAAAGATATTGTCCCAGCATCAGGTTGATTTTTCGAAGGAATTGTTCGAGATCAATATTTAGCTTACCCTCGAGACCGATGAACGCATCCGGATCCACGTGGGTAATTTGATTTCCGTCTAACTCTAAAGAGTTTAATTGCGTCAAGTGAGCGAACACGCGAGCGGGTACCTCGCGAAGCTGATTGTGACTCAACACTAACGAATCCAGACTCTTCAGACCTGAAAAGGCACAAGCATTTCCTCGTTATGAAATCGATTCTTTCTACAACTTTAATTGTTTTCGCTGGAAGATTATTTTTGCACGTCGCTTTGTTCGAGATCGGTTTATTAATGTCTAAGAATAAATGCATCCTTCCTGTGACCTTATAGCGAAAGGTGGACGTTGCACGCACATGGCTGTAATATTAAAATTACATCTTTTATTTTTCATAAAATTACTGATCATCTTTTTTGACAAATTCTGTCTCAAACTTGTAACTTTATAAATTTCTAAATTTGAAATTTCTACAAAAATTATTCGAAAATTGTGAAGTTCAAGATCTCCCAAATACGAAGCTCGGGGCAAGTGCCCCATTTGCCCGATGCTACGGTGGATATAACCTAGAAACGACGCGGACATTCTGAGTAACCTAATAATACTCTAGGAAAAGAACTGAAGACCCCGAACGGTCCTTATATCGAACAGAGGTTTTAGTACACGGAGTTCTATGGAAAATCGAAATGAAAGTAGACGTACCCTCGAAATCACCCTCTTGAATGGATGTGATTCTATTCTCCTGCATCTCCAGCTTCTTCAGCATGTCCAAAGTGCGTAACGCTTGCGTCGGTACCTTTGTCAACTCGTTCCCTCCAAGATTTAGTCTCTTTAATTTTCGACTGCAATTCAAAAATTTATTCGTATATTTTACAATGAACGTTTACTGTAACATATCACTTTCTGTATCTGTATTACATTATTATCGAAATATAATTTTACAGCGTCAAAGGCGAACTCACTTATGTAGTCCTTTAAAGGCATCCTCTTCAATAGTGGAAATCCCATTTTTGTATAAGGAAAGGATTTCAAGAGTGTCCAGCCCCTCGAAAGCTTTCTTATGAATCGCTTTGATCTTGTTCGAGTTCAAATTTAAGATAAGTAAATGCTGAAGATCTTTCAACGCGATCGATGGTACTGAGACTAGAGCATTGTGCGATAGATCGAGCTGCGTCAGGCCACTTCCTGTGAAACAAAACGATCATCGCATTAGACCATACTTAAAACTATTAAAAATTAAACTAAAAAACAACCATGTCATTTCATGGAACTTACAATCCATGAAATTATTAATACCACGATTTCTGAACAATTTCAAACGAAAATCTGGTTACATTAAATTCTCATTTCTTCGCAATGTATACAAATTGCAAATTTACATCTGTCAGTACGATAAGCAATTTCATCACGAATTTCACGAAATATGACGAGAGTTTAATAAATGTTGTAAACACGCATTACAACAGCAAAACGACGTATACAACGAGATAAAGAACTGTGTAAAAACGTTAGAGGTAAAGCGCTCACCGATAGAACTCAGGGAAGATTCCTCGAGTTTCGCCAAGCTGCTGTTGAGAATAGTTAGATGACGAATATCGAGGCCAAAAAAGACGAAAGGTTGCAATTTCGGAAGGCTGTTATGCCTGAGCTTCAGATAGAAGATCACCGTGTTAGTTTTTCCCTTCAACGAGCTCATAACCTTGGAGACGTCAGTCAGATTGGTGTACTCGCATACGATGTCAAGGCCGGATGTTTTCAGGGTGCAGGAACAAGGCGAGATCTCACCGTGCGACGGGCAGAGCTGCGATGTTTGTGCAAAGCTCAGGCCCATTACGAGATACAGCATGCAAATCAACGTCCATAAGCTCTGTTCCTTCATCTTTTCCTCGACCTGCTGTCTTTTCTCTGGATTATTCTTCTCTCGAAGCTAAAATTCGGTCTTTACCGTTTCTCCTTGTCGATTTTTATCCTGCTCTCTACTCTGCTCTTCGCGTCCTTGTTTCAATCGGCACACACACACTTCCTGTTTCGCCTTTACTGTTCCTGTACCTGCAGCCTGCTACTTAGCCTCTGCTCTTCTCATACCCATTGTTCGCTCTTCCGCGGTGCGCCGGTACACCGAGTCTGAAAAACGAATGAATGCTTTGTTAGCTTCCGGGGATTTGGTGCTGTCGGAAATTTGTGTTATAAAGCTTGATTTGTAGCTATTATTCTTGGAATAGTCGTGTGGATCTGTGATTGACAGATCAACTGCGGAGCCCCTTCGGTGATTAAGCGGTGGAGGTCTCTAATTTTTAAACTTCCAAAAGAAATATTGAAATTTGGTCATTTGACAATGTGGTAATTTAGAAACTTAGTTAATCATTTGGAAATTTAGAAGTAGCAGGTTTAGTGTTTGTCAGAGTGTTAAATGCATCTTCGATGCTAACCATGTGCCTACATATATTAGATTGTTTTCTTTGTATATTTTAAAGCGTATGATTGCTATCCATATGATCAATGCTACACTTATTAACTAATAATAACTACATATTGTATTTCGTAGGATTTGTGACTGCTATTATATCAGCCATTTTGTATCGAAACTGATTCGTTTACATTCAGCAATTTCTGTGGTAATTGATCAATTATTAAATTCTAATCATTATGTAGTAAATAATAGATAATAGAGAGAGGCGTAAAAAGCCAAGTGTCAAAATTACTATTATGCATGACCAAAGCGTTAATTTCGATTGCGATTAAATGTGATATTAGAACTGATATAGTTTCGACATTAAGTTATAGGATTTATGTGTCCCAATTATTGAAGCCTAAATTGCACTCGATGAATAACGTTCTATTGATACACAATCGCTCAAATGACGACTGTGACTTGTTAATCTCTACAATTCTGAACCACATAATTCAAGCGGTCGAAATTGCAATTTAGATCGGAAGATTTAATCTGTGTCTAGTAATTCCAATTATTGTAATTATAACTCGATGAACCATTACTTTCCTCGAAATGCAGCTTCAGAGAATGCCCTCGTTCCTTTAATTAAATATGGCCGTCACGCAGACAAACGAGCAGCTTTTTCTAATTACGCGTGGCAGTAATTAACTCGCAGAGGAGAAATTCCATTAATGAACGTCGAACGATGAAAAACTTTTACAAGAACATTGATGTACACGCGGCTTGATTGCTGCATAGCATCGTTTGTACCTTTTGCTTGTGATTGACGTACATACACGTTGTTACAAACTGTTAATTGCGTGTAAGTATCAAACAATTTTATGTCAACAACATGATTTACTTTCCTCAAAATGTTATTAGCAGAGAAATGTTATTACAGAACGAACGTGATTTATCTTTAATTACGAAGAGTATTAGGTTATCTTTTTCTTTTCATAATTTGTTAAATAATATTACGAGACTGTACATGAATAAATATGCTGCAATCAAGTATATTTTATTTACTTGACGTGGCTAAAATTATTCCCCGTCTGATCCTAAAATTGATATCATTTATTTATCTGCAATTTATGCAAAACATGCAAAGCATGTGTAATATCAGAAGTCCGCATTTGCATAAATATCAACTAACATATATAATGTATGGAAATGGGAAGAACTGAACCATGTATTTTCTGCGTTGTGCTTCAGGCAACAAGTAGCCAAATTCCGTGCGGCTACTATTCATTGTCAATTGTATAACAAAAATCGTAAAGCCAAAGTTTAATGATTATACAATGAAACATGTTTCAGGATCATCCGTATCGAGCAACAAATCTTTATTTATAGGTTCTGTTCACGAACGGACTATTTGTTCGAAGGATTTCAATTCATCCATAAAGAGTCTAGTGTCCCGGGAGATAAATCAAAATTCATTTAGTTTTTCGCATGTTCAGTTTCTGCTCGTTACTAAATGGGAGAAGTAGAGCAACATTGATATTAAATATTTAACACGAAACTAAAGATCCTTAGTCAAAGATAACATTCGTCGAACTACACGTAAGTTTGGATTAACGATTCGATCGTTCACGAATCTGAATAGGAAATAACGGGCTAGCTTTGTTGGTGGGAAATTTATGCACCTTGCATTTTCTCGCCAGCGTTCCCAACTCGATTCGATCTAGGGCCATTTATTTACGTCGTGCCATTGTTTTGGTAAACACAAATATGCGAGATGCTATCGATCAAATGTGTCGGAACAAATCGTGCTTGAAATAAAACTTACATTTCCGGTTCTGGATGACTTTAAGCTTGTTGGAGATCGAATACGATGTTCGATAGGATAGATGGAGAACTGGCATAGGATAATCTCAGATAATGTTAGTTCCAAATAGTACAGAATTTAGTTGAAATACTATTTAGCAAGATAAATTGTGAAATGTTTAAACAAATCATTTCGTAACTTATTTTCAATGGTCCGCACTTGAAATATACCCAAAGCTGATCGAGAGTGTTACGGTATCCGAGAAACGTCGATCACGAAACAGAGTGCGAAATGATGCTCTAAAAAGAATACTTCCACATGTAAATTTACACGTAACCTCCTTCCAAGATCGTATTTTACACTTGGGTCTGAAATTAGACTTCTTCCATTTGGGATCTCCCTGTATAGTTAATGCGATAATACTCCAAAAAGCGTAGAGGAACTCTCGTCCTTGGACTTTTCACCCTCGACAGTCGAGCAGCCACGCTGTCGTTTTCATCCCTCGCTGTATTTTACGAGCCAGTCGTATATTTTTTACCGTCAAATATATGTATACCTTGCAGGGGCAAACGAATTTTTGAACGCGACAGACGTATGACGTTTAAAAAGGTGGAAATTTGAGTCTCAGGTGCGTACACGTAGTGAAGTGTTTCAGACGTACTCGTGGGATGCGTGAAATGATACTTCTGGCGACGGAAAAAAATTTTAAAGATATCTTCTGCTGTTCACACTTTGATGATCGCGTATTTTATAGGATATTACTCGCGTAATTTTTTATTTAAATTTGAAAACTGCGTACACTACGATACTGAGGTGTTAAGTTCAGAAACATAGATTTTAGATTATACATGTGTTATTTAACTTTTTTAATTTATTTACAACTTTCTTAATTAACTGTGAAGATTATCATTTTATTAGATTGTTTTAAGGTATGTATTATAAATAATTTTGTATAGATTGTCAAGATATAGTGGTTAACTCAAAACACACTCATATGCAATTAGCAAATATTTAATCGTACATTGATATTATGATTGATATGATTTATATGCCTTACATGTTTCACATGTCTTATATGTTTTGTATGTTTCATATGTTTCATATGTTTCATATGTTTTATATGTTTTATATGTTTTATATGTCTTATATGTCTTATATAATTTATTGTTTCATACGTCGTTCTGAATTAAAGTTCTGAAAAATGGAGTACTTCATATTTGAATAATATATAAATATTTGTCTATCCGAAACAATTCTAATTTTCTCAACCAACTGTTATTTTGCTTAATAAATCAAAATTATCTGTCGAATGTTATTTTCACAGTGGAAGTAATAAAGCAGTTAAACACGTTCATTATTTCGCTGTTATTTTTTCATTTCACTTCGAACACCAGGTCCGGAAAGTTTGTAACGTTTCGAATACCGCAATGTTATTATCCTTTTTGCTGGGTAATAAACGTACAGCTCCCTCAGAGAGCACATTTGTTATTCAAATACATTATTCCCATGGATTCCTTACAAAAGACATTTCTGTACGTTTATAAAAAGACCACCTCACTTAAACGTACCAATAAACTTTTCTTAAAAACGAGATAAATCTTGTATGCTTGTTACGAGACTAATCTACTCGCGTCAACTTTTAATTAGAAGTACCGAGAAAAAGTGACCTTTCACAAAAAAAATCCGGTTTGGTAAAAAGGGCGAACGTACCGATCCATGTATCTCACGTGGTCGTTTTCTTTTTCCCTCACGAAACTGCTGCGAAACTGCGAGACGAAACCGGGCCGCAAGTTCGCGTAATCACTGGTCATCTCTTATTGATGTCACTGCGTATCAAGAAACTTAGCGGTTGGCTAAATTAATCGAAGCACAGGGGTTCATTGCGAGCGCAGGGGACCACGACACACTTTTCCGTGAATCTATTCGACGACGCAAATCACACCACCGTGGCACAAGAAACTGTTCACTTCGTAGGAATCACTCGACGCTTCATAGTCTAGGCGAGATCACCGCCGGCGACCATCTAACGAAGACTTCCATGCTTCTCGAAACAGGACCTACCTTTCCGTTCGTCTCGAGTATTCCCAGCACGTACGCGTTAATCGCCGGTGCAGCATCCGCGCGGATCGCATCGCCAATTCTCTGAAGCCGTCGGAACAACGCTGAAGCGACAAGTTGGCTTTCACGCTCCACGAACGAGAGACAATTAAATGTCTCGTAGCCACGAAAGTCCCGGGCTTTTCGACACGGACGAAACGCGAAATGTAATTCGACAGCTGGAAAATTCGACGTCCCGGATGAACACCCTTTCTCTGCGACGAATTCGATTTGAGAGTTAATCGAAGAAAGTAACGAATTAGAAGGAAAGACCGCGTATGATGCTTCTACGGAGAAGTCGAGAGGCGAAAGCTATCGTCGGTGCCGGCCTCTGCTCGGTACCGCTGCGCCGAGTTGACCTGGGTGTCCGTTGGCATCATCATTGGTCGGCTAATGGGCAGTTTCCGTCAAGGGGATCATGGGATACGCGACGACGGCACAGCCAACGTGGTGGACCACGTCATCGGACATTCTTACGACACTCTGAGCCGGCTCCGAGCAGACCGTTTATCGCTTGATCCTCTTTCGACTCGATACCATCGAGCTTTGCAACGAGTCACGCTCATTTCATCCGAGGATTTCTGACCGAGTTCAGATATGCTCTAGAAACGTCAACATTTCACTCTGGAGATTAATGACGTTACGTTCGTAATTGGAGGAACGAGGATACGATGGGGGAATCGTGCAATTTATTTTGTATTTAATATTTTTAGTTCATTGACGTAAATAGAGCTTTTGTCTAGGGTGGGACCCTACTTTCGCTGACAGGAGTCATATATCTGTCGTGAGAGCTATTCAGCATCGTATATTTGCATTAGATAGTACATTTTGATAGCATAAACACATGTGACATGATCATGATAATATGATACATGAGATGTCGGCTGCAACATTTTGTCTCTAATGAAGGAAGCGAATGTAACTCTGCTGATAGTGGAAACACCTCGTATCAAGAATGATCAGATTTTGAGAATTTAGAAACTTATAAATGTATAAATATTATTTAAATGTATAAACAATTTTAATATTATTAAATGTATAAATATTAGTAACTTTTTAACTTATAAATTAAAAGTTTGAACATTTGAAGACTTGAAAATTAACAAGTTTTAAAGGTCAGTCTCTCTGCTCCTCACCTACTTTCATGATGTCGCAGAAAGTATTAAACTGTCATTCTAATTTCGTTTTGCAGCAAAAAGGAGTGCACCACGAAAACGCAGAAATGAAATAATTACATAAATTTGTGGAAATCTCAATAATTGGGCAAAATTTTCAAATATGTTCGGATAAACATTCGTTGGAACAGTAATTTGATCAGTGCATAAATTCGTGCCTTCAAAAACATTGAAACAGTACAAATGAAATGTTACCGAATTAAAATATATTTCTCCTTATACAACTTGTACAACTGATCATAATGTACCACTATATGAAACGATATTTGTAAGGTTATAATTTACTGTTCAATAAAACAACACATTCGGTGATTGCTTTCTATGAAAACACGCTCATGTGTACATATCCAACAGCGATAATAAATTGCAATTTTAATTTATTTGAAAGGAAATTGCAATGATGAATTATTACTTTACAATATTGTCCTTATCCTTCATACTTTGTTTATCTTCGATCATACATTGTTAAAAATAAATTTCAAAATTTATATTTCACATTTACTTTTAAATTTTCATGCGAGCTTTTGAGAATAAAAGTACTAAGTGTTGCTAGTTTAAACCGTATCTCCGCAGAAAACGTTGGACAAAAAGACACGTGAAATTCGTATTTTATACATGTAACGCGGAGGAAAGACAGATTTTATTCATGAAATCGTTTCGACCGGGTCGCAGGAGCATTTCAGTGTAGTAAAAAGAAATTCAGTATGGCGATTGCGACCACGGAAACGGAAAATATCGCGGAAGATCGTAAACCTTTAAATTGCCTGTTAACCCGGTTTTATCTAAACGTATGCGAACGTTTCATATTATTTACAGACATTTTTATTGCTGACCATACTGTAATACGGTCGTATATGCGATAATAGGTTATTTCGGACAATCTGTTTTAAATAAACGTGTAACGCTGAATTAATGCCCATGGATGATAAATCACGGATTTAAAAATATAACATTCTCATAAAATGATAAATTCCTGAATCTCCAAATCCCCAAATTCTGAAGTACCTAAATCCTCAAGTCTGCAGCTTCCCGAATCTCTAACATTCTGAAATTTGAAAATTTACTAAAAATAAATAAAATCTGCGAGTACTAAACGATGATAAATAATTTACGAAAATTATCTTTCGTATGCTTCCGAAGCACCACAACACTGTCGATTAACAGGTAAAGCTAACCTAAAAATCCAGCAGCACCGTAAACGCAAATTTCTTTATCTCCGTACGAAGCGTGTTACTCGTTAAGCGTAATAGGAGGAATAATTAGGATAATGAAGTAAGATAAAAATCGCAATCTGTGGAACGTGTTACGAGAGGCAGGTTCAATTTTATTTCGAGTTTATCGTTCCTCCGGGCAGTCTAGTTTTTTCAGCTAATTTTCGTCACGAACCCGATTCGCGGTCTATCGCGTAATTTTTCTGCTTTACATAAAATAAGCGGCTGACAGATGTGGCGGCGGTCGATCACGGAAGAGAAGTAAAAAGGGAAAGAAAAGTTCCGTAACGACACAAAGGTCGCCGGCGACGAGGAAGAAAGGGAAGCCCCCGTTTTACTTTCTCTCTTGTCGCTCGGTAATTGCGATTCACCGGATATCGATCCCTCTTCATCGTAATGCATTATTATACGCGTTACGGACAACCGTTCCTCGAGAAAACTCGCTGGCCCAGACTTCGATTCCTCGCTAATTGGATTTCGACGACGATGGATGAACTACGGAGTGGAAAATTCGATTCGACGCGTATTTTATCGTCGCTTTTATCCTCTGCCCGATCCATTGGAATCCACTTAGATCGCGAGAACATCCTTGACGAACGAAAGGACTTATTTTTGTGGACAAAGAGCTTTTCAACGAGGAGCGAAGAATTTATTCTGGGTTTTCTTGCGGTGGTTTCGTGAAGCTGCACCGAATGAAAAGATCATTTGAGATCCGGTGTCAAAACTTTCTGCATATTTCATTCGGAGATATTAAGATGTTTTATCAGCATCTCTGATTCTACCGTACAGGAAACTCATAAATCTGACCCCTTTTCGACATATAGATTGAAAAATGGAATTACTGTCAAGAACCTTCATACAGGATCAATCTCGAATGTCGTTTTTATTTTAGAACTTTTTCTGGACTTCTAATAGTCTTAATCTCCAAGTTAATTCCAGAAGTTATGACATTGATGGAAATGGGTTAATTGCAATATAATTAAACTAAAATGACAAACTAAGAAGTAATCACACTGGAGTTAAAACTGCCAAGTCAAGTGACAGGTCCACACGTTTCTTATTTTAAATTACAATATTTGTTGAGATATTTAATTCGAGATCTATGTTAATTTTTATGAACATAAAGAACATGTATGTTCAATCATGTTTCATCGTTTGTTCATTTATTTTTCTATTTCATTTTTAATCCCGAATGTCACAAAAATCATGCAGAAGTTTCAAACAGGATATGATATACATTTATAAATTTATACCCTTCAGTCACATATGAGAATAATTCAATTATACTAGTGATTATAATAATTACTAACCAATCAACGTATCTAATTGAATTAGTATGTAATCGAAGATCGATGCAATTAAATATCGTAATTAAATTACAGTTTAATTCAATTTCCACGACTGTGAAATGACAGTAATTTTAAGAAAATATATCTAGTTCAAAAATATAAAAGTGACTAATATAGAAGTATATTATATTAAACATTTAAAACCGACAAGTCCATGATTTGACCTAAAACTAAATTGCGGATAAATTGAAGAATTCCATGAAGCTTCAGATGCAATTTCACTACGGTCAATCAATTAATACAACTATTTCGAACGTTAAACAGAGAGTTCAGTTTTTGCAGGTACGATATATCGATTGAAATCGATACGCTGGGTGTTCTCGTTGTTTGCACAGCTATTGATGCGAAGCAAATTGTACAATCTGCCAGAAGGAACACTCTATTCAATTGAGTGATGTCGACGCTTCCATCATGCTACACAAGCTACCATTTTTATTTTTTATCGGCTCGTATGCCTGCGATTGAACAACGCGTCAGGAATACTGTCAAATTCGTTTCTGCAAGATTAATTTTAGAAAAAGATCAACGATCGATTGCAGAGGTGAAAGCATATTTCAAACGCTATCGGACATCACGGTAAACAACGAATCCCATTCAAGTTATGTACAATGTTTCACGATGAATGGGAAAGCGGGACAATTCAATTTGTATTTTACGATGTTTGTAACAAGTTTGTTATCTTTGTTGAAACGGTGCACGGTCGCAATGAGATTCTTGTTTTATGCGTTATGTGTGACAAACTTACTTGCGGTGATTTCGTTCGTGGCGATATGTCGGGAGACGATACAACACACGGTGTTATAATTATATAACACAATTGTGATTTTTATCGACGTTCAAATTTTGAAACTCGACTTCCGTCATACAACTAGCCGAATATCAGCGTCTGCGGAAAGGTAACGAAGTTCTAGTACCGTTGTCTGCAATATTGAAGAGGATCGGCAGAATGACATTGACGGAAAAATCTTTCCGTACCGAGAGCAACATGAATAGTTGAGCTTTATCGATCGACATAGAAAGCACCATCATTTTGTACGCGAGTGCACCCGGCTACGTGGAGCAAGAAAATAAAGAACAGGAAGAAACTTGCTAGAAATAAACAGAGATTCCTTTGGGTTTCTTTTATTAGGCTAGCAGTTCCTGGCGAAATTGGGGTAGATTTTGATCCGGTAACAGCATCTTTTATTTTCAGAGCTTCCTTAGCCTGGAGAGTGTTGCGAGGCAGATATCCCGAAACTACGGGTTGCCTTTTTTAATTGAAGCACTTTTAGGAAATTTTAGATTAATATTCGAATTTGATGTTAGTTTTGAGTAAGGTGGGAGACTTTTGGGAGAGTCATGTGTTGCATTGCTATGTGCTGAATGAATGAGTTGTATTGCTATATGTCGAGATATCACGCATTGAATCAGTACAAGTTGTATTACTACTTGTCGAGACACTCACGCGTTGAATCACCACGCGTCGAATTACCACGCGTCGAATCTCTACGCGCCGAATTACCACGCGTTGTATTACTACGCGTCGAATCACCACGCATCGAGTTACCACGCGTCGAATTACCACGCGTCGAATCACCACGCGCCGAATTACCACGCGTTGAATTACCACGCGTCGAATCACCACGCGTCGAATCACCACGCGTCGAATCGCCACGCGTCGAATTACCACGCGTCAAATCACCACGCATCGAATCACCACGCGTCGAGTTACCACGCGTCGAATTACCACGCGTTGAATCACCACGCGTCGAATCACCACGCGTTGAGTTACCACGCGTTGAATCACCACGCGTCGAATTACCACGCATCGAATCACCACGTGTCGAATTACCATGCGATGAGTTACCACGCGAAATTACAAAGCTTAAAAACCTGAAAATTGCTTGATTTCAACAATTTAACAAATCGAAAGCCTTGAAAAAACTGAAAATTCAATAATCCCAAAATGTGAGTGTAGGCAAGGATGTAAATTTGCAGTATATCTCAAAATGAAGAAATGTGAATTAAAAGAATTAAAATTGAATTAAAAGTGTAAAGTGTAAATGTGAATTAATAAGACTTTCTTTCTGTACTGTTATTAACATAAAAAGTCATGTGGCATGCGAGAGCAGTTTTTTCTCAAAGAAACTCTGTAGATCTTGTACTGGTCGTTAAAGCAGAGGTAGTCGATAAAAAGAAGGTCATTCAAGATCCTCGGTGTAGCCTGATACGGATTTTACGTTAATACACTTTTTACGAGACACAATTCATGCCACCCTTGTGTGTCTGCCTGTCCATTATACCAGCACATTATCTCGTTGTGGTCTGTTTGACCCATGAACCGCACGTTATCTTGTTACCAATCAGGTACTTAAGTTCCACATAAACCGCAATAAAGTTCGACTCGTAGTTTGAGCGAACATTCGCCGGCGACCTCGTAAAACAGCCGGTCACCTCTTAGAATACCTGTGGCCTCTAATCACGGTCATGGTAAATATTCTTTGAACGAGCGAGCCAGTTAATTAACTGGGTTAATTGGAAGATGCGATGATTACCTGGTTAGTCGAGATTCCTCGAGACAACCCTGAAAGGATTAAGGAGAGTTCAGCTAACCCGACAAGAAATTTCAGGAGTAATTAAGGAATTTGAAATTGGGATATTTGGGGATGGAGTAATTTCAAAATTTCGATATGGAGAACTGAGAATTTTAGGAGACTGAAATACTCGGACACTTAATTTAATAAGAAGTGAGACTGATGGAGAAGAATTGGAAACTAGAGAGATAGGAATATTTAGGAATAGGTAATTTTGGAATTTGAGAAATAGAAAATTGGAGAATCCGGAAATTTAGATTTCTAAACTGGAAATAGTCAGATTGGAAATTGGAAAAATGGGAGATTGAAAAATATAGAAATTGAGGAAGAGGGAAGTGGAGAATTCAGATTGGGGAGTTGTGATATTGAAAGATGAAAAATTAGGATTTTTGAAAAGTGGAAAATTGAGAAATTGGATGATTGGGAAATTGGGAAATCTAGAAATTAAGGAATTGGGAAACTGGAAAATTGGGAAATCGGATAATATAGATATTGGGCAATTGGGAAAATGGGAAATACGGAAATTGGGAAATTGGGAAATTGAGAAATATAGAAATTGGGATCTCTGAAAACTGGAAAATTGGGAAATCGGGAAATCCAGAAATTGGGAAATTGGGAAAGCGGAAAATTTAGAAAATGAGAAATTGGAAAATTAGAAAATTGGGAAATTGAGAAATATGGAAAGTGGAAAATTTTTATTTCGAATGGTTACGAGATTCCTTTTCAGAGTTAATACTCTTCTATTTTCGAGTGGGAAAAACTTCGTATGTCAGTAAAAGAAAGAAAGTAGCGCACTCAAAAAAATTCAAGCGCCAGTCAAAAGTGTAACAGGTTTTTAAATATTGCAGAAAACAGAGATAATAACGGAGTCGTGCTAGGAAATTCGCATGGGATATGGTTGCTCTTCTATGTAACCGGCACTTTCTGGTGGATCCTTTAGCTTGCAGTCCTAATTAGGCTGGCTCGGCTTTAAATTAACATTTGCATTGTTTATAGGTCAGCGAAACAAACTGCCATGAAATTTCAGCTGCAGCTTGTACCCCTCCTTCAGTTCTTAGTATGATCCTATAATAAATAAAGTTTTCTATTCTCTGTTTCAACGAATGCATCAACAATTTTATCTCTGTAAAATATTGTTCTGTAAATATGATAAATAACGATGTTGTTATTGGGCTTATGCATGATTTACAAGGAATACGATACTTGAGAAACTGCTTTGTTTCGGGATTCGAATGGATCAAGGGATTTTTAAGCTTTATTTCCGATTTCCTGAAATGTCGCTACACGAAACTGCCGACTTCCTCTCTTTTTATCAACGAATATTCCTGATGTTACAGATTCGAGGATAAACAAGGAAGAAAGTTGTAGGTTGGGGAATAGGGGAGCTCCTAGATCGAATCTGTGTTCTGTTTCCGACGATCGCATTATTTATTGCCGTATTAAGATCTTTGCCTTCAGGGAATGGCTTTATTTCGAGGGTTCTCAATTCTGCTCGTGGCGTTCCTAGATAATCTTCAGATATCGATCGCTTTCAAACGTGGAAATTAGATTTTGAACAATTTATGTACCGATGTCAACCCACGAGAAAAATAAGCTTCAACTGTCGTACATTTCTGTAAAGAGTTTCTCAGAAGGGAAATTTATGATGTAAAAATTAATTCAAGATGTAAAAATTAACTGAACAATTCAATTTATTAATTCAAGAATATTGGAACAGTAACTTACAGAATGTTATTATTGAATTTTTCTATTCGCTTTATTAATTGTTTATATTTAATACCGTTTAAATACGACTAATTTACATAAAATTCTGCGATAAGGAAACAAATAAAATTGTTTGCAGAAAGAAGAAGAGGAATAGATTGTTTGCAGTACTATATAGCGTTGTTTTCCTATAAATTTTACAAGCTTTTTATTATCGTGCCATAAACTTCAGTACTCCCTGATACCATCAAGTGCACGTGGCCAATGCGGCCATAAATTCCGAGGCTGGCCTTTCTTGTAGCCTTAAAACGTATTTGTATGAAGTACAATCGTATAAGCCTCAAGAACGCGAGTTTCACGACTATCGAAAGTAATTCAACGATCGTAAATTGTTCCCCTGTCGACTTTCTCCATTATGTTCGCACCAACATGCAAAAGAACTTTTCAATTAAATAAAATTACTTTCGTTGCTGCGAATTTTGGTGGATGAAAAAAAATATGTAAGAGTATTTACTATTACCTTGATTTTTGTAATGTCAGAGATTATAATTATTGACGACATCATATCCAATTATCGTATGTTATTTTATAGAATACTGAGTGAATACAGAATTGAATTTTAACGTTCACACTTTTTCAGCACTGTTAGAGCTGCTTGAAATACTTCCCAAAGAAGAAACAAATAATAGCGAGTGAAATTGAATTTGTCACGTTGCACATGGGCGAAATAGGGCAGCTAAAAAATTCAACTACACATGTAGTAACTCGACTAATTGCCCAAACAACAAGCAATTTTTTTAACAGTTTGAAAAACTGAAAGTACACAGAAAACGTCGTGTAAAACTATTTTTCCACACAAATGCGTTTCGCAAACTATATCATTTTTGTGATACCGCTATGTACTGATTTATATTTCCGCACATTAAGTTGTCACGCGATAGGTTCTTGCGCATTAAATTAACACGCGTTCTATAATGACGCATTAGATTACTATGCATTGTATGACCATGCATTAAATTACCACGCATTGCATAAATCTGCATTAGATCGTCACATGTTTTATGATCAAGAGTAATGAAACCACGCGTTGGGCCGTTATAAGTAAGATCGTCATGCGTTGTATTAGTAGGCGCTGAATTACCATGGGTCGTATTGCTACGCGTTGAAATATCATGCATTGAATTAGTACAAATTGTATTATAAACTCGTGGAGTCACCACGCGTGGAATTATTATGTGTTGAGTTACCACGCGTCGAATTAGTATGCATTAAGTTACCACGCGTTGAATTACTACGCATTGAATTACCACACGTGGAATTACTGCGCGCCAAGTCACCATGTATCGAATTACCACGCATCGAGTTACCACGCGCCGAGTTCCCACTCGTCGAGTTACCACGCGTCGAATTACCACGCGTCGAATCTCTACGCGCCGAGTCACCACGCGTGGAATTATTATGTGTTGAGTTACCACGCGTCGAATTAGTATGCATTGAGTTACCACGCGTTGAATTACCACGCATCGAATTACCACGTGTCGAATAACCACGCGTCGAATCTCTACGCGCCGAGTCACTACGCGTTGAGTTACCACGCGTCGAATTACCACGCGTCGAATCACCATACGTTGAATTACCACGCGTCGAGTTACCACGTGTCGAATAACCACGCGTCGAATCTCTACGCGCCGAGTCACCACGCGTTGAGTTACCACGCGTCGAATTACCACGCGTCGAATTACCACGCGTCGAATTACCACGCGTCGAGTTACCACGCGTCGAATCAACACGCGTCGAGTTACCACGCACCGAATCACCACGTGTCAAACTACTAAGCGTCGAATCACCACAGTTCATATTACTATGCATCGAATCACCACGCGTCGTATTACTTCATATGGAATTACGATACGTTCCATCATGCGTCATATCATCATGTGTTGTATAACCAGGCATCGCATTATCTCGCCACAGATCACCCCTCGTTATCTCGTACAAATTACATGTATCACACCCCATTATCCAAAATATCATTTCCACATTTCTGATTTATCAAAATCCAATTTTCCTGCACTCATACTTATTTCTTTGCAACGAAATTCATATTTACATATTTAAATCTCTGAACAATAAAAGCCTATAGCACCAACCTATTTCACAAAATTTCCTTTTCCTACAAAAAGAATATATTGCAGCTTTTCATTTTTGAAACTACACTACTGACATTTGCATACTTCTTGGTAGAGTACCAAGTTTTTTCCGTAAATTGCTGGAACAGACTAATGGTGCATTATCTTCACGGTTGGAGAGAAACTTTTTCACTAGCAGGGAATATTGTTCTGCATTTACTTCTTACGGGTTGATGGTCGAGATTCAGCTCATTAAACGACATCGTTAAATTCGTTCTTATTCATCGACGTCCAGCGTTGTAATAACCTTGTGTTCACGGATGTTCCTCTCGATGTTTTCCAACGTTACCGGAACAACGTTGTTTCGCTAACGACAACATGGAAATAAGCTGACGGGTCCACGACAAAGCACCCGTTGATCCTGACTGTCGGCGGCTCCCGAGGATAATGTCTGTTTGTGTTTAATTGTTTTAGATAAATTTCCGACCTGTCTTCAAAATGTTTGCTTTTGTCCTAACTACTGGCTTTAGATAGTTATTACATGAAGTTGTAGTCTTTTGTTGTTTAATCGTTCTGATCTCAAAGGTCAATGAGGTTAAACTTTGAGAAACTTAAATGACGAAACACTTTATTATTATGTAGCATATAATGGAATACAGGTACATGAGATTAAAGTAAATGTACTTTCAGAAACGTAGTTTAAAATGTAATTAGATGTTAGAAATTATTCATGAATCTAATATACGACCGACAGATTGAAACAAGTAAGGTATTAAATTGTTCATTGAATTATTTGATCTTTATATGTATACATCACTTTCTGGATGTCTCAAATATTTTTCACAATTTTAATTTATTTTTAATGCCTTTAGAAATGTCACATTATATATAATTGAAGAAAAAATTCTTTCAAGAAGAAATTACTGTATACATTTTATGATAACTGAATATATCCGAGTTGATCAACTACATACGTTCGAAAACTTCATACCTACAACTCTCAATCGTTATAAAATCAAATTTGTGGTATCACTTGATGTAGTGATACAATTGCTGCATTGTGCTCTGCTGACAATCGTAATATGTGGATATATTACACCAAGCTATAAGTTCAACTGTAATTTGATAGGTTGAAACAACAGTATACTGTGAAACCAAATCCCTCAACTTACGTTATTAACTTAAACATGAAACATTGGGCAATTTGTTTCCGATAAGCAAATGCAATTTAATGCTCCGTTTCCATGATCGCGATAAATTTTAATCGTACGAGCAACGTGATTAACCGCGACATTTTGGGTGTTATAAAGTATATTCTGGAATTTAGGAATTTGGGAATTTTGGGATTTTGGGATTTGGAGATTTTAGAATTTTAGAATTTAGGCATTTGGAAATTTGGGGGTTTGGAGAATTTATCATTTAGGAATTTTGGAAATTAGAGATTCGGAAATTTTGGGATTTGGGGATTTTGGAATTTGGGGATTTTGAGATTTGGGGATTTGGGGATTTGGGGATTTGGGGATTTGGGGATTTGGGGATTTGGGGATTTGGGAATTTTGGGATTTAAGAATTTTGGAAATTAGAGATTCAGAAATTTTAGGATTTGCAGATTTTGGAATTCTGGAATATAGGAATTTAGGAATTTAGGAATTTGGGGATTTGAAGATTTGGATTTGAAGAACCTGTGAATTTTGGGAATTTGGATTTTTGATAATTTTAAAGACCTAGATTTAAGAATTTGGAAAATTGGAGATTTGAGTATATGGCAATTCAGAATAAGTGAATTTGCGAATTTTAAAATGTAATTATTTCAAAAATGTATTATTTGTAAATTCCAAAATTTTCGTATTGGTTATCCATCAGTGTTCATTAGCGTTACACCCCTTTGCTACACGTGATATGGACGTTCTTCTACACAAATTCGCGACCGCATTTCGGACTTCGCTGCGTATGAGAATCAATCTAAAAAACGAGAAGCACGAAGCTGATGGTTTCTCAAACAGTTGAGGTTTCAAAGAGAGCACGTGCAAAAGAGATGCACGATGGCCAGTTTTCCAGAGTGTACCAGAACACGAGCAACAACGCGCAACCGCTGTAATCACAGGAATGCACGGCCCCGTGCATGCAGCGTTTCTTTATCAACGTGATTCATGGGAATCTCGATGAATCCGACATTTTTTCACCCTCGTCTATTCTCGACTATCGGGTCGAATCGACACGGAACGCTGGACTTTCGAATGAAACATGGCCGCCGTGTATTTCAATAGGAAAGCGTGCAACGGTCTTGCACAAAAAAAGACACCGTGTTCTGATGAATTTCCATCGGAAATATGAAACCTGATGTAACGTGAACGGCGCGGCTGAATCAACTGCAAATAGCATCTGGGTTTAGCAAAGGAATTATTGTTCGAAATGAAAACTCGGAAACGCAGCTTGAAGCAATTTTAAATGCGAATGAAAGTGTGGGAAAAACCTTAACAAATTTTGTATTATGGAAATTTCATTCTTATAAGATTGAAAGATACGGAAATGGAAATCCTTTTCATAAAATTGTTACAAAAGGAATAGAATTATTACAAGTTACAAATATTTTACATATTTGTTAATATCAGTTTCTTGTTCCACAGTAATGTTTTCGATTTTATCAAATAAATTCTCTAATTTATTTCGTACTCCAATTTTGTATGGAGAGTCTAAAATATATTTTAACATATCTCTTATTACATAATTTGAGTATGTTACGATATAGTAAATTTAAAAGCTTTGAAATGTATCGAGTTGCCTCTCGCGTGCAGCAGGGTAGCGATTAAAATTTCACTCTCATACGTTGGAAAAATAATATCCGGATACAAGAGTTGATTATACCGTTACTTTAAATTTCAAATAATAGATGGAGTCAACGAAGACCCGCCCCCGCCAATCAAAGGTTAATTGACGTTTAACATAATGAACGAATTGAACTGAATTAGATAAGAGTACGTCGTGGTTTATTAATTATGCTGTTATGCTTCTGATAGAGCGTTTATTTTTCGTTCCATGCGGTGTATATTGATCGACCGTCCAGAAATTTCAGAAGGGAGAACATATTAACTTCATGCGGTTATCTGAGCACTCTGGACGTTGAATCCATGTCGAGTATCTGTGTAAACAACTTCGAGCACCGAAGTAAATATCAGTTTCATAACTGATGAATTTCAGTTATAAATTTCTCCTCACACGTTTCAAAAATTCAAGTTTTAATCGGCGCAGAATTTATGGAATAACGAGCATCAGATACATCCATCGTACTCGTTAATATTTTTAGGGAAATGTACAAACTTTAAACAAGATAACGCAAAACGTTGAACGTTCCATGAATTTCAAGGCAATGTTCAAAAATATAAATATTTTAATAAATCAAAGCGGTCAAAATGATCGATACGTTCCTTATTTTAGGTTATGAAGTTTGTTCAGGTGATTTTCTTGAAATCTGTGTCAATTTTTATTAACGTGTGTTTTACTAAACCTACTAAAGAGATCAAAATGGCCGCTAAGTTCCTTATTTTAGGTTATGAAGTTCGTTCAGTTGATTTTCTTGAAATCTGTGTCAATTTTCATCAAGATAAGATATTAACATGTGTATTGAACCCACAAACATATAATACTTCCTTTGAAATTAAAAATGAAATTAAAAAATAAATAAACAAAAAATTATGTGAGTTACAATAAGAGATTTGTGAACCGGTCATTTGACTGCATTGATAGTTTCAGTATTAATTTATATCTGATCGTTTATTTATTAATCCTCGAACTTTATTTTTAATTTCAAAGTGTAGGTAGGTTAAGTATTAAGTTCTCTAAAATATTTTACGTCGAGTTTGATATTCTGTCCTTGATTATCCGTTCATATGATCGAAACGAAAGTTAATATTGAATGTGGCAATTTACCACGTGTTCGAGATCAAATGCGGATTCGTTCTCGACTTCGATATCCCCAGGATGAGGTCCAAGGTTTTGTAATTCAGAGATCGACGCTATCGAGTCGCAGAAATATCGGAATCTTTCGTTACCCGAAGATGGTCACCGACTTCGATATCCTCAAGGGTTAACCCCCTTGGGTTTTCTGAACTCACAGAACATCCCTGTTCGCTCCAATGCCCTCAGCGTATATAGGGTTTCACAACCTTTGTTCCATTAGGAGATTAAAGATCGCCGCCCTGGGTCATGCATTTTACAAACGAAATTTAAAATCCTCCCTAAGAAATTAACTCGTTCAAAAATTAACCATCGTCTGGCAGAGCACCGGACTTTGAATAATTATTATTAGGTCCGTAAAGCAGTGAAATCTTCGGCCTGTTAAAATATACGTGACTTGGAGGCGATTTGATCTTCAACTTACGGGGGTTGAAAAATTGATGCGGCGTGTAATTTTAATGAAGTCTTTGTTGGTGAATGGATATAAATGATTATTTTAGAAGACACAAGCGTTGGGAAATTTAGTTATGCATTTATAATTGTTTGCAAAATGTATGCGTGTTGTATCGAGACTTGTAGGTATTTTTAAGATGTTACATTTGGGGTTGTAGAAGTTCTCTATATC
This sequence comes from Megachile ligniseca, assembly GCA_945859555.1. NCBI lineage: Eukaryota > Metazoa > Arthropoda > Insecta > Hymenoptera > Megachilidae > Megachile > Megachile ligniseca. The sequence continues at coordinate 9,766,274 of OX243777.1, forward strand.
GATTTTGTATTGTTGGATCTGAATAGCTCTTCTTACTTTCCTATCTCGCGGTATCCTTACGTCTCTATATCCCTTTGCACCACTATTTTCTCATATTCCAAGATCAATATATTTCACAATTCCTACATTGAACAACCCCTACATTTTACAATCTTGGTATCCCATTTCTACAGTTCAAAACCTCTACATTTTGAAATTTTTACATATCACAATCCTTACATTTCCAAATCCCTACATCCCAAAATTCCTACGTTTCAAAATCTCCACATCCCAAAATCCCTACATTCCCAAATCCTTACATTGAAAAATCTCTACGTCCCAAAATCCCAACATCTCCAAATTCCTACATCCCCATATCTCTACATTCCCAAATCCCTACATCCCCAAATTCCTACATCCCAAAATCCCTACATCCCAAAATCCCCACATCCCCAAATCTCTACATCCCCAAATCCCATACATCCCCAAATTCCATACATCCCCAAATCTCCACATCCCCAAATCCCCACATCCCCAAATTCCCACATCCCAAAATTCCCACATCCCCAAATCCCCACATCTCAAAATCCACATCCCTGTATTCCCAAATCCCCAATTTCTAAATTCCAATATTTTGACATTAATACTAATATCAATACAATGAAATTCTAACTAGAATTCACCTCATCAATCAACGAAATAAACTTCAAAAATACTGCAGTTATTGAATCACCAACCGAATACGATTGAGGGAAAGGAAATTCGTGTAAACGTCCTTAAAAAAATTTTCAACCACTTTAGCAGTTTGAATAAATTTCGAAGAAACACTTTGTCACAGTTTTTATCAGCTACCTGCCTCTTTGTCTTCCGCGATCGACAACATGGATTTCGAATATTCCTCTTGCCTCGAGTGATTTTCGTTTCCCCATCATCGAAAGTCCCTTTCCTAGAACGAGTTGAGTAGGTAAATATTCTCTGTTTGCCTATCGACGTATCGCATAACAGAATATCGATTTATCATGCGTCAGAGTTGTAACGGATTTAGCAATTAGGTCGCAGGAATATTTTCAACCTGCGTGTTTTTTTGTTCCCTGTTGTATTTTTTGTTGTATTTGCACTCGGTCAAAGAAATAATAATATTACAACGAGGTAGGTATTGTGCGCTCATCGGACAGAACTGCAGTCCTTTTTAATTGGAGGAGGGTTGATTACGAATACTCGACCCGCTTTTCGTGTGTTAAATGTTTTTTCAAATAATTTACAATCAACGTAGGACCGATTTGTCCTTACAACGTAGGAACAATGGAATCCTATATTTTTTTTCTGAAAAAGTCGTTGACATCGTTTCTCTTAGTCCACTCTGGAAAATTGAAAAAATTTATATTTTTAAATTTCCAAGTTTGAAAAGTTGAGTGTCGATAATAAAAATATGTAAATAATTTTCAAAGATAATGGAATTTTTAAATTACTAAGTTTTATAATTTAACAAAGAGTCGATAATAAAAATACACAGTTTATTTTCAAGGATCAGATTAATATGTTGTATAATTTAGAAAAGGACTCGATTATGGTTACGACACAGCACAGTTATATAATCGTTATTATATATGTATTTGTACACTTAAATGCATCACAATCTTCCATGTGCAAATATGTCCATTATTCCCGCTGTGTATTGATTTTGGTCACGATGCATGTACAGGACACGTAACCGCATGATCGGATAATCGTGCCAAAATTTGATTTACTTACAAACAAAATTTCATTCTCGACTAACGGGTTAAAATTGTCAAGTGTCAAGATATGATGTTCGATTTTCCCTTTTCTATTAGCAATCTTATCAATCAAAGTGTTCGCACAGCACCTTCAAATTCGTGTTTGTACAAATATTTCTACACCCTTAAGCCAACTATAGAGCACATTCTTCACACGTTCAGCAATCTCGACACTCGAAAGGAAAATTCTCCCCAGGAACTCCTTCAATTTCACCTTAAATCGTATTTCACGTGTCGTTCAAGCCAACGATTCGCGACAAAATGAAAAAAAAAAGAAACGCCTTCGAAAGCTTTATAGGATTTTTCCGACGTCCGCTGGGGGAGTCGCGAAAATTGCGTGACAAAAGGGTCGTGGCACCGTTTCCTTTTTTCCTCCTCGATCCGGAATCGAACGTACATATGCAAAACGAATGGGGAATTCTTCAATATTCTCTATTCGAACGCTCAACATGTGGCTGTCCTACTTTGTTATCGAACGTCCAATCATTCTTCCTCATCTTTTCTTGTCGTTTCGTTTGATTTCGGAATACACAGTTTACGAAGGCGCTTGAGATGTCATTGCCGTAGAATGTATTTCGAGTATGCACAATTTTATATTTTTCTTTACAGAGATTTTATTTTAGATATTCGGATATTTTGGGGATGACAAATTTTGTAGTTCTCATACAAGTTCTCAAGTCTTGGAATTTATAAATCTTCCATATATGAATCTTGAAATTCTCAAATCTTTAAGTTCTTAATTTTTTAAATCTTCAAATTTTCAAACATTCAATACTGCAAATTTTTTAATTTTTTAATCTACAAATCTTCATATCTTCAACTCTACAAATTCTCAAATATCCAAATCCCTATATTTCCAAGTTCTCAAACCTTCAAATTTTTAAATCCCCAAATCCTCAAATCTCCAAATCCTCAAATTCCCAAATCCTCAAATCTCCAAATCCTTAAATCTCCAAATCCTCAAATCTTAAAATCTCCAAATCCTCAAATCTCTAAATCCTCAAATTTCCAAACTCTCAAATCTCCAAAACCTCAAATCCCCAAATCCTCAAATTCCAAAATCCCCAAATCTCCAAATTTGTTAACTATTATATAAATCCAAGTACTCTTTAACTCTTGAACTACAAATTAAATCAAGTTACAAATCCATAACAGAATTTTTGTCTAAAAATTATTCTATCATATAAAGAACAAATGATCCCATATATTTCTGTAGATAAAGCAACGCTGGCTTTCCCAATTTATTCTTCAGAAAATAATGAATATCTCCATACTTAACCTCCTAAATATCTTTTCCAAGACCCCGAAAGCAACAATTTTAAATTTTAAACTAGTTCGTGCTCCTTGTGCAATGTTCCTAAAGTATCCTTAAAAAACATCGCCCACGCAAACGAGATTTCAGCCTCGAAATGGGTCAAACTGAATTATTTCAATATAACGCGGGTTTTTCTCTAATTATGATAGCCATCATGTTTTTCAAGCTTTAGAATTCGGGCTTTAATATTACACGCTGTTCTAAAAAGTTCACCGTTGTTATTGTGGACTCATTTCATGGAGATATCCATAAGATTAAATAAAAATTTCGACGTTTTTAATCATTCGTTCAATTATTTACGTCGAATTGGAAAAGAAACGAAGAACGAAAAATATTGCAACCACCCTCACGATTTCAATGCAAACGTTCTCCCTTGTCGGTTATATCAGAGCGAAAGAAGCTTATCAAAGTTGTAAGATTGCATCTTTGGAAGTGGGTGGCTACCGTGCTACGTGGCGTTTCGTGTTCGCGAAAATCAGAAAATTTTGGTCCTTTTCCTGGTGCGGGCAACGCTGAATGCGTTTCGCCTTACCATTTCCCTTTGCCTCTTTATATGCATGCAGATACGGCGTGTACCGCCGAATAGAGGTTGGAACCATTTACCATATCTCCACCGTCAATCCTCTTTTTCCTCGTTGTTCTTGTTGTTGCTACGAGAACTGTCACTTCGTTTAGATAGCCTCAATATTTAGCGAATGATATATTACACTCTGATAAATCCAGCGAGCTTGGTTGCACCATTCGTATACTATTCTTTTTTCGAATATTTCGAAAATTATAACATGCATGTTAATATATAAAATTTATTAATATCGTTGTTTAATTTTGTACAAATGTTGTGTGGTACAGTAAGAATTTTTTTTGTATTATCACGTTAGCAAATATGTAGATCAATTTCAAAAATGAAAACTATGAAATAAAAGAATATATGAAATTCAACTTTGAAACCTCTAAATAAAATCTATCAATTCGAAAAACATGCAAACAGAATTAAAAAGATGGACTAATTTTTTGGTATCGATTCTGCGTCCATTTTTGTAAAAATTGCAGGTCATGAAACACTGCGAGACATAACCTCTAAATTTAACGAATAACTAGAAGCAAAGCCGCCATCTTGTCGTCAGAAAATGTTGCTTTCAATAGTTGCATAAATAGTTAATAAATATTTGAATACAAGAAAGATTCATTTTATGGAATTTAAGATCTTGAGGAAACAAAGTGAATTCTTAAAGTAAATGTGATATATCGAAAGAATGTTCTGTTAAATTAGCGCAGAATTCTGAGAAATGCCACAAATTGCAGGGTGTTAACATAATTTATCGAGGTCTAGATAAAATCGCGGTGCGTCGAAGAAAAAAGAACGGTTTAAGATCTGAGTGAAAATTTCTTCCAGGAATCCTCTAAAGGAGCCCATAAATTTCCCAGAAGAAAGGAAGCTTTAGGAAGACGATTTCAATTTAAACGTTCGCAAAAAACCCACGTAGAAGGTAAGATCTTCCGCAGATCCAAGATTCTAAAAATCTAAAAATATCCGAGATTCAAGACTTCCTCCGCAGCTGAAATTATCTTGCAGACACCAAGTGTGGATCTTTCACCTAACGCGGTTAATGGAAACTCGAGTTACGCTTAATCCGTTAAATAAAGAGAAATTATTCCTAAGAATTGCTATTTCCAACCACAATTATCTTTCAAATGCAAGAATCTTTTACTTAACACAGAAACCAGAAATTCGAGTTAGAATAATTAACATGTGAGAAATTCAATAAGTTCACCGACAGATTTTTGAACGATCTTAAAATATTCCCGCAGTTCGATAAATTACCTGCAAATATCTGGAGTATAAAATTCCCTCTGCAATCACCTCGGGAGCGTCTAGATATTTTCGGTTCATTTACCCGAAGCTCAAATAAAAGTAAAAGGTGATAGCAATTAAAAGTTCCGATTGAATCTGGTACCGTGGAATAAATAGTCAGTAAAAATCAGTGCAGTGAGTTGGTAAAAGTCTTGCGAAACCACAAAATCCTGACTGTAGACATTGATCTGTCCGAAGGTACAATTATCCCGGAAATAACCGGAATGGTTCTTTCAGCTGACGCGGTTACCGGAAGCCCGTGTGACGACGGTCTAGCAGCAAGGAGGAAAGCCAATGAGAAGCGTGTTACAGGGCAGAGTCCATTAAATGTTCCAGCAGCGGCAAGCTGACTCTGCTGTGCAACCCTCTATCCGGGTTAGGTAATTTTATATTCTCCCCTCGGCCACGTAGTGGAGGTTCTTCCACGATGTAACTTCACCTGTTGGTTAGTCGGTACGCCTCGCCGTTCTTCCACGTAATATTGATCGGTGGCCGAGCCGTTGCTCGACCAGCAAGACCTTCGACCACGTATAACGTGACCTGGCCACATAATCCTGATCGTGATCGCTCGAATTCGTCCAGGATTACGAACATGGATCCGTTGGTGTCGATCATCGATACTTGCTTTACAGTGGCGTCGAATTTTCGGCACATGTCGACCTATGGTTCGTAATTTGGACATTCCAGACTTGTCTGGGATTAGAAATTGAATACTTGGGATTTAGAAATTGGGAATTTTGGGATTGGAAGTGGGGGAACTTGGAATTTAGAAATTTGGGATTTAGGAATTTGGAAAATTAGAAATTGGGGATTTAAGAACTTGGGCTTTAGGGAATTGTGATTTAGAAATTTGAGACTTTGGAATTTGGAATTTAGGGATTTGGAGGTTTGGGAATTTGGGAGATTTGGTTATTGGGAAATTTGGAGTTTGGAAAATTTAGAATTCGGTAAATTTGGAATTGGGGAAATGTGGAGTTAGGGAAATTTGGAATTTGGGAAATTTGGAATTTGGGAAATTTGGAATTTGGAAAATTTGGAATTCGGCAAATTTGCAATTTGGGAATTTTAGAATTTGGGAAATTTAGAATTCGGGAAATTTGGAATTTGGGAAATTTAGAATTCGGGAAATTTGGAATTCGGGAAATTTGGTATTTGGGAAATTTGGTATTCGGAAAATTTGGAATTTGGGAATTCGAGATTTGAGGATATAGGAATTTGAAATCTAGGAATTTTCAAATTTTAGAAATTTGAAATGTAGAAATTTCTGAAACTAAAAATTAGCATATTTGCACATTTGAAATTTCCAAATCTTCAAATTTCCAAATATGTAAATTTCCAAAATCGCCAAACGTGCAAATTTGCAAATATGAAACCTCGATTTATATTAGTCCATCGACTCGGTCCAGGAACCTATAACGTGACCTGGCCACATAATCCTGATGGAAATGGCTGGAATTCATCCAGGATTACGAGCACGGACCCGGCGATGCCTGCGATCGGGACTTCGTTTATCTTTACGTCGAATTTCCTGCGTGGCTCGTTTCACGGGTAGGACTCAATCTCCCTTGCAGCTAGATCGGATCGATCGATCGTGTTTTTACTCTTCCGGTTTATCCGTACGCTATTTTTCCCCCGGTCGTTGAAGCATCCCTTAGGATATACTTCCTCGTTCTTGCTGGACGAAATCATTTTTCCTCGTTGCTTTTATGGCGGACATCGATGGTTCGAGCGATGCAAAATCGATCGGTGATTGGCTCGATGGTGAAACAGATGTGCAATATATTTTGCTTAACAATTGTTTTCTGACTTTCTGCTCGAGTGAATATGCATCGACTATGTGCATTTCAGCAAATGGAATGGTATCGCACCATTGGGTTATTCGAATTTCTGTGGATTGTGGGTGGATGAGTTTCAAAGCAATGTTTCCGAATGAACTGCGTTAATTCTTTTCCTGAATTTTCACTGCTTTCTTTAATTAAATTTAAGCTATGTATGTGGGTGATCTCACTTCTGATCTACAATTTTCAACATATGACACAATGTTATAGCCATAAAAGTGAAATATTCGTGGTCCTAATTCGAGGGACTGTATTTAATCGTCGTTAATTCCATAAAGAAAGGTTTACAAACCGTACATGGATGATAAACCCGAAGAAATAAATAATCGAGACGTCAAAAGAATTAGAGAAACTGAATATGAACGTTGAGTTGAATAAGCAAAGAAAATTGAAATTTATCGAACGTTAAGTAATTAACAGTTCTCTTCTGTCTGTCACGTAGTTTGATCGCAAGATCTTCGAAACAACGGATTTACGGCGAACTCTAATCTAGCTGACAACTACGAGCCACGCTGAACGAGAAATTCTCACTGGATGAATAAACATTCTGTTGGATTAATTGGATAGCATAACGGAAGGAACAATAATGCTTTCGTGCTATCTCGTAGTTACCGGTGAACAGACTACTAAATGAAGATTCGCACATGTAAACGGATGATTTATATCAAAGTGATTAGTGCAACCAAAACGATCGAGCACTAATTCGTCGATCAACACGTTAATCGCTGTGCTGCAATATGGTATTATATCTCCGTTCTATGTAGGAAATTTGCAATTAAATTTCAGTTTTTGGCTATAAATTGTTATTTCTCTCATTTTTCCGCGAATTTTCGTTGAAACTGATATTAATGGAACGCTTTCAAGATTAATTCGATGCAATGAATGAACATGCGGGATTTATTTAAGCACTTTAATATCCGCCACAGATTGTACACTTCTGTTATATTGCAGTTTAACTAGCATTTTTTCCAGCCGTTTAACACGAATGTGGACATCGATTTTTCTGGCAAAATTTAATTTTACTGGGTTTGAAAAGTTGAAATATTGTCGGTTTGGGTGTTTGTTAATTTCTTGGTGTTAGGGTATGGGAATTTGGAGACTTTGTATCTCGGATTTTTCTAAATTTTCGAGGCAGAATTTAAAAATTTCTAAATCTTGAGTTTTTTCAATTTTCAAATCATTTTTAAATTTTGGAAGGTTTTTTCTGAATTGTTAAATTATCAAATTTTCAAATCCACAAATTACATTTCCAAATCCTGAACCTCCCAAATTCTAAATCCCCAAAATTTTGTTCAAATCAAGCACACTGCAAATTTTCTTGGAATTAACTCACTGGTGAATTAATTAACCTAACACCCCTATCAATTCCCCTTCTTCAATTTTCCAAAATAAACTGTTAAAAAATCTGGTTTTAAAATTGTTCGCAACAAACGCTCGTATTTATCAGTATAAACGAATAATAAATTCGATGACTAACGATAGAGCTTGAACATATAATCGAACGTGTCGTGCAATTGATCGATGATCGTCGATAAATGGTACCGGGTGCAACTTCATTAGCGGAAACGCAGGTGTACTCGGATACGCTCGTAAACGACAAGTACCATTACAAATCACATGTATCGCATAGCATTCGAAGTGCTATGAAAGCTTAATTAACACCACCGCAAATCTGATCATTTACCATTCGACCTGATTTTCACCAAATGACGTACTGACCTTTGAAATCGCGTTGAAATTTTTCTCTCGCAAAATGCTGTCAATTAGTCAACGTTCCTATCATCGTTGAACTATATTAAATTTTTAAATTAAAATTTTATGAATAAAATTCCCAAATACTCAACTGTAAAAATTATTGAGAAATTTCTTCTGTAATATTCAACATTAAATTTAGAAAATGATTCTCAAATTAAAGTGTTATGTTATACTGCAAAAAATATAATCCTTGAAAATCTATAAACAGATTTACGGTCGTTAAAAAGTTAAAGGTCCAAAAACATTGCAGTTTCAAATCGTAATAAAAAGGATATGTGAAAGATCAAGTTGAAATTAGTTCTCGTTTTATTGTGGCAGAATAATGAAAAACGTAAAGGTATTTCGCAAACAGAAACTATCCTTGAAAATAACATTCGCGAACGAATTCGTGTTTTGATAGTTCTTGGCAAATGAGAGTTTAGAGCGAATTTCTCCGAAGTGAAAGAGAGAGAGAGCAGGATGAGCAGCCGAAGTTTTGAGAGAACGAGATTTAATATCCTGCTGCAGTGTCTCTCAAACGAGGCATAAAGTCATCTCGAACAAGTTTTCTCATATAATAACCTGAACAGGACTGAATTTTTCGAGCATTACCCGCGAATGTTTGACACGAGCGATTCCGTGAATACCGAATAAACGTCGTTGGTGTTCGTGTGGTTCATTTTTGTTCCCGTATAGTTTCGGTGTACGAAGCAAACAGAAAACGCTGTTGACAGTTCGGGAAAGAGAAAAATGATGACGCGTTCAGAGCTATCAGAGCGTATTTAAACAGAAAATTCCGAGAACGCTCAAACGCGTTCCGTATCAAACGTAACTGGCAGCAAAAATTTGCTGAATAAACGAAAGGAAAGAAAGAAACGATGTTTCAATCACAAATATTCGAATTCGTCGCGCGTTTGAGTCGATAATTTTCTCATTTATTTTCCGTACTGATGTCGATGACATATTTTTTCGGTGATTGCGTTTTAAATAAACATTACTGGTTATCGGTAATCCGCGTAATACGAAATGTACGAATATATTTGCAAATATTGATGAATATTATATGTTTAATTACGCATTCGGTTGATGTACGGCTGTGCACAGTAATCGTTTAAATAACTGAGGCATTAGCTCTTTCAGGGATTAAAAATGCGAAATACTGAACAATTTTTATTTGAATTTTCGCGGTTGAATTACCAACGGTGTTTCGATTGATTGATTACAGGTTGATTGGTCGGTTGGGAATTTGGAGATTTGGGGATTTGGGGATTTGAGGATTTGGGGATTTGGGGATTTGGGGGATTTGGGGGTTTTTTGGGATTTGGGAAATTTGAAAGATTGGGATTTAGAGATTTGAAAATGTGGAAATTTGAGGATTTGGGGGATTTGGGGAATTTGGAGAATTTGAAGTTGTGGAAATTTGGGGATTTGGGAGATTTGGGGAATTTGGAGATGTAGAGAATTGGGGATTTTGGGGATTTTGGGGTTTGGCAAATTTGAGATTTTGGGATTGAGAGATTTGGAGATGTGGACATATGAAAATTTAAGGACTTGGGGGATTTGGGGAATTTGAGATTGTGGGATTTGGCGTTTTAGGGATTTAAAGCCTTAGAGATTTAGAGATTTGGAGATTTGAAGATTTGGAGATTTAGAGATTTAGGATCTGGAGGCTCTGGAGGGATCTGGAGAATTTGAGGATGTAGAGATTTGGAAATTTGGAAATTCGTCCATTTAGTGATTTAAAAATTTGACTTTTTGTCGATTTAGACATTTAGGAATATTAAAAGTTTGATTTGAAAATATGGTGATTTGTGGACTTAGAGGTTAGAGATTCAGGAATTTGAAGAACTGAGAATTTGAAGATCAAACCCAGAAATAAACTAGTTTGAAACTAGTTCAAAACTAAAAACTAATTTAGAAATTCAGAAGTGTAGATTTTAGCAATTAAAGAATATGAAATATGAAAATTCAGAAGTGTGATATTTGGGAATTAGAAAATACAGAACAATAAAAATTCTATTAGAAATTCGACCTCTCCTTAAACCGCAAAAGTATCCATAGAATATTCCCAATAACTAGCAATGAAAGTGATTAGAAAAACTTGCACGATCAATCTTCGAGCATGCAGAAAGAAATCATATGTGACTGTGATTGGTAACCGAGTGGAAAAAGCAATACACGCCGGTCGCGATTGTTTTCATTTGTCGAGTCGTTTCTTGTCGCGGCAACACGGTTTTAATTGAAAATCGCAAATAACAAGCGGACGATTTGTTCGTGGAAAAACTTGAACCACCGATGCACAAGTTTCTCGTTGAACAAAGCTCGTGTGTGCAGGCCATGTTTTTCGAGTAATCATTTATACAGATACCGGGACACGTCCGGTTAAACCCGGCCGAGCGATATAAACGTTCCAGGGATTTATTCCCGTCATTATCATACCTAATTCATTCGGCAATATGCGTTTTCTGCTCTAGGTTAAATTGCACAGAGCTAGCGGGAGAGTAAATGAATGCAACGTATTGTCTGACGCTGTTCTATGGTTGCACTGTGATTCGAAACAGACACGAATCTGCTCGGTTCGCGATAAACAATGGAACGAAACGTATGTACAATGGAGAGGAATGAAACGCGGTTACGTGGAAACTTTTGGGCTACGTTGCAATAGGCGATTCTTGTTTTAATTGAAACTGTTGTATCGCCACGTATTGTATTACCCCGTTATATTATCGGGTGTTATATTTCTACGTGTTGTGTGACCACGAGGTAGACTGAAACGTTAGCTTGACACGTGTGAGATCACTGATTATGCGATTGCTATGTGTTAGATTTTCGTACGTTCTATCGATATGCCTTATATTGTCACACGTTTTGTATCGTGTTATGTCATCAAGCGTTGTATTATTCCGGATTATATTTCGATGCATTGTATTAGGATAGATTGTATTACCACGCGTTATATCGCCATGTATTATATCGCCTCGCGTTATATCGCCACGTGTTGTATTACTAAAAGTTGTATTTCAACGTATTGTACTAACATGCGTTGTATTCCTACGTTTCGTATTACTATGCGTTATATTGCCACGCATTGTATTACCACGGGTTGAATTTGAGAATTTAGAAATTTGGAGACTTGAAAATCCTAGGGCTTGAATTTGGAATTTTAGAATATTAGGATTTGGAAATTCAAGAATTTGAAAATTTGAAAATTTAAAAGTTTAGAAATTTGGAAATTTATAAATGTGGCAATCTCCGAATTTAGAAGAGTAGAAATTTAAAAAATTTACAAATGTTCACATTTGGAAATATAGAACCACGGAAATTTGAAAATGTAGAAAAATGGAAATTTTATAATTTAAGAGTTCGAATTTTGGAAACTTGAAGATTACAAGTAGGTGAACATTACAACCATTTCACTTCCCTCTGCTTCCATCAACTATAACAATACCATAATATCAATACATCGAACGTATTATCGTTATACAGTATTTGAATATCATCGATATCTATCGATAGCAATATCGGTGTTCGCACCTCTAACTACACATAGCCGCAAAGTAATTCTAACAAGATAGAACAATGGCGATAATAACGCACGTTCACAAAGGAAAATAGAATTCCAGTGTTTTCAACCGGAAAAAAAAGTAGAAAAGTAAGAGCGTGTGTGTCTGCATTTGGAGAACGAAGCCACACGATTTCATTTGCAGACATGCAATAAGACCCGGTCGTAAAGTATAATTTAAACGAGTAAAACGAACGCGTTCACCGACCAAGTTTTCTCTTCTGGCGGAAAAAAGTTTCGAAGTCCACGGGAATATTAATTCCTGCTCGGTTCCCGGTATCGTGAAATAAAATCTCGCTAGCTGATGCTGAATGTTAAGCTTCAATTAAAATTCGGATGGAATTCCAATGAGGAATTTCGGAGAAAAATTTTCATTGAAATTGAACCGCCACGTTTCTGGCTTCGAGAGTTAATTTGCACGCTTTTTATTGCGGACTCCAATCAAAGTTTACATTGCCACCATTAATTAACTTGTTTGTATTCACAGTTAATTGAACATTTATCTGACGATAATAATTTATCATTCTCGATCAATGCACTGTCACCTGTATTTTCGTTTATCATTCGTGTTCAAAATTTCAGCTAATTTGTCTTCTTTACTCGATTAATTTTTATCGATTGTTCAATGGATGCTAATAATTTTAGTTTATTGTTGGTTGTTTACTATTAATTAATCATTAATTACTCTGTTTGGATTTACAGTTAATTAAATATCTAAACTGTATTAATAATTGATCATATTCGATTAATGCACTGTCATCTGTATTTTCTTTTAGTATTCGTGTGCAAAATTTGAGCTTCATTTGAATTAATTTATTCTAATTAATTTCTACTGATTATTCAATGAATGCTAACAATTTATTGTTGGTTGTTTAAAAGCTTCTAATGGTAAAATGGTATAAATTAACAAATTTGAAAGTTTCAAAGCTTTAATGTCTCAAATCCCAACATTTTTTAATTTCGAAATTTAAAAATTCTAAAATCCCAAAATCCATAATCCCAAATTATCAAAGTTCTCGCTTCAATATTAATATTAAATACTATTGAGCGCTCCAATAATCATTTCCGTATAAATGTAAATAAGTACCGTGTCCAATATCATCAGCAACGATTTTTCGAATATTAATTCGTGTAAATATTTGCGTTCACCAGAGAAATGGTAAGCTTAAATATTTCCCGTAGCTTGTTAACGCGAAATCATTTTAACCGCGAGAATCCAACTTCGCTTTTGATGAAACGCGCCCGATCTCTTTAACGAGGGAATCGAATTCGCATAAACGTTTCAAACGGTTATAACCTGAAAACATGAAATGGTAAAAGAAAAATCGTTGAAAAGAAAGTTCAAATGATGAGAGTAGAAATGTACGAAGTGTTCCTTATTTCATCCTTCTTACAAGCTGAACAATAAATTATTCAATTATTATCAGCAAAGAAGGATAATCCAGGTTTAACGTAGAGCAAACTTAAACGTTGGTATTTCTAAAAGTTTCTTAAACACTTGTTATATTTTGCAGTCCTCTTATCTTGTCCTATCGTTATTATTTACGATACTAGGCATTTTTATAATCCGGAGCTTTGCAGAGACAATACAATTTCTCACATGATAAATATAAGACATATTTAATTCTTAGGGTCGTAATGTGGGGTGTCTAATATTTATCGCCAAGATCACCCTTCTTTATTCTTCTACTTTGTCTTTATCCTCCGCAATATTAGCTGTATTCAGGAAATTTAGTCACGACACTAATGAATTCTTTTTTCAAATAAACTTCTTTCTAATAATTAAATTTAATCCATGGCATTAATAATAATTTATCTGTAACAATATTATAGATGAAATATAGTTTGAAGCAACGAATCGACGTTAGACGTCGACAGTCGATTTTCTGTTACCGGCTACACGATAATAGAAGAGGAATATCGAGCCTCGTTCAACAGCAGCTCGAGTTTCAAGTACAATTCTGGTCTTTTGTATGGACAGCAATTCAAGCGTACCATTTTTGTAGCTCGTTTTCGTCTCTCAATAAAACACTTTGAAAGAATAAAATTGGAAAAAAGACTCCCATAATTGCACGTGAAAATCCTTTTTCGGTGTTCGAGATTCGAACAAAGACAACAATCTCATATTTTCAAATTGTAATAATTTACTTGAATTTCAAGTTTTACATCAAAACTAAAATTAAAGTTCACATGCTAGTTTGTGTATATTCCAAAATATATTTTATATTTTGTACATGACGTATGATCTTGGTGATTCAAATTTAGAATTGTAAATCGTGACTGTTTTAAAATTCTACAATTATAAAATTGAAGAGAGATTGTACAATTGTAAAACTGAAATGTTGAAAAGATTGAAAAATGTATGAGTATTCGTAGACTTGGAAATTTTTCAATTTAAAAATTGCAAAACTAGAAAATGTTTGTGAACTAGGAAATCAGATATCGGTAAATCAAATATCGCCACTAAAGTCCTTTGAACATCAATATTCGCGAAAGTGCCATAATTTTGCAGAACTATCATTTGATGGGTCCTCATACGACTATAGGAAGTTTGGATCCACACGTATTTCATAGGTCGTGTGCTCCGATTGTTAATTTCTTGCGAATGGAGGCCAACCGCAAAGTTAATCGTCCGACCCCAGCATTTACGACAGAGATAAAATGGACGGATTTATCAGCCGCGGGAACGGTTGTAAAAATGTAAAACCGTAATCGTGGTGTCGAATGGTTCTCGGGACATTAGCTTCAACGTCCTTTGTGGCATCCGTAACGAAGCCTTGTATCCGGACTTAGTCACAGTACCAGGTCCGTGTTACAGTCTCCCTTGACACCGTACGCCACTTTGAAACCTTGTTCCTTGAATATTCGCAAACGCCGTGAAACTACTTGAGCTGGTCAACGTTCACCCGGCAATGGTCCATCGTGCAAATTTTATCTCCGACAAGAGTTCAAGGTGCAAAAGCTCGGGAATGGCATGTAACGCAGAAAACGTTTTGTTAACTCGTTGTATTCATTTGCCGGATAAACAGAAATTATACTTGTTAGAGGATAATAAAATTTAGCTGCTTTGAGGATAGCTGATTTGGTTGTACCTTTGAATACCATGTTAAACTATATCTGGATAATGCTTGAATATAGAGCACTTTGCTAAGAACTCGAGCTTGCTAGAAAAGTTTAACAACCAGAGTTAAATCTCGCAAAAAGTAACTCGGTTGGAATACACTTCTCCAGGAATTTGCCATTTATTATGCAACGTACATCCATTTTTGTACTACCATAAATACACCCTCTAAAATAATATTACTAAATATTTTGAAACAAGAGAAACTATATCTTAAGTTTGTTAAAAACTGCATAAATGGTTATCTGTTAGGAATAAAACACATGAGCTGATCGTTGTAGGAAAATGTTCATTAGAGCCCTGTGAGTATTAAGTTTATTTAGGTTTACGATACAAACAAAGTGACAAGAAATGAGTGAAACTGGGTTATCTGTTAGAAATAAAACACATAAGCTTCATGGGTGTAAGAAAATGTTCATTAGGGTCCATGCGAGTATTAAGTTTATTTATTTAGGTATACATGACAAGCAAGAAATGAAACTCTCCTTAAAAAGTTACCGTCCGTCAAACGCGAGTATGAAAAATGTTGCGGTAAAATTTTCTTGTATTTAGAGGACACTGTTTCGGGGCGGTAGGTAATGTTGGAGAAATTGTGCCATACAGTATATTATATACACATATATATTTCAGTCTGAGAAACTTTTTGGGCGTTGAAAGTTTATCCGGTAATCCAACCGACAGATATTATCCACGTGGGCGGAAAAGAATTGAAATTGGTGGTATACCGTCCCCGAGACTCATAAAATTTCTGTTACTTGGCCGTGCGGTCTGAAATTTCGCGTAATTTTCCTGGAGTAATGGGAAAATAACCCGAGCGGGATAACTCGATGAATTCGGAACACCTTTTCTAGCTTGTAACGTTCTAGGTTGATGCTTAACAGTCTGGTTGCTGCTGCTAGTCGTGCATTAGCATTGCATAGCCAGGAAATCGAACTTTCGATAACCGATAACCGATAACCGATCCTTCGTTGTGCCTGACGAACCACGCCGGCAACGATATCGAACCGTTCCGTGAATCCTGTAACGATTGATTGAAATGGAGCGAGCGAGAAATGGCGATTACACAAAAGGGCACGGTGAAATTTTCATGCAAATCGGGTTATGTCAGCCGTGCACACGAGCCCTTGTAACGCACGTCCCACAAATATTGTTATTTGCCAAACGGTTCTCTTCGAACGAATTCGACGAATTGCTTATTTGTATCTTTCCACCGTGATATTTCGTTTCGATAAATAACTTGCATTATATTTCCTTTTTGATGTATCGTCCGAAAACGAACAAACTTTGAATAAAATATTTCTTGAATATGAAAATAGCAGACTTGATATCATCACATACACGTTGCTTACGTCATTAGTTACTGACAGAAGTATACTAGTCTGTTTTCATTTTACACCTGTCTTTCATTCGGTACAGTGTTTAATTTTCTATACTAACAATAATTTTGAATAACGAAGATCGCACTCTATTCGCTTCGTCGAACGAAAAATAATCTAAAACAGCGGAAAGTTTGCAATTTGAAAATGGCCGAATAGTTTTGAACGGTTCACGTTGCTTTTCCTACGCCCATATCGTATAGTATGTTTCCTGTAGCTTCCAATAAGAATAAATTTTGATTCGTAGCAGCCCCGTTCGAAGCATGGTTGCTCGCTTTTATTTTCGCTTCCCCGTTGTGCATGTTGTGCCACAGTTTATTGCAAACGGATTTAACGTGGCGAGCAAACAAAAAGCGAGAATAAACGAGGGAACAAACCCACGGCAAACTTCGAACAGCTAGGTGAAAGAAGAATGCTCGTAATTTCTGCCAGTTGAACGAGTTTTATGACACGGTAACGTCGAAAGTCCACGAAATTGTCAACGTGCTAGTGTTCGAGATCCTACGGCTTGTAATTGTCGTCCGAACGTCCTTCGACGTCTCTGTAATTTGACGTTGTTAAGCTATCCGACACGACCTCGTCACATCAGTTTCAAACGAACGGATTAAAGCGACGGAAGCTAGTAAAAAGGATTAAAGGTAACGAATAGAAACGAACGGGTTTTAAAATAACTCTGTTTGTTCACGTACACCTTCACAATAGCGATCTTTTTTTGAACCACGTAGCTAATTCAAATGGATGAAAAATTAATTCATTAACGATACTCCTTATTTGTGGTTTCTTTGAATAAATAATAGGTACTTAATTTCATGGTTTGTGTATCCTCGAACGAGTAGAATTACCGACCAAAGTATTTCTAATTAGTCCAATAATTGATTGAATGAAGTGATAATTAAATACATCTTAATTGAAAATTAAAGTTTCATTCTTAATTCTTATCAGCCAATTTAAGGACCATTAGTTGATTTTAACTGAGAACTTCTTAAATTAACAATTAATCTGAAAATTTAATCTAGGTAATGATTCAAATTTACTTTTCTATTCAATTTCGTTAAGTAGAAATTAATTTTCATTCTTGATTTTATTTTATCCAAACTGGTAATTGAAATTTAATTTCACAATTTAATATAAATTAGTATGTTCTCGTTTTAACATTGAAATTCTGTTTTTTAATTATAAACTGAATTTTAGTTACCAATTTAGACGAAATTTTCGTAGAATATTATCATTTTTGTTATTTCTGTCACTGTACCTCATTTACAATTATAAATTCATTTTTAATTACAGGACACTGTTATAAATTAATTCTTAATTGTTGTTAATTAAATTGCGAATTTAAACAATTATTTGGAACTCTGTTGTCGACAGCGGTGTATCAGGTTTGGTACATGATCAGACAAGTAGAATGTGCCCGACCGTATAAGTAGTACACGACCATCGAACCGGTGCTAGTAGAATAGATACGTGTTTGATCAGGCATTGTACGGAGTTAGCCAAGTGAGCAGAGACGAAGGATGTTCCGTAGTTCAAACAAACTCTAAATTCGAAAATGACTAAATCTCCAATGTTGAACATGAGAATATTTGAAAATTTGTGAATTCCTAAAGAAAATTCGAGATTTATCTGACAAGTAGAGTCAGATCAGATTTATCTTCATAAACAAATCAGATTAATCAACCGCCATATAAGTTATATTTTTAACATCGACACAACGATAAGGAATCAAAAAAGCACCGCCATAAAACAAGTCATTATTACAAAGAATTATTTTTCCGGCCTTCCCTCCACGATAATTGTTCACGGAAAAATAATTGGAGGGAGGACATTTTCAGACATGATCGTTGAAAGGTGCTCCAACGTCTTATTCACCGTAAATTGTATTCCCTTGTACCATTCAACCGGGCAAATTTCTCGACGAGTTCTTGCGTTCACCAGACTTTCGAATGCGTTTTGCATATTTAAGAGGATACCTGAAGTTTCTTGGGTCGCGGAGTCAACGGACTCACCTTTGTCTGCCAGCGTCTCGAGAGCGTATAAACAGAAGCTTTTAAAGGCAAAAGGATCGCGTTATAAACGCAGCGCTAGACCAGCTTCGGTTGAATGACGACATTCAATGTTTAATTGCAGATTCACCAGTTCAACTCGGAGACAGCTAGTCTGCCGGACGAACGAGATTAGTTTTAATAGTTCGCAATTAAGAATTGTTTTCCGTCGGTTTCAACCTCGAACGCCACGTTTGCATGATCGCCGCGACATTTATTATTCTGCGGCTTTAACCGGAGTCCCGCATTACGACAGTAATCACGTTGGAACAGGATGCTGGATACTATACTATTCCAACGGGCATCTAATATTTCGTTAAGCGTCTGCGCGATGTATCTCGCATAACAATTATTGAACTGCATCTTCCTACTGAAACACCGATTGCACCATAAATATCTGCCTCAACTTTAAAATTAACTTTAGATGACGCAAATTAAAAATTAATAGTTTGAAGATCATAAATAAAATTAAGAATCAACGATTTGAAGGTCGTAAAATTACATGAAATTATCTATGAAACATTATTAACCTATATGTTAACCTATACATATGTAAAATACAATATGAGTCACTTTAACATTTTAATTGTTAAAGGTGTTTAATGTAATTTCTCTTTCATACAATTACCTAAAAATACAGATTTTTATATATCTAAAATGTTTCATTTTCAGAAATACAACAATTTTAAATATAATCAGAATGTACACTATTTTGGTGATGATACTTCCAGCTTTAAGATCGAAATTTCAGAACGATTTTGCTTTTAAGTAGAAAAAGGAGTGAAACATTTATAGCGATATTTGAGGATGTAAAATTGACTGACAGTTCGTACAAAGTGCTATCGAGAAGATAACTGTGAGAAGCGATCCAACACTGTACATATTTAATTTGGCAAACGCAATATCCCCAGAGGGAACTTTAATCCGTTATCAAGTTTCTTATTCACTTATTTCTAATGCTGCTCCCAAATTGAGTTATCTAAAATTTATGATCGTAATTTTAACTAACTGCAAGTTACCGCTATTCTCTACAGGAAGCAGGAGTTGGAACTTAGCCACTTGTTATAATTAAATTATAAGAATTGCGACGGGCTAACTGCTCTTGAACATTGATAACTTTGATCAGACTGTTAATTATATTTCGTGGACCAATAGGTATAATCAATATCGTAATTTCTTTTTACATATGCTACATAAATTAATATAATATTAAATTCTCATACTTTGTTAAATGAAAAATCGTAGATTTAACAATTGAGGAAGTTATCGAAAACATTTCTCATCTTTTATAATTATAATATTTTACTGCTTGTTACACTGAAAGACACACTAAAAATTTATAGTATTATGTACTTGGTAATGTTGAGCAATACTTGTTTAATTTTATAAAGTAATTTCAAGAATATATTTCAGAACTGAACTGAATCAAATTTTATTTTGAGCCATCTATTTATAACAAGTAAATTTCAGTCAAGAAATATTTTCAGTAAGTCGTTTAAAAGTTTCATCGGTTATTTTTCATTGGTTTATTATTCCGTTTGCACGAGTCCTGATTGCCTTTTCGGCGTGTCAGAAAGCAATTTCGTCTAATCGCGTTCTCGGATCGCTAACAGAAATTGTTCACATCTTTCTCGTCGAAAGCCGAATCAATAGTCGACTCATCATTTTCATTCGACGCTCGATAAAATCCTAGTCTCTTCAATCGGTGTCTTAATCTTCGTGGAAGGATTAGGATCAGAAAGGTTAGACAACGACGGGAACCAAGCAGACCGGGCAATCTGTTCTCGTCCAACCACTAAAAGCACACGGTAAATCGTAATCGTTGAATCCACTCTGTGGGCTAATCGCGGTCGATGGTTAAAGTATTTACGACCCTGTATCTATTCCTATTTTCACGTTCTATATAGCCTCCCCTAAAGTGTGGGATCAGGTTTTATCGGAAGTGTAAAACGATAGTTTATGAAGATCCAGTCAAATCTGATAGACTGACGAACTTACGAGGCACTTTTACTGACACGTAATCCTTTCCTCGCAAATCAAGACATGTAATATATTAGAATGTAAGATATTCTTCAGTTCTGCGAATGTATTCTTAAAAAGACTGCGAATGTTCATGAATTTATCGAGGTAAAGTATAAAAAAATCGTTTATTCTATACAGTCTACAGACTGCACGATTTTGTAGATTTCTGTATATCGTGAATGCATAATACGCAGACAATGAGAGATGAAATGGAAAATTAAACGAAACGTGTGATTTTCAATTCTTATGAACCAGAAGTGAATTTTTGCGAAATCGAAAAATGGAACCGTATAATTATTTCATTTCTCCGGACTTCCGCGTGAACGCATCGGTGAATATTTTTGAATAATATGTAAAGACAGTGAAACGATTGTGACTAAATGAAGCAGCGAGATAATAGAATTTCGGCTTCACCAAGGAAATGAAAGATTCATGTCAGAGAATTTTCTCTGTCGCCATATTTCGCTTCTTCAGACAATTTCGCTGCATTTAACTGCTTCAAAGGTACAGCTACGTGCGCGTACGTTTCTCTTCCCTTTTTAATTCGCTAACAGTGGCAATAACGGAGGGGAACGACTAAGAGACTTGTTTTTTACAATTCCGGGAAGCTTATCTCGTGGCAGGCAGTCGGTGAATATCTTTCAGTATATTCAGAACACTTTTAAGGTTTATTTTATTCGATCGCAGAAAAGAAATAAAACACGGGATCACATTGCTTTTTAATTTAACCTCTTGCAGTATTTTGATGATTACAATTATTTGCACAGTCGATTGATACCAAATTGACATAAAATTTTAACTTTCTTTGTCGGTTTTGTAGCTGTGATTAGTTTTGACTGAGTGACATAAAGGGGTTAATTTTAATAAAGTCATCCGTGACAAGTTTCATTGAAAATATTCGATAATAATTCGGGATAAAACGTTCATTAATCGACGACGTTCGAAGTTAGTATATTAATCGAGAACGAATTCGAAGGGCAAACAGAAATTACTCCGTTTGTAGCTGATTGTATCGTAGCCCCGGGGAGCGCCAAAAACACCGGTCAATACGATCGTATTTCCATTTCCGTCTGGTGTTCTTACGGTGAGTTTTATTTGGTCCCGATGAAACAAGAAAAACCAGAGATCACGAGCGGACATGAAATGAAAGCAACGCGAAACATTCTCGAGATTAAACGCCAACATGGTCTCACTTCTGGGATCTGAAAGTCTTGTTTATTTTCGAATTCGCGTCTCTATCGCGCTCGCATAACGAATAATGAATTATCATTGCAGGCATAAATGGATTATGCTTTAAAGAGATATTTTCATTGATTCATAATTCAAATTTTTATCTTTGGGTCAATTTTTATTTCTCGAAATAATTATTGATGAAACATGCGAAGACGGAACAATGTATAAGGAAACCAAGGACTACGAAGAACGGAAACCATGACCTACTCGAGTGGTCAACGAGCGGTTTTTGAAGAAAAGACTTGAACGAGCTAGTTGAGGACAGCAGTAAAGAACCGACCAAACTTTCAGAAGTCTCGTTGTTATTTACCCCATACCTTCGTTAAGTCGTTACCTTTGTTACAGGTCCAAATGTTCGCCAATCATTTTCTTTACCATGCCGTTTTCTTTTCCTCCACATTCGTTAGACAATTTTAAGCAATTGAAATTCTGCAAGGAATTTTGTTCGAGGACTTTTAACCCGCTTGAGAGGCAGATACAAGTACTTGACCGTGTTGCTTGGTTGGACCGACGAGTACAATTACTCGTGTGTTAATAAATCAACTATTTAAAGTTAAACCACTTTGATTTGAATCTGGTTTACGTTATATTTTCAGTCGAATCTTACAAATTATGCGATGTAACTATCATGGAAATATGGTAGTTATAAATGTACGGAAATAGAACGTGTTACGATACGTGGAGACATAAATAATACGTGATGATACAACACGTGTTGGTACGAGTTATGCTTCAACACACGCTGAAACAACGCATCGTATCGCGTGAAAACGCAACAAATAATGCAACACGCCGAAATGCAACCAGTCAAGATGCATTGAATACGAATGCAACGCGCTGAAATGCACTGAATACTAACGCAACGCGTGCAAACTCAATGCGTAACAACAAAACGTAATGCAGCGTGTCGAAATGCAACGTGCAGTAATGCAACGCGTGGAATTGGTACGCGTAGAGATGCAACGCATTGAAATGCAATGTATGGAGATGCAGCGCATAATAATGCATCACGTGCTAATGCAACGCGTCGGAATGCAACGCATGAAATTGCGACGCATATAAATGCAACGAGCAGTTATGCAACGCGTCGAAATGTAATGCGTTGAGGTGCAACGTGCCGAAATGCAACGCGTGGTAATGCAACGTGCCGAAATGCAACGCGCAGGAACGTAATTCGTTGAAATGCAGTGCGTGGTAATGCAACACGTCGAAGTGCAATGTATCAAAGTGCAACGTGCCGAAATGCAACTCGGTGAAACACAATGCATTCAAATGCAATGCGTAGGAACATGATACGTTGAAATGCAACACGTCGAAGTGCAATGTGTCGAAATGCAACGCATGGTAATGCAACACGTCGAAGTGCAACGTGCCAAAATGCAACGCGTCGAAATGCAACATGCCGAAATGCAACGCGTAGGAATATAATACATTGAAATGCAACACGTGGTAATACAACACGTCGAAGTGCAATGCATGGAAATGCAACGCGTAGGAACACAATGTGTTGAAATGCAGCGCGTGGTAATGTAACACGTCGAAGTGCAATGTGTCGAAATGCAACGCGTGGTAATGCAACACGTCGAACTGCAACGTACCAAAATGCAATGCGTCAAAATGCAATATGCCGAAATGCAACGATTGATAATACAATGCATGCAAATACAATGTGCGACACTACAACATTTGAAAATGCAACATGTGGCTATAAAATCTATAATATTGATAAAGCGTAAAAGTGGAAATATAACAAGAGTCTACAACACTACCAATGTAGCAAACGTACAAATATTTTTTTTCAAATTTGTATAATATTTAATCTATCTCGATAACATTAAAATATTCCTTGCACCGAGTTATATTTTTCTCCCCTGCAATCATAAAAACCGCAACTGTTCCATACAATTATCTAAACAATGTATTCTCGATGAAATATTACTTTCTTAATCGGAAATCTTGCACGTAACCGTGCAACGGGTGGACGACTTAACGTCGGTAGGTTTTATCGTAGAGAAAGCACGCATGTAAAGACTATAGTACGATGCTCAAACAGAAAGCCGACCGCTCGTCCACGTTTCTCTCCATGGAGATAACTGGCGACGTGGGAAAAAAAATTAATGCGGCCATTTCTATTCATGCTTTTTGTACGTGTCTGTCGTCCGAGTGGCGCGTTTAATAAGAATGCAAATGCAGCTAAGATAATTCTAGACAAACATCGTTCCTGTTTGCAAGAGACGTGTTTGCACGATTCAATTTGACGAGAATTCTGAAGGTGACGTACACGACAATGCCAGTGTTATGTTATGCTGCCTTTTGTTCTACGGAAATCCCTTGTGCTCCACCGTTTTACCGATTGTTTTTTATCCTTTTTTTCAGATGTACCGCAAACTGTGTTTTATCCGTCTAATTCTTTGAACGGGATATCTCGGGAGTAACATTTTTTTAAGAGGAGCTTTTACGGTCGCGGTGCAAAGGGCTTTTGCTGACGATCAGAGGATTAAGAAAGGTGGAATCATGGTTATAAGTTTTTTCAAATTTTTCAATTTACAAGTTTCTACATTTTTAAATTTCTAGATTTCCGAATTCCTATATTTCCAAATTTCTGGATCTTTAAATCTCTAGATTTCCAAATTTCTAAATTCCTAGATTTTCAAATTCCTAAATTTCCAAATTGTCATACCCCAAATTTCCAGATCCTCAAATTCACAATTTTGCGATCATCACGCTTCAAAATTTCACAACATCAAAATCCGAAAATCCCGCACTTCAAAGTACAATAGCAGAATCCTTAAATCTTAAAATTCCAAAATTATATTTCTAAATAGCTGAAATTGGCAAACAACAAAGAGATGAAATTTTAGCCGAAAAATTATTCCCAGAAAATTTCCGGTAGGAGAAGATATAACAGGATTGTTATTTCGGCAAAGTAGTCGTTGAATTGCTTTATCCGTCGAGTAAAAGAGAAGCGAAATCCAGCAGCATCCGGTCGTAAACCAAGAAGATAATTTGGAATTGGTTCGGCAGGATCTCGTGAAATCTGTGAGAGCATCGCAGCGGCGTAAAGCAGTAACATAAATCGAATAAGGCAAACCGCGTTCAATTATTGGCTCACCTGTACGCTCGTTTCACCGTTATCGAATGTTTCCACGGTGTAGAATCTTATCTTTGGAACTGCTTTCGAAATTGATTCCGGTGCAACGGGATCAACGACTGGCTATTTTCTTCCATTATCAGCCTCGCGGCGATCCCGTTGTAAATCCGACCATTCGAACGAGGACAGAATAACCGGCAAAGTGATTTTTGTGTTTGAGCAAGCCGAACACGGCTGCCCTGCTGTTTTCATTCGATACAAGATGATGGATGTTTCCCATCTGCGAGACCTACGGGGATCTCGTACGATCACGGTAAAACTCCGGGAAACCGGGACAGACGAGAAAGAAAAATAACCAGGAAAAGAGAAAGATGGACGAAATCGATTGTTACCGTTGACGTAACGAGCCAGGGAACTGGCGGTGGATCTGAACCTTTCGTGCAGCGACTGGGGTGCACGATCTAATCTACGGTACCTCGCGTATTTAGATATTTTCGAAACGGTATACTTTCAAGTTTCTGAATTCTCACATTTTTTATTTTTTCGCACTTTCAAATTCTTAAGTTTCTAAATTTCTAATGTTTCAAATTTTCAAATTTTCAAATTTCTTAACCCCCAAATTTCTAGATTCACAAGTTCCTATTTCCCTAATTCTCAAATTCCCAAATTCCCAAATTCCCAAATTTCCAATTCCCCAAGTCCCAAATTCCCAAATTTCCAATTCCCCAAATCCCAATTTCTCAAATTTTCAATTCCCCAAGTCCTAATTCCTCGAGTCCCAAATTCCCAAAATCTCAAATTTCCAAATTCCCAAATTCCCAAATTTCCATATTCCCCAAGTCCCAAATTCCCAAATTCCCAATTCCCCAAGTTCCAAATTTCCAATTCCCAAATTCCCAAATTCCCAAATTTCCAATTTCCCAAATCCCAATTTCTCAAATTTTCAATTCCCCAAGTCCTAATTCCTCAAGTCCCAAATTCCCAAAATCCCAAATTTCCAAATTCCCAAATTCCCAAATTTCCAAATTCCCCAAGTCCCAAATTCCCAAATTCCCAATTCCCCAAGTTCCAAATTTCCAATTCCCAAATTTCCAATTCCCCAAATCCCAATTTCTCAAATTTTCAATTCCCCAAGTCCTAATTCCTCAAGTCCCAAATTCCCAAATTTCCAAATTCCCAAATTCCCAAATTCCCAAATTCCCAAATTCCCAAATTCCCAAATTCCCAAATTCCCAAATTCCCAAATTCCCAAATTCCCAAATTCCCAAATTCCCAATTCCCCAAGTCCCAAATCTCAAATCACCCAATCTCAAATCTGAACTTTCAACTTCCCAAATCCCCAAATTCTAAAATTTGTACATCCAGAAAATTCTCAAACATCTACATATTTATCACTGCACCACCCTACCTATTCCAACAGCCCTAAATGCAGCGAAAGTCAAGAAAAATAAGAAGCGATAAAAGTTGGAAGTGAAACAACATGCAATATGATGAAAATGAATGGAGCTGAATGTAACGCAAGGAAAGTACACGCGAAAAAGAAGAAAAGGGTATAATCAGGAGGGAGTTAAGACAAATAAGAAACGACTGGGAAGAGGCAAATTTAAAGAGAACCAAGAGACACCGTCTGAAAGAAATATTACGAAAAGAGAATCCGGTATCAAAGACGAAAGTCATACAGCAATAAAGAGAAGGAAATGGGAGAAAGATTACAGACACGGAGAAATGTAAAACAAAGAAATGGCATGATGGTATAGGGGACAAGATAAATAAAGAGATGTTGGAGTATAAATAAAAAGCAACGATCAAGGTAAATAAAGGACAAGGTAAATAAGGAGATGTTGGAGTATAAATAAAAGGCAACGAAACTTGTTAGCTTAGAAAATAATATTACCAGAGATGCTCGATGCTTTTTGCACTTCTATTCTTCTTTATTTTAGAAATTGATTATTTCGGACACTGAAGATACATTTGAAGTTTTATTGTCAGGTTTTAAAATAGGGTCCTAGGTGATTTAAATTTTTGCATGAGTTACACTGGTTTTGGTCAAGTTAAATACAATTACACATTATACTGTTATTTCTTCATGAAATTGTTATTAACTGTAATGTTCTCCCAATTAACCTAAATTTTCAGATTTCCAAAAGAATTACCTTCTAAGGTGTAGAAAAGGAATGACAGAAAATTGAAGCTGCAGACGTAGAAAAAATAAGCAAGCAAAAATGGCGGAGCGATCGAAGGTACAAGAAAGACATTAAGCAAAGATAGAGTCTCGTAAATTATATTGAGGTAATTACACTAACTCGAAATCGATAGTGCTTTGCATCGTGTTTTACTTTAAGCTGTTCCGTAAAGCCTAGTACTTATAATCAGCAGATATACAGTTTGTTCAACGACCGCTATCGAATCGACGAAAATTAACGATCCAATTGCTAACTTGATATAAACCACTCCTGGTGACCTCAGCATTATTTAATAGTTAATGAACACGCGTTTTCTCGCGTGGTGGAGTACGGTTGTCATCGATTTTCTCTTTACATGACAATTTACACTTATCTAGAATAAACAGCCACGTGTGTATTAATGTAACGTAAACAGCGTGTGTCCTAAGGGTGCTTGTTATATTTCGAAGGGAAGGGAAAATACCATAAACTGTTAGAACATTAGTTTTAGTAACATTTTTTTGTATATAAAATATAAAAATAAGAAATTTGATATTTACTTCAACACTTGGCAAATCAAACATGTGTGGACGCTGAATTTTCATATGAATCACTTGTATTATTAAAAAGTGTATCTCATTGGTAAGACTTTTCACATCGTGAAAATATTTGAGATTTGTTAAAAATAAAAATACTACTCAATCCTATTTTCAACTACTTGGCAGTCGACGTGTTCAGTTTTAAACAAAATTTTAAGTAAGTAATTTAAGATACAGGGTAGTTTAGTCTACGATTTTTAGAGGTCTTCCGATGGTCAGAAAAAATGTTGAAAGAAAATTAATCAGTTTCCAGTATACTAAAAATAGTTCAAATCATATAAAGATTATCATATTAACATTATTGTTTACAATGACAAATATTTGTACATACACTGTTAATATTCCTCCCAATTTACACTACGAAAAATAGGGATGCACTAACATTAATAGAACATGTCGTGTCTTCTAAGTGACGTATAACGAAATAAATGCAACAAATCGCGAGAGAAAATAGCGAAATTTACGCGAACGAGATCGAGTTCGCGATAAAATATCGAATTCTAACGGACACGCTTTCTGTCGCGTGTTGCTTAATCTAGTTCAACGCGATACAACAGCAAATTTCTTTCCTGCTCGGTTAAAAAAAAAAACAAATTGCATACACACGCTCTGCACAAACCATTTCATCACGTGCAGTAAGATATAGCGTATTTATACTATGCAATTTTTAGCTTTACGTAATTGTACTGTTTTCAAAATCACTGCATCTTTTACTGGATTAACACAATACTATAAGAATGCACGAAAACTCTGCAATTTTTTATCGAAATCACTGCATCTTTTAGTAGATTAACGCAAATAATTATAAGAATGCATTACAACAAAATAAACGTTGACGGTTTCACCGTATTGAATTACGTGTTGTTAATATTTGGATATGGTTCATTCGTGTTTCATAGTTTGTATTAATTGTAAAGGACGCGTATAAAGTTTTTATTCCCCGGCTGAAATAGGGTTAACTGTATTTTTATGAGGAGGGTGCAAATTAAGCGAAGGTGCGAGGAAAAATTCAGCAAGCAATTTGCGTTCTGGAGTGAGATTCGCTTGAATTACTGCGTTTAAAGTATGCAACAATACTTTAAGCTCTAGTTAAGCCCCCTGCGAGCGGTGCAAAACGCATACACGAACATTGTGTACCTTAATTAATAAAGCTTTTTTTTCTTGTCTGAAAGTGCGGTAAAAAGCAGGGAACTCGAAACGTTCAAATAATGAAAGGAAGGAAAGCTTCTAATTAAAATGTATAACAAAACAAAATCCTCGATGAATCACCTTTCTTCCCGGGCACAACTGCAGATTTAATGAAAGAAACTGAAATTATTTTCTAAATTAATCAATGTAATCAAACTCTATAATCTATTGTATCACAAATGACTCTCCGTCTTTTTTGTTCCGAGTTCAGGCAATTCGTGTTACGCGATTATTCGAAATATGTATGTTCTTTTTTAATGTAACGTATTCTATTAGCGCTGGTAAAAAGCAGCGGAGAAAAAGTTTAATTAGAAGTGGATAAAAGCAGAACAAATTACTTTTGTCGAGCGGTAATTAAAATCGATCGTAATTGTTAGGAGGTGCGTTTCAATCAGCACTTTACGCAGGAATGAGTATTGCAATAAAAAAGAGCTTTAATTAATAAAACTATAAAACTGCTTTTTAAATGTTAATAACCTTGGCCTATGTAAATCTCTGATTGCACCCTTGCTATTTCAGTGAACATATTACACGTATCGTATAACTTTACTTTTTGTAGAGTAAATAAATATCAAAAAATTTTCCAACGTTCCCTTATTTTTAGTAAGGAGAATGATTATAAAAAACTACTAAGAAAGATGGTGGCTTTTATGTACCTGTGCCCTGAGAGGGTTAATAAACTCTCTAATGGTAAGTTAAATAATGCAACGATAAAGTGTTAAAACTGCCATCAATAAATTTCATTATTTCAAAAATCCTATGTAGAAACGTGAGATTCCACAAATGTCCCATGAAGTATTTTTTGTGCGAGCCTTTCGAGAAAGTAAAAATCGTAATGGCGAATCAAACGTTCACGTTCCTTAATAGTCAGCGAAATTAGCCTGATAGGAGGGTTAAATGAAATGCAATTATTCTATTCTGGTATTTATGCTCTGTGACGTTGACTTATGGTGGTCACGTAGTTTAAACTGTCCCGAGCAAATGAAATTAACCGGCCGATTATATTCTGGGGGATAATTAATCCACTTATATCTCTCATACGTGACTCCGGTAGTGCAAGGTGAATAAACGGGACGAGTATTTCCGAAGCGTTACCGGATGTCCAGCCGAACATGCGGAGCTGTTGCGCAATTTCCTGCTAAACTTATGGCACTTCCAGTTACAAACTTTATGTTTACGCGATACCATCGCGGTCCCATATGTGTATTTTTCTTCCCCGCGAAATTTATTTCTCAAACTGCGAAATCAGCAGGTAGCTGTGTACTCGCATCCTTCTTTAAAGGAGAAATACCACGACCTTCTTCCAAACTTTTCATTTATCGAATACAATCGTATATTGCTATAACTGGTGTGGTCACAAGATAAATCTTGCGAACCGAATAAAATGTTAATGACAAAATTCGGATGTCATAAATCTTTCTCTTTCAGATATATTTTTTAAAATTCGTTAAGTGTTATTGTAGTGACAAGTTGGAAAATAAATCATGTTATAAAGTACATCTTGTAAATTGAATAAAATGTTTCATGTTAGTAACAAAATGGGAACATCATAACAATTTTGATTACACATTTTAAAATTTACTAACTGCACTCGTGGTAACAAATACAGGATCATGTTATAAAATACATCTTGCAAATAAAATAAAATGTATGTATCATGCATATTAATAATAAAATTGGGTCGACATGAATTTCTTTCGATTTTGATTAAATATTTTAAAATTGAATAACTGCACTCGCAGTAACAAATAGAAGAATCATGTTATAAAATACATCTTGTAAATAAAATAAAATGTATGTATCATACAAATTAATAATAAAATTGGGTCGACATGAATTTCTTTCGATTTTGATTAAATATTTTAAAATTGAATAACTGCACTCGCAGTAACAAATAGAAGAATCATGTTATAAAATACATCTTGTAAATAAAATAAAATGTATGTATCATACAAATTAATAATAAAATTGGGTCGACATGAATTTCTTTCGATTTTGATTAAATATTTTAAAATTGAATAACTGCACTCGCAGTAACAAATAGAAGAATCATGTTATAAAATACATCTTGTAAATAAAATAAAATGTATGTATCATGCAAATTAATAATAAAATTGGGTCGACATGAATTTCTTTCGATTTTGATTGAATATTTTTATATTCACTAACTGCACTTGCAGTATCAACTAAGAGGATCACGCTATAAAATGCATCTTGTAAATCGAATAAAACGTATCATGCAGGTCAATAACAAAATTGGGACGTCATTTTTCCTTTTAATTTTTGTCGAATTTTTATAAGTAAATTAAACGCAGACATAGTGTATAATAATGAATAGGTGGGTCATATTATACAAAATCCGCGTCGGATAACATGCATGAAAAATGCAACTCCAAAATTGTGTATTATGAATTTTTCTCTCGGTTATGTTTTTCAAAAATGATTATGAGTAAATATGGAATGCTATTACATTATTCCGAAGTGTTCAGTATTGAATAAAATTGTGGTAAAAAATTGGGGCGGCAACAATTTTTTTATTCCCCTTTTGCAATTTTCGGAAATCGATTGAAGTGGTTGCAACGAATATGGGCGGTGATATATAGGTATCTTGTAAATCAGATCAAATGTACTGTACAAGTCAGTACCGAAAGTGGGACACGAACGGTTTTTCGAATTTTTGCTGCGCTTTTCAGAATTTATCGAGGGAAGTCGTAGCAATGAATACGTCGATCAAGTTACGTAAATTGCGAGCGGAGGTACTGAGCCAGAATTTCGAAAATGTATCAAAAAATATAAAACTGTATCTTGCAAATAACTATATTTCGTAATTGTTGCGTTATAAATTTAATTTTAAGGTTCAACGAATTAACGCTAGGTTTCTCGATTAGATTGCACGTATAATATTTAAGCTTGAGGATTTTCTCGAAATTCCTCGTGCATTAGGGTGAAATTCAATTAATTCGAGAATAACAGAATATCATATTCCTCCGGTAGAAATTCATGATCAATTACATCCCGGGAACAAAGTTATTTCAGAACAACGAAAACGTATGTGGTTAGACTAACTAAAGATGGATTTCCTAGCCCCTTGCAATTTCACAACCCTCAATCTGAGGGTTTACACTACGTGGCCTAAATACCAACGAGCTAACACCAGTTCCGTGTCTTAATGGAAATATCTCCGTCACTCGTGGCTGATTAACGAAGTCTTTAACTACTGTCAATGTTACTCTGTAGTTACCATCACGGTACAAACCACTGTCAAATTTGCAAATTCATAGATTTTTAAGTATCGATATTCTCAAATAGTTAAGTTTACAAATTTTTTCATTGTGGAATTGGAAATTTTGAAGCAATTAGATGGAGTATCTATATTGTTCAAGTTTGAAATTGTGAAATTGTTGAATCTTCAAATTTCCAAATTGTGAAGGTTCTAAATTTTCAAAGTTTACATTGCTTTTAAATTTTGTGACTATGTGAAAAAATAAATTGAAGCATACTATTAAGAAAATACTTATCGATATCCCTTTCGTGTGTGATATTGCATACAAGAATCTATGTGTACAACCACAACTTTAAAAGTGAATTTCTATCCCAAAGTACGCGCTACAATTTAAAAAAATGGTTATCTTGAAAAATCATGTAATTCGCGTTTAGAAGTACCGAAAGTGAATCCGTGAACGAAGAACAGGTAGTTAACCTAGATCCGAATTGGTTGGTTACAGGGTCACAGGTAAGCAGCGTTAAAGAAAATTAGAGTGTCATTATTCCTTAATTAGCCGCAGTTGAGGAGGCAGTTGGGCATTAAGAAATAGCGGGGTTAATCTCGAGCCGAATCGTTTTCGCGGGTGTACAAACTCAAAGATGCTCTAATGAAACCGCTAATTGCCCCTGCACAGCTGTCGTTTTCTACTCTGGATAATAACAAGCTCGGAAAATGATAGTTGACTCTGCTAAATGTATCTCGACGAGATGAAGAGCCATCTTCGCGGTGCTCTCCAATTTTGTGTCTCGACGATACCCCCGGGGCTCAATTTGCGTTGCCAAGCGAAAGCCTTGTCGTTTCTGGGCTACGTGTAACGCGACCACCTTCGCGCAACATCCACTGAAATATTTAACAGGGCAAAGCCAGAGGAAGCTGGAGCACGCTCGGTGCGTACGCTCCTGTCGTTAAAAACAGCCCACACACGCGAGTTCCGTGAACGCCTAGCGTGACCCGCCTCAATTTTCACGCGTATCGATCTCACGAATTTTCGCCTTGTTTTCCCTTCCTCTTATCGCCACATTCATTCTCGAGATAATTAAGATCAGCACGGGGATATTTGTGAACACTTCGAAGTTCAACACGCTGCGAATTGGAGAGATCGTTCTTCACGAAACGTTTGGAAATTGTACGTTTCCGCGCCGTTCGAGGCGGGAGAAATTTATATCGCCACGGGAGAGAAAGGACTATCGGGTGATTTATGAAAACTTTTGGGGATTCGAAAATTTGTGAGTACAGGATTTTTGAAAATGTAAAAAATCCCCTTCTGTATTCGAAGTAGTTTTATTTTATTTTCAAACAGTTAGAACTCGCGATAAAATAATTATTTTAATCTCAACGTTCCTTTTTGACGATTCGTTAAAATTATTTTTCCATTATCAAAATAAAAATAAAAGTAATCTCTGAGTTTAACTATAACTTAAATCATCGTTCAACCCATGATTGAAAAGTTCTGAAACTTTAAGATTTACGACGTATGGTAAAAAACAACGTCGATTAAATGTCGATTGACCCAAATCCGTGAAATGTAACGGCTCTGATGACCCAACAGTAAGCTTATAAGTTTAAATATACGTGTTTCCATTTTAGGAATTTCAATTTGTGCTCTATGCTAAACAAAGTTTGAATGGATACGGGGATTTCGGGTTTCTAAGATAATTGTATTTCAATTGCTTTACGAGTTTATAACTTGTGGCTCGATAGGGGGGACCATGTATCTGAAAGGTGCTCATCAATCTTCCTGCTCGCCACCAAGTTCGTGTCGGCTTGATGCGAACAACCAATATGTCCCATACTGACAAGTTACCCTCCCTCGAACGTCTACGAGTCTACATGGAAATCACTAGATATTCAATCTACAAGAAACGACAAAAGTACGCCTTCTTTAACCTTTTATATGATCAGGTGACAACGTAATTCAAAAAAATATGTAGCATAACAAATTTTTAGCATTTACAATTTTTGTAGAGAATAAATTTTGATTTAAATTTTACACTATAAATTTAAATTATGATTACTACGTATGTAGGCAACAGTGATCACACTTCTGATCTACAATTTTCAATTTCACCTTTGTTGCTAATAATTCTACAGTAATTTTTTATCGATCTATGTTGATGGGAATTTTCAAATATTACAGTCCCTGGCCATTAGGGACCACTATAAATTTTCAGCATTTTGCACGTTTTTAAAATTAAAAGGCCTGTACAAATGATATAATTTATTAGTTACTAACATGATACTACTACTGTACATAACATTAACACATGTTAATATCTTGTATTTCCACCCTTTGCTTTGGTCACTGCTTGTATCTGGCATGCTCCGTATACATTGATCACATGCTTTGTATCTTTATTATTTTCCCAAATATCTGTAATTCTTTTCAACTCAGATAATGTGGTTGGAGAGTTGTAAACTAGTCTTTTGAGTAGGCAGACATTTTCTATGGCATTCTTTCACCTGACGCGCTATCGATACGAGTCTAACGTAAACGCTCGCACGACCCTTAATCGCTCATCACACAATTTATTATCGCGATAGTAACAAATTGCTATGTACATATCATTATCAACGTATTTATTAATAATTTGCATGACCTAAGACAATTTTCCATATATGACACAATGTTATAGCCATAAAAGTGAAATATTCGTGGTCCTAATTCGAGGGACTGTATTTAATCGTCGTTACTTCCATAAATTTAAAAAATTAAAATTAAAGCTAGCCTGTTAAATTTTTTACTTTCCTACAGTGGAAAGTGATACCGAATGGTGCGAAAATGAAAATAAACTAATGCAATTAAATTATTATAGCCGTTCATCCTTTGTCCGATATTTAAAACATTTCTGAGAAGGAGACCTTAATATTACACAGCTTTTCACTCAAACTGTTTAATTTCGTAAATTACGTTTGATTTAATTAAAATTAATATATTTCACAACGGTTCATTTCGCCGCATAATGAGGCGAGGGATTAAACATTCTCACACCAACAGAATAATGAATGTGAAACGTGATGGTCGTTGGAATTTTGCGTTTGGTGTATCTTTTAATGAACTTTAATAGTCAGGATTACTTTGTACAAATTGAAGTTTAATAAGCAAATTGAACGAAAGAAAATTCGGTTTTTATTTCGAAACTGGGCTAAACGGTACATACGCTTGCATCAAGTTTCCTTATTACTTCTGTGAACCGGATTTATCCCCGAAATATATGTTCACGTGTTTCAGCATACTCCCAGGATAAAACACATCATTGCGCTGCAAGCTGGCGAGCGTAAAACTAGTTCGAGATGAACTCGTGTCTGATACAATGCTTTGCTGCTGCAGAAGCGACTCGAAGCAGAGAGATTTCAACACTTTGACGACTGCGTGTTTCGGGAAATTTTGTGTACTTGAAATTTTAAGGTTGTTTTTATGTCTAACAAGAGATTACCGTACGGAATTATTTACATGCAGTAAGTTGCAGTTTATGGGCATTGTAAAATTTCGAAATTTCTAGCTGCAATTACTCTCTGAATTTTAGTGAACCAGTTTCGAAAGTTTTAATTGTTTGAGCTTCAAGTTTTCATATTCTTCAATTAGATAATTTCACTTGTCAAATTTTCAGATGTATAGATTTTTAATTTTTACAATTTTCAAGTTTGCATAATCTTAATTTTTTTAATTTTTAGAAGTTCATAAATCTTCAAATTTCTAAGTCCTCGAATCTATTATCCTCATTTTTGAATTTATAAATCTCTAAATTCTTAAATTTCTAAATGGCCACATCTTCGATTCCTAAATTTCTATGCCTCCAAATTTAAAAATTCCCCAAATTGTCCCATTTCCAACTTCCCCTAATTCTCCAATTAGCAAGTCGGAATCCCGAAATTTCCGAAATTATCTCCACATCCTCGATTCACAAGAGCACAATTACTGAACAGCAATTTGCAAGTATATTTCGCCGCTTTTTATCTCGATATCATCAGACCAGATCCTCTTTGCCTTTTTCGCGTAGAGAGCGATGCATTTTTGATATCCGTGAAAGTGCGCCGCGTTGAAATATCACGTAAGCGTGTAGTTGATTTCAGCGCACGGCCGCAAAGGGGCGAGCAATGTTTGAAATATTTAACGAGCCAGGAAAGCAGAGCAATAACAAACGTTCTCTGTGCTCCTCTGTGTACGAAGTGGCCGCGTTAAAAAGAACGGCTAAACAAAAATAACCGAATACGTTCAGCGACGAAACGTGACGACGACGTTCGCGGATTGAAAAGGCTCTCTATGATTTTTATGCTATCCAGCGGGTGTGAAACATTCTTCTACGTAAGCGTATGGATACGTGACATCGGCGCGTGTTAATACGGCTAATGGAAACACAGTACACGCTCGCGTTAAAAGAATCCTGGATTTACAGAATGAATATGTGCCTGCGTCAGAACGCGAAGCTTTCAGGATTTGAAGCAACTTTTAATTGGAACGATGTCAACCGGCTGTCCGCTTTTATTTGATACACGGAAGGATTTCGACCAAAGGAACAGGGTTTTTATTTGCATTGTGATGAGCAAAAATATGTGTGACCGAAAGGTTTAAGGTCATTTGGAATTATGAGAAGATTGGAGACGTCAAATATTCATTGCGTAGTGTATGATAGAGGTATTTTGAAACTGAGTACTATGTGGAACTTTGAGGACATTTTTATGAGGATCTAATGAGGATCTTTTAGGGTATACCCAACATAGCAACAACCACGGAGAGTGCAAACCAGGTCTCGCCATAAAACAAGCTGAGGTCTAATGGGGTCTTGTCCATGTTTCATGTGTACATCAAATCATTCACAAGATAACCCACGAGGTGGGGCGTGATCCAAAGTAAAAGAAGCTCCCTCACTGAGATTTGGGGATATACTGATTTGGGGACGTAGTAATTTGGGTATGTACCGATTTGGAGATGGAGGAATTTGGGGATATAGCGATTTGGGTATGTAAGAATTTGGGAATGGAGGTATTTGGGGATGTAGAGATTTGGGGATGTAGGGATTTGGGGATGTAGAGATTTGGGGATGTAGAGATTTGGGGATGTAGAAATTTGG
Source organism: Megachile ligniseca (assembly GCA_945859555.1). Lineage (NCBI taxonomy): Eukaryota > Metazoa > Arthropoda > Insecta > Hymenoptera > Megachilidae > Megachile > Megachile ligniseca. Next base: position 9,803,497 of record OX243777.1, read on the forward strand.
AAATATACCGATTTGGGTACGTAAGAATTTGAGAGTGGAGAGATATGGGGATGTAGGGATTTGGGGATGTAGAGATTTGGGGATGTAGGGATTTGGGGATGTAGGAATTTGGAAATATACCGATTTGGGTACATAAGAATTTGGGAGTGGAGAGATATGGGGATGTAGAGATTCGGAAGTGTAGGAATTCGGGAATGTAGGAATTCGGAAATGTAGAGATTCGGGAATATAAAAATTCAGAAGTGTAGGGATTGCGGAATGTAGGGATTCTGACCAATTGTGCCGTAGCCTTCTAACCTCTTCACGCGCCAACTCGGATTAACATCGGTAACAATTAAGTGGTTTATTCGGGTCACATAGAACTAATATGTCCTACATACATATGTCCTCACTACTAACTCTATTATGTCCTAATTCTTGCACAAGTGATAAATATCTCAATATTTTCGACAAAGTACCTTCATATACCTCTTGTACCTCTACCTATAATATTTCAGTGCAATGTTTCTACCTGAATTTTTACATCTTGAATTTCTTCCCTTCTGAGGAACTCTACCGAAACGAACCACGACAGTTGAAGCTTATTTTTCTTACAGCAACCTGAGATAATGAAGAAGTACTCTTCTGTGCTAAACGTAAAAACGCCCGAGGTAAAAACAACTTTTACTCGCGTCACGAGCTGTCAACCATAAGTCTAATGTCGTCTTTTGCATAGTAACTTTTTTCTATTCTTGTGTGTACGACACAACGGTCGATAAATTAACGTGGTACGTTGGGTACAGCAACGTTACGGCGACACGTTTTAAGGATCCTGGAGGGTCGTTGAATATTCATCGGACTTCGAAGAGCTCGGCTGCCTGTGTACGTTTCAATCAAATATGTGCATAGTTGGAGGGAGAAATTAGATTCGACCCCGTGAAATTCCATGGCAATTCGCCCATGTATTCCCATCGTGTCACCGTGAAAGCTTAATTATGATATTAGCAATACGCTAATCACGGCGAATTGCGACCTGCCTTTGATGACAGTTTCTGCGGAAGTACATTACTTTGTGTACTTTTGGTATTAGTACGCGAATATAATACTTTTGGTAAATGATAGTCGCGGTATGTAATGTTTCTATTGTATGCACTGTGCGCGAGAGATAATTGAAAGCTTCTGTGGAGTTATCAGGGTACGGCTGCTTCGAGGATCTTAGATGATCATTTTATCGTAGATCAATATATCTTAGATGATCAATATATGTATTGGAAACTGTATAAGCATTGACTCTAAATTTTGGAGTCTATTAATATAGGATTTCCAAATTGGTATATTCTAAAATTATTAAATCATTTAAATTTATTTTCAGATATTAAAATCCACAAATTCTCAAATCACCAAATTTAAATTCTGTAAGTTTTTAAATCCTTAAATTTTCAGTTCTCCAAGTTCTCGAATCTGTAAATTCTCATATCCCAAAATTCACAAGTCTTAAAATTTTCAAATCCCCAAAACAAGATCTTCTCAGATTCCTAAATTTACAAGATCTTCAAGTTGCCAAATCCCTAAATCCTCAAGATCTCCAAATCCTCAAATCCCGAAATCTGCAAGATCTCTAAATCTTCAAGTCCATCCAAATCCTCAACCTCCAAATCCTCAAATCCAACTTCACAAATCCCCATATTTCCAAATCGACAAATCGCTCAAGATATTATTCGTTCTACCATAACTCAGCCTGATCGAAAGTGGCCTGGTTGAAAGTCCTGAATGTACTTGTCATCTACATATGACAGATATACATATATGACTATAATAGTAGTAGAAGAAAATGTTGGCTGAATTTTATTGCCGAGTAGAAACTTGCGTCCAAATCTCCTTGTTTCTAATGAACACTAAACCTCTAAACTTTCAAGATATATTCTGTCTCGAGGAAGTTCACAATAGCGCAACTAATCATCGCCCGAAAGTTCAGTGAAATCTCAAAATATCATTTTTCGATGTTTCCTCGGTAGATAAATTTCTTGATATATCCTTGTTATAAATTCATCGGTTTATCGTCTGCCGAGAACTTTGGACTTTAGAACGCATCCGCTATGCGCCAACAAAAGCAGATACTTTGCTGCTTCAATAAAAGCAAATATCTATTATAAATTCAGCAGGTCACGGTTCAAAATATCAGCTAATATACGATCCTGTCACAGAGTTTGTCAGCGTCAAGCTTCAACGTTCCCGTCCAATTATTCTCACAGAATTTCTATTCGCGTACATATGTACGTTCAGTAGCAGATGCACCGATCTGCATTTTCCGTCCGTGTACGTTCCATTCTAATGGGAACCTACCGAACAAATACAAAGTATGCACGTAGACCGAATTGAAAAAAAAACAAAACACGAAACCATGATTAAAATCCCTATAAATGGCGTAGCCGACGGAATTCGATCATTTCCGGTACACAGTAAAATTCCATCGATGCTGCGAATACGATCGGTCGTAAACCGATTATACATTGATCGGTATACGGAAAAGGCGAATATTTGCCTTCCAATTATTCGCTGTGTAACGCACGCCGGGGGAAAAAAATACCACGGGTAAACTTTCATTTCGAAGTGATACAGATATTAATTCAATGAAATCGTTGCTCGAAAATAGCGATATTTTGGCGGTGTAATTAATTCGATTGAACGTAAATTAATTCTTCACTCATTGCATACTTGTTTATTGACTTTATTATTATGAAGTGTAGAAAGCTTGATGTATTTTCCCCTGACATCTGCCCTCTGTGCACCGTGTGACCGTGTGTTAAAAATAACACATTTTTAAATTTTGTGAGAACTGTGATAACAAATTGCGAAATATTTTAATAATTTCAATCAAACTTGTCATTTATGTTTGACAAAATACAAGAATTTTGTACGGCATTATTTTACCTGGCATATCAATAAAAAAAAGAAAAGTTATATATTTTGTTTAAAAAATTTTAGTCTTCTTAAAGTTGCTGCAAGAACACAAGTTAGATGTAATCATGAATTTGATTCTATACCCGGCAGAATATTCTGTACTATTACTTTCACGAGGTTGGGAACTCTTTGAAGTTAGACTCGAAACTTTGGGATCCAAGACGAGCTTTCGACAGCACCAGAATTTGAAAGCCGAATGTAGGTAACGTGTCCAGAATTTATTACGTATTAAATCTCTCGAAGTCCAGGGCTCTAGACTGTAGGTTAATGAAAAAAATAAATTACGGCACGAAAGTACCGTAGAAAACAATGTAAATTAAAGAAAAACTCTATTTATTTGAACTTGTGGTAGCAGTCGGACAACTGAGGTGAACTGCTTAGAATAATAACGAGTTTGAAAAAGTGGACTCAAACACGAAAGTTCACTGTTCACGCTACAATTTACGTAAATTCTTATCTAAACAAAATTTGCATAACCTTAAAGTAAGGAAACTAATCAATTTATCATAAGAGTAAATTTAAGAAAATGGAACAGGTACAAGTTCAGGTACCTCTAATAATCAAAGAAAACACAAAATAGTAGTAGAGAAACAAGGAAGAATATAAAACTTTAATAAGCATAAAGAAATATGACGATGTACATCAAAGGTGAATACGGTGAGTGTCAATTAAAATTGGTATCTCCCTATTTTTGGTTAAAAATTGAACTGAAGTGAACGCTTTGTAACACGTAATATTCTGAGAATGTTACAGAATCAGTATTCCTCTGTAGTTATCGGAACTACTTATTACATCGCATTACCTAAACTTTATGTAATAAGCTGCAGCATAATCTTATGTACAAAAGTTCCCAAAAACTTGCATACCATTAAAGTTTATGGCTGTTGCTGTAACACCATTTCGGAAGAATATTATTCTAATAAGTGTTCTACTTGTACACAGTTAGATCTCCAAGTCCCGAAATTTTGAAATTACATTATTAACTAAATTTGTCAAATTCTCAAAATTTCGCAGACTTCATTCTGCAGTTTCCAATTGACAAATCTCTAATTTAAAAAATTTTTAAAATTAAGGTAGATAATTTCTAATTGTTTAAATTTCCTAACTTCCAAATTTTCAAGTCCTCAAATGACCAGGTTCCCATATCCCCAAATTCTAAAATCCCTGAAATTCCCAAATTCACCAGATATAAAAATCCCTGAATCTATAAATCTCCAAATCCCCAAATTCCTTAATTTTGAAATCTCCAAGTTGTGTAAATTCTTGAAATTTTCAAACTTCCAAATTCCCACATTCTCAAATTTCCAAATCCTTAAATTCTCAAATCTTGAAATTTCTAAATTTTCCAAATCCTTAAATCCACAAATCCCTAAAGCCTCAAATTCTGTAAATTCCTCTTTCCAAGCTTCCAAATTTCCAAATCTCCAAATCTCCAAAGCTCTAAGGCTTTAAATTCCTAAATCGCCATATCCAAAAATCTCAAATTTCCCAAATCCCCAAATCCCTCAAATCTCCAAATCCCCAAATCCCCAAATCCCCAAATTTCCAAATTCTCCAAATTCTCCAAATTCCCCAAATACCCAAATTTCCACATCTCCACATCTTCAAATCTTCAAATCCCCAAATCCCTAAAACTCCAAATAAGTGTTCTACATGTACACCGTTAAAATAACGATGATAAACACGCGAAAGAAGAACACGTGCCGGCAGAAATCACAATAAGGTCAGGCTCACGATTCCAGCTGCTCCGGTCATAAAGATTCAGGAAACTTGCCGCATTTAAAATATTTACAAACCCGGTTGCTTGCACGGATAATGCTAACATCCTTGGCCCGGCCTTTCAAGCTGCTCTGCCCCCGTTATCCGATGGTGTTAGCAGCGTTATATTCTGTCCACGGTGAATCTTTTATGGCGACCGTAATGCGACTGACAACGGAGGCAGTAAACTGGATACACGTGTCTGATACGCTCCATCAGGACGCGAGTTCCCGCTGGAATTGAGTTGTAAAGTGGTCAAACAATGACCCAGGAACATTCGAAATATCGCTGTCCGAACGAAGGTTCGAACAAGATTATGATTTTCTAACGGCTCGTTTTACGTTGAACACGATGTACTCTGACTTTTATCACTTTTATCTATTACGCGACACTACGCTGGCTTTGCTTCGAGCGATTTTCTTCGTGGAAACATCACAAAGGACATTTTCTGATATTGGGTTGTCGAAAATATCGGTTTCATGAATTACTCGCTGGGTTATATTGCTCTTATTACGGAGGTCGACGAATAAAAAATGTTTATTTAATTTATTTGTTGTCCGAGAGGAAGATATATTCGTTATACAACAGCTTAATGACGGGACACTTTAAGTTCAGAACTGAAAACGTACAATCTTTAGTATTCATTGAAAATTTGTTAATAGAAGAATTGATATTATATTAATGGAAGTTTCGTTTGAACCGTGTACCTTCCACTTGTTTACCATTTCAGTTCAAAGGACCACGTTAATTAAGAGAATCGAGAGTGCTTTGAATTCTGATAGAACTTGAGTAGCTCTCGAGATGGATCGAGACCTTTGGAAAACTTCGGTATCTCAAGAGCAATTGTCCCTTACGGTGTAATCAATTCTGTCGAGTGTCTTACACGCTCTGCCACGTCAAATGACGAAGAAGACATTTTCACAGATTAATCTTACGCGTCGCGTGAACATGATCGATGATATTTCGAATAAAAACTTGATCGTAAACGAGCCGTTTTATTTTTCCTTCCATTTTAGCTCTTTATCGGTTTATTACTGCTCGAACGTATTTCCGATTTTATTATAAATAAATTATATTTGCATTGTGTTATAAATTTGATAATGGTGTGTGAACTATGGTGATTGCTTCTGTTTGTTTAGTATTTGATTTCAATTCTTAATTCGTATAGTCGTAAATATAATTGGGTACGAATTTTGGTTTCTTTTTACCTAAAAAGCACTATCTAACGATGTGACTTCACTCTATAGTTGGTGCAACGGAATGGAAAATTGTGGAAATATGTGTGTATAATCGATGTTGTTCATTATTCGAAGCAACTCAATACTAACAATAACAACGCTAACTTCGTGTATAACTGGCATCAACAATAAGATGATGCAATTCATGAATAGAGGCAAATTTTCATCGACTCCATCGATCGTGCGGCGTTAAAAGGAAGAAGGAACTCTTGAACTTTGTACAACATTTCTGATGAAAGTTCGTAGCAAGTCATTGAAAGTTTGCTCATCGAACAAGCAGAGTCGACAGAAAACATATCGTCGTGCGCTTCCTCGTTTTAATTAAACTTCCTAATACTTGACGCGTTAAAACATTGACACGAATCAATTACCGACATAACTTTTACGAAATTCCTTTGCAACGACTTCCGTTAAGTATAGTTAATTAACTTTTGCCATCCTGTTAGCGATGAAATTATCGTTACATAAATTTTAGTCAAAGTAACTACACTTTCACAACTTGCATGAACTGTTTCGAAACTAGTAAAAATTAAGAGATAAAATAAAATTAAAATAAAATAAAATTGAGATACTATACGTGGCAATATATGACGCACTGCGATATAGTAAAAATATATGGGACATGGTGATACTACGTGTGGTGATCAAATACGTGGTATTACGACATATGGCAATTTAAGGCGTGGCATTATGGCACGTCACGTTCTAACGTATAATATAACGCATCTAACGCGTGGTACTACGTCGAGTGGCCATATAACGAGTAAAATGACTCGAAAGTATAAAAACTTGAAAACTCAAATTAACCTTGAACAACAAATAAAATGAAATAGTATAAAATTTGCGAAAAGAGATGAAATAATTAAACATTTTTTAATTGAAAAAATTGCTTCCCAGTGAGTTATATAACTAATTTAGTCACCTAAGAACTCATAAGTATTCGTAGCACTCTGTACTTGGAAGATAATAAGGGGACGCTCGGATGTAAAATAAGTGTCCCCATTTTTCCAGCTTTCCCAGCAAGTTCTATTTCACCTAACCTTACAGGGGTCGGGTAATATACTTCCCGTGTTTTGTTTTCTTAGTGGAACGCTAATGCAACTGGGTAATGGCCTGGTCCAAGTCCATTATGTTCAAACATTAACCCAGGTTCCCTCATCGCAGATCATCCCGTCACTATTAATCAGAAACTCATCAACAGCTACGTGGTCACGTAATAATAGGACGCCAATTAATTTTCCACTCTGATTTTCTATGTCGATATCGTGTTACGGGGAACAATGAAAGAATGTGATACGACAAAAATCGACTGCATTCCGAACGAATGCGTGTTTTTAAATCATCTCTCGACGAACATCTCGTGCGATGTAACGAAAACAGCGTTGATTAGAAGTAAACTAAAATTCGTAACGAGAAGCGAAGGTACACGAAGTAAGGTTGATCCGAGGTACATTTCACGGCTACTGAATGGCTGCAAAGAAAACTGAGCAGCAATTACGATGGTGTAATGTCTCGGAAACGTTTAATGAAATTACGTTTGTCGTTTTAGCTCAAGACGTTTCGCTGAATGTACAGAAACCACTCTGTTCTTGGCGAAGACTGATTCCGATGTGGACACATTGCCAAGATGGAACACGAATTAGGTGATATACATTTTGTTAGGTTCCATGTTTCGTAATCAAGGGAAGACTGAAATAAGTAAGTTGACTCCTTGGCATAGAACATCGTGTCACACTAATGACACACACTACAGGTCGAATGTGATAAACTCATATTTTAAGCGATTGAAATAAAGATATTTTGTAAATTGATGTTAGAGTTATATCGAAAGTTAGAGTATTTGGCTACAGATAGGTATGCATGGATGCAACATTGGCTTCCTTTAGTTAAGGGTAACAATAGATAGAGTTTCTCATCGTTTACCTATAACTTTGGGAAAATCTAGGGAAATCCCAAGGGGAATTTAAATAGGGATGCCAGTGAGTCCAGAGGAAACCCGGGAAGAGACAAGAGAGGAGTTAATCGAGAGGATAACGCAGGGAGAGCCTAGAGAGGATTCGAGGAGAACTTTGGGATAACCGAGAGGTTAGTGTACTCGAAAATTTACAAGTTCTCCATATATTAAGTTGTTGTTTGATTACCAAATAACAAGTTGTTGTTCAAATTTATAAATTTCTAATCTGAACGCCAAAATTCCCAACAAATTTTCATCTCGTCACAAAAATGTCTTTTATTGTCATCGCAATAGAACCATATCACACATAATAGAGATATCAGCGGAAAATTGAACGTTTCATTTAGTTGCACATTCATTCGTTAATCTACCCAGCACTCGCGCAGACGCAAGCTATTTATACGAATAAAACGTTAAGTCAAAGTTAATTAAACTCTCCCCAGCGGGTTTCTTGCGGCCCGTTTCCCGCAAGAACGATTTTGATATTCGTTCCGTGACGAGAATCCCGCATTTAATGCGAACAATAACGGTACATAAAAAAAAAGAACGAAATAGCTATTCAGATCGTTGCTTGAACGTTTCGTTGGCAATGTCGAAAAATTTTCCCACTCTCGGCGAAATAATGTAGCAAGCTGAGCTCTTACGAGTGAAATGTGACAACTAACCAGGCGAGTATGGTTAAACGTACGTACATGTATGCGCGCACGTACGTGTGTGGATACAGACACGCGCGTCTCACACGAGTCCTTTTAAGAGCAAACATGTCTCGCTAGAAAGAGGTTTAAAGGGAAAAGTACGTTTCAGCGAAGCTGCCGAATGGAAAAGCAGCTTGTTTGACGTTTTAGCAAACCGGAAATGGCTTTCACGTTCGAGGGTCTATTCGATAACTTTAGACAGCTATATTAAAAAATAATACTCGAATTCCCGCTGCTCTATACTCACTTAACCGATTCTCTTTAAATCTGAGTGCCATCTAGGCTTTGTATAGAGACATTTTTTAGACATGTTTCATATTGGTAGATAGACATGGACGTACGATACTGTGCACTAGCCACAACATGAGAGGTAGATATTCAGAGAGACACGTATAGTCTCGTTTGTCGATATGACTGAATCGATTATTTTGTAATTAGTATCAAATGAAGATTATATTGTTTGCTGTATCCAATCACAGCAGCATGATTTTGATATTCCGTCAAAGTTCATCTTGCGGCGAATGAACTATATGTACATACATATGAACATTTTCATACCTGACTTCATCATATGTGTATTCAAGCAACTTCAAAATAAGTATTTACAGAAAACATTGTAGAGTAAAATTTTGGTAGATTTGAACACTGGTGAACTTGATTGGTGACCTTATTCATGTTTCAAGGTCATTAAAATTGCTGATGGAGCAGCTTCTCTACAAGTGATATGTACAGTAACATTTTGTTTTATATGTATATAGTATTTGAGAAAGTACATGAATGTCATTGATAAATATAAAAGTTTCTATCGAGTAACGAATTTCAGCATAAAAGCCGAGAAAATTGATGAGTAAAAAAGCAGTTAAGCATTCGATGATAATCTCCGTTGGTTTCGCGTTGAAATTCGATTTGGCAATTACGCAAATATTTCTCATCGTGCAATCGCGCGTGACCCGTGGGAATGGTCGATTTATTTAAATAAACAGTGCGATTAAGGGTGAATTTACCGACGGCCGGAAACAAACATCGTCCGTGAGATATCGTGCGAACGAGTAAAAGCGGTCTCATTTCTTTAGACCGCGAAACGTGAAAAATTACCTGGATGCCTTCGCCGCGTATTCCCGTGCGCGTTAAATTGAAATTCCCTTCGTTCTTCCGGCATTTTTTTTTTCTCTCCTTTGCTACCGTTAATTTCTTTTCTTTCGCCGCAATTCGGTTCGTAGCGGGCATTCATGCGCGTTCACTCGACCGTTTATAATTTGCAGGAGAGTCGCAGTGGCCGCAATCGCAATTCCACCGGCAACGGTAACATCGACACGTCGTAAAAGCGGGTAGATTTTCAGCTCGGAATTCCGCGGCATCCTCTCGCCGGCAAATTCCATTATTCTTCGTTAGAGAGTAGCAAACGCAAAATTGCGGCACGCTGTACACAGAGCGCCGAGATGAAACGCGAGAAACATTTGCCTCCATCAACCACCCTTCGTCAACTAAATCCTCTGCGCCAGTTTCAACAAATTCTACTCTTCTTTGACAATTACTTGTTATTTCTATTTTTCACGCGAAATTCGACGATTTTTGATGGCTGATAGTTTGGAGATTCGAGGATTTAGAGATTTGGGATTTCGGAATTTAGGGAAGCAGGATTTAGTTTGCGGTTTGGAAATTTTAGGCTTTGGGAGATTTGGAAATTGGATTTCGGAGAATTACGGGAGGTTTTGGAAAGTTTCGAAATTTTAAATTTGAAAGTTTAATTTATAAACCTTGATAAAGTACTAATTTTCAACACAGACAATATTTCCTTTCAATCGCAACAAATTTTCATACAATTTTCTGTACCATTTTCCGAGCTTGTTCTTCTATATTCTTGCATGGTATATTCTTTTAACGGTACCGCACGGATTCTTCCTTGGATGATTTATTAAGCATCCATCGAGACGTTTCGCAGCGAGGATCAAGTTGGTTATATCATTTTTCAAGAGCCTCTTTGTGTACACCCTATTCTGTCGTATTCGAATTCATGTTTCGCAAGAAAAACGAAACCCTACAACAACGTTGAATGATAACCATAAATCGTCGAAAATATAAGTATATTCAAATTGTAAACAAACAAGTAAGATTATTATTCAATTTTGACTACAAATTTATTTAACCACTCTTCGATTTAAAATTACATTAAACGATGAAAAGCACATACAGTAAGAACGAGTTTGGTAAAAAAACTTTGCGGAATATTTATAATCAACGAGAGAGCGATAAAAACTATAAGCTTGTACAAAAACCGCTCGTCCCGGTTACTACATCAGGAAAACCAACTTCTTTCGCCCGGCAGCATGGGAAAAAACATTGCGAACACAAAACGTCGCATGTTTTTTATCGCAATATTTTTCGAGTGTCGTATTTCGGAAAATAGAGGAGAATTTTTCATTTGCAGTGACAACTATCGGAACGAGACCGCGAAGCTGTCGATATATCGATCCAGGAAGATATGCAAACATTTCCGAATTCCTTGAAATGTTGCATTAGCATCAATTTATTTTACGTTTAGTGAAAATTGTTTATGAAAAAAGAATTGTCTGTTGAAAATCAATTGAACGCTGACAGGATTCGGTTAGTTATTGAATATTGGAAAATTTTAGGAGTTGAAAATTTGTTAAAAAATGTTTAAAAAATTGGAAATTCGGAAACTCTATCAAGTATATGTCAAATCAAGAATATTATACACCCCTCGATCTATGAAATAAAAAATTAACCTTGACCTTGAAGTTCAAGATCAAACTTGCTCACACCGTGCTCTTTAAAAAAATGAAAAGTCTTAAAGGGATCACGAGTTGGCACTTGACAGTTTTCTCTCAAGATGTTAAAGTTTTATTAGAGATGGTCCAGAAGAAGTTTAAAAGCTTTATTTCCAAGAAAAAAGAAGAAATTTCCGACAGCATTTAAAGCACTCTTAAATGTCCTCTTGGAACTTTTTCAATTTCCAGTTCATTTTTGAATATTTTTCTTTCATAATTTCGATCGAGTTATACAGGAATTAACAATCAGAAGTTTAGTTGTCCGGTGCGATGTTTTGTATCATAAGTTTGCAAGCAATTATGTAGGCTAGTTACATAGTTCACAAGTTGGATTGCAAGGCCATTAGGTTCCTTTGATTTAGTTAACTTTAAACTACAAATAGGCAGCCTCATCTCAGCCAGATCACTTAGCTAACAAATATATACATAATCTGCAATGTGTACTATCTTCGTGTTGATATTTCTCAACTGGAAAAGTTACCAGCTAGCTAGTTTACAATATTGTGGGTATTTACAGCATAGACGGGAACTTCTGCTTTCAAAATTGCGTTATAAATGTTTGTGAAGATGACATTATTTCAGCTTTCCTGCTTCTTGAATCTCGGGTGAACTCATTCGACATTCATTAGCATCATCAACTAACAGTTTACGGACGATTCGATGTGTTCGGGGTTTCAACACATGGTACGTATGTATAATGTACGTATAATGCACAGTTCACACGAAGATGAGGTAAAATATACAGCTTTTTTGAAAATGAAAGTTTTAATCGGACTGACAATATTACTTCATTCATATGTTCTGTGTAACACATGTGGTTCTGCTGTATGTTGAGGTATAAGCTTTATGACATACAGTGATTTTTCTGTCAGTGAGCTGAGAAGTATCAAGTTTAATATTCTCAACAATATTTTACATAGATGAATATTTTAAACAATTTGATTATATTTGATTTGATTATTTGTGGATCATATGTAGGACTGGTCAATACAATGATTGCTAACTTAGCACTTTAAAATAGTTCTTAGGAAGTATCAAACGAAGCAGCTTTAAATAAGGTTAATCTAAGTACACAGCTAATAGGAATACAAGGTAGAATAAAAAAATTGAACTTCAATTTTATGTTATTCTATATATAACACATAGAAGGAATCCATAAGAAAGCCGCGTTATATCGAATGAACGTTAATTAAGATATCGTTAAACGAAGTCCTGCTAAGCTTTTAAGAACTTGCACCGTCGTGACTTTTGCTCCCGGAGGTAACAAAGTTTCTATCAGCCACGTGAGAAGTCGATCCTAAGGGATAGTAACTACAGCCACGCGAATTCTTTGACCTAAGCTAACGCTCGATCGGCAACACCCAAGAACCGTCTGTCCGAGAGTTTCCCCTCTCGTAAATGGAAACGGGGTCATCCGTGAGTCGTGCATCGAACAAATAAATGCCTAGAACGACATTCGAGACAATTTCGTTGCGATTCTGTTTTATTCCCCTTAGGTTCCCTGCTGGAGCTTGTTTCTTTGGCAATTCCTATCGCGTTTCCCACGGGACGTCTGAATCCCACTTTCGAAGCGACGAAATAGAACGAGATAGTACACGTATGTACTTACATACGTGCGTCAACACGCGGCGGAAAGATTGAACGGAGAATACTTCGGAGAGGTTCCAGACATATAACGATCCCAGCTGAATTTCTGCGATTTCCATTTGCATTCGCAGGACGTCTGCGAGCCTCGATTTTTCGGACACCGATAATGGCAGCCAAGGAATGAACAAGATGGCGGCAGGGAAATTGTATTCGGAGCATGGCCTTCGTGGACCTCGTTGAAACCGAGAGAAACGACGAGAGAAGGAATAGGGACACTATTTTTTATTGTACGAAGAGAAAATTTCTTTCTCTTGGCGAGGCTGTTGCGAATTCCTTTGTACCGTTATTGCATTAATTCGTTATGCAATCTTCTCTTTTGAGAGGATGTTATATCATTTACGAGTGGAGGTTGCAACCACATCACTTGGAATTTTTATTTAGATTTGTAAATTTAGACGTTTAGCAACTTGAAAATTTGTAAATATCGAAGCGTGTGAAACTAGAAGAACGATATATTAGAAGTGTGGGAAATTGAGAATGGAGCAGTTGGAAATGTGAAAGAATTAGAAACTGAAGGACTGAGAAACTGAGGAACTGAGAAGCTAGAAAACTAAGAAGCTTGAAAACTGCAAAATTGCAAACATAGAAAATTGAAAATATAAAAGTACAGAAATACGAGGCGCTAAACAATTGAAACAGTGAAAGGTGGAACTAGAAAACTGGAACACTGCAAAATTGGAAAATTGAGGAAGGCAGAAACATTGGGAAAGAGGGAATACAAATTCCAAAACTAACCATGTAGAAACTTGGAAGATTAGAAAATTGGACACGTGAAAAACCTGAAACATAGATAACTGGAAATACTAAAAGTAGAAAATATAGAATTAAAACGAAATTGATATAAAATTGATAAGTAACAAGTTGCTCAACTCAGAGACTCTCATATGTGTACTCTTCTACACATCATACTATTTCAATAAATTGAAAATCAAAGTGGTAGAACGTAAGATCGGCTTGCGACAGAATTACATCACCGCATTCACAACGATCGAATGAGCTCTCGTTTACCGTAAATCGTTCGCTCCATAGAAACGTTAATTAAATCCAAGATGCTGGGGGTTGAAACACAGGGTTATAACGCGGTATTAACCACACCGTGCATGGTCGTGGACCAGCAATTTTCGAGAGAGCTTTAAGGCATCGATGTTAATAACAAGGGAAATTTCGAAACGGTCAAGGTAAGTACTATTTGCAAGTAGGTTAGTACCATCTAAGCGCTGACTATGTTCGTATAAAACAGAATGTCTGTCTATGTGTTCCCAATTAACACTTAAACCCTTCGACCAATCTGGACCAAACTTTGCATAGTTATTGTCTAGGAGTTTAAGCAAAATGTAGGTTACCATGAAACTTCCTTGAAGGTTACCTTCCCCATGGGAAGGTAATTTCCTTGGTTTTATTTGACCTTTTGCGATAGGTGCAGTTCATTTTTACATATTGTGTCGGGGCACAATTGTTGTAATTAGCGAATAGATAGGATTTTAATGCAAGTTTATAGGCAGTTAGTTTGTGATTGGAAATTTCAAATTGGAGAAATTGGGGAATTGAAGATTTGGGGGTATGAGGATTTGGGGATTTGGGGATTTGGAGAGTTGGAGATTTGGGGAATTGAAGATTTGAGGGTATGGGGATTTGGAAATTTGGGGACTTGGGGATTTAGGGATTTGGAAATTTGGAGATTTTGGGAGTTGGAGATTTGGAGATTTGGAGATTTGGGGATTTGAGGATTCGAGAGTTTGAGAACTTTGGAAATTGGAGAAGTTGGAAGTTTGGAGATTTGGGGATTTGAGGATTTGGGGTGTTGGAAATTTGGGGATTTGGGGATTTGGGGAGCTGGGAATTTAGAGATTTGGGTAGTTGAGGATTTGGAGATTTTGGGAGTTGGAAATTTAGAGATTTAGGGATTTGAAGATTTGGGATTGCAGAAATTCAGAGATTTGAAGATTGAGAATTTATAAGATTGCGAATTTAGGTATGAAGAAATTTGAGGAGTTACGAATTCAGAAATTTAGAAATTTGTTAATTCCAGAATTTCTAAATCCTACCACAGAATTTAGAAGTTCAGGAATTTGGAAATTCCAAAATTTAGGTTTCCCCAAATTCCACAATTTGAAAAACGAATACTTTAATTTAAAATCATGCTAACTTGCATTTCTCAAAATTTGAGTCTTAGAAATCTCTCAAATTTCAGAACTTAAGAAGAAACCCAGAAATAACAAAACTCGAATGATTCTCAAACTTGTCTCACACTGACAACCTGTCCCACATATGTTCACTTCAAACATCGTTTACCCCTAAATAATCCAAACCTGTCTGATCGATTATGAGATAATTCGAAATTAATCGACGGTCAGAACAGTGAGTTGTACTTCTTAATAAAAGTTGAGATGCATTCTTTGTTCTTTGAAGTGAGTGGTCGTATATTTAAATGATGAAAGCACACGTCACTTAAGGTCGTTTGCACGGGCGCGTTGAACAACGACTGTAGTTCGACGGTATCATGGATCGCATGTTGGTCCAGCCTGCATGAAAATGCATTCACCTACGAACTGTGCTCGTAATGGGATTATAGTCGTACGAGCATTATGCCACACGTTAATGATAATTAACTATCATTAGCTGACGCGACGTATACTGCTAGAGCAAAGCGGCCAGAGTACGACGACCCGGTGTCGAAAACAGTATACTCCGTTGCTGTCGCGCAATATAATTATGTATAAAATATAATGCTGCAACGTTGTTCATGGGAATGCACAAATGACAGACGGGTATTATTGCGGTTCATTTAGTTTGAATTTTGAGGCGCTGCGTGCTGTACTCTCGGATTTCTCTTGTGACACTTTTGTGGAAATGTATTTGGATATCGATTAGGTATTTGGCAGTTGTTTAAGTGATTTGTTAATGCGTTTGGGTTAGATATTGTGAATTTGGATAGTTAAGCATTTAGAAATTTAGTGATTTGGTGGTTGAGGAATTGAAGAATTGAAGAATTGAAAAATTGAAAAATTGAAAAATTGAAAAATTGAAAAATTGAAGAATTGAAAAATTGAAAAATTGAAGAATTGAAAAATGGAAAAATTGAAGAATTGAAAAATGGAAAAATTGAAAAATTGAAAAATTGAAAAATTGAAGAATTGAAGAATCGAAGAATTGAAGAATTGAAAAGTTGAAAAGTTGAGAAATTGAGAAATTGAGAAATTGAGAAATTGAGATATTGAGATATTGAGATATTGAGAAATTGAGAAATTGAGAAACTGAAAAATTTAGAAATCTAGAGATCTAGAAATCTAGAAACCCAGAAATCTAAAAATCTGATCGAAACATTTAGAAATTTCGAAATAACAAATTTGATAATATGTAAACTGAAAAATGTACAAAAGCTAATTTCTAAATTTCAAACTTGTAAACACTGAAATCATACTCCACTTTCTCATACCATAATGCAGGTACTTATAGCAGTTGATGGAGTGGAATTGATAACGTGCATGATAAATAGAAGCTAACCGGTGTTCTTTCTTATCAGAAAAATGCTTCCTTTGTACTCCGATTACGTTATAAAAATAGAGCAGAATACACGGAAATGATACCCCATCAATAGATCAATTTCTTGAACGTTCACCGGCATTAAATTTCAGAAAAACAAACGACATAAAACAAGAATGATCACAGTTGGAATATACAAAACTATGAAACGAATATTCGAATTGTTCCCTTTTCTAACGATACAATAATTCCTTTCACCGCGTATATCACCCAGATAAAGAAAAACCGCATGATATATTAGAAGACAAAAGTGACAGACACGAATTTATGAATTTCGCGTCTTTCTGCCGTGTACGAAATCATAAATATATTTATACCGCAACTTCAATTTAACTTGCAACAATCTGGGAAGCAATTGTTGGCACGCGAACTTCATTTTCCTTGCCAGCCATGATTTCGTGTGATAATACGTTGACTCTTACTACTGCTACGACTTTCGTCAATCTCCTCGCAAGCAATTTTATGTTGAAACGATAGAATCAATTAAAGAATTCGTTAATTTGGAACGAATCTAGTAATTTAATAAGGGTCGTGAAATGTTTTGAACTTCGGGAAAAAATCGATAATATAAGACGTGACGGACAAACCGAGTATGTGAGAAGCTTGTGGACACAGGTGTGTCTTGAACACATCACATTTTCAAACCCATCAATTTCTAGATTAGAAAAAGTTTCAAACCATAAAAATTCACGAATTCTTCACTTTTTAAATAGAATAATTTGTAAATTTGTAAATTTTTAAATTTCTAAGCATGTTTGAGAATTTTCAAATTTTTAGAACATAAATTTGTAAATACATCAATTCTAGTCCGAAAATTCGGACATTCGATATTTCTGGATCTTTGGATCTGAACATTTCTAAATTCCCGAATTTTTGAATGTCCGAATCATAAAATATTGAGATTCCTAACTTTTCGAATGTCTAAATCCTCGAATTATCAAAACCTTGAGTTTCTAAACCTCCGAATTCTCAAATCCCAAAATTCGGAAAATCCTGAAATTCAAAATCCCCAAATTCGGAAAATCTCGAAATTCAAAACCTCCGAATCTCGAGATCCCTAAATTCCCTAAATCCTAAAATTCGAAACCTCCGAATCTCAAGATCCCCAAATTCCCTAAATCCCGAAATTCCAAATTTCCGAATCTTGAAATCCCCAAATTCGGAAAATCCCTAAATTCTCTAAGTTCTAAATTTCTAAATCCCCAAATCCCTAAATCCCAAAATCCCAAAAATCCCAAAAATCCCAAAATCCCCAAATTTCTAAATCTTCAAATCTGCAAATCCCAAAATTCCTAACATCCAAAACTTCCAAAATTCTACATTTGAAAGCTAGCAGCTTTAAAACTTTCTGAATTGCAGACCGCTCGATATGAACCTCGTTGAAATAGCATGTCCCTTCGAGACGACGCTATTAAAAGTAACAGCATAAAACAGGGTTGTTACACTGATTTATTTAATGACCAATGAATTTGATCATTATTCGAAATAATGTTTACTCACCGAACCGTAGTTCCCGTAGCCAATTAGCAAGATATTACGGGCGGATGTTCACTGACGCGAAATACGTACCTGAAATAGAAACAGATGACACGGTTATACCGAATGCTCGGAGATATTTGATTTATGTCATCGACGCTGAAAAGAGGGTCGTGAAAAGTTTCTCCCGGTCGAGAGTGCAATTCGACGGGATGTAACGATGCACGAATAAACATTCGTGACAGGGTACTTCGATGTCTTGTGATACCTTGACACGATTCCGGCACACTGATGGTCACGGATCAAGTGCACGACAAACTACTCGTGGACACGGTCGACCATGATGAATGCAACGCTCAAGAACCGTGGAGAGTTCAAGTTTTTGAATTTAGTTTTTGCGAGGTGGAAGTTTTGGAAATTGGAGATTTGGGGATTTGGTAATTTGGCGATTTGGAGTTCTAGGGATTGGGAAGTTTGGGAATTTGGGAATTTGGAGATTTAGGAATTTGGAATTTGGAGATTTAGGAATTTGGAATTTTGCAAATTTGGAGATTTAGGAATTTGAAATTTTGGGATCTTGGGGGTATAGGAATTTGGAATTTTGGGTATTTGGAGATTTAGGAATTTGGAATTTTGCAATTTTGGAGATTTAGGAATTTGGCATTTTGGGAATTTGGAGATTTAGGAATTTGGAATTTTTGGAAATTGGAGGTAGAGGAATTTGGAATTTTTGGAACTTGAAGATATAGGGATTTGGAAGTTTGAAAATTGAATAATTTGAAAGTTTGAAAGTTCGAGAATATGAAAATGTACAATGCTAATAGCAAAGAGGTTAAAAAATGATAAAATTATCAATGCCTACAACGTATGGCATTTGTCACACACTGTATTCAACTTTTTACTAGTGATGAATTCGTGACTAAAGACACGATACAATCATTAATGAATTATTAATTGTCGTATCATGCGAGCGAACCATTAGCAACAGAATGGACCCTAATTCTAAGATCGCATGAATGAAAGGAATATATGAAACTTATTTGAAAAGAAGTATTTAAAGAACCATTAAATATTCAAATAATAGTTTGCAAATTTGAAAATAAAACTTGGAATAAACTCAACTTGTCTCTCCCGCACGCAAAAGATTAAAAGTGACGTAAGAATTCATTGGTAGATACGTTAATAGATGATGACGAATAAATACGTCGATAGACGATTACGAATAAATACGTCGATAGACGATGACGAATAAATACGTCGATAGATAATGACGAATAAATACATCGATAGATAATGACGAATAAATACGTCCATAGATGTCGACGAATAAATACGTCAGTAGTTGTCGACGAATAACTACATCGGTAGATGTCGACGAATAAATACAATGATGAACGAAGACGAATAAATCCGTTGATATATAACAACAAATAAATACATTGAAAGATGATAACGAATAAATACGTTGGTAAATGAGGACGACTAAGTACGTTGTTAGACGTCGACGATTCTCGAACGCGTTGAAATGTCAGAGAAACGGGAACCATGCGGCAGCAGCGTTTTATGCCAGATTAACGTATGCTTAATCGGTTCGATCGCAGCGTTGTTAATCCGACTGACGAAAATGCAATGGCTTAATTACCGACAATACGAAACCAGGCGTTAAACATGCCGCGAACGTATCGAGCGAAATACGAGCCAGCAATTAACGTGCAGGTAGACCTCGTACGTTTCCCCGTTAAGAAAATCGACGCCGAGTCGATGTCGTTAATGGGTTGTTGAAGACGAAACGAGGAAATTGATTGTCATCGTGTTAGCGTTGCTTGATGAGATGGAAATGTCTGGGTTACTCGAGTTGGCAGAATGGAAAATTCGGGTCGGCTGAGCTAGATAAATAGCTCTTGTTAAACTGACAGGGGAGGCTCGTTAAAGTAAACCTACCGCTTCGTATGAAACTCGAGAGGGTTTATTCGCGATAATTTCTGCCAAAAGTGAGAAGCGTAATACGAGCCCTATCGAACGTTTCTCCTTTAAAGCAGACGCTTCGGAATAAAATAATGGTCAAATTTGATGTAATTTCATTTTTCATAGTAATGGTAAACTGAAAATTTTATTAATTGAGTAGGTTGATTGACATTTGATTGACTTGGTGACGTAGACACTGTAGCTGTTGAAAATTAAATATTCTCACAATGTCTAGTTAGTTAATACAAGTGTTTACAATTAGGTAACTGAACACACTTAACGGTGATAGATTCTTATGGAAATTTAAACGAAACAAAAGGGGCTAAAATGTTAAGGGGTTCGCAAAATGCATGTTTAAGAGTTTTATTCTAAAAAAACATTGTCGTTCAATTTAAATAATATAATCATCATATAGTAATTATACAATTATATAATAATTACTTGACAATTACAGGGTCCTTTTGAAGATCTTTTTCAGAACTTGCAGTAGAAATTCTCCTTGTACAGTGGTTACGCTCAGACATAAAATATTGATCACTAATTTGAAAGAGGAAATGAAGAAATTAATTTCGCGAATCGTATTAAACGTAGCTATCAGACTGAAAGATATAATGGTAGTTACGGAGCAGAGAGATGATACGGGATGATAAGGACTGAAATTTAACAGCAAGAAAGATTATCCCTTATGGAGTCGTACCATGGAAATTGACTTAAAATTAGATGGTTCTCCAAAGTATCCAATCTCAATGAAAACCTCGTCAAATTCGTGATAATCTGAGTATCTGAGAGTTTTGATTGAAGAGGTCTTGAAATGAACGATTCTCCATAAAGGAGCATTAAGAACGATGACATTGACTCTTACTTTATATCATAACACCTTTTTCCAATTTCTGCTTTTTCCAAGTTGGTTCATCATTTTTAATATTCAGTCTACTGCTGAGGGATCTTCAGAATCCATAAATATAAAGTTCATATAGTTCATAGCCTATGGAGTCTATAGATATGTCTATGGTGATCTTAAATGAAAACCAAAATTTGAGAGTAAGAAAATAATAGAAACTGAAAAATTGATCGTTCAGAAACGTTTGATCAGTACAAACTCTTTGGCTTATAACTTAAATCGTATTTTCATAAAGATCGAGCTTTGAGTTCGATACCAATTGCATTTCGCATAATTGAAGATCGCTAAATCCAGAATATACCTAACATTTCAATATTCTTTATTTATTTTAACACTGCAGTAACAATTAGGTAGCTCTGACTGACGCAAGAGATGTTGATTCCTACTTGAAATCATTATAGAAAAAAATAAAGTTAATGTAGTAATACTACTAGTTCTAACGATTCCAGATCATTTAGTTCAATAATAATGTTAGTTTTAAGAAGAAATTTGACGAGGACCTGAAATGAATCGTTTGGAAATTATTTGTTAATTTCATCCCCGGAAGGGATGCACGGTTCTAATTAGTATATATGTTTGAAACGACTGTTGTTTTGGCGTATGTAGATGAATAACAACGATTTCGAGAGTCCCACACAGTGGAAACTCAGTTTAATTAGTCAGATAACATTAACGATGACTATCATTTCCGATTAACCTTGATCGGCATTTAGGTAGCTCCATTATAGTGCAGCATCATCGAGCAATGAAAGGGCAGGGAATTACGAGCTTGCATCAGGAGTAATGAGAGGGTAATTGGACCATCATGTGTAAACTGATAATCAAAATGGAGAACGTGAAACTATTTTAGCGGGAAAACTGATAACACAGTGATTACTTTTACTTTATTTGATCGCCATATTCTATTTTATCTTAAGACTTCTCACATAAATTTTTGTTTTTATATCTTTGAGACATATTTAAATTTTATGCAATTTTTATTTTTATTTTAAAGAACGAGTGACTGTTGTATTATGTGTCACAGTTGTTTAAAACATACTTCGTGTTATATTTCCACTGACTTGGTGTTAAATTACAATACGTTAATTACGCTGTTAATTGATGATACTCAATTGATGATAGATACATGTAAATAATTATTACTATTATATCATATAATGTTTATACTAGTGATCTTCGAAAACAGTGTATAAAAATTGATATACAAAAATTTTATACAACGATTTATCATTTAAAAAGATTCGCAATTTAAAACGGATTTATAAAGAATTAGTTGTTTATGCAAAATTCCCCGTATTTCGAGACAATAAACAATTACGAAATTATATCGAAAAGAATGAAATGTTGACACTGTATCCGAATCAGTGAAAGAAATTTAATAAACAATTCAATTTCATTTCGCAAAGATAAACGAATACGGGGAGTAATATTTAATTTTAACAAACGTTTAATTGCAAACGTGAACAATCACCGATACGAGTTGCCATTTTAATTAATAATTATCGTGTAATACGTGTTGCATTCGAAAGATATTTCTCGGAATCAAAGGACTGAAATGAAATAAAAATGTGTATAGTAAGGTTTTACAAAAAGCCGACATATTCAAGTATATTCCATTGAACAGTTTTAATTACTTCATGAAATTTCGAATAACATTGGAATAAGAATTTGCATTAATCATTATAAACTTTGGTGTGCGATCAAGTCATGGAATATTCTATAATAGAATTTAATTAGCTTCATTATTGACATCACTCTTCATATAATTAATTAAACGTCTAGACAGCTGAATTTAAAAGAGAGAGAAAATAGTAATCTCATTCTTTGACAATTAATTAAATACTGATTATTTAAATTATTCATTTTCGTTCACTTTCGGAAGTTCTAAATTTTTTAATTTAGAAGATTAAAGTTCTCAAACTTCGTAAATTTATAAATTCGAACAATTCTAAATTTCTCAACCCGAAAATCTGTAATTCGAAAAATGTGCAAATTTGCAAATTTCAGAGTGAAAATTAAAATTCAGAAAAAACGAAATTTTGTATAAAATTGCTGTTGAAATGAAATTGAAATGAATCAATTAAATAAATAATTGTTTCGAACGCACTGAATTTTGTTCCGGTCACAGGAAATCGTTAAACAAGAGGAAAAATATGAAACGTAAAATGCCATGTAACTTGTTAACAGGGAAAATCGGTACCTTCCTGTAAGGTTAAAATCGGTCAAAGGGAAACGCGACGATTAAAGCGTTTTCGAAAAACAGCTTCCACCCGGCGAGCACGAAATTCTCGTTCAGAATTCTGTTACGGTCGGTAAAATTTTTCTATGGAATCTAGCATTCCATTCCAAACAAACTTTCCACCGGAAGGAAGATAATAATTTTACTTCGTCAGCGAGTTTCCAGTATTTTTACGTACGTGACTAAATTGAGGTCCACGCTTTCCCGATAGTTCCGAAGCGGATTAAAGCTGTTCAATTTACGTGCATGCGCCAACTGATTCATTCGTATTCCGTTCGAATACGATTCTGCGTGAACGCTACGCTTGCGTTTTTGCATTTTTCTAATTACATATTTCCATGGAAGCGGTATTTCTATCGGCTATTTCTGTTTAAAAATGTATGTGTCTGCACGAGATTTCTGCTTTAATTTTCAAATCGAAAAGTGACAGACGTTAATTTGAAGTTTGAAATCAGTATTTTTTAACTTAATGTTGCATATAATGACAGTAGTGGCAATTCAAAACAATTTTAAAAGAGTTCATCAAATTTTTTAATTATATGATGGCGAAGTACAATAATTCACATATGTACATAGTACAATGTGCGTACTATTTGAACTACATAATACAATAATCTCGACGTTGAAATACAATAATCTTGACATTTGAAGCACAATAATCTTGATTGAAACATTTGAGACGCTATAATCTTGTTTCAATTTGAAAAACAATGGTACTTGTGAAAATAGAAGATTCTCTCAAAGACTCTACAGAAGTCTTCCGTAGTTTCTCTTCAGAATTCTTTCAAGACCGAAAAGAATTGATAGAGTCTTTCTTTCCATATTCTTCTTAAGTGAAAAGAAGCTCATGCCGCGCCCAAGTGAAGAAATAGCGATCGTTTGAATTATTCCATCGCAATTTCCTGAAGCTCTTTCCATGCTGTTCGAATAACGATTCCTGCGAATCGTTTCGCAGTACATCGAACGATAATTAGCCTCGTTAGCCAATTAACCGTGACCCAGAAAAGCTCGATAATCTTGCTATCTGCTGCCTCGAATGAACCGAAAGGATTCGAGCTAGTTGGAATCGTATTGGCGAAGGATCGAATGGTCAGCAGAGGATGAACGAGAAAAACGACAGAACCGGAGACATGGGTTAGGTTGACAACGTTGTTCCACAGAGTAAACCGTAACAATCGGATTATGGCGACGTAAAAGATGTTAGACCAGCTTGGTTAGTTCGAAAGGGACCAAGACCGCACGAGAATTTATTTTCATGCGACTGAAGCACTTTCTTCGATCGATGTGTGTTGGGAAATTAAAGTTGGAAAATTTTGTTTTGGTACTGATAAGATTTTGGGAATTTGGAAATTTGTAATTTGGAGGTTTGGAGATTTAATGGTTCGGGAAATTGCAGATTTCAGGGTTTGAAAGTTTGAAAATTTAGGAATTTAGAAATTTTTGAATTTTGGGAATGTAGGTTTGGGGTTTTAGGAATTTGGGAAATTGGAGATTCGGGGATTAAGAAATTCGGGGACTTAGAGATTTAGAAATTTTTTAATTTGGTGAGTTTAGAAATTGGGGAACTGAAGATTTGTGGACTTAGGAATTTGGGAAATTGGAGATTCGGGAATTTAGAAATTTGGGAAATTGGTGATTCGGGGATTTAGAGATTTGGGAAATTAGAAATTTGGGGATTAAGAAATTCAGGGAATTAACAATTATGTGAAATGTAGATTTGGGGATTTAGCATTTCGAAATTTGGGAAAATTTGAGATGACCATTCGGGAAATGGAAGGTTCGTGGATTGAAAATGAAAATTTAGGAAATTGGGGATTTGTAAATTCGGAATTTAGAGAATTAAAAGATTAGCAGTTTGGGGATTAAAAATTTGGAAATTTGGATATTCGATGATTAAGAAATCAGGGAATTTTAATTTCCATACTGGAAATTAGTCATGTTTAAAATTCGAAGATTTAGGGAACCGATAATTTAGAAATTTATGAATTTGAACAGTTACGAACTTAGAAGTTCAGAAATTCATAAATTCTAGATTGGAAATATCAGAAATTATGAAGTTGAAGATTGGAAGTTTCGCAGTTTGGAGATTCAGTGAATCGGAGATTCGAGGACAGAGGAATTAGACCGATTGGAAATTTGGGAATTAAGGGATTTGTGGATTGGAAATTCGAGAACAGTCAACAAAGGATGAGCAAGTAAAAGGAACGGATTGAAGATACGGGTTAGGTTAGAAACGTTGTTCCAGAGGGTAACTCGTAACAATCGGATTATGGCGGTGCAAAGGAGGTCGAACAGTTCAGACGAACGAAGGACGGGTCAAACGGATAAGCTAGACTACAGTATACCTGTTAAAGATGGCTAATAGGGTCTTACTTTATCATTTAAACATGACATTTTTCTTCATTTCCTGACAGCGAATAATTGCTCTACACTTCAATTATTATTTTAAAAAAATTCATATAATTTAAAAATAACTTCAAAGTAGACTTGACTACATTTTATCTTTTCTATTTCAATGATCAATAAAAACACTTCATTGAACTGCGATACAAGTTTATAATATCTATTTTACCTTTTCGAAAATTACGGTAACTTTCTTGATATTTATTACTAAATGCAATATATTATATAACCTTTTGAATATGTAATGCAAAATCAAAAGAACTGCTTGAAATAATAAGGAAGACAATATTTCTTACATTTTTCGTTTGACACTCTCTATATGTTTAAAATATTAGTTGAAATTACGTTTGCAATAAAACTTGACACCTAATAAAGAGGTAATAAATAAAATATCATACTAAAAAAATAAAAATAAAAATGATCATTCCTAACTGATACGTTTATAACATATCATAGATCAATAGTCGACACTGTATTTATTTAATAAATATTTGCACTCCAATTTCCTAGTATCAACAAGTAATTCACTATTTGTTATTTCGATTTTCTGAACAAAATAGAAACACTTGTAGCATTCGAAGCTTTAACCCTACCATTTTCACTTCGTATCCTGAAAATAGTATTTGAACCCAAAGGAGTAAACCTTACGATCGAACATGCACTCGAGGACGCAATACGATTCGATCACGGGTTACGACCACGTTTGACCTCTATCGAATTAACCGGTCTCTTAACGAATACTTCGCCCACAGAATGGCACTACGGTTAAATGGTTTTTTCGCGTCCTACGAGTGCAAGACCTCGTGTTGATTTTCTCCTACGCTTTTACGATTAGTTTACTTACGCCAATTTCGCGGGGAAATTTATATTTATGTACGGTTTCCATGTACATTGCAATATTTGTACTATTAAGTCATCAATTTTCAAACAACAACTAAAATTTTAGGTCTTTATATCAATATCGAAAAAGGTTTTGAATTTTTCTATAAAAACATAATTTCTTCTAGGTTTTCACGTATGTGAATTTTTTTCATATTCAAGATTTTAAATTTACCGAAATCAGCTACAAAATGTAACATATTTTATTATTAACTACTTTCAAAGATCATTTATAATTTTTTTCAAGCTAAAATAACGAGTAGCTTCTTCATAAGAAATTTAAATGTAAATTTACTCAAATCAGCTACAAAATTTAACATATTTTATTATCAACTACTTTCAAAGATCATTTATAATTTTTTTCAAGCTAAAATAACGAGTAGCTACTTTGTAAGAAATATTTTTAATATGAGGGTCTTAAACGTCTCAATATGCCAGGTATATTATTCCGATGAAGTGTGTTAAAGATGAATAAAACAGATGTAAAATTCATTGCTGATGCTGTCGTGAATAAATAAACGGGAAAGCGGAAAAAGCAGCATCAACACGCGGGACCAAATTCTCAGTACATTTTTAATTTCGAATTTCATTGGCGAGCGGAAAGTAGCCCTTGAAGCTTTCCATTCTAAGAACTCGCGCGCTCGCTCGCAACATAAGATCCCTCTCGTTTGAAGAGTGCTTCTAACGCGAGCCAAGCTGCGTATTCTTGAAAACTTTCCCTTTCCCTTCTTTTTTTGCTCCTCGTTTTCCCCCTTTTTTTCTCTCTTTAGTAACGCGGTTACAATTTCTCGCTACGTTTCGGTTAAATTGCAACGAGGACAGTCTGAGGCCGGTGCCTTTGAGCGTGCGAGGCCACAACGAAAATTCACGTGCTCCCGAAGGAGAGGCATACTCGTTAAACTAGGGACCACAGAACTAGAAGAGTTAACGTTATGGCGTGAAACTCGAGCCGTTGTACGCTACGGTCACCCAACTATCTCGGAAATAAGAAAAGCCATGGAAATAACGAGTTACTGACATCTAGGGGTTGTGGAGGATTGTAGAGGTTGTTATTACAGGTAGAAAGTTGAGGATTCGGGATATTTTCAGATTTTGGGATTTGGGTATGTGAGGTTTTGGAGTGATTGAAGATTTGCTAATTTAAGAATTTGGGGATTTGGGAATTGGCGGATTTTGGGGATTTAGGGAATTGGAAATTTGGGGGTTTGAGTATTCGAGGATTTGGAGATTTGGAAATTTAGGAATTTGGGGATTTGAGCATCCGGAAATTTGGAAATTTATGTATTAGAAAATTTAGCGAATAGGAAACTGGAGCATTTAGAATTAAAAATTGTATTTAAAAATTGTTTTAATTGTGAATTTATAATTTGGAAATTTGAAAACACGTGAATTCGAAAATTTGTCAACTTCAGAATATATGGACCCAGAAGTTTACGTCCTCAAAAATTAAAAAATTCATAAACTTCATAAACCAAGAATTTGAAGATTCTTTGTATAGAAAATTCAACTACTCAGAATGAATTTCAGAAATTTGTTAATTAACAACACTGAAAAATTGTTAGCACTATATTTCCATTAAAAAACTCATAAACCCCCAAGTATAAAAAATTCAACTACTCAGAATAAAATAGTACAATTTAATAATTAATAAATTTGAAAAAATTGTTTGCACTAAATTTCCCTTAAAAAACTCAGAAACCCCGAGAACATGAAGTTGAGAACGATAAAAACGTCGAATGACATTTAACGAAAACACAAAGCCGTTAGTCGAAGTATTGGAATTCGATCGACTCGGTCGACTGATCAAAAGTTGCATAATGTAAACGGTTCTTTATGCAGTCAGCCAAGAGTCGCAAAGAAGCCAACCCACCGTCTGCTGTCAAGAATTTTGGTTAAACGAGAATTATGCGACGAGAAATCGATTCGATTACGTTTTCGCTAAGCCTGCGGAAAGTTTACCTTCGAGGAAATTCATTTTAATACCACAGCCTTACGTAATCTCGTTACGCCGGCGATCGTTTCATTAAGCTACAAATAGCGACGGAATTTTCGATGGAGAAGTTTTAACATCAACGGGACGGATATATTCTCGTTTATGTTCCCTGCCGCCATTATCTTAGCGTCGTTACGTCCGACACGTTACTTTCTAAAGTTCTAGCATGCCACCTTGCACAGAGGATCTACCGAATATCGCTTAAGAATCATTTTCGAAAATTGTATTCTACCTGTTGAAAAATTCGCGTTCTAAAATTATATAGTTTCTTCATTTTATGATTTATGTAGCTGATTGCTACTTATGTACTTCAAATTTGATATTAGTCTACACTAGAGCTTAGGCTTTTTATGATACCTTTTATACATGTCTGACAATTTTTCAATTTTGGAATTTTAAAATTTCTTGATTTTTATTTTTTCTGGAACTCCAAATGATCTTCAAATTTCTAGGTTTCTAAATTATCCCCAAATTCCCAAGTTTGCAAATTCTCAGATGTCCAAATTCCTAGATCCCTAAATTTCCAGATTTCCAAATTCTCAAATGTCAAAATTCCTAGACCCCAAATTTCCAGGTGTCCAAATTCTCAGATCCTGAAATTCCCAGGTTCTCAAATTCCTAGATCCTAAAATTATCAGGTCTTCAAATTCTGTGACTTCCAAATTCTCAAATACCCAAATTCCTAGATCCTAAAATTATCAGGTCTTCAAATTCTGTGACTTCCAAATTCTCAAATACCCAAATTCCTAGATCTTTAAATTATCAGATCTCCAAATTCCGAGATGATCAAATTCTCAAATTCCCAAAGTCTCAGATCCTTACATTTCTAAATCCCTACCTTCCCACAGCCATAAACCTCAAATCCCAAATATCTGAAATACCTATGTTCTCAAATTCATAGACTACTCTACTGACGATATCCTAAATTATTACCTGAATTTTGCATACTCTACATAAGTTTGGTAACACGAACTATATCGGTATGCAAAATAGGAGTCCTAAATACGCGTTAAAGTTGAGAAAGGCGGTTCGCAACATCCTCTATTCGTCTCCACAGAAAATCTGGCACCTTCGTTGCATAATATATTAATTTCAGTCAGCAGGAATTTCTCTGGCGAAACTTCTCGGATGCTATTTAAATAAAAACAACACGATCAGTAAAACTAAGGAGCTTTACTTAAATTTCTCGTCGAGAAACGATTTATACTTCCTTTGAATTAGAATATGACTTGTATATTTTTAATAGGGAATTATAATTATTTACAGCAGATTCACAGATTGAATTTGCGGTCGATACTAATGATCATAGCAAACATAGCAAATTATAGCGATTATGTGGTCATAGCGAACATAGTCTTTAACACTAGATTTACGGAATTCGTCAAAATGGCGGATCATAGATCTATCACGACACAAATATCAACAGAGATTATTTTCTTAAGAAATAATTGCAACTGCAAAGAAATAATCGTTATCGAGTCTTATCTTAAGGTCTCCCTTTCGTCTAAAGAATCATAAGAAAGAAAGAATATCAGTACGCGACCACTCGTGCGTGCATTGATATATGAAACAGCAACTGTTCCGTGTCAAGATTGTCATAGAAAATGTTCCCCTTTATAAACGATGTCATTTCTAGGTTGGTTATCGCTGTCTATCTGTTCCACTGTTCTTCACGCCTCCCTGTTTTGTAAATGGTTTCAGTCAAGACACGTAACGTTATCGTAACGATGCATTTTGAACGTAACAAGCCCCTGGAAGAAGAATAGTGGTCCCTGAAGTTCACGCTTCGCGTGAGACTACGCTCCAGTATCATGAACACTTCTGTCACTGCATATTAATGGAATAACGTTAACCTAAACGCGACTTGCTTAGACCTTCGTCACTTCGGACTTGTGGATACCGAGGATTCGTCTGGAAAGTCGGCGACGAACGGTTGGATTCTAGAATTTGCAATTTTTATCATTAAATTTTACTATATCACGATATCTTCATTTAGGTCAGTTTTATTAAACGGTTGCTATAATAAAAGCTGTGGTAAAATTGTTCATCTCCTTCTTTAATTTTGATACATTTAAGAATGCTGTCTACCATAAATTTTTATCGCAGTTCGCTCGATTCAATGGAGTCTCGACTAACGTCGTTCCTCTATTACGAAGTCACAGTACTGATGAATAATGTATCATGAATTAAGCATGTGACCAGTCGACAGGATAACGAGACCAACGTTCCGTAGACAGGCAAATGCATTTCGATCGAGTTTACCGATATTACAGTGAATAATCTTGTTCTGCGTAAACTGCACGCAGAATTTGACACGTTCTACGTGATTGAGTCTGTATTACCGTTTGACTACGGTGATTTAACTATCGACAGAAATTTCCTTAAAGCGGAGAATAATGATTCTAGAATTTTAAACGATAAGTATCGTAGATAGAGTGTCAAATAAAATGTGTACATATAGTGTTGCTATTTAATTAAAGAATAAAAAGAACAGAGGTTGAGTTAAAGATGAAATGAAATAAACCGAAGGCAAATTAAA
The DNA here is from genome assembly GCA_945859555.1 of Megachile ligniseca. Lineage (NCBI taxonomy): Eukaryota > Metazoa > Arthropoda > Insecta > Hymenoptera > Megachilidae > Megachile > Megachile ligniseca. The sequence goes on from OX243777.1 coordinate 9,834,456, forward strand.
AATAAAATAAAATAAATTCAAGTCAAGTTAAAATAAAATAAATAGAAGTTTAGTCAAAGATAAAATAAAATAAACAAAAGTCAAGTGTCTTAAAAATTCACATTTTAAAAATCAATATCGAATACATATACGTCCTTGATATCGATTTGTAACATAATTAGATAAAATATATGTTGAATAATTTTTACTCTTTTCAGCTGAAGTGCACTGCATTTATCTGACCCAAAGGTAACTTTCCACTGTTTAATCATAATTTTTAATTAAAAATATGATCGAATATTAACAAAGTAAGAGCCGATGTACACGAGAGATATTTTTCCATGCAATCTCGTTAACGATCACATATCTGTTTTATATTTTACATGTAGCGATCATATATTCGCGAAACAAAAAGGACATACGATCGCACGGGAAAATGTCGTTCGTGTACATCGGGTTTACCTTCCAGTTCGAATGAATGAATTAAATCGGACAAAGCAAGTAGAATGAATACAGAATTGCTCCGGCGAACGATATTCAGTAGAGGAAGATTGTACGCGTCGGACAAAAGAAAATTATCTACTGCGACAGTAGAATTGTGTAACGTGTACGCACGTCGTTTAGGATAAAAATAAATCTTTCTGTTTAATCCAGCCTTAACTTATTTCATTGACCCCTTTTTATCGACATTACACCAGATGCAAATATAAAATAAAGGCATAAATACAAATATTTTTTGATAAATAATTTTTAATATTCTAAACTATTTTTTTCTTCAAATTCACATATGTAAATTATCGTGACCTCAATATTTCGCTTTACAACCCCATTTGTGACTGAGATCCACAGTTTAAGAAATTTCTTATTAAATTACTTTTTTATTTAACTAAAACTACCAAAAAGGTCAAATGACCCTTTTACAAGTTCATTTTAACTTACAAAATTTATGAAGACCTCTTTAGAACCTCTGCTAATCATGAAGATAAAGAATTAACATATTAATTTATCTTTTATAATTTGCTAGATCGAATGATCGGTGTTTTTACTGGAACATTAAACCTCAATTCGTTTGTTAATCGTATACATACTCCAGTAAATTGAGTTCGTCATAAATGACCTAGAATGAAACGTGTGAACACGTAAGGACGCAAGAAAAGTCCTTCTACTCTTTGAATTCCAAGAATAAGACCTCGGGCGGCGTAATGTTAGTTCGGAAAAAAAAAACAATTCGGTCTGCAGATCGAAGATACGCGAATGCAAATGGATTCTGTCGTATGAAAGTCAATAATCATCGCGGAGCGAGGCGTATCGTTGTTCTCAATGTAATGCTAATGAAGTATTTCAGTCCTTACGGCGGCTAAATCTAAGGCAATTTAAATGAAATCGAGATCGTGCCTAGGTACGTGCACAAAAATTGGGTAGCGCAACCCGATGATTACCGATCGATCAACCTTTAAAAAAGAACGGGACCTAATGTATGGTGTTTATTTAATTTTTATTGAAGTATCGCGTGACTGTCTCAATGTGTGCGTGACGTCATAGATAAATTTTTTGTTGGGATTTTAGATCGCTTTGATTAGTTTGAAAATGAATTAATTTTTAGGAATTTGGGGATTGAACATTTGGGGATTTGGGAAAGTTGGAGAATTTAGGGAATTGGGTATTCACGGATTTTAAATTTGGAGATTGCAAGTTTGGAGTTTGGGAGATCAGAAATTTGGGGTTTTTTAGATTTGGGGATACAGAATTCGAAAGTTCATTATATTCGATAAATCTAAAGTGAATCTTATCGAACGCTAATTCAATTCTATTCAATACCTCACTACTAAAACTAAACTAACTTTCCATCATTACAGGTATCAGTTTCTCTTGAAAGTAAATAAGAAATGAATAAAACATGAAACGTAAACTAACCCCGCCATTTCCTATCCGAAACCTTCCACCTTCCTTAAATAATTCTGTAACCTGTAACAAGAAGCAGTAATTAATATTGACTGACTCGATAGTTCCGGTATTAACTTAATATTCCTAGACACATTGTTAATTTCGAAGAAAATATACTTGAAGGAAGATGAGGTAAGCTTGCTTCCATCGATGTGAACTTCTATCCAACAAAGGTGATTACTCGAAGGAAAACTCGGCAACCATGTTTCGTGGATGAAGACAATGCCTTTGATGTTCCCGCCATATTTTCGCGAAAGTATCGAGTGAATTTACCTGCTCGGTGAGATGTTACGATACCAAGAACGCGGTTCAGACTTCTGGTATCGATCAATGTCGAGATTCATAGTCGGGGCTAAATTATAATTGCATCGAATGAGAAGATTCTGAGAGGCTTTTACCCGAAATAATTGTAGCGTGAATTTTAAACGTCTCAGTGACTCCTTTAGCTGCCTCTGGGCAAGCATTTCATCGCGTTACTTTGCAACATGCACTCTCAAGTATCATGAGATACCGCGGAAATCATTAAACAAAATATTATTCGAACAATACTGAATTAAATAGCAAATTTTTTGACGATTATATTCGAATGATACGTAATGTTTATTTTGGACGTTTGACTAGTTCGGTTTGGAGATTATAGGACATAGGAATTTTGGGACGTAGGAATTTTGGGGTGTGGGGAGTTTGAGATATGAGATTTTGGAATATAGGGATTTTGGGACGTAGGAATTTTGGGGTGTGGGGAGTTTGAGATATGAGATTTTGGAATATAGGGATTTTGGGTCGAAGGAATTCTGGGATATAGAAATTTTGGGGTATGTGGATTTCGAAACCTATGGATTTTGGGACAAAGGAATTCTGGGATATAGGAATCTTAGGGTATAGAAATTTGGGGGTATGGGGATTTCGGAATATAGAGATCTACTTATATAAGAATGTAGAAACATTGAAATCTATGAATTTTAGTTAGATATCTTGGGATTCAGGAATTTAGGAAACTAGATATTTTAAAATATAAGGATCTGAGAATATGGGGATACAGGGTTACAATCTTATAGTGATCAAATCTATAAGTATAATTTCCAGGTATAGAAATTTTTGTACTGAAATCTAAAGATATACAAATCCAATATCTAGGAATGTACAAATACACATCAAGATCCAACAAATACACAAGTGCTCTTCTAACACAAATATGGTAGAACCACTGAACATCAAATTGAAGTCTATAAACCACTCCCTAAACGCAAACAATACAATGATTAACAATTTCTACTGTCCAGTTACCTAATAACGTACAATTTGTAAAGCTCCAATCCTATCCATCGTTTACCCTCGTTATCCGAAGTAATTCCGTCTAATAATGTTCGCGATTGGCAATTTCAACGGCAGCGAAAGAAGTGTATCTTAAACCTACTGGCTAGTAGGTACCTTTACGATTATGGTTAGAGCTGAAACTCGTAACACCGAATGCAGTGTTAGCTTTTTTACGTTCACGTTGGTTATACGATTACGATGATATAAAATGATACGAAGGCCCGTGGTGCATAAAATGCACTTTTACTAGTTCGATCATCGAATATCTCGTTGGGACGCGAATGTTTCGGTGACTCCATGAAATTCAATCGAGCTCAAGATTTATGGAATGATTGAAATTCATCACCTGTGATTAAATATACGTATACTTCTAATTAAATATGGTATTTTATCACCGTATCGTGGAAGACGTCTATCAAGCATTGATTAAATTATCCTTAATGAACTTCCGAAATCGTTGAAACTGTTTCACGTGTCGAGATGACTTAAATTGATTCGATAATTGATCACGAACTTATTCTGGTAAGGAAGTTACATCAAGTTGCTGTCATCAATTTTTGAGTAGGAGATAATGGACGTATTTTGAAGTATATTAAAAAGTTAACAGGTATACAATATTCAGAAATACAGAGAGATTTAAGTATTGAAGAGGAAGTTTTATATTTATGAGTATCTCGAGCAGGTTATTTGATCTCGATAAGACTTATTTTATATTTACAATTCGTTCAAAGGTTTTGAAATATAAATCATTGTGATGTGATTATGAACAGCTGAGCAGGAATTGAAAATGTTCCTGGTTTCCAAAGAAAAATCAATCATTTCGAATTGGTTTTAGAACACGAGGTAGAAATAGAAATTTGTAAACTAGTAAACAGAAAGGTATTAATAAAAACGCAAACATAAAGATAGAACTTGCTATTATAAATATATTAACGATGTAAATAATAAAAATGGATGTCTAAATAATATGTAAAGAGACAATAATTCAAACGATTTTTATTTTCGAGATAAAAGACGATACTTGACTAGATAAATCAGAGTGTTCATAAAAGTTCCATGTTCAAAATCTTGGACGGTTTTTCTTCACGTCCGGTAACGTGTTTTCCCGTAAAATGGAATCAGCGAGGCAATTTTCGAGCATTTTACTTCGAAAATCAGGTCGCCCCGAACTTCCTAACTTCCTGCCCAACATTTCGCAACGAACCGGATTTAAAGTTCTCGAGTGGACTACCGTTCGGAAATGTACACGCGGAAAATTCTGATGGCTGATAAATCCAGTGAACGTGAGCTGCAACTGCGATTCGCTGGGTTTCCTCCATCCGGAACGGATGTCGCGGAATTAATGGCGGTTCTGCGCGTGCACCTCGGTAATTTTAACCGCGACCCGGCAAATTTGCGAAAATGACGAATTTAATTCTTGACCGAGAGTGTCACCTGTCCATAATTCATTTCACTCGACACTGATTTTATCGCTGCCTTTGCATTTATGTACAGTGATCACCAAATTGAGGATCTTAGTCTCCAAAGATTTTCATCGCCAAACTTTTATGTATAAATATTATACAGGGTGGGTTGAATGCTTTTGAGAGGGGTACATTCTGATGGTATATTTTTTTGTAGGCGGACGTAAAGGACATATGAAGGTCATTAATGTTTTCTTAAATGGAACACATATTTTTTATTGCATGCTCCTTCATATTCTTTAAAAAAAAAGTATTAATCTATTTATGTAAAAAAATCTATTTTCTTTGCACTGTTATAACATTATATTTTTTAGACAGTTAGAAAATGCGTTTTCAAAATAAAATATGAGTAAAAAATTGGAGGTAAACGATATCGAATACGAATTTGTAGAACCACTCGGGTATCGTAGAAAAATTATTGAATTCTGTTTGCAGATAGTTGAGAACACTTCATAACGGTAGTTAATTTCGCGACGTGTCACGGAAATTGCACGAACGATCGCTAAAAGTCATAAAACGTCGGAGTCGGTAAATGAGTAATTTCCGCCATAACTCATTCGAATTTCATGGTTGCATTCCTCTAGCGTTAGCACCTGTGTTTCGGATTAACGAGACGCCTCCCGTTTAATCACATTATCCGCTTAGTTAGACAAATATATGCTATAATTCATCTTAGCAATATCCCGAAATGAAAATATACAAGTTGAAATTTCTGTTTAAGGAGTACGCTGCGCGAGTATTACATATAAAATATTTGAACTCGCTTTAAGTCTACGATTCTATGCAGATAAATAGCCGCAATTTCCACGGACGAAAAATTCGAAATTATGAACTCCAGTTTTAACACGTGGAATTTGTTCTTTAATCGAGTTTAATGCAGTTAATCGATTTCGGATTATCGTATTTATTGAAATAAATAGATTAAGACGATTTTCGGAGTAATTTATAGCAATTTAATGGTAGGATAATCGAAACGAAATAACTATAATCAAATTGCCAAATTTCCAGACTGCTACATTTCTATGTTATCTACGTAATTTCCCACTTTTCAACTTGTCAAATTTTCACATTATGTTATTAGCTTTCTGATTGCATCATATTCATCAAATTAATATTCGCTCTGACGAGTGAGCTAAAAATGTCTAATCCTCTTTTTCTATGGTTTACACAAAATGTTTGTTGCTACGTGATAAAAACAATGTAGCATCTACAACAAAAAGATAGAAGCAACTATCTTTGTAAAATGAGTAATGTAGAATTCAGAAAATGTTCATAACGTATTTGATTTACAGCTGTACTGACTACACAAAAATATACGGTGAACAAGAAATGAACTGCATATTCATAATGTTACCGTTTCAAGGTTTTAGCTGCGAAGTAGAGAAGAGAGACCGTGGCCACGAGAAAGCTTGACAGTAAATAAAACAAGGAATAAAATGACTCTCCATGACGAAACTAGACTGCTAACTTCGGCTAAGCTACAAAGTTTGCTTTCAAGTAGAACAAGTAACAAGACTCTCGTTCTATCGATCTCAACTCGAGATATTCTACCGCTTTCAGCTTCAGCATTTAGATATTCAATTCATGATATAACTGGACGAGTTTCTAAGTGCATTTCATCGACGACGAGAAACTTCGGACAAATAAATTGCACAAATTTCTTCGGTGACAACGTACGAGCTAGTGCTTTTGATTACCTGTTCCAAGTTAGTGCATTAGGAACGACGTGATTTGTTAATAAACCGATTTCTGCGAACTGCGGGATTAATTATTAGGTGTGTTGTAGTACTGCTTCTGGAATGTATATTATATCTGTACTCAAGAGATGTAATCGCGTTGTTTGTTGGTATTTGCATATTTCTAAATATTCAGATTTTCACATTTCTCAAGTTTCTGTGGAATTCTTGAATTTTCACATTTCTAAATTCTTATATTCTCATGTTTGCACTTTCTCAAATTCCAAGATTCCCAAGTTCGCACATTCCCAAGTTCTTACGTTCCCAAGTTCTCACATTCCTAAGTTCGCACATTCATAAGTTCCCACATTCTCAAGTTTCTACACTCCCAAGGTTCTACATTCTCAAGTTCTCAAACTCCTAAGTTCCCACATTCCCAAGTTCCCACATTTCCAAATTCCCAGATTCCCAAGTTCTCACATTCCAAAGTTCCCACATTCCCAAGTTCCCACATTCCCAAGTTTCCACACTCCCAAGTTCCCACATTCCCAAGTTTCCACACTCCCAAGTTCCCACATTCCCAAGTTCTCACATTCCAAAGTTCCTACATTCCCAAGTTCCTAAATTCACAAATTCCAACATTTTCAAGTTTCTACACTCCCAAGCTCCCACATTCTCAAGTTCCTACATTCCCAAGTTCCTACATTCCCAAGTTCCTACATTCTCAAGTTCCCACATTCCCAAGTTCCTAAATTCGAAGTTCTCACACTCTCAATTTCCCAACTCCCCAAATTCCCAAATTACCAAGTTTCCAAGTTCTCACGTTCCAAAATTCTCCAAACTTCACAATTCCAGAGTTTCCAATATCCCCACATTTGCAAACCCCTGAATTCTAAATCTCCAAGTTCCTAAATTTGCAAATTGCTTTTGATACAAAAACATCACAACGATCATCAATATACAACACAAGTATGTCGAAATACCTTAGTGCCTCACAATAAAAGAATCAGGCCGGCGAATCCTAAGCGTGATAACCGTCGAAATGTTCGAACCGCGGTCACAACAATGGCGTCGTTTAAAAGCCGTACGCGTCTCCACGATTTCCAGCAGAGAAATGGGAAAAATTCGTCCCATATCCGGCAATTTTCATGAAAATGCCCGTTCCCGTATTTCGAATGATCTTATAAGTCGGTCCACGAGGCAAATTGGAAAACGCCTTTTGGAATCTGATATTGAAGGTCTCACGATTGACGAAACGAAACCGTGATGCACGAACATTACTCCTTTATCCGCCGTTTTATTTGACCCGTGTCGTCGATTCGTGCGTGTACAAAGGGCTCTCGGTTGATTTATTAAGCAACGGCTTTCATCGCGCGCTGGATCACGTCGTAGCGACGTCCATTCAAGCGTCTCGACGCCTCACAATGCCGACAGAATCTCATATTCGTCTCTCTTTAACGGTGATATATTCGTATGCCAATGAGAAACGTTCCACTTGTCAGCCATTATCGTCCGCGTAACGTAACCTGGATTACGTTCGCGGAATGGCGCCATCGGGGACAGAAACGGGCAAGTTTGGTCGAACTGAAATTGCTTCGCGGAAAATAATCGCTGAGCTACTAGTTATTAGAGCAATCTTCGAACAGAAATTTCGAAAATTCTGGAATAATTAAATCCTTGCACTGTGATTTTTCGGGTGCGTTAGAACTATCACAGCTACAATGTTAAAACAGAGAAAGTTGAAATGTTACGTCAATTTGGTATCAATCGACTATGCAAATAATTGGACCTGAACTCCAAAGTGAAGCACTGAATACTAATATAAAACATAGAATTGATAGCAGAAATAACAAACTGCATATTTGGTACTGATAGTCATTTTAACATCTGTAATTTTTAATTTAGCAACGTAGTAATGTCTAAACTTATATTAGGTTCAATCATTCAGTTGAAGGTTTAGAGTCAGACAACGTTCCCTCCAAAAACAATAAGTTGGAGTCAAATAACGCTATGTCTAATTAATGTTCTTTGACTCCCGACAAATTTTACAAAATCAAATCTCTAAAAGCTTTTAAACTATTCCTTTTTGCTAATAACATTTTTGTAATCGCGACTTTTATGATCGTAAATCTGTCAGTAACACAAAAGATGAATTTTTGAGGTTATGATGTCTGACTAAACCCTTGAAGTTATACAATCAAAAAGTGTGTACAGGTTATTGGGGCAATCTGCATACTGAAGTATTTTTAACCCCGTTATTCCAAACTTGAAAACCCTATTGTTTCAAATATAATGAATAACAAATGTCGATCCTTTTTTAAACGACTCTTTCGAACGCTTTCTTTGAATGTCCTGATTTTTTATTCACAGACCGACACGTTTACTGACAGTTATTCACATTTATTCGCATGTATACATATTATTGATTTGTATTTGAAGTCGTGGACTGAATAATGGTATACGTATAGGAATTGTTGTTTCGACGTACTCGTTTTAATCGAAAAATCTGTGAACCGTTGGAAGAGGTATTTGAAACGATAGGTGCTTTCGTGAACAGAATATGTATTCCGAGCTTCAACCATCGCGCACGTTGCATTAATATCGCTTTTATTTTCCTTTTTTTTTTTTGTTGTCGACCGACGAAACTGATAAAATTACACGCCTCTTGTGTCGCGTCGATTCAAAATTTGAAACTTGACGAACGTAACTGTGTAAACCTTTCATGAACGCTTTTAATACATCATGGTGGGTTATCAGTTGCAACAAATAATGAAACGAAGTGAAATTCGAGTACTTTCATAAATTTCAATTAGAATGTTATGTAATAAAGGCTATCGGGAATATCATGAAATGTTTGTAAAAAGTATGGGTAATGAATGCACAGTGCTCATTTGCAGGGAACATTGAAATAAGTAATTGTGATTAATTAAAATGTAGCAGTCTGATGAACTTGTAAGATGTTCTGAATAATATTAAGAATTGTTAATTATCGGTTATTAATTTATCACTTTCTATGGAGTTGGAGGAATTGGAGTATTCTTTGCATGTAAAAATGTAGAAATTTGCAAATGTAGAATTTTGGAAATTTAACAGTTTTCATTTGGGGATTTGGATATTTTTAGAATTTGGAAATTTAGGAATTTGGGGTTTGAGAATTTGGGAATTACAAAGTTAGAAAATTGTGGATGTGCAAATTCAAAAATTCCAAAATTTGAAGGTCTGCTATTTAAAATTGTATGAAACTATGATCGAAATAATAAGATATAATTAAAATCCTAATATTAAACCTGCCACCAATAAATTTTGCCCAAAGTTTTATTAAACGAATTGTCCAAGTGAACAGCTGTAAAGAATTCTTGATTAACTGCGTTCGCCGGAAATCTAATTTTTTTCTCTCTAAATAGAAAACAACGCAGAGGGAGTAGAGCCGAGCAAATATACGCGATACGGTTCGGTGAAATAAATTTCTCGTGTACAATATTCCCTTATACGATCGAAATAGAATATCACGGTTATTTATGAATACCAAAACCGTTCGGTTCGTAAATTATTGTTTCACACAATTCGTACTGCTATAACAATGTGAAAAACACGTTTTTCATTTGAATTCCTCAATTTGGAGTACAGAATGAACATTTTCGGATATAGTCAGCAGTCATTTAACTTATTAAATCCATACAGAAAAGACAATATCTAAAGGCACTTATAGAATTTAATATTTAAACTCAATATTCAAAGAGTTTAATGAAGTTGAAAAAATGTAATACAAATTAACTCGGAATTATCTAGTCTTAACAGATTACCGAGGATTAACAGCGAGCTAACATTAGTCAACGAAGAAAAGTTAACGTACGCAAGCAAACTTGTTTTCACCAAGCATACGCGAGATTCTAGTGAAATTCACCAGAAGGTCGAGTGACGCGCTGCAAGTCCAAAGGGTCCGACCGTAAATCATGGGCTAAGTGGAACGAAAGTACACACGTTGTCTTATTCTCCCAGGCTTTCCAGCGTTCACAACTTTTCTGTTACACAGCTGCTTCCAGGGATCAGTTCCTGGCGCAGTTAAGAAGTTTGAAATTGTACGACACGGATATGGTTTCTATAGTTGAACAAAGAAACTAGCTATGCGGACTGAATCTTTGAAAATTTCTGCGACCAGATCGTGTTGGTGATTGGCTTTTACCGAAGACGTGCTTCGAACTTTCAATTTCTGCGTTCTATCGTGAAAATAACTTTCTTCAGTTTTTTAAGTAATTTCTAAGATGAAACTCTTGCAATTATGGCAACTGTGTTACATGCTACATAAAATTACTTTCTTTATCTAGATATTAATTTATGTAGATTTTAACGCTAGGTTTCATCTGTTGTTTTCAGATTAAAAGTAAAGAATGAAACATCAAGTAATTTATTATTCTTTGTTATAAAAGTTAATGTTTCGACAAAAGCATCTTTGTATATTGTATTCCATTTACATTATACATGAAAAAAATATTGTTATTCGAATAACCAGTTAAGAAGATATTGCACAAAGTATCTAAAAAATGATTCCACAAATCTTGAGGCGGAAATTTCGCACCAATTAGCCAATCCCTATTTAGTTACCCATAAATTCAGGGTGTACAAGGTTAATTTCGAACAGCAAACCTTGAACTACCCTGAAATACCAAACTATTACAGATGAATGAACGCTTCGAATAGATTACACTCACCTAAATTTACTTCCATAATTACTATAGCCATACAATTATTCCATAAAGTTCGACAAAGAACACAAGTCTCGAAAAGTGAATATCAGACCATGCATCCCTCGGAACGTATGTTTTATTCGAAATACTTGAAACAACGTACAAATTGCGGAATATATGCAGAACTCGAAACGAGACCGGTAAATCGGCAGTTTCTCGAAGTGGCGAGTCAAGGGGTGGCAACGTTGAGAACTTAGGCGGCAACCTAATACTTCGCCGACTTTATAACAAGGATATCACCGCGAAAAGTTTGTGTCGTAACAAGATCAGGCGGAGATCTTATCGCGATTTTTACAGTGGTCTGGCGAGCCGCCATTTTCCGATTTGATCGGCGGATAAGCCTCGTCGAGAGGGTTCCGCTAACGTGGTGTGACCGAAACGCCGGTACAAGCTGTCTGAGCCGGCTACAGGCGTGATTTTATAGTCGAAAGTTGTGCGCCTTCATTTTCCGAGCAGCGTACGCGACCCTCGTTCTATCGATTTTCCGAGCTGCGTTCTTCCTCTCTCCCTCTCTCTGGCTCTCTTCCGACTCACCTCCGTACTCTCGGCTCGTCTCTCTCGCTCCGGTTGTTCGGTATGCTTCGATGCAGCTCCTCTCCTTCTCTCGCGTTGCCCTGTATCGGATGTGAGCTCGGCTACTTGCGATCACTAACCCCGATAGTAATGTCGGCTCCGTATTCGAACCGTACACTTATACGTGTGTCACTACACGACCTTAACAGACCTATAGTGTTCCACGAATGAGTTCTTAGGTGCATGCCATAAAAAAAAAGAACGTAATGACTCGAATGTATTCCGAGAAATCTCGACGATCGCCGATCTCGATCGAGCCTCGACACGCTCGAGGTTTGCCCTCTCGATATTTGTTACTGGCTGTCGATATATAGAATGTGAACACGAAGCCCTGGAATTCGAGAACACTTGAAGTCGCGAAGTTTTGAATACGGAATAGTTTGTCTTCAATTCTCGGAGGTCTTCGAATTCCAACTTCCTTCTACATTTCCAAAGAGCTAACGTCTCAAAGTCAGAAGATCTGAAATTCCAATGTTCGAAGTTCTAAATACTCAAATTACTGAAGTTCTGAAGTCCTTAATTTTCGAAGACGTAAAATATCCAGGCTCGTACATTCTTAAAAGAATGATCTACATTCTTAAAATTTTAAATTTTAAATTCTCAAAGTTCCAAATTTCAAAATATCCGAAGTCTTGAAATCCCAAAATTTCAAAATCACTCTTAACTTTGCAAGGACCAATTTCTCCTGTCTTCGGGAGAAGCATTTCCGTCTCGTTCGAACGATTTCGAAGTGGTCGGAATCAGTCGATTGGAACTCACCGGTAACCGTTTACGTGACGATTTAGAATCGATGGCAGTGAATAACCTAATTCGGTTGCCATCAATGTAACCTTGTATTTCTGGCTGATAAAATGTCACGAAACGCGTAGGAGTCGCAATCGTTTCGTTCGAACGACTTCGTTATTATGTGACATTTCTTGAAGAGGTTCACGTACGAACCAGCAGGTCGTTCGAGCTTCGAAGGAGTTCGTAAAAATGTGACTTCAACTTTGCTGTGCTGTAAGCTACAATCTTTTCTCCTTGTTATAGCAGAAGTATACTACTTGCGAACAGAGTATCTTCTTATTCAATGCTATTAAATTTAGATGACAAGATCTGAAAATTTGACGAAATAATGCAGGAATTCAGATTTTCAAATATAGGTTTTTGTATGATAATATTGGCCTTAGTACATGTTATATCGACATTGCTGTTGAAGATAAAAATACTATTTACATAAGAAATAGCTATATTTCTATACCAAGAAATTTAGCTTTATAGATTTTGACTTGTGTACTCTTAGATTCCTATACTCCTAGATCTCTATACAGCTAGATCTCTAAATCTACATTCCTACATTTCTACATCTTTACATCCCTACATTCCTATATGTTCACATCCTTATGTGCCGATATTCCTATATGCCATATTTTTACATACCCCCATCCCTACATGCTCACATCCCTACATGCTCACATACTTACATGTCCACATACCTACATGCCCACATCTCTACATGCCCACATCCCTACATCCCTACATCTTTACATGCCCATATCCTTACATGTCCATATACCTACATATCTACATGTCTACATCCTTACATGTGCACATACCTATATGCAAAAATCTTTGATAAAATATTTCTGTCGAACGTTGCATTTTATTTAACAACGATATAAAATGAAGTTAAAATAATAGTGGTTACAGCAGAGTAATATGTATATCTGTTGAACTGCGAATGATCAAATCCGTGCATTTCTATTAAGCTAAAAGAACCGTCGTAGTTCCCTGTTGTTTATGTTAAGCTATTTCTCAAAAGACAGCTGCCTCAGCGAAGAAAGGAAATACGAGACAGAACAAGCAACAATTTTCTCAGATTTATAAGAGAACGCCAAACGTCTTGGCATTGACGGCGGAAATAAGGGGAAAATAGTTTTACCATCCCGTGGAAAATGATCTTCAGTATTTCGACCGTGAAGGGAATTTCGCTCGTTCAAACGGAAAACTGTTAACTGAACGAACTTGTGTATAAAGCAATATTTGCAGGGAAAACAGCGACCAGCTAAGACGGCGGATCGATGCTCAAACGAAAAGTGTAGTACCAAGAAAGTGCAAATAAAATGCGGAAATTGCGATCGCAGTATGAAAGGCGGACAAATGCAACGTCTCTTGAAAGCGATTTTGTTTTCACGACTCGGCTATAATTATGTAGAACGAAGATCAAAGTCACGTACTGATTTTATTTAATAACATTTACATATTAATGACAAAAGTAACATTATACAAATTTTTGTTAATTATATCACTGTGCAAAAATTATGTTAAATTTGCATTTGAGGGTTGCTGCAGTTTTGTGGAGCTTAATGGTGGTTCTTCCTTGATAATTATGAATATTATTTTCTTTGAGGTATCCCAGGTTTTTAAATGGAATAATTGTAATCTACAATAGTATTTTTTTTAATTTCTGTGAGCATCACACTTTTAACGTGACAAACTGAAACATAAGATTTAAAAGTTAATACATTTTGGCTCTGTGATGAAAATAGAAAATTTCTTAATTGAATTTATAGGTTATTGGAAAATATTTTATAGATTAATAAAGAAGTAAAAATGGTCATATTCAACGTATATGGAAACATATCATAGTTCATACGTTATGGAAAGGATTATTGAACATCAAGCGATAGATTTTGATCGATAGAGAGTCTGATAACAATTACGATGCATATACCAATTGAGAGCGTGAAGTAAAAATGGCTATATATAATCCTTATTGATGTCTTTGATACAAAGTGACGGATTGTCATTTATAGCAAACAATGATCGATTTCGAAGTACACAATGCATGGCATAAAAGCGTCACAACGTATATTCAATATCAATTTGAGCTTTAAAATTTTATGAAAACGGTAAATGATAAAATCATTTATGGTGTAAACGATTAAATTATGTATTTATCGGTTATGGAACAAATTATGAAATCTGATGAAAATGGGGTGTAATAAAATCGTACATGGTGTAAACGATAAAATTATATATTTATCGTTTATGGTGTAAACGATTAAATTATGCATTTTTATTGTAGAAACGATCAATTTATTATTCATATGAATGAAAAAATCTTATGAAAATGGGGTGTAAAAATCATTTACGGTGTAAACGATAAAATCATGTATTTAGTATTTATAGTATGAATGATAAAATCTGACGAGGAATAGGTACATAAGATAAAGAGTGGAATTAAATATTGATGGAACAGAATTTATATTTAATACATACTGTACGAAAGAAATAAATAGTAAATATTATAGTAACGATTGCTAAATAATAAATGCTACATGAAGTAGGATAAGCTAGTACTCTCATTAATTTCAATAATTTTGAAATATGTATTTCGAATGAATGCAACATTTTTGTCAAAAGATGTTCCGAATTTAGAATTCTACAAAATATTTCGAAATCATCAAAATCAAAGGGAGTTAAAGTCTGAAATATCAAATAGAATTTAACGAAATGGCGTAGAAATTTACACAAATTAAAAGCTGAACGTTCAAAGCAAACTACGCAATGATTTGCCAAATTACTATAAATTAGCTAGAATTCTAAACATCGAATCAATCAACACATAGTTTACTATTAGTTGTGTTCATCAATATTCACTTCCCAATTCGAGAATATTAGCTTCCCTATTTTGAAAATGATCAACAAAGCGGTTCCAGTTAATTTAATATACAAACGATAAATACATGTACAGCACCCCAAATATTATATACAGGAATGTTTGGTCATGGAGGTTATGGAAGCGAGATCTGGTTGCCAGTATAAATATTTTCGCAATGGGATAAAGTGCATGGCTAGTCAAAGGTCAAGTTACATATTGCAACGATACGAGTGCCCGTTTAAAAGCAACAGCACTTGTAGGATCTGCTTTCCACAGCAGCCGTATATTTCTGGAATTCTGTCGGGAAAATCGAGGAAAACAGAAAGGGTGATACATCAGGGGCTAAATCCGGAAACAATTCCACGTACGAAATAAGTGTTTGTTGAAAAATACACCTAGCAGTGTCGTATGCGCTGTATAGTACCTTGTTCCTCGTACAAATTTGCTCGGAACCTCAGA
The DNA here is from genome assembly GCA_945859555.1 of Megachile ligniseca. Lineage (NCBI taxonomy): Eukaryota > Metazoa > Arthropoda > Insecta > Hymenoptera > Megachilidae > Megachile > Megachile ligniseca. The sequence goes on from OX243777.1 coordinate 9,850,255, forward strand.
GGATTGAAACGTGCTGGGTTAATCAGACAAATCTGTTAAACGAACACCTGTAAAAGACTCGTTGTAATATCTCGCTATAATATGCATTCTAACACCCTTTTTAAAAAAATAAACGAACTTGCGTAACTTGCAAAATGGAGAAGATTCAGAAAACCGTGGATGATGTAATAATTGTGTGCTGACAAAATAAAGAACTGAATGAAGAATGAGATAGGTTGAAAGGATGAAAGGACTTCTTGGTGCAGTTGCCAATATTTAATGCGATAAAACGAGTAGAGTGTTTATTATGAAATATTAGAAGGTGGATGGTACACCAAGCGTTAGATAAATCAACTTCCAAAAGGCAGACTAATTACTCGTCCTTCAGAAGATGGATCACCTATAAAGTCGCTTTCACCAATTTCCGAGTTACTGCCGTCTCGGAAGTTGAAGTTGGCTTTGTAATAAATGGTCAGGTAGCTCTATGAAAGTGTACTGCGGCTTCCGCTACGAGCTGAGCAAACTGTCTCGCGGCTTACAGACAAATCACACGCCTGGGAAATCTTGCGTGATTTAGTTTTGCATTCTTTAAGCTAGCAACGGTTCCAACGATCCGAAACAAACAAATAATCGAGTATCCATATAACTTCTCTTTTGGAGAACGCTCTGTCTTTATAAGCAATTCTCGGTACGTTTGCAGGTTTACTGAGGCGCAATTTTAAACTTTTTTGTAACTTTAAATTTAGAAATGATGAAACTTTGAAATTTGGGTATTTTTTAGTTTAGAGATGATAATACTCAAATTTGGGCATTTTGAAATTTTGCAGTTACCAAGTTTTTATATCTTAAAATTCCTAAAATCCCAAATTCCTCAATTTCCTAATTACCATATTCCCAAATTCTCAAACCCCAAATTTCCAAATTTCTAAATTCCCAAATTCCCAAAATCCCAAAATCCCAAAATCCCAAATTCTCAAACCCCAAATTTCTATTTTCCCAAATTTCTAAATTCCCAAATTCCCAAATGCTCAAATTCCCCAGTTCCCAAATTTCTAAATTCCCAAATTCTTCAAAATCCCAAATTCTCCAAAATCCCTAAATCCCAAATTCCCCAATATCCCAAAATCCCAAATTCCCCAAATCCCAAATTCCCCAAAATCCCAAAATCCCAAAATCCCAAATTCTCAAACCCCAAATTTCTATTTTCCCAAATTTCTAAATTCCCAAATTCCCCAGTTCCCAAATTTCTAAATTCCCAAATTCTTCAAAATCCCAAATTCTCCAAAATCCCTAAATCCCAAATTCCCCAATATCCCAAAATCCCAAATTCCCCAAATCCCAAATTCCCCAAAATCCCAAATTCCCAAATTCCCCAAATCCCAAAATCCTAAAATCCCAAAATTCCATATTCCCAAAATCCCTAAACCCCAAATTCCCCAATATCCCAAAATTCCAAATTCCCCAAATCCCAAATTCCACAAATCCCAAATTCCCCAAAATCCCAAATTCCCCAAAATCCCAAATTCCCAAATTCCCAAAATCCCAAATTTTCAAAAATTTCGTAAATTTCCAAATATCCCAATATCTCTAAAAGTATCCAAATTCCCAACCTCCCCAAAAATATCAAATTTCGAAACAAGTCAAACTCGTAAATTCCCAAAGCTTAAAAATTACAATTTTCATCTGTCGCATAAACCCCACAACTCACATCCATATTTTTCCTCAATAATCCCGTCCGCAAATAATTAAAAAGAAATAACCAACAAATACAGGAAGCGGAACGCACAGCTGAAAGAAAAGAACCGAGGGTACCAGAAAAGCTACGATAACTGAAAGTCGTATAGTGCTTCAGCCGTAATGCAAACACGAAGAAGTGGAAATGTACATTGTACAAACAGGATTTTACCGAGTGTATTTTGTTTCAGTTTCAAGTAAACCGACAGGGGGTTTTTCTTCTTTCGAGACGGAGGAAAAAAAAGGAGAAGATACAGACAAATAGACGAAGGAGGAGTTACGAAGAGGGCAAGCGGGTATAATAGTAGACGAAGAAAATAGGAATTTCTAGAGTACTTGTCTTCAAGAATGTATTCAATTTTCCTTATTTCCTGTACCGCTGCCCGCTTTCAAGTTAAATAGCATAGCCTTTCGAAGGATCTGCTTCATCTTTTACTAAAATCATCGCGCTTCGCTGGAACACGCTTCGCCGGAGAGGAGAAGGAATTTCTTGAATATTGAATGCGAACGAGCTTCTCAACATTCGAGATTAGAACAAGGGATACGGACTGAGGTTAAAATAGATTAAACGAGCGAAATTGTGGTTCAATTGGAATGAAATGAAACATTATGTTACGTAGGATATTATCGTTCGAATTTAATTCATTTCTACTTACAATTACGAACGAATCGAACCTTCTGAATATTGAATTGGAACGAACACGTGGAACGGAGATAATGACGGTTACGTATTATAATTTCAGCAGGGCTATTTAAGAATAAAATGGCAATTTTTAAGTTCTTTTAAAGTTAACAGTTTGTGTATCTTTGTAGTATGAATAAGGTACGTGTGAATATAATGGAGTCTGTTGAAAGTCGGTCTGTGCTTTCCTTAATAATTCAAAAACGAAGCTTCAAACCCCATTTTTGTAAAGGGAAATCTTATTCAGAATCACGTCAGCTATATTACTGTTGTCTATGTTACGAGTTAAGTGATTTAGAGTGTTGGGTGTATTATTCAAGGTTTCAAGATTTCATGTCTTTCGACTTCTAAGTACCTTAAATTCTTAAATTCAAATTTCTGTTTTCCTCAAACTTTGAGATCTCCATATATTCAAATCTTCAAATCGTCAGATTTCCAAAATTCTAAATCCTTAAATACCAAATCTTCAAATGCCCAATTCAAAAGCGGTTTAAGTTTGATCAGGTGGTTAAACTCTTCAAACCAGCTGATTACCAAATTCCTAAATTCTCTAACTTCTAAATTTCCATGTCTTCAAATCTCCAAATCTTAGATTCTTCAAATTTTTAAATATGCAAATCCTTAAATCCCTAAATTACCAAATCTTCAAATTCTAAAATCCCCAAATATACACATGTCCAAATCCATAAATTCCCCTTCTAAATGTCCAAATCCTTAGATTCCCAAATTTCCGAATGTACAAATCCTTAAGCCCCCAAATTACCAAATCTCCAAATCCTCAAATCCCCAAATATCCAAATGTCCAAATCCTCAAATCCCCAATTACCAAATCTCCAAATCCTCAAATCCCCAAAGATACAAATGTCCAAATCCATAAATTCCCAAATTACCAAATCTCCAAATCCTTAAATCCCCAAATGTCCAAATCCTCAAATCTCCAAATTACCAAATCTCCAAATCCTCAAATCCCCAAAGATACAAATGTCCAAATCCTCAAATCCCCAAATTACCAAATCTCCAAATCCTTAAATCCCCAAATGTCCAAATCCTTAAATCCCCAAATATTCAAATCTCCAAATCCATGAATTCCCAAATTACCGAATCTCCAAATCCTAAAATCCCCAAATTACCACATTCCCAAATTCTGAAACCCCTAAATCCCCAAAACCCCAACTACTCAAATTTCCAACCCTTTAAATCTCTACACCCTCTAATCCCTAAATCCTCAAATTTCCAACCCCTAAAATCTCTGCATCCGCTAATCCTCAAATTTCCAACGCTTCAAACCACTAAATCCTCGCATTTTCAAATCCCACTTACAAAACGCGTTATTATTACAACAGCAAAGAGAAATCACCACCATATTTAAAACAGAAACCTTTTTTTTTCCATTTGTATTTTCCTGCAGTTAATTCCGTTGCAATACGAACGCAATTTCGCGATTCAATGGAAGAAAAGCCACGTGCCATTAAAAGTTATTTAATTTGTACGGTAACAACGTGACAGTTTCTAGTTTTATGCCACTATGCACCGAACGGAAATCCAAATGACTGCAGATATAAACTTGTATCGTACGAAACAAACGATATCGCTTATAAAACTTGTAACGAGTTCTTCATTTGCCCAACGGTATTTAATCACTGGACCATTTAGCAACATTCTCTCGTGGCTATCGTATTTTATCGATTCGTTGGTCGACCACATTATTATCGCACGGTAACGAAAGTTTTCCCGATAAAATACGGATAAAGGGATTTGCGTCAAACGCAAATCTTGTTTCGCCGTTAAACATATATATCGGCTAAACGAACTGCAAAACTTCGATCAGGAAAATGCTTCTCCGACAACCAACCAGTTTGCGTTCAAATCATTAACACATAATTGTCTACCTATTTTTTAACAACTATTCGCTTCAAACCGACACAATACATGTAGTATTACACACTAGTGTTACATGCTTACGTCATCGCAACGTGTTAAGTAAGTTTAGGTTAGGTTTAACCCATACGATATATGTATGTATTATTTTAACCCGGTTTACATGCTTACGTCATCAGAGCGTGTTAGACATTTTATTTTTTTTTAAATGTACTATTGTCTCTAATAAATCATACCTGATACTTTCATGATATTTTGTTATCGTCACCCATAATTTCAAAGACCTAATACAGGTATTTGGAATTTAATAAGTAAACAATTTCTAATAATAATTTGAATGATGTATCATTATAAAAATTGAGAGATCAGCCACAGTACCGTATGTATAAATAACATGGAAGTTAATTGGTCATTGTGCAACAACAGCAATGCAATAATTTGTAATGCAATTTTGTATGGTGAACAATGTGATGGTAAAACAGAGCGAAGAATAATACAAGAGTGCGTCAACGGGGAAACGAAGAATTAACATTTGTACATTGGAAGTTGCATGTGAAATTAGTAATGCTGATTATATTTTGTAAATTACGCGAATGAATATTTACGAAAGGATATTTGCAAGTCCGATTTAATTGCCGGGGAGGTTGAATTATTTCAGGAATCCGCGACAACCCGCTTGATCGCGAATGAAACGCGTTTTCGCAACGATATCGATCGTGAACAAATTTTTCCTATCCCTTTGTTCACGAAATTTCGAGATACAATCTTCGTTCGAGAAAATATTCCCGCTGGAAAGTGTATACCTGTAGCAAGTCTATCGCGAAGATTGTTAAAACGCAGAGCACGTAGACAGATGCATCACCGTCGACACTTTCATCGAAACTTGAAAACTTGAAATTTCGAAAAAGAGTTCTCGTGGAAACGAAGAAAGCGTATACAATAAAACGCGGTTGAAATTTGTAATTTTCGCTGAGGAAATGGGAAATGGCGAAGTTCCGAAGCGTGAAAACGACGCGACAGGAATGAAAGTGTAAAATGATTACCACGGCACAAAGTCAATCTCGCGACTTTTACAAATTTTCTTTGTTACGGAAAATTGACTCTTTCGAAAGCATCTTTCTCGTCACGTTACTCGTGGAAGTGTGAAAATAGACACACACAAATTCGTGGACCTTGATCAGATGGAATAAGGTCTTGAGACAAAATTACAAATTTTGATTGCAGACATTCGATCAAGTTATGGTAACAAATATAAGGGAATATTACAAAAATATGGTTTGAGGAAAATGGTTAAAGAAATTTTTAATAACATCATTTTAGTTATCGAGGTACCAAAATATTTTTACAATAATAATGTAGACTAGAAAATTTCCAATAAAAGATTTTCGAATTATAACCTAATATAAAATGTAGTAAAATAAATAAAGAAAATAAGGTACAGTAAAGTGTTCGTAAATAAAGTCACGAATGTATCGTTGGTAAAAATGTAGATCTAAATTGAATTATCCTGAAATATTCAGGATTGCATAAATCTTGCGCAGTCGATCGGAGTGACCTATATAAGAAGGAAAGACTTTCCTCCAAAAAAAGATTGAATACGACTGATGGCCTGTCTGCGAGAGTTATGCGAAATTAATTCGATGAACCCGCACCAGAATGCTTATAATCTGCCATCTATATTCTCCTTCCATAGGATAAAAAAAGATCGAACGAACTCATTTGAGTCCAAGTAGATCCTTCGGGTCCAATACGCGTCGCCATTGCAGGTGCAAAGTTATTCGGGTCGCGTGTGTTGCTCTTCTTTCTTCTACGTACCGGGGGACGCAATTTTAACGTCGCTATTAATATATCTTCTAAAGTACTCATTTTAACATTTCAGATAGTAAATCTTGTGCTTGTACTTCACATATAATTGTAGATATAGGTCATGCATTGAATTATCTTTTTATGCAGATTGAGTTAGTGAATCATAATGGGGCATTTATTATGTGGGGTGAAATATCTGATTTCTTTTCATAACAGTACTGTAAAATAATCGACAGCATAGTACGAACATTACTGAAAATGACAATATGAAATTTCACAAATATTTTCGATGCTGACTGTTTTTAACAAACGTTGAGCTTGAAATTGATGTAATACATACAACACTTTCTATCATCAAATTATTTGACCTATTACCATACTGATCTATTTCTGACCATTGTAAAAGATTATCTGTATTGCCATAAAAATTTGTAAATTGGGACACCCTGTGTACAAGAACCTGTACGTGTATACAGACATTCTTGCGTTAGTGAATATGTCGCCGATAGGGAATAGCTGTTATATGTTTCTAGGAAATATTGTGCTTCGTGCCGGTGTATCTGGTCGAATCCCCATAAATATGTTCGTTAAAGGAAATGGAAACGACTGGGAATAATCGTTTCCGGCAATCGACGTGCTGGATCTTCGGTTTTGGGAATTCAGAGCACGGATACTCGCTAGTAGACGCGATTCAACACGATCGAAAGATAAGAAGACAAACTTCGATAGATTCCCGTGGGATATAAACACATTCGAATGACCACGTGCATTTGTAGTCGTGTGAAATGGAATGTTAGCATGTTGCTGTTCAATGGGGTTGACGAAGACTAAGTGGGGTCGGATTTAACACTATTCGTGTCACAACCTTTGGTTCGACAATGCACATAAATAAAAGACTAAATATAGCTTGTGTGATCCTTTCGCGATTCAACAAAATTCTGCTGCTTTTTAAAACGCGAAATTGGAAGGGTTTGTTGAATCTATAAAAACTGACGATCACATAAAATTTAATTATAGACTAAAAATTGGAGTATGAATATTACAGAGTGAAAATTGAAATATTAAATATTGAAAGTCGAAAATTGAAAGATTGAATACAGCGAATAAAAATATGATTGTTTACAACTTTTCCATGAATCCAATAATTGTTTCAAACACATATTTTATGTTTTTTTTTCCAACATCAACTTCAAACAATGAAAAATATATCATTTTCATCATGAAAGTATATATGTTAAGAATCATACGAATCGAATGGAATATTTGAGGTACAAAGATGAATACACACATTTCATCGGTGTTCAATCGGGAAATGTGTTCTCTGGATAGCTGCCCAGATTAAATGAAAATGACATTTTGCGATATTCGAGAAGTACGAGGAGGTCAGGATTCCGATAAAAGAATATCCGTCGTTGAAAGAGAAAAATGCCGCAGTTTCATCGCGTTTCAGCAGAGAGCTACAAAATGTAGTTTTCATTCGTCTTACAGTCGATATTTTCTTGCAGAAGTTTTCTTTTAGTATAAAAAACGACCGTTTAGACGAGACGTTGATTACTATTTCATAGCCGTTCGACAACACGAGTGTGCTTGACGTCAAGACGCTCGAGAGAGACACCAACCACTATGACTCAGAGCTTTTACTTCGAGGTGTAATCGATATTTCGATTTCAGGACGTCCGAGGATAATTGCGTTCTCGTTACTGGCACGAGAAATTTTATCGATTTCCCCGTTCTCAAACGTAATCATCCATTCACGCCGTCTGATCATCGTTTCCATGCTCGTTGATCTTTGATCGACCCATTAAGCCGGCTCAGGTAACCAGAAAATAAAATAATTCCCATCATGCATCGTGTGCTCCTCAATCGACATAATTCTGGTCATTTAACAAAGCCTCAGCAATAATTTCATCCTCGTATCCTTAATATCCAATAATTTTATCTTCGAATCTGCGAATCGATGAGCAAAATTTTTACAAACTAGGAATTGATTTGCCTTCAATGAATTAACAAAGAATTGTTAAACGAAATGATATAAATAATTCCAAACTATTAAACATTAATGCGACTACATCCGTTCGTCGAACGAGAAAGTAGTACAGGTCGTCGCTTTGCTTGAACTACGATAGACAGTAGAACTATTCAGTAAAACGGAACAGATGTTCGATCGATTTAATAGAACCTTACGTCTATCAAAACAACGATTACGTGACTTACATTTCTATGAGTTTCGCCCTCTCGCACTTTAGCTGCTATTTCGGTAGAGAACGTTTAATTACGATCGAGGTACAAAGGGTGTAACTGTCTTTGTTAACCGGCTATAGTTTTCAGTGAAACGAAATTTTTATTCGCGTCGCGGTTCGCGACTCTTAATTTAGGTCGAAACGTGACTACAAAGGGAAATCATATCTTTGAAAAGGTATGTCCGACATCAGGGATCATGGATGGAAATATGGAACAGGTATAACTAATTTAATGTATTTATTTTTCGACCGTGTCTCGGCGAGAAGTCATTAAACAGTAATGCTGGGTATATGGGTCGACTAGGTCGGTCGATAAACCGACTGTACATTTAGCAAAGGTGCAATTGAAACCATAAAATAACAGGCATAACGTACTAAGTGATCAGTTCAATACTATTTGTACACGAGTGAATATTGTACTGCAGACTCTCGATATATTGCCGCTCTTGCACGGATCTATGGTTACTATTCCTATGCATTAGATCGCCACGCGTTAAATCACCACGAATTAGATCGCCACGCGTCCGATCACCACGCGTTAAATTTGCTACACGTTATATCGCCACGCGTTATATCGCCACTCGTCAGATCACCACGAATTAGATCACTACGCGCTAAATTGCTACGCGTTATATCGCCACGCGTTAGATCACCACAAATTAAATCACCACGCGTTAATTCACCACTCGTTGGATCACCACGAATTAGATCACCACGCGTTAAATCACCATCCGTTATATATCGCCACGCATTAAATCACTATGCATGTATCCCCCATCCGTTGTACCACTTACGTACCGTACCACCCATACGTGATTTCACCGATGCATAGCATCACTTACGCATTATATCACCGACACATTATATCGCCAATCATTACATCGTCATCCGTTATATTTCACGTTATCGACATGAGTTGAAAGTGACCCGGTAATGGCTAAACAAGATAAATTTTCCAATTGAAAATATTTTAATTTGTCCAGTGCAAACATTTGTGCAGAATGTAAAAGAGAGGGATTTGCGTTATATCCGAATGAAAATAACGATTGCTTGAAAACAGTAATTACGTGCATGGCACAGTCACGTAACAATCAATTCATGTTTCGAATAAAATGAAACAAAAATGTGAGATGAATCCTTTGAAATTATTTTTGCGCAGTTTTTGAAAACGCAGATTAACAATTTATTATTTTATTGACAATTATTAAGAATTTACGACGTGGATGCAATACATATTGGATATAATGCGATCTGTTCGTTAGGCGAGAAAACAGGAATATAATTACCGTGCGAAATTACGGTGAAATTACATGACAGCGCTAAAGCGGTACGCATAATTTTGATAAGGAATTTGCATTTCTACAACGTTTCTATCGTGATCAACTCATCAAAGAATCGTTCTACCCTTTTTAATCTATTAATGCAATCAACTTTTTCTACTTGAACGCGTATCAAGTAACGGATAGAGAACGTAATTCATTTTGTGTACGATTTATTACGAATGTGATGTGCATGGATTAAGTTTTTCTCAGTTAACAAGGTAAAAGCATTATATAATTCATTTTTACAGAACAGAACGCTTTAAACCATACTTAATACCGTCCTCTATTGTTTTATTACCTATTGTGTGCTTTGCTTTGTTTCAATTCTCTACGATTATCCGAAAACTCAGTTCAACATGCTGTACCACGATTTTATTACGAAACGCTATTGTACGTTAAACTATAACGAATATAATACGAAATAAATTACATTTTCTTATGAATGTAACAATTTAATACTAATATAACACGAACATAAATATTGTATAATATTCTACATTTGAAAATATAGATTTTTTCCCAAAATTCAAAATAAACACTGATTGGTTTCACCCCCTAAAATTCTTATCTGAAGGAAATTAATATTGCTTCTAATTTATTTGTAAAATTATATTTTTCAATGATCATCCGTTTAAACATATTGTAACACTTAACAAAGAATATCGAACTTCTACTTAAATAGAATATGAAATGCATGATGATGTGTACTTACTGATGACAATGATGATGATGCTGATGTGTAAAAGAACTTTATGTATAAAGTGTCCGTATGAAAACACAAGTTACGTCCAGGAAAACAGTTTACACGATTTGTCACTGAATCAGCTTACTTCTCAAGTCAATGCAATACCTAAACATACAGAATATAATTCATTAATATTAGTTCAATTTTACATTATTTAAAATTTCGTTTTTATAAAAAATATTCTGAAATTTTTTCTCACCATAACACCCCGTCTTTTTTAAATAACTTTTTGCACTATCAAATTTTTCACCACCGAATGGAACGAAACGAAATCATGGCTTCCGATCCGTGCACGTGATGCTGATCGATGCCGATTATTGATTATTGGCTCGCAGATCAAGCCCCGCAAGGAATCATGGGAAGAATATTTCTACGGGGACAGTGTGTGAATAGTGCGACACGGGACTATTAATCAAACTGCTGTATTGTGACAATTAATTAGAACAGAACGGCCTGTTTATGATGTTTAACCGGTCGTAAATGGTGGTTCGAGAAACAGTCAACGAAGGCAAACATCAAACGGCATCCGTATGTCATACGAGGTAAGCAACATCTATCAGCAATTACACGTCTCGTTACGTACGATCCTATATCATCGTATTTCATTTTGCACGTGTAAGAAATTCAATTTCGAGAAGAAAAATATGTACAAATGTATAAAAATGAAATATAGATAAAAAGTAAAAAATATTGAATCATCCACATGAGCAGAACAACGTACGAAACCGTACGTTGAATTTCTATAAAAAAAATGTGAGCTTCCTTTAAAAAATTTTTAATTCACCGTCCTCGAAAAGTAAGCCACTAACGGAAGCAACCTTACCGTACATTTTTAATTAATTCTTGCACAAAGAATCGTGCCCAGCACGGGTGTTAAATTAGACAATATGGTAATATACGGAAGCATTTTCCGACAAAGAGTGTCATCGTGCAAAGGTTAACGACCTCTATGCAAATTCTGCGGTAGTGGTCTCGAGCAAAATACCGGTAAAACGCATCTCACGTAAGTGGATGCATCTCTCGCGATATTAAATACATAATCGCCGGCATAGAGGGTATCTCGCGAGGAAAGAAAGAGATCCATCGCGGCCACCCTCTGCGCTGAAACATCAAGGTAGATGTTTTACGGAGTAAGGCCACTTAGTCTCGATTTCAAGCACGCTCACCGTGCAGCTGTACACATCCCACGGTATTATCGTTACGTCGTTGTACGTTGCCTTTATTTCACGTGTCGCGACCGAGATTCGATAAAAATGTAAATACGCTCGGGCGTGTTTATGTCACGATTCGAACACCTATGTATTATGCATGTAATAAGTTATCAGCGTGTCTGTTGTCGATCGTTTAATCTCGAGCAACTTCGTGCTTAAATTGCATAATTCAAAATAACAAAATACTTGACGAAAATATATCTCTAAGATCGTTGGAGATGTTATTTGTAAATTTGCGAATTTAATTTAATTAGATAAAGTTTAAGTAAATAGATAAATTTAAGAATTTGTATGTACAGTTTGTAAACGTAGAAAGAATCTAAAAATTTACTATGAAGATGTGGTTTCACGATAAAGTTATTTTATGGGTTTCGTGAGATACTAGAGTGATAGATCGCGTAATCGTTTAGAGTGTTCCAAAGGGATAGGCGTATTCATCGTGTAGCAGATGTAACGTAAAGCTGAAAGAGGTATCGACGTGCATCTTGGTGAAAAGTGCGGGCTGTTCGCCCTTATTTTCCTATTCTACTGTATCGACGTGTATTTCGAATCTTGAAGAATTGCCATTCATCGATCGCGACTATAGCACCCACGGCTGCAGTAATGCAGAATATATCGGAAAAACATTTCCGTTTTACGAGCTGGTTCATTTTGCTGAGGGAATTTACAACGCGAGGATATACCTTGTAACTCGAACTTTGAATACACTTTAGATCGAAAGATTAAACTCTTATGAAATGTGGTATTCGTGATCACGATTATAATCTAAACGGGAATACAATATTGTACTCTGGTTAACAAGGCGGTTACGAATCACGTGATGTTTAACGCATGAATTACATTACAACCATGACAAGTTTTAAGATAATTACGTTGTTCTTTTAACTTCTTTTATATCTTCTGATATGTATTCTCGTAGATTCACTGATTATAAACTTGAAAGCATCAACGCTTGGTAGAAAACATTGCTCTCGTGCTTCGTTCCATTTTCTCAGTTGGGAAGAAAATCTGGTTTGCAGCTTCCTTTGAAGATCTCCCCAAAAAGCTCTTCTGTGTCGTGCAAGTCGATTTTGTACGAAGTCCTTCATTTTCAAAATACACGAAAATTAAAGCATAAATAAGAGGTTTTACGAGTGTTAGTTCCACGATCATTGGAAACGGGTATTTATTTCATTGACCCGATTCCATCGAGTTTAGTATAAGCACGGTATACGTAGACATAAGCCAACAAGGAGTTGTCTCACCGCATACTATCGATCCCGACCAATTCTAGAAGGTCAGAAGTGGGATACGTCGTTATTAATTGCACATCACATCGTGCAACACGGTACTAATCTAGATAATTGCTTTGTACCTTGTGAGAACGGCTAACTTGGATAAATCATAGCTAGTTTAATTGGAAAATAGGAAACGTGTCCTGGTTTCTAAACATTACATCAAATAAGTTTACAATTCCGAATCATGAAATATTGAAACTTCCTTCTTGGTTGTGTACTTTCAGTTTACTCTTCTATACTTTCTTGATATTGATCATTTTTATAAGAAGCTTGTACAGTTACGGTACTAACTTTATATGCGAGATAATGCTAACAATGGGAACAAAGCCATAGGGGAACCATTTTTTCTTTTATGAGACTGCTTTTCTTGAACTGAGATATTTACCGTGTCTTTATTTACTTTTGTGTAATTGGGTTTCTGGAAATCCTTTTTCCATGTGGATTTATGAATTAATTTGTTGAAAGTGTTCTATGTGGAACTTGAAATAATTTTTCTATTTGATCCAAAGTAGCTTTGACCATCTTGTCGAAGTCAAAGTTAGAAATATACAGTCACACAAATTCAGGAATTTAGAAATTTCAAACATATGTTCACATTCAGAAATTACACACTAATTTACGTATTTGCAAATAATGAAATTCAACAACCCAATATTTTTATAGGGAAACTATGTTCGAAGAACAGAAAAGTTCATGTACCTCGTCGAGAGTCGTTCAAGAATAAAAGCTCGTACAAATGACGACAAATTAATATAATTCGTGGAACGTGCTATCTCGGCTTTAAGTAACACAATTAGCAGCACAACTTCTTCCGGTGAAATTAACCGAGATAAATGGAATGGACTCGAAAGAGTCGGTAAATTTTTGCATGCGATTCACGGAAATGTTAATTGAGTCTCGAACGAAGCAGTCTCTGCTTTTTAAAGCGAATCGAGCGTGCTTCTCGTAGAAAAATACAAGCACGTTCCGTGAAAACGTTCGAAGCTTAGCATCGAACGGCAAGAAAAGAAGCTAAGCGGACACACGAGAAAAATGTCGTGCGAAGGGTCAAACGTGGAGCACGCGAACACGCGTCACGCCACCGGCGCAATAACTAAAATCTTATCTCGGTTTCATTTTCTCGAATTAACGGTGCACCGTCTAAACGACAGTTCTACCAGCTGTTTCATACGATTATCCTCGTGCCCAGTTAATTCAACGTAATTTCTTCGTGGCCATTCAATTACTCCTGGCTGCTGATTTATTTCCTCGAAGCTTCTTAATGAAGAGCTTTTATACAAATGGAGACGAACCCATGCAAAAATATCACGAATCCATTATACTACGTATATAATAATACCTTAACGAGAAAATTGATTTACATTGTAGAAATTATGCAGGTACTTTGAGATTTCATGAATATGGGGTAAACAATAGTTGGCACCTTAAGCTGAAACTTTGTTTCAAAGTGTCAGGATTATTCAATGAAGTTGTATGCTAAACCACTGTGAAAATTGATTTATATTGTAGAATGAAATGATGCAGTTGTTTTAGTGATTTTTAACTGTGAGACATACTTTGAACTAAAATTAAGAAACGACTCGATATGAATTTAGCATACCATAAAAGTAAATAAATAATGTAAATTTATTTTTTTCAATTTTATATTCTATGATATAAACCAATGTGTAATAAATTCGCATACATGTAACTTGTACAACATAAAGATCAAGTGTGCAGCGTAGTTCGGTATACAAATTCGGTGGAATTACTCTCGAGTCTAAAAATATAAAGATTCGAATGTATCTGAAATTTCTGTATGGCGTTTCTTTCAATATAACCTTTGAAATCGGATTTCTAAAGCTTTCACTGCCTGATTTTTCGAGCTTGTTATGGATACAGGATTTCAAAAGGAAAAGTATCTCTTCGTTTTAGGGTCAGAGGTCACAGAAATGCAATATCTGTGATAGGTGAACTCGATGAGAACGGAAATACAAATTAATTACTTCTTACGACGTATCACTTTCGAATAAAACTGTTATACGTTCATACATAATTTATACTCATGAACTCTTGATGAAAGATTTAGATCGAGGATAAAAAATTTACAGCTTTACCGTCGTTAGAAACATGACTACAGACTCATTCTTAAATATAGACCATTGGTGTGTACACAGTAGAGGCGACTATAGTTACTTCGTTGCCTGGGGTGATATACGAGAAAATAATAAAAGAAGAAAGAGGACATTATACACGAAATAAAATAGATTAATATACAAGGGACCTCTGATATTGACATTTTGATTCGCGAAGCTATTATTATCCGAGGGAAATGTTTTAGGTTAAAGTTGAACAGCTTCGAAGGGATATTCTATGTCTGTTCGTATAAATATTATTCCACGTTTAAAAATTTGAGATTTTGAATGGAGTTCTTGGTATATTTTCTATACAAGTTTTACTTATTTCGACTTTCCAAGCGTCTTTCAGAAAACTTTATTTTGATGGCTTCATGCAACTTTGTAATTATGCCACGTCGCTGGGTTCAGCAACAATGAATGAAAAAACTGAATTATAGCAGAAATTGCGTGGCAGTGTTTATTTACTGGATCATTTTTCCTTAGTCCCTCTCGTAAGATTTATTATATCACAGATATTACGATAGTGGGAAAGTGGGCTTGGTTAATTGCAACTTTTTCCCTGCCGTTCTCGAGTGTCCAGGAAACTTTTAATTAATCAAATTACCAGATAACTCGATATACCAAGCGCAGCTGATTATTAATAACTCGCTTGGTTACCTCTTATCGTTGCGTAAAACTGCGCCGCACTGAATCGGTAGATAACGATAAAGTTCAGACTTCGTGTTCAGGCGTGGTCAGACGAAGTTCGGGTCAGATCAAGATTAGTTCCGTGCAGGATTCAGGTCAAGTCTGAAGTTAACAAAGTCTCTCGTTCTTTTCTGTCCCTGACTTATGAAAAATATCGTCGCGAACGTTTTCGCGGTCCGGGGGAATTTTATTGGCAACGCAACTGGAGAGTTGGCCGACATTATTCAAACTGGAAACTTTGCACACACCTATCGTGCCTTCGAACAAACTTTTCCTCAAGTTACGACCGGTACGTGTACACTTTGCCTTCGTTGAGGGTAATTCAACTAAACTCCAAATTGCATTATTTAATTTCATAACCGCGAAGATCCATTTTCGTACGAAAATTTGAACAATCTCGTTAATCCATCTGCGTCGTTATTTGTGTTAAGAATATTATTATCAACGATATTAGACACCATATTCTTTTACATGTTTTCAAATATTTTTATTCTTGTAGAATAAATACGTTAGTAACAAGACGCAATTTTTCCTGTGTGATGCAAATGGGTTAAATCTGTACGCTATTCAGATGCATAGACGTGTTCAAAAATATAACTTGACATTACTGATATCGGGAATTTATTGATTTTCGTTAATTTCTCAATTCGTAACAGTTTAAATTTGACACTTAATGGAAGTTGAATTATTAACTAAATAATAGAATATATCGAATATCTTGAAAGGTTTCAACACTGTCCGAGTCTAAACTTGAAACATTCGGAAATCGGAGGATTCGGATATTTCAATATTATATCGGGGGCAGAGTAGGCGTTGCTATTAATATACTCGTTGAAAATTGGCTCAAATCGATCGCTCTGCATTCACCGAAAACACTATGTGTTAACAGTCAAAGTGTAGCAGTTGGTAATCGTGGCAATTCACCGGCTGTCGATTTAATTTTCCATTATTCGAACACTGTTCGTCGAGAACGTAATCGCGTGGTCATAGTTGTACCAAGAATTTTCCTTTGCACGATTACGGTAATTGTCAAGCTAAAGCTTTCGACTCGTCGGGGGAGATGGTAATTACAATCATCCAGAGAGACGTAATGTATTCACGCAAACGATTCCACGCTAACTGAATGTCATCGTTTCACAGAATTGCGTAGGTTTCGCCTAATGCTAAGGCTCATACTAATCGCATTATAAACGACCGAAATGCGAACGTCCGTCATCCTAGTCGAAACATTCTGACCGGAATTTTAATTAACCTCCTGTCATACGATTGTCAGGTGCGCCACACAACACTGATATTACAAGTTCAAAAATTACGTCAATTCACCTTGACTATACGAATTGAACCTTAGCAACAATATTATAAATAAAATTTCTAAATACTTCAAATTGAAATGTAATACTTTAATGGCCGCTCAATGTGTGACGATTGGTGAACGTAGGTGATTGCTGTAATAAGTATGACACAAAGGAGAAATATTAAATGTGTTGTTTTCGTTTGTTCTATGTGTACGTTCACATAATTTAAAAGAAATTCTCGTCGAATTGAAGAGAACCAATCACGAATTGATGTCGGTTTATAAAACGAAATAACCTTCAAGGCAACATCTAAATTAGATTTATTTCACTACAAAAATGTCTATCACGTTGAAGTCATTCGTCTACTCGTTTGAAACAACTAAAAAGCATTGTAGAAACCGAATAAAGTTTCCCGTCTTTGTATTCATTGCCAAAACAATAATGGTATGCATAAATTCTTGCACATTCAACGAATCTCGTTGGATCTGTGGTGCATGCGAATGACACAGCTGAAGAGGGTATTCGATTTTCATCGAAGAGACCTTTCCACGGTACGTGTAGATAGGAGGGTGGATCTTTGCATTGGAAATGCAGCTTGTGTGGAAGCATATGCATGAACCGATGGCGTAGAGACCGTGAACGATACGAAACGCGAATGAAAATGATATCGAATGGCAAAGAAACATTTGACAGTAATCGTTTCAAGATAAAATTGTTATCCACTGTTCTTGATATTGTATTATACTGTTCGATGTCTATAATAACTTGGTATGCGTCAAACGTTTGCATTAACTGAAATTAAACGGGATAAAGCTTGTACGATATGAAAAGGAAGGTAATGTAATATAAATATTTTCTGTGTTTGGAGACTTACAATTTCAATTTTACCTTTTTCGTATTTCTTTTACGAGAGTCGATTTTTCTGCAGTATTAGACGTACTCGGGTGTTTCTGTTGATTAAGGGGAAAAGCAGTATGAGAAGCCTTCCTCCATTTATCAATGTTTCCGTTGGTGTTTGATGCGCTGAATTTCTAAAGTGTTTCCCATATGTTACACGCTATATGTACACTTAAATATGACAGTAACTATTTGTTATCTTTGCAGCGAATTACGAAAGGAATTTTACTCGCAGAGCTGACGGTATGCTTGAAGTCACAGAAAATTTCCAAGGTCTACCGAATAATTACGCGATGGAGAAACTTCAAGAATTTGTAATGACTTTAATCGCCATTATTAAAAATGTAAAACTTACTTTATTATCGCAGAAATAACCGCGAAGAGAGATTGCGTCTTACGAACATCGACTTACGAACTCGAAAGGGGAAAAGTTAAGCTGCCAAGCTCTGAGTAACGGATAATCGTTTCATAAATTAAAAAGAAGACAGTAAAGATGCCATCTATCTGTCACGCGACATCACGGCAGTATTTGTATTTAGGTATTTGATTACTTGTAGATTTGGAAATTGGGGAGTTTGGGAATTTGAGGATTTGAGAATTTTGAAATTTGGGGTGTTTAGATAATTTGGGAATTTGAGAACTTTGGGAATCGAGGACTTTGGATATTTAGGAATTTGATAACTTTGGAACTGAAGAGTTTGAGTATTTGGGAATTTGAGAACTTTGGAATTTAGGGATTTATGAACTTGTAGATTTAGGAACTTAGAAATTCACGAACACTCATTTAGGAATTTAGTAACTTAAGAATTTAGAAATCAAAGGAATTTAAGAACTTGTAAGTTAAAGATTCTGAAAATTCAGAAATTGGAAAACTGGATACTTCGAGTGAACATTTGAATACTCAAAAGTTTGGAATTAGCACACTTAATAACATGCTGCAGAGGTACAAAGTTTCGAAATTACGAAATGTTAACTAAAGACGTAAATGCGTTTCTAGAACGGAGCTCTTTACCGTGTCAGTGCTCATACGGCTCTAGTTTATTATCTCGGCTTGTAATTTACGTGATTGTGTACTTCGAAAGCATCCAGAGATGAAATAACATTCGTATTTCACCTAACGAATTCGGAATTACATCGCGATGTCCGTGTTACAAATTTTGACACCATAAATCCGTAACATACGTTTCATAGAACTCAATTACAACTTTTGATGATGTTTGATTAAATTTTCTTTTTCACGCTGAAAGTCTCGATCATTTTGTGAACGAATCTTCGTTTTAATGCATAGATAATAATCCTTGTACAAGTTTGTCTATAATTTGTTGCTAAAGTGGATTATATGCTATACGTACTATACAATGCAAAATGTGGCAACTTTAGAATCCGCAAACTATGGTCTCAATAGACGCCGGTGTTAGTCACATTTAAATAGGATTAAAAGTTCCAAATCTTTTGATACCATAATGGTACCTAAAATGGAGGCATTAATGACGAATTAACTTGGCCATTTTCATTTAACTTTGTTCAGAACATCGCGCCTAACGAGTCCGTCATAAGTCAGACTCGTCAAAATAGTGCAAGTGGATTAAACACCATCAAACACTTATATCTCGCACACAGGATAACAAACACAGTACAAAGATTTATTTGACGTAATATATGACACCATTAGACCCTTGCACCTGTTTTCCTCGAAAATACTCACAAAGCTACAATACTCGCAGTAAATCATCAATATTATAAATAATAACTTGAAAATTTTTATGACTTTGTCCGTCCTATCTCTCATTTTTCAGTTGAAGAGTAAAAATGCAATTGCCAGGAGAACACCTTCACGTGTCGGAATTTTAATTCATTCGTGAAGAAATTTTCACCGGGCAAGTTCTGCGTGTACTTTCATCAGATACTGCGGAAACGCGGTACATATTTCGAAGGGAGAGGCAATATAGTCTTTCCTGCGTGCTAAATTACGCGAAATTCTCTCCGCTGGCAGACATTACGGTAGCAGAAGTGTCTGCTGATGCAAATTTTCTAGACGGATGCCTTCATAAGCTCTCTCAATTTACGAACGGATATAAATAAAATGGACGGTGCTACTGGATTACCCGGTTGCCCTCGCTTCCGCAAATATTCAGAGATCGAAGGTGCAGAAGAGAAAATCTCGTTGACCTTTTGCTCACTTTGGCACTCTATTTATGTCAATAGTTATTTCATTTAGGAGAGTATTCCAATTCCTACTTTTTTTGGATAACCTTTTTACTAAAAATAACGAAGCTGTTCAGCATCGTTTTATGAACTTTGGGAGCTTTAGGGATTTCGTTTATTATCGTCCTTATACTTGAAACTTTTTAGCTGAATACGTCGACCATTATGGTTTTCAGAGTTTAGGGAGAATGCCGTTAGCTCGAATACCTTAACACTTTCAGTACCATGTCACCCAGATATGTGACGTATGTCCATAGGAACCCGTTTCAAGAATAACCTCAGCCAATTAGAATCGCAAATAAATGTCACGAAAGCTTAGATCGAACAGTTTTACTCGAATTTTAATAAATAATTCCGTATAAGAAAATATATCAAGGTTGCAAACTCACCATCAGTCTATAAATTCACAGAAAGCAAGGATTTAAATTCTGATTTACGAATTTAATTATGTGGAGCAAGCATATGAAGAAACGAAACATTTACCGAAATGCAGTTCCGAATTGAAAGTTTAGCGGTTTCAATCAAAAGTTTGTTGCAGAAGCGATTGTCGCGACAATCATGAAAGTTTGTGGTTCTTCGGCCCAATCTATTTCAATGGCATATTAAACGCAGCACTTTCGTTTGCTCAATAACAAGTGCGTCGTGTCGAGGCAGATGTTGAGTCACTGATGGTGCAGCTGGCTCGGAAGCATTAATCACGCAAACATGTTCTTCCATTGTTGTTTCACAGTGAAATAACATAATTTCCATACTCGAAACTCGGGGAAACTGTCTCTCGAGTTCCAGAGTTTTCCGCGAGCAATATGCGTAAACGGAACAGTTATTCGATGAAGTTCTTGATTGCGTTTCATCAACTACCACACGATTTTAACAATCATTCGCGGGTAGTACGATAAAGCGAATTCAAATGCTAATAAATATCCCTATTAATTTAGTTGTCGGATCAATGATACTTGAGAAGTTTTATAGCGAATAGGATGCTCAAGTTTATGACTCTGATCTCGAGAAACTATGCAAACAGTCCAAACTCTGTTATAGTTTCATTAAACTTCCCTTGATGACTGCGACATAATTGAATATTGTATTAGGCACTCCGACGTGTAAAATCAAACGTGACGGGCAACGATCACGGGACAATCTCTTGATTTCAATATTTTCAATATTTATTCCGTATTTCTGCATTTCGAAATTGTCTTTCTTTATTTCTGCATTTCTGCACTTATAAAATTTTTGCACTGTTAAATGTCTAAATTCCTAAATTTCTAATGGGTCACATTTCTAGACTTCTAAATGTTCAACTTTCTAGATTTATAAATTTTTTAGATTCTGAATTCCCCAATGTCTAAATTGTAAAATTGTTAAATTTCCATAGTGTTAAATTTTTAGGTTATCAAACTTCCAAATTCCTAAATTTCCATAGTGTTATATTTCCAAATTTCCAACTCGTAAATCGAAATTATTTTAAAATGAAATTACTGGTATTCATAAAGACTACAATTATAAAATATCACTTACAACAAATTTGTCTAATTTCCTATTTGCAAAAAGTGCCAATCCGCTATTTTTTCCCAGAAACAAGCTCGTAAAATGGCAAATCCAATTTGGAGAAGTTAATCAATCGGAAGCAATCCGAATTTCCGTTGATCCATCAAATTGCTCGTTTATTCCATATATAATATGGATCGTCGACAGACACGGTGCTTGTTCACCGAAAAATTCGACGGTCTCATCATTATTTTCGTAGTGCAAGGCCCTTTTCAACGCGCGACTGTAATTAACGTTCCCGATGTTCAACGCAATTAACGTTCGCGAAGTTCAATGCAATTACGTGCCGTAACGAGTAATTGAATATTGATTTTTGACTAGCGTCGGTATCGATCGCGTTGCAATTCGAGCTCGAAAAACGTGTGCTGTTATTCGCTAGGTCCTCGGGGACTCGCGTGTACAATTTTCATAATTCAAGGAATCGAATTTCCCAATTTAAAACTACTCAATAATGTATACTGCTATCAATGATATACTTGGTTCTTCATTTGGCCGTTGTTTAAAATTCATCTTTCGTTCTATTTTCACTTTCCGGTACCGATACGCTGCTTAATTAAAGTGCGCAATGACGTGATTTAACTCGGATCGTGTCAATCTAAAATAATCGTTCGAGGGTATTTTTGAAAGTTTGTTTTAAATGTATAGAAACTATTTTTTACTTTCCTTTATTATTTTAGACAGGGTTTGATATTTTACTGTTTCAGTTTATTTGCGGTAGCGATGTTGGGATGTGAGGATATTGGAATCTGGGGATGTTGGGGTATAAGGATATTAAAGTATGGGAATATTAGGGTATAGGGATACTAAAGTGTAGAGATATTAAGGTATTGAGATATTAGAATATATGTGGAGGTATTAGAAATGAGATCATGTGGCTCTAAAAATTTGAGATCATACATTGCAGCTAAACTACAACTTTCCCATAATCCAAAGAAGAAGCAGATTATTACTTCCTATATTGATTTTGCAAAATGTAGCTCGATAATTAATAAAACCCAAACACCTCACTACAGACTGAATCGTTTCTTTATTCATAGGAAAATAAAAAATACACCAATAACATTTTCACACCACTCGAGAACGTTGACCGCATGAACCCGTGTCATCCTACACGAACCCTCGTATAAAAGATGGATGACACTATTCATCTGATTCAAAAACGATCGATATTCTCCGTCATGATAATATCCTCCACAGAATGCTTTATTATATAACGTACAATCAATATCCTCCACTAAAATGGTGTATTGTAACACCTAGAATCGCTTTCAAGTTCTGCATTGTTGTCCCGAGAAAGGAATCAGCTGCTAACTCGCGTGCTTTGTACGATCCTAATTATCCTGTCGATTCGAAACACCGAAATTGTACCGATGTTGATACAATTGTGTGAAACAGATAATGGAACGCGATATTGGAACGTGTGCGAACGTAAACGCGTCCACGTGGTTCTCGTGCGAAATCTTGTACCGCCGCAGGTGTAAAGGCTAGATTATGGTAGCCATCTGGCTCGAACACGATCGATACACGCCGATATCTCGATGAGAACGCGTATACATCGCGTTTCTCAGTCGATGATCTGGAAATCAAGAGTATTCGTGCAAAGATTTTGCAACGTGAATAGGAATTCAGGTTAGACGTTGAGCACTTCGCAGATTTTAGATTTACTTCGCTGGCACTTTTCAATCCGGCACTCAATTTTAATTGGACCTCGACGTAGTTGAAGCTGCTTTCTGATTCTCAATAGCCGCTGACTTGTTGTACTAATGAAAGACCGGATTTCAAATAAAACTTATCAGTTTTTTGATTCGGACCTAAGTAGAGGTTGCTTTAACCTCTTCGAGGATATTGAAACGTGCACCAATGTATGTTCTTTATAGAACAACCAGTGCATACGTGGATCTTTTTTGTACGTTGTTGAAACTTTTATTTAATTGCTTTGAAGAAGTAAAATATGACACAAATAGATCGTTCTCTAATTTTACGAAAATCATTCAAATTAAGTGGCTCGTTGATCATGATTTTTATTATTCATATAATGCATCATTTCAAATGGAAGGTGATCGATAACTGATAATAGAACACCGATCATTCTATGTTCAATTTATGGCTGAAGTTCTGAAATACTTCGCTTAAAATGGATTCCAATGATTCATATTTAAAGGACTCCAATATCGAAACTTATCTTCACTGTATTTTCTTCAGACTCATTTGAGCGATGGAGAACTATGCAATATAATTTTTACATAAATTTAAAAAATATTGTGTTACGTATATAGGGTGAGGCACTAACCTGACTAACTTGGTGATAGGGAAAAGTCAGGCAAAAATATATCAAGGGGCTAACATCGTATGATCCCCTCGATACCAAATAATTTTCTCACGCATTTTTTCCTATTAAGGGAAACATCGTATGATCAGCCCCTTGATACCAAATAATTTTGCTAGTCATTTCCCTATCACCGATAGCAGCCAAGTTATTCAGGTGACCGGTAAAGTTAAAAAGAGAACCAATTTTTGTTTCTCCCTAATCTTGCATGTTCTGTCCAACGAAAATTAACTCGAGCATGAACTTAATATAACCAGCTTAAACGAAAATTAACTCCGACCAAGTACAAACTTAACCGCAGAGGTAATATTAATAATTACTTATGAGAGGTCCTTTACGAAGTGTACGAAAGGTTATATCTCTTCGAATCCAGTAATTTCGGTAGTTAAATTTTTCGCGAAAATACTAGTTCTATACCGTCCCGTATTTATTCAAAATCAGGTAAACTGTTTGCGTACAGCTAAATGAGTCCCAGTCCGAAAAATCATGGAAAACCGAGTTGGAAGCATTGGGAATTCGTGAGAAGAATCGCTTGAAACGAGCGTGCATGTGCAAGGCATAAATTACGATATTCCACGGTTCGGCCGATCGATGATGAACGAAATGTCAATGTTGGAAAAGTTCGAATCCTGGTTCTTCTTCTTCTTGTCGGTTCTTGTCCGTCCACATGGCACATTTACATTTGGGATTTGTCGATGGACGAGCAAGGAAACTTGGACCGATAGAGCAGAAAGTTACGAAGAAGGAAACGAGCGTTCGATCTCCATTGGGAATCGAACGATCTTGCACACGTTCCCGACGACGGGAACGTGCGCGCGAGTATCAAGGACGATCGGTAAAATTTTATCGACAGAAAAATCAAATTCGAACGCGGCTGACACGCGGACGCGTTTGTAGACGTATCGACGCTGACCACGAGTTAAAGAAACTCCTTTGGGAATTCTTCGGAACTGCCAACTTTTATTTACCAGAAACCTATTAATAAACTTCTTGGCATTTTTAATGAAAACCTCTTAATATTTGAATTATTCATTCGCTTAATAAGTCGGTCAGAGTTATTTAACTTAGGTTGGGTAAATGTTGTGCAATACACTTTCTGACTGCCTCGAAATATTTTTCTTTTTCTTTTCAGTTTTATGCTAGCTTAATGGTTCTTAGCTGGAATATGCATCATGCATTTTATATGGTATATAGTATTGCATTTTTATTTCGGCATATTTATTATAGCAATTCTTGTATTCAAGAGCAATAGATGGTAGGTAGTTGTTTCAGTAACATACATCATTATGTAGTAGGGAGTGCAGTAACTTTGGTACGGAGTCATAAATGCATAAATATCCACAGTCTAATCATGAGTATCATTCTGTCTAGTTATATGTCAAACTATATCAACCTTTTAATCCATAAAAATTATTTATCTGCAACGGTATAACATAATTTGAATCAACTGATCCAAAACAGAGAACATATTTTTCATCCAAAATTTTGTACTAGTCAACACAATTACGTATCTCTAATTTAAGCGCGTAATAAATATAATTCGAAGCAATTACCGTGAGAATTGAACGCGTCAATCACTATCGAAATCCTGACTGAATTCGAAATTCTCCTGCTAGAGGTAACACTCATTATATGCAGGGATTTAATTGTTTAGCCAACAACGGAGCATTCTGAACGCGTACCGTTGTCTTTCTTTTTTATTTCCTCGAGACGACGCGGTTCCTCCTTTGTTTTAATTTCCAACGCGGAAATATTTAGTATTTCTGTCCGGCAGAGACGGCCGCAATTATGCACCGACGTTAATGTCATAACGAGACGGTCGTGCAAATTCTGGAAACATTTAATTTCGCGTAATACGGTGCAGCTGGCGAAACAAGAAAACG
The DNA here is from genome assembly GCA_945859555.1 of Megachile ligniseca. NCBI lineage: Eukaryota > Metazoa > Arthropoda > Insecta > Hymenoptera > Megachilidae > Megachile > Megachile ligniseca. The sequence continues at coordinate 9,876,084 of OX243777.1, forward strand.
TTTCATTCAGCGCGAGAGGCTCCAGATAACTCGAAAGTTCCTTGTCTTCCGACGATCGAGACTTCATTTTCCTTCTCCTATTCTTTTTCGGCCCGACTCTTTTTTTCCTTTTAACCTCGAAAGGCATTTAATTAAAATCTTAATTAAAGAATTCAAGTAGGCGCGATTGGAAAATGTCTGCTGTCCTCGTTCATAAGTGATAAAGGTCGCAAAGGTATTCCACGTGAAAAAAAAAAGGATTTGTAAGGTTCGTTCGAAATGTTTAATTGGCTTAGAAAAGTCGATCTCATTCGCGGCTCGCGGGATGAAAATGTCTGCGGGTAATAGAAGCCGGTGGTGGTTGTGGAGCTCGGTGAATTGAAAATTAAAATTAAATCACCGACGGGGCAACTTCAACACGTGTTGTTTCAAAGGATCTAACGGAGCATGCTCATTTACAAATTTACGAATGGAGGATTTCTGTAGTTAGGATTTCCGGAACTTGTGAGGGTCGAAATATGAGATTTGGAAATTTGCGGATTTGGAGACTTTGAGAACGGGGACTTTGAGAATTTTGTAGTTTAGAGGTTTAGGAATTTTGGGATTTTGGTAGTTTGATCTGTGGGAAGTTAAAAGCTTGAAAATTAGGGAATGTGAAAATTTGCAAAGTTAAACCTTTAAGAATGTAGTAAATTTAGAAATTTACACACTCGACCATTCGAGAATCTGTAATTTAATAATTTGGAATTTTGTACACATTAAGTCTACAAATTTATAAATTTGAAAATGTTGAGATCTGAAAGTTTATAAATTTGAATAACTAAAAATTAACTCGTTCCGATTCAACAAAGTATAAAATAACGAGTCATCCTTAAATACTGTGACACTCTTCATGAATGTCCTAACCTTGCAATGGCAAAAGAGTACCACAAGTGTACACGTAAATCTGCATGACGGTGGCAATATAACGAGAGTTTACTGTACTATGATGTCATCGTCCGTATTCAAGCAACTCCCGGATTTTCCAAGATTTATCCCTGCTTCTACTCATCCATTTTAATCAACACGGCAGGCCTCTCTTCGTTTCGAAATTAATAATTGTCGAGGGATTCTCTCGGGTCGCGTTATGTAAAACGCGTTGAAGTTGAACTTTGCTTTCCACATCGCCTAGAGGAACTTTGCTCGAGAAAGGATAGTTAAAAAAATCTCAAGAGAAACGTTTCTTCTTTCGTTAGGGAAATATTCAAGGAAGTTCCGAGAGTTTGCTGTGGCAACAAATGGTTTCTCGCGTGTTGTCGCTTTTTAAAATCGCTTTGTCCAAGAGATGATGTTTCACGTGTACCTTAGAAACCTTCGAGAACCAATTTTATTCTGGTAAATAAACTTCGTATGTTTCTAGTGACATGAAAGATATGCAGTTCTTGTTGTAAAGGTAGAGTGTATGTTTGTCACGTGAGATCACAAAATATTCTTACTTTTCGTCTTAGTTAATATTTAGTGTTTGTGTTAACGTTTTGGTATAACTGGAACAATTATTTAGAATATTAGATGTAACGTATCAACTGATCTTAAAACACCAAAATGTTTTACCCTGAAGTTTAAAATTTAGAATATCCACTAACTGATATAACCGCTAAAAAGATGGTAATACATGCTAAATTATATCAATGAAATTGCAGTAATTTTCGTCAGAATAATACGTCACAAGTGTTATTTTACTTTGATGTTGAGACTTGACATGTTCCAAAATCGCCTTACATTTTTAGCTCGGTCATCACAGTTTTATTTCCAATGAACCACGGTGCTTTATTTCAAGCGAAACGCTTTATAATACCCGATTCGTATCACGATCGTTTTCGAAGTAATCAAGATTGTTAATCATCCGGCAGAAAAAGATCTCGAACAGCACTGTTCGACTGAATGTCCCGCAGTAATTTACAATCGACCTTTCGAATCGAAATTACAACCCCTCGAAGGTGTATCATAGTATCGTGCAAACACGTCGTATTATGCCCTTTCTTTTTTCCCAGAATCGCGAGCGAATATACTTCGTTGCTTACTTTGTGACATTTTTAAACCCGCATATTAAATACCGCTTTATTGACCACAGTATTGAACCAGCCACTGTTCTGTGAAACAGCTTGAAAAGACAACCTGTCTCGATAACGGACATTTTCTGAACACAACATTGTCGAACAATCTTTTATTTCATGCATTGTTATTTCGATCAATAATCTTTGTTAGACTTATTGTTTCTCGCTCATGCTGAATACGTATCGGAAGGAAATCCATCAATTCGTAGAACACCTGCCTCGTTAGTAGACCGTAACATGCGTTTACCATCGAGACATTACCGTAATTATTTTGGTGATTCAATCGTTTTACTTGGAGATTCAGCGTGTGCTAGTATTGGTTGTACACACTGAAGACGAACTTTCTGTTTTACGATGAATAAGTTTTACACAGGGTGACCCAAAAATTATACAAGCTTCCAGATTCTACTAAGGGGTGGAAGAAAGAGAATAACACCGTTTATACATTAAGATTTGAGGATTTGAAGTTTGGAAATTTGAAACTTGAAGATTTAAAGATTTGAACTGGTGGAAAGAGAGCTTAAAAGTTTGGCGAGGTTTAGAGATGTGAATAAAACAAATTTTACCTAACCTATAAATTTTTCGACAATCGCGTCAGTCAGAACTAAATATTCGACGTTGAAATGTTAGTGTATTTCGCATTCAGCAATCTTCAATTATAGAAATGACAATTGGTATCGATCTCAAACCTCGAGCTTTATGCAAATACGATTCAGGTTTGTCACGTTTGATCTGCAACGTGCGTCACGAATCTGACTCCATGTCACAAGCCAAAGGGTTAATCAGAAAATTTGGCAGTATGTGTTTACCATTTGCAAATTCAGAGATTTAGGTATTTCAGAATTTCACAAATGTGTCAAACTAAAAGTTTGAAGTACTTAAAAATCACGTAGTTGTTTATTTAAAAATTCATCAATTCAATGAAGGAAATAAATAATGAACATTAAGCAATTTAAAAATTCATCAATACAATGAAGAAAATAAATACAGAATATTAAGCAATTTGAAAATTGATGAATTCAATGAAGGAAATAAATACGAAATATTAAATAATTTGAAAATTAATCAATCCAATGAAGGAGATAAATAAAGAATATTAAGCAATTTAAAAATTCATCAGATAAATCCGAAATTTTGGAGAGTGCAATTGTCACAAACCCCTCACAGGCAGCAGACAGACCTTTTCCAAATAAACGATCGCAAAGTGATGTTTGCACCGTGCCAACAGATCTATCTATTTCGGCGTAAGAATAAATCGTTGGCATTCGAAACGATCGCTTTCATACGAACGATAATCCTGAAAAAGAACGGGATCGTATGGTTCCAATGCGAAACAAGATAACCGGTGATTACTATAGCAGTATTGTCGCGGTTCGTGGGCGGATCGGTAGATTCCGTGCGCGGAATACGTCGAATAAGCCGAAAAGGTTCGAGCATTATGACGTGGCCTCGAGCCGTGGCACGATATCGTTATCTGATAACACGCGACACGAGCCCCTTGCGTTTTACAAGCATTGCTATATACATACATATATTTTCACGGCGACCGAAATTGAGGATCGCGATTACGAACGTGGTTTCCCGCGTTTCTCGAGGGAGCGGGACCTTTTATCGGTGCCACGTGCATTCCGGGGTAAAAGGATGAATTCTGAAATCGTGGGGAAACGAATGTAGAATGTTTAGAAAGATCGATAATTGCCAGAAAAATTACGATAATTCCTTTCGAAGAAAATAATGAACAGTTTGAGAAAGCAAATAACGTGAATTTCACTGTTGAAGTAACATCAATTAAATTACAGCAAAATGGTGTTTACCGTTTCGGTTCAACGCATTTGTTTATAATGGTACGATACGAATGTTTAGAGTATACAACTTTCAGAAGCACTGTGCACCGGAGTTGCGTATTATGTAAACAGATCAAATTATGCATATATGAGAACTCCTCGCACGGGAAACAGTATTCAATACGATTCTTCCGTTTCATTTTCCATTGTTTAAATTTAAATACGCAGGGAAAATTATTTTAAACGCGGCTGTTTTTAAATAAATATCGCTAAAATAATTTGAATCGTATTTATTGATATGTTACATTATGAACAAAATTATGCAAAATATTTAATGACTTTCGTACCATCAATTTATTAAAATGAGGTAAAGAAAGAATTTATCTTTCGGTAAGAGTACGAGAATAATTTGATGAAGAAAAATTTCGGTGGATTTGAACAATGAATTGAAATATCGAACAAAAAATGAGACAGGGTGTCGCTTAAGAAATGTTTTAGCGAGGTTTGCTGTTCTACCACTTAATTCGGGGGAGCGTTGTCGTTAGAGGGTGAAGCTGCCACGGTGAAAGCCTGTTAAGGTGACTGGAATATAATAACATTATCGATCGCCAACGCAAAGACAAGGGTGCGTTTACGCTCGTTCCTGTAAGGGAGCAAATGCCCTAGCGTGGAACGGTAAAGCTGTGTGTCACGGCAGGGAAACGAAAAAAAGGTGAAACATACAATGGCACGCATTAATGCTTAAGCAGATATCACGACAATTGTTTTATGTACCCCTTTACAACCACGACAATGAAACAATTATTGTTTCGATGGTACGCAAAGTACATTATTCTGGAGCAAGTAAATAAAACATATAAAATATTATTCCTTTATAGCTTATTATACATTTATGTACAACTTCGAAATTACAGAGTTCTTTAAAAATTTCATAAAAAATATTTGTGTTTCGTAAATTTCAAGTTTCTCGTTAATTTAAAAATTAATGGATGAAGTGAATTAATAAATGTAATTAACATAGCCAATATGTATTAACAAACTGCTATAATTGATGATATTATTGATCTATTAATACACAGCGTGAAGAATTTTGGTGTATAATGAATACAAAAATAATGGCCATCGATATTAATAATTGCTGAATCAACAATTATTAAAATTGTCATCTCCCTCGAGGTTATATAAATATTTTGAACAATTACAAATTTAATTGTCTCAAAGGCAAAAGCACTTGTAGAAGGATTCTATTGTTTCCTTCCGAGCGTCTATTAAACGAACCGTGAAATAATAATTTTATGTAAACAGTTGACAAAGAACATATCTTGAAACTGTAAATTGAATTATAAAACAAAAAATAGATGCGGTTATATAAGCGCTTTGTAAACAGTAATCCGTGAAAAGGGTTGTTAAAATGTTTCTAAATGAGATGTATAATAAAATAATGCAAAAATTTCTTGTGAACGTAATAATACTTAATGAAAGTGTACTCAATATTTTGAAATTGGATGAATTTGAGGCTTTCGCAATCAGAGAAGATGTAGGGCAATAATTACTGAAATATGGCGGGGAATATTATTACACCGTGTGTTGGTACGAAAATTGTTTGCGTTGTCAAAAGACTCTGAAAATAATTTCTGCCGGCAGCGAAGCTTTCCTAAGCGTCGAAGAAAGTTTGCAGGCGGCAACAAGTAAATTATGCATCGTGGAAGAAATCCATCGGTACGAAGTGAGGAACGAGTGCTCGATTTTATTTAAAGTAGAAAGCGAGTTTCTTAAGTTTCAATTTCTCTCAAAGCTGCACCGCGCAATAATAAACCTGAAAGACGAATTGAAATTCCTCCTCTTTCGATGGAGCAAGCGCAAATTTACTTTACGCGTTACCGTACACACTTTTTATTTTTTTTTTTTGGACTACTTTCGAGAGCAAATTAACCAGGAGGGCGCCAATAGAAGAGGAGAAAACGAGCGAAGGAAAAACTCGTCGCCGTTTCAACCGCGAAAAATTAATTGCGCGGAAAAAAATGAAATTCCGAGTCGAGCGAACGAGTGCCTCCTCCTTCTTTCTTGTCGGCGAATTAATCGCCGAGGGTGACGGCTGTGAGCCGAATAATCGCAAGAAATATTATTAACGTCGACTGGATGAACAAGCAGAAAATTAGCCGTGCAAAAAAGCACGGAATCGCGAACGAACGAAACAACGTCGAGGAAATAAACGAAACCACGGAACCGTGTTGCGTAGACGCCGGAGAAGGCTCGTTGGAAATATAGGTAGAGGGACGAGGACTTTGATAAAGAGAGATAGAGAGAGCAAGGGGGAAGGGAAAAGCAGCAAGTGGCCATGTTGCAGGTTCCCTCGGGATTAAACAAACAACCGTGAGCCAACACGCACACTCGAATCGGACACACCCTGCCTTTGCTCGTGCCTCTCTGGATATCAACCGAAATTTCGGATGTTGACGTTCGTGACGAAACGTGTGTCGAGTTAAAATGGCAAAGAACACTTTTTGAACGGTACTTTGTTTAATTTTACCTTTACCTATGTCACTTTTTTCTGCTGACCGACGTTGAAATACAAAACTTTTTACTTTTTTGGGGGGTACGTTGTAGTGTAGAGTTGTAGAACATTTTTTTAAATAGCATGTTAGGTTGTTTGAAAGGATTATGTCGAGTGACGTCCGACGGAATGAATTGGGTATGTAGGATTAATATATAACGCGTTGTTATACAGCGCATGGTAGTACAACGATTGACGGTGTAATATGATGTGGTGTAATGTGTGGAAATGCTACAGATGATGATGCAATGCGTGGTTATAGATCGCGTAGAATTACAGCCTGTCGTAATTTAACGCGTGGGGATGCAACCCGTGTGTGATATTACGCGTGGAGGTACAATGCGTAGAGATACAACCCGTCATAATTTAATGTGTGGAGGTACAATGCATAGAGGTACAATCCGCCGTAATTTAATGCGTGGGGATACAACGCGTAGAGATACAACCCGTCGAAATTTAACGCGTGGGGATACAACGCGTAGAGATACAACTCATTGTAATATAACGCGTGAAGATGCAAGGCGTAGTCACAGCATGTAATACTATTAATATATTGCATGACAATGCGTAACAGTATAAAGGTTAGGGATATAATGCGTTGATATACCACATATGATGACATAACGTGTGATGGTGCGTGTAGGGATACAACGCATCGATGACATAAGTAGAGATATAACGCGTAGCAATACAACGCATGACGGTATAACACGTCAACATACCACATGTGGCGATACAGTATTGTGATACACCTAGAGCTACAATAAGTAGCGGTATCGTAATATAACATGTGGTAATACAACATGTAAAATAGCTAGCATGTAATGCGTTACAAGATAACGCGTGATAAAAGCAACACGCAGTGACTAATATGTAGATAACAAAACGCATAAAATTACAGTTCGTGAAAGTACAACGAATGATAATAAATAGAGATACAATGCACCGTAATGTGATACGACATGTAAAGACTCGGCACATAATTAATGTGTTACGTGTGGTGACACATGCAGTTATAGTGTGTAGAAATACAACTCGAAAGCGTAGAAATACAAGTATGTAATGTAACGTATAGTTGGATTCGAAGATATAATACGATCGTAAAATCGTTCACACGAGAAAGTCCACATTAAGATGGCAATAGAACGAGAACTTACTATACTTTAATGAAGGAACTACAATTGGATTCGGAAATGTAGTGCAGTCATAAAATCGTTCAGACATGAGAACATAAAATTCAAACGTCCAAATACGTGTTTCAAGAAAATAACGAGTTCAAGCTTTGCTGAGTGCTGTACAATTGAAGAGTGGAAGTAAATGAAGCAGTAAATCTCGAAGTCGATTTTTAAGAAACACGACTGTTTGTTTAACGAAATGGTATTTGCTGATAAAACATATTCTGATCAAAATTATAGATGATTGTCGATCTCGCTCATTCGTTCATTTTCCAAACTGATCAAATCATCAAAACAGAAAAGTGTTACTTGTTCTTCTTAGTGTCGTAAATAATATTAAGGTTACAAAAGAATCAGAAAAGTGGAGTCACTTCGGTCTCTGAAGAGCTCATGTACGAATGTGACAAATGACAGTCGAGACATAAATGACCACCAACAATAAACAGATCGTATCAAAGAAATGTGAAAAGAAGTAGGACCATGGTCAGATCCTACAAATGAAATCTAGAAATTAAACTCATCTTTAACAGTAGATTTACGGTCGTTTGATAGCCAGTTTTTAATTGAAACTAAAGTAGAAAAATGACTAAATTAGGGATACGTAAACCATCTAACAGTTCTTCATCTTGACGAAAGGCAACATCCTTACAAAAATTTCTTAATAACTACTGTAACATAAAATCAGAAATTTAAGATTTTAACTGGGAGTCCTTAGATTCCGTAAATCTAGTGTTAAATCGAGAAGAGAAATTGCGACTTTAATCGAAATCAATTATCCCGTCCATAACCCATGAAAAATACGGTACAATGCTAGTTCTAGCGGATGAACCGTCAGAACGATCGTAGGATTGAAAAGACGCGTTGATAATGGCTTCCGTTCACAAGGGGCGCCATTGTGTAACGAACTGAACCGTACACCCTGGCGATGTCGATTCGAGAACGCGTTTCATGCTGTCGGAAGATTTAGGAATCGTTCTGACGAGCGTACGCCCGTGTTGCGTTATCTGGGTGAACCAAAGGGGATCCGGGACAATGGAAGCAACACGGAACGGCCGACCAACGGAACAACGGAGCCACTTGTTACACGCAACACGATAGAAATTGTTTCTTCGGTTCGTCGTACGTTAGCTCGGCTGAATTTCACGTCGCGATCGATATTGTGCTCGTTTCTGAACAGAAGCTGCCTCGGAACTATAGAGGCTCTACTTCGCGAACGAATTACAATACGCGCCTCGATGACGTTCGAGGAGCCATCAGGGCCTAGAATCACCGATATTTGTGCCACCGGCGTTGCTGAAAATATCGAATATTTTTGCTCGTCCGCGGCTATTTCTGGAACACGTAACACGGTAACAAATGCTTCGGTTTTTCGCTTCCAATTTTTCTCCGCGACGGATCCCATCCGGAATGATGGATCTGCGGTTTCTTCGCTCGTTCGCAGGACTTTAGGAAACATTTGTGCCGTACATCGGGGTGCACGGGTTGTGGAGGACGATCGATATCTCTTGTTTTAAGAAATTCAGAAGGGTGCGTCAGAGAATCTGACAGTTTGTCACCGTCTTACGTCGGGAAGAGGAAAATGAACAGGTAGCAGAGTTGAACAGAATCGTACATTTCTCGACGGAGAAATAATCTACTCACGTTTGTTTCGGACTGGTTAATCCCCGAAATACGAAATTCAGAATGAACACTCAATGAAAATTAAATCTTCCGTGAAGCGGTCGTTTCCGTCACCAAGAACTTCAACGCTGACACAGTGATTCTTACCGAACGCGGTAACAGGTGTCTCGACTGCTACCAGTCAGGCCCGTGAACAAATAGGCATCCGTTTCGTGGTGGTGGTCCGTCGCGAAACTCGGATCAAATCGAACGACGATCGTGCGAGAACAGAATAGATACACTTGCTATCATGCGGCACACGCTTCACTGTGGTTCGCGTTTTCCCGCGAAAATCGCTCGCGCTCGAAAGGTGCTGGCTTGTTCACGGGCGTCTAAACACTGGCGTTCACTGTTATCCAGAACTTCTACATCCGTGGAAATTTTCCGATCTTCTCTTGCACAAAATCCGAAAGCTCGATGTACACGCGTCGCGCCACTGCGAGATAAACGGAACGGAAGCGTCGAAGCTGTTGGTGACGGCGAACGCGACGTGACCAGATAGGATGTATCTGTACCACTGACCTTGTTCCGGAAGTTCCCCTCCTAGCTGACGAACACGCGATAACCGAGGCTCATGTCAAGAGTCAGTTAAGCGACGACGGGCTACCGGCGACCGACTTTTACGCTTTGGACCTCGTGATCCTGTGGACTCCTGCCGCGCTCTGTGCCGTAGCTGAACGCGGGTACCTTAACGGGACGACGCCGACGCCAGCATCGACGCCGACGCCGATCACAGGAGACCGCGGTGCACCTGCGCCTTGAATACGCTTCTCGTCCTCCTATCCGTGTCCAAGCCCGCTTGAACCATCGCCGACCTGACTCTCTGCCACCTGAACTCACCCTTCAACCTCGCCACGACTTGACTCCGACTCTCGCCACACCTGAACCCCCGTTTCAACCCCCATTTTGACCCCCATACGTTTCACGGAAACGATATTCCGTCCGGCTACGTTCGTCGATACGCTCGATCACGCGCGGCTGACGCAGTTGTTTGATCTTCGGTGAACGAACCTTCCCCTGACTCGATCAATTCGATCTCGAAACGTTGCTACTGCTACGACGGATTTTCGTTCGCTATTCTGGCGAAAATTTACGGGTTTGTTCTGATAGACTTATTGTAGCTTGTACGATAGAAACACGGTAATCGCGTGAAATTATGTGATTGTAGGACAGTGGTGTTGAATACTCGCAAAACCCTATGGTCGTGCAAAGGTTGAATAAAGCAATTTAGAACAAAATATAAAGCATCGACTATTGGATCCTTTATTCCACGTATCTTGTTTTATTCAAAATATGTATAAATGTATATGTGTCGGTCGTGATTTCACGTGATAATAGCGTCCTTCCTTTACCACGAGCAGTCTGCGCGTGATATGTTTTTTACAAAAGCTTCGTTAAAATCGGAATTATTAATTGAAAGTTATGGATTTTGCACTCTTCGTTAGTAGGAAGCGGCAACGTTGAAATAAAATATAGAAATTGATTTATTTGCAAAAGAAAGAGTAGTTGCTTTTTTCGGAAGGGATTTATGAGAAAATTTTTGAAGGAAGGAAGAGAAGACGAAGCGGACACGATTGATTTATTTAAAGTGGAAAAGACTAGTCACCTTCTTCCCCAAGATTTATACCAGAATTTTGAAAGCAGGAAAGAAAAAACTACACGAGGGCGATTGATTTATTTATAACAAAAAAAGTAGCCATTCTTTATCAAATTTATACCAGAAACGTATGAAGTGTATATGTTTTCAGCGTGTGCAGGTGATTATTTCTGTATCAGAAATGCAGAAAAATGCTGTGATGACTTTGAAAAGTTCTTTATAGTTCATATATAAATTTTTAAATGTCATATCTTTTACATAGATCGATTCTTTAAAGCATTCTGCATAACAGAAATATTAGGGTATATTATAAAAAAAATTAACAATTCGTGAGATATTTCAATTTGTACCAAACATTTTTGCAATTTAAAATACCTCACGAATTACTGACTCTTTTATATTGTATCATAACTATTTTATGCAAAATCTCCTGTAGAAAAAGATATGCCATTTTATTACAAAATACATAAACTTTGCATGACTTCTCACTGTTATAGAGTAGATAAGAGTATTACATGTTCTCCTCGATACCGTATAATTTATATTTGAATCTTCCATTGTATTCTTCTGATGTTTGTAAAAATAATCATGTATATAAAACGGGCATGCATGCAAAAATGAAATGAAAGGATTGATTTAAGTAAATTGGCAAGGAGAGAGCTTTTTTCGTTTATCGCTAGTTCCTTTTTAATTGTTGCCATAATTGACGGTACGTAAAAAGGAGAAACTGCACGGTGATATGTGAACGTTTCAAAAGATTAGCAAATGAAAAGCGGTCGGATAAAGCAAAAAGGCTGTTTGTGGCAAATGTCACTAGCCATGCAATGAAAATGCGAACGCGTGCACACGAAAGTATAGCGTTCTATAAGGGAAAGCAGTTAATGCATTCCTTGAACTAACCGTTTATATGTTCTTTATTTTCCTTTGGTGCCGCACGTGATGCAACGTTATCTCCTTCAAAATATTCGCTTTTCTGATTTTGAAAAAGGTTTATCTGAATGAACAGTTTCTTTCGCTTTGAATGAACCTTACCATGCCAAAACAGACTCGTACACCCGATACGTTTCACATATAGGTACGCTTCACATATAACATTAATAAGCCACTGTATTTATAAAAGAAAGTTCTGACACGTTTTCACTCCGTTGATCCTCTTTGATCTTCGGAACTCTCAAATCTTTTACCAAAACACGAATTGTTTATTCGTCTAATAGTACCAGAAACGAAGTTTTGATGTTTTTCTGGTTTAAATATACATTCACGTTTGCTTAACATGTTATTGTGAGTGACATGTGTCACAAGACAAACATTCGTTTCCTGTCATTTATGTGTCATAATCGTGTTACGTGTCGTATTTTGACACGAATCTAGCTTTTTCGATAAAAATAGATTAATTTGTAGATCAATAAGTATTTGGGTATTGCGATCCACGAATTTTCTAATTTTGAACATCCTGATTCTAAATTTCCAGATGACCAAGTGTTCACATCTCTACATTTTCTAATTCTCAAAATTCCAAATTCTTAAATCTAAATCCAATTCCTAAATTTCCGAAATCTTACAATTTTCATAATCCAAAATTGCAGTGTTCTTACATCTCTACATGCCCACATCTAAATTTGTAGACTTGAAAATTTGCAATCACCCATCTCAATTCTTTCTTTTTCCAATAATTCGATTGTCAAATTACCAATAGTACTTGACCCAATTGAAATACCGAACTATCTCCTGGATTGCAAACTTCGAGGGACTGTACATCATAGAAAAGTATATATGTATACATAAACATCCGGCTTTTTTTCATTTCACTCCGGTTTCGAAGTTATACGCTTCCGAATGGTCGTCAATCTCAGCCTGGGATCGAAACCGCCGAAACCTCGATGCCTCGAGTGAATTTCAGTGGAACAACGGTCTCATTTGAGTTTCCGTTAATTCAACCGAATTGCAGGATAATAAACGGGAACGTTTGCGGGTCGAGTCAGGTATATGTACATCGTTCGAGGATTCCTTAGGTACACTCTTGTTGCTCGTCCAATCTCTGACGAAAACATATCTCTCAGCTTGTAATCATCCACCTATACGGTGTAAAAGCTACTCCCGCGTTAGTCCACAAGCTGATTTGTCAAGGATGTCAGTTATCCGAAAGGATTGCTTGTTCGCAGCGGGATGATATCCGGAGCTAATATCGTTGTCCAACGTTCCTTCGGCAATTTACCGAGATCCACAGTAATCGAGTTAGGAAGCGTGAATCGTTCGTTGAACAATAATTAACTTGCACTATGATTTGTCAGATGCGTCAGTCAGAACTAATCACAGCTACAATATTAAAATAGAGAAAGTTGAAATGTTATGTCAATTGGGTATCAATCGATTATGCAAATAACTTGAACTCCAAATTGAAGCGTATTCGAGTAAAATTGATCATGAAATACGAGTGCGTCAGACTCGTGAATTTAGTGCAAGGGATAACGTTAAGTATTATTTCAAATTGATTTGCGGAATCGGTTAATCATGCCGATAGAACTGTATTTTCTACTAATGAAACGCTTTGTTTCTTTAAACGAATTTAACGCTGCTTTACGCATGCAAATTTGGGCAAATAAACTGAATCGATAACGGCGCTTCCATGTTCGGTTTAGTTTGCGCAACCTTTTAGTTTGCTGGTTAATTTTGTGCTGTTAGGAATATGTGGAGGTGTATCAGGGAGTTTTTACCTGTAACCGAAAACAATAGAAATTAACCCTCCATTGTAGTTTGTTGCAAACGTGTTGCGTACAATAACATGGTAATCCTGCGAAGGTCTTTTATGTTGTTGAACTTGAATGCACTGCAGATTTTGGAATTAATGCAAAATACAGCGAGTTTGTAACATTATATAACTTTTCTTTAAATAAACTTTTTAAAAAAATTATCGATTATTTTGTGACTGTAATTACATTTGAGAGTTCAAGGATGTATTTTTCTTATGGACAGTCTTGTAACAAAAAATTAATTTATTGATTTATTTAATTAAAAATGTATGATTTTCAGAATCCGGTGCAAACAACCCCTATTGTCCAACGACAGCACACACTGTAACTAGATGTTTTTAAACATTGTATGAGTGCCTAATGTAACTCGTTCCAGTCACTATGAAACATTCATAATTGCTGATTTTTTGATACCGCATTTTCCTGCTAATGTAACTACACCGTTACTACCACTCCCAAGTTCGTTAATTACACTTTACTTAGGCGTTAAACATTTTTAAATGTCACGACCGGGTAACAGAGCGGTCGGATAATAGAATTTTCGTTCTCTTTGATGTGGGTGTTGACGACTCTTCGGTGCAGAGAAAATGAAATTTAGCTTCCCCCATAAACTGAAAATATTTTGAAGCTCAACGTTTGCGTAAAATTTTCACGGGAACTTTGAAGTTGGGATGTTCTTTTGATACCCGATACGCGGTGTTAATTTGATCACGGCGTTAACGAGTTTAAAGAAACAGAATTTCAATACTCGCGTTAAACATCCGAATCGAATGTATCTCGAACGCGGTGAAAACGGTATTCATTAATTTCGACTAATCGTATCATATGATCAAAAAGCATTTCACGAAAATTAATGAAACGATAACGATATTGAAACGCGTTTATGACATTTTGCTGTTTATAGAAATGTTTCAATATTGATGGTGAAAGGCGGTATCATACACTCCAGCAAAAGAAAATAAATGGTATCCACTGTTGAATTACGTTTTGCGTATCTTTAATTGAAACATATTCGTGTTTCTCACTTTTCTGAATGCTCAAACGATAACCGAATTTATCGTTTAACGTTTGATATTTCGCGTTTTTTCGCTTGCAATACTTTCAATATTTATCGATTAGGTATCGATACTGAAATATATCGTCGCAACAAATGACGATACACGGTATCAATGGTCCAATCGAGAGGTTTCGATATACTATATGGCGTCGTTCTTTAATCGATGAATTCGATCGCAAATTATCCGTTGGATGCTGAGTTGATCGCCTCATATTGTATAGCCTCGGATTAGATCGCCTTGAAGTAGATTGCTACGCGTTTTATCGTTATGCGCTGCTAAATCGCCTCGCATTATATTGCTGAGCGTTGTATCGTCAGGCGTTAAATTGTTTATGGATTGTATTACCACGCATCGAATTACTACTCAGTATATCGCCATTCGTTATATTGACACGTGTTGAATTTCTACGCGTTAAATTTCCACGCGTCGAATTTCTACGCCTTGTATTGCCACGCGTTAAATTGCCATGAGTCGAATTTCTACATCTTGTATTGCCACGTGTTAAATTGCCACGAGTTGAATTTCTACGCGTTGCATCACCACGCTTTAAATTGTCACACATCAAATTACTATGCGTTATATCACCACTTGTTAAATTGTCACGCGTCGAATTTCTACGCATTGTATCGCCACGTGTCGAATTTCTACGCGTTGTATCGCCACGCGTCAAATTGCTACGCGTTGTATTGCCACACGTGAAATTGTCACCTTCTGTATAGCCACGCGTTGTGTTACTGCGCGTTTGATCATAACATACTAATTGTAAGCAACTTGTCGAATCATAACGTATTGAATCACCACTCGTTAAATCGCCACTCATTGAATGACTACGCGTTATGTTAGCACCTGTTGAATCACAACGCATTATATCGCAATGCATTGAGTCCCACTGGTTATGACATATGTTTAACTAAAACATATAAATATCGATGGTGATATAACGAGAGCCTACTGACATTGCTGTCGCTTTGGATACGATTCAAACCAAATACAGGATCTGTGACATCGAATGATTTTAATTCTAAGTAAAATAATATAAAAAATATATTAAATCACACACCTGTAGCGTTATATTATAACACATATTTTATCTTGATCGAAATTTATATAATCATTCTCGCATCTTCGTCACTATCGTTCCCGACATTGAAAAGCGTTCATAAAGTTAGCGAATCGTGCTTCCGTCTCAATTAACCGTGTTGCATGCACGAGCTGCGTCACAGTTTATTATCTACTATCAGACGAACGAGGGCAGCGATAAAATTAGCCTCGGATTCACAGATTTTGTTAATTGTGCTCCTTCGTACCGAGCATTCGATCATTGTTCGTTTCGCGGCCACCTTTTCTCATTTTTCATTCCCTCTTTTGTGCTTTCTTCCTTTTTCTGTCATCCTTCGGCGCAACACGCTCGTATTCCAACGCAAACTTCCTCTCGGACAGGACGCACCGTGGCAACGAAGATAAATTATGCAAGCCCGTTCTCAACGGTATTCTGTAATTCCGTGATATACATATTCACATTCGCGTAATAATTTACGGCACGTTAATCCCGCCGAAAAAGAAGCTACCTCGTTACGGTTAATATACCAAATCTAAACATCCTTACTGGCTGTGTATTAACTGTATTATGTAACTTGTCTGTTTTATCGATTTTCAAATTTATGATGTTACAGATTTGGGATTTAGAGATTTCATGATTTAGAGATTCCAAAAATTTGGGGAATTTGGAGATTTGGAAATTTTATAATTTAGAGATGAGGGGTGTGGAAATTTGAGAAATTTTGGAATTTGGAAATTTGGAGAGTGGGGTGCATGACGAGGTGACAATTTGGAATTTGGTAATATGGGATTTTGAGGAATTCGGGAAATTTGAGAAATTTGGAGAATTTGGAAATTGGGGTGCATGACGAGGTGAAAAGTTAAGAATTTGGGAAATTTGAGAAATTTGGGTATTCGGAAATTTGTGAATTTGTGGATTTGTAGATTTGTGGACTTGAGGATTTGAGAATTTAAGGACTTGTGGATTTGAGAATTTGAGGAATTCTGGATTTGAAAATATAAGAATTTGAGAACTTAATAACTTGGAAATTTGAGGATTTGGCGACTTGAGAACCTGAGGACTTGAGACCTTCAGAGTCTGATCACATCAGAGATTGAGAATTAAAAAATGTTCAACTTCGAGCACCGTAAATTTAGGAATTTGGACATTTGAGAAGTAAAAGCGCCAATTGAGGGAAAGCTAAGTATCAAGTATAGCAACTACGGCGCAAGGGATGCCAATTAAAACGCAAGAGCGCGTTAAACGCTGATCACAGCGTTATTCGCTTTACGTGGAAGCGATGGTCGCTCGTTTGCCAGCCGTTTCTCGTAGCAAAAAAGTCCTTGAAAAGTATAATCCAGAAGAGGGGTTGAGAAGGGGACGACTGTCCTTTGAGGAAGTGACGAGTATCCGTGCGACAATCGCCGTTAACTCGTGGCTCGTTTAATCGTCTATGGGGATTGCGCAACGTGACGCTTTATGCTCGTGCCGCTATACCTGTAGAAACGCACACATACAAAGAGAAACACGCACAGCCACAAACTGTGAGTTTGAGTCGGTGTACCGCGCGAGCAGGCAGCGACAAGCACAGCAGGGGTTGAAAGAGGGTTGGAAGAGGGTGAAGCAACAGCGAGAGCGCCACCAACTGGGTCAATACTGACGTCCCTGTCCTTCGTACCTCCTCTTTTTCCTCTTCTCTGCGTTTTTCTTACACGTTTCCTCGCGTGACCGAAGAAAACGACCGTGCGTCGACTTCCGGAGATGAAGAGATGCTCCAAACGACGAGTTGTCGCGTGACCCCGTACTGCTCGATTTCTACTCGATCGGATAATTTTCGCCGTGACTTCGAATCGTTCGTACAGAAACGCTACGAGCTGACAATGGTGTCATCTTTCTACACCCTCCAGACACAGGGTGATATTGAATCGTTATCGCTGACGTTATCGTAGAATCTGTAATTTTACTTATTTTATCACCCTGA
Source organism: Megachile ligniseca (assembly GCA_945859555.1). Lineage (NCBI taxonomy): Eukaryota > Metazoa > Arthropoda > Insecta > Hymenoptera > Megachilidae > Megachile > Megachile ligniseca. The sequence goes on from OX243777.1 coordinate 9,893,753, forward strand.
ACGATGTCTGCTTTCTTTGACAATAATTGAACAGATTTGTTCAAGATCGATATTGAAAGATTTTGAGCGAATGGTCTCAGAGCTGCATATCGGTTCCTTGTGTTTAAACCACTTTTCGATACATATGCTACTTATTGTTAGAATTGATCTGAAGTATTCAAATAGAAGGAATTTCAGAATTTGTAAATTTTGGGAGTTAGAAATTGGGAAGCTTGAAAACATCGAAATCTCAGAGCTTGTACATTGAAAATTATTTATATTTCCAAATTTACATCTTTCCAAAATTTCACTTTTTCGAATGTGAAAAATCTTATAAATCTTAAAAATCTTGAAAATCTTATAAACTGAAAAATCTATAAATTTTCAACGTTGAATACTCTTATTCAAAATGAAACTTACAGGTAAACTCTACCCTGTAGTGTCGAGTTTCGAACTTCTGAACACTATGCAATAATATGCAGTTTGAAAGGGACTACGGTGTTCAACATTTCCAGCGATATTGCTGCAGCAGGTAATTTATCTCCAAAGCGTTTTATAAACTCTACAAAACATTCCATCAAAGTTTGAACACAGCAGCGAAGCCCGAGCAAGCAGCATTACAGTTGCTAAAATATCTCGATGAATATCTGTAATATTAGTTGGCATATTCTGCCGTTATCATTTCCAGCTGCTGTGTTCTGTTCGTTATTATCGAGGATGGCTTCATGAAATTCTCTTCGCACGAGTTTCCCGCGAATACTGGATTGTTTCATTAAAGTGTGAGGAAAATTATAACGCGATCTTCGATAGAGTTACATTGTAGCAACTCGCGATAATCAAGCGAGAGTATCTGATATATTAACAATCTCATTCGTACGGGGTCGCTTGATAATCGCGAAAGCTTGCCGGATAATAATTACATCGAGAGAAAAAAGCTATCGAGACATCGCCGGTAATGAATTCTCGGAAAAATCTCTGAACGCGTAATTAATTTTATCAGGGGAACGGGTCGTCGTTATACTCGGTGTTTGTGTAACGAAACAACAAAGAACTTATCGATCCTTCGGTCTGTGATTGGATATCGTTCTTTCAGTGGATTTTTCCTGAGAATATTAAAAATTTCTAATTAAGTGGAGATAGGTGAGGTTATAGCTTTATTGTAGGTTGTAGGAGTTCTTCAGGGAGTTTTGAGTTTTGGGAATTTGGAGATTGAGAAATTTGGGAATTAGGGAATTAGGGAATTAGGGAATTATGGAGTTGGGGCATTAGGGATTTGAGAATTGTAGAATTTGAACCTTTGAGAAGATGGGAATTTGAGAATTACGGGATTTGAAGATTTGGAAATTTGGGAATTGGGGAATTAGGGATGTGAGTATTTAGGGATTTGGAGATTTAGAAATTTGTGCCCTTGGGGTTTGACAATTTAGAAATTTAGAAATTTTAAATTTGACAATCTGAAAATTGTAGAATTTGGTCCTTTAGGTATTTGGAAATTGTAGTTTCAAATTTTCAGAATACAAAAATTTCAAAATCTCACTTCCAAAATCCCAAGAACCAAAATTTTGTAATTTCAAACTTTCATATTCCCAAAATTCCAAAATTTCCAAAAATATCCCCAGACTACCAAAATCCCAAATATCTAAAAATCAAAAATTTGTAAATTGCAAAATTCTATTCTAGTAAAAAAACCCCAATTTCAAAGTAAACGTATAATACTACGTGACATATGCGTTTTAAAATGAACCCTTTAATTCTCCATCTGCCGGACAGTTTCATCCTTTCGACTCGAGTTACTCCCTTTGTGAAAGGGGATCAGAAAAAGCAGTGAAAAGTGCATGACCGAGGTCGCATCAAATCAATGTTCCGAGCTGATACTAACTTTGAAATTTGCGTTAGATAAAGGCTCAATTATGAAGTCGTGTCATTCTTATCAGAATTGATCTTGGACGTAACCTAGTTGCATGCATGTTTACAACGCATCTAGCACGCATGCATTACTCCAAGCACGTTAATTATAGCTCGGTAACTGGTCAACTAGCAGCTCGTTAAATAACCTACTATCACTGTAATTTATTATGTATTTCCCTGTCGTCCGTTTTGTGTCTGTATATTACTTTACAATTCTGCCACGTTTATCGATGATTTCTCTGCTTGGATTGAGAAATAATACCTTAGGACACCGAACATGCTATGTTACATTGGCATTGGATATTCTGACGGACGCTTGTCTGTCGATAATTGTACAGTTTAAAAATTCCTGAATTCGAACGTTTCGTTGGTCGAAAATTGCGGTGAAAGTTCTAAATTTTCATACTTTACAGGTTCCAAAATAGCTGGCGAAAAACCTTAATAATTACCAAAGATTGGTAAAAGAATGTTAATATTTTGATATCCCGAAGTTGTGAAATTCCAGTTTCAAAGTTAAAAAATTCTAAAATTGCATACTTCTAAAGATTTAAAATTTAGTGACCCCGAAAAAAAAAATGTCAAAATTCTAAAACCCAAAGTTCCAAAATACCAAAATTCAAAAATGATCAAAAATTCCAAAATCCTAAATTTCCAAAATTCAGCGATTCTCATACATTCGAAATAATCTGTGTCCGAATTCAGCGATCGAATCCAAGTTCAACGATCGGCAATTTCATCTCGCAAACGCAATTATTTCTTTTAAACGCATTCGCGTGAAACGAAATTCAGCAATCAAATTGAATTATTTTAAAAAGATTATCGACACCGAAGTGTACGAAAATAAAATAACGGGTGAATGTCGAGAAAGACTGTCGCCTGCATTGTTAATGCACGTTTCCAATTTCAGAGAAATATTTTCGATCGTAATACCCCGTGTAATTGTAAAATGCATTAAACGGAAGGCAAACAAAAATATTCCGCGTAACAGTGATGTTAGTCGGTTTAAGTAATCGCTTAATCGGCAACGAATGTCGATCGTCGATACTTTTCCGTTTCGCTGAAAATCAATCATACTTAATTACAGACTATTTCCACGCGACAAGAACGACTCTGGCCAGCCTCGACGCGAACAAACCTTTCCGTTTAATTACCTACAACACCAACGACGAATGAAAATATTCCATTATCTATAATGTTATTCACGGCTCCTGTGTTTCCGTCGTGTCACGTTTTCACGCTCATTCTCGTTAGCCGAGTTGCAATTTTCCTCGTCATTAAAGCTCATAAAGCATCGCCCGAACATTACTTGTGTCCGCGAGACAGGAAATTCGCGATCGACCGAAATAATTTACGCGATCGACGCGTCGAGTAATTCGAGAAATATCGTATCCCCTTAAGAGCTTCTCAACTACAAAGATAACTTATTGCTTTTAAAATTATAGTTCTGTGTAAAATTCTGTGAATCTACATTTCTATTTTCCTACGTTACTGCATTTCTATATTTCTTCAATTTTACATCTCTCATACTTAAATATCTAGTTTTCAATTTCAAAAGCTTAAAGATCTTAAATTTTCCAAATTTTCAAGTTCTTAAACTCTTCTAACATTCACGTTTCTAAAATTCCCAAACACCCCAAATTTCCAGATCTTCCAATCTTTTAAATCTCTAAATTTCCATATTACACAGACTTCTTGATTACCCAAGTTCCCAAATTCTCCAAATTCCCCAAATTCACCTAAGTTCACCTAAGTTCCCAAATCTCTCAAACTTCCGAACCTCCCAAATCCCCAAATTCCCTAAATTTCCCAAATTTTCAGACCTCCTCAATTTCTGAATCTGCCAGACTCCTAAATCCTCTAAATTTTAAATTCTCCCAAACTGTCCAAGTCTCCCAAAGATTTTAAATTCTAAAATTCCCGACACGACGATGTTCTTCAACAATTCAGCAAAGTGTACGTATAGGATCTCGAAGTACTCGATGCGAGATTAGGTCATCGTTGGTGGGAAAGAAACCCGTGAAAATTGCTCAAAGAGGAAAAAAAAAATCATTTTTCCCTCGAGAAGAGGTGATAACGTTATGTACAATATGTAAATTTATATTTGCCTTTCTTCCTCGAGCACAGTCCCCTCTTTATTTTTCTTGAAACGACTTTCGTATCTCAAATAGCATCATAACAAGGATTTGCGAATGCCACCGTTTGATATTCAAGCAAAACAATTTCCTTATATTTACCCACGATATCAAGTAGACGCTTGTTTTCTCGCTTGAGTGCTTCCCCATTTTTTTCTTATGAAAATTGTACGTCTTATACTGTCTCGAGAAACCTGCAATGACGATGGATATTGAATTTGCACTCGATGACACTACTGGATTGTCGTTATATGGCAACATAACACGTAGCTATCCACGTTATAATTTAGTAACTTGTATCGAAACAGCACGCTATTCAACGTCAATGCAATCGAAGAGAAACTATAAAATAAAATTTTAACTTGTATTAATATTAACGCGTTGAATAGTACATATCAGTTGAAACTTTTACGATGCTTTGAAACTGATCTAATATTAATGATACCTAAAACCGCCGTTTTCCTCGCTAATTCGATCATGTTGAATTCATCGTGTCAGTCACTGATACCCCTGCAGTATTCAAGCGTTAATTATACTAGCTGTACAGAAAATTCCAATTGAAATCTCGACCGAATCTTCTTTAAATAATAACATTTACAACGTATCACACATTTGTATCAATCAACACGTGAAAATTTCTGACATTTGTCAAAAATCACTGCTAGAAAGCATTCTTACTCGATTCTCAAAATAACGAAAGATACACTCCAAGGCTATACACGTTGCAGCTTAAAAGCATCCGAATCAAATATAGCCCGTTACATGTACAATCTGCCTGGCTGCACCGGCGACTATGCAAATTAATTCTGACGCTAATGGACTTGATTCGAAAGCTCGTCAGTGACGCGAATTTCCCGATGAAACATCGAAATCCGTTCCACACGGTTTAACAATATCAACGTTCCTCTGAATATTTAGAGTCGATTCAGATAGCGGGAAGAAGAAAAACCTGCAACGAAGCGAAATGTCTGGCTTCTTCCGTCTCGATATCGTTACGGTGCTTGAGAAACAACGGCCGCGTTTATTTCTCGATTGCTGGAGAACCTGCTTTTGTTCCACGATTTCGGCCGCTCGCGAATCTTTCGAAAGAATGCATACGAATGCGGGCTTTTTTTTAAATACGGATCTTCACGAATCGGTAGAGTCGAATGGCTCGTCGCGACCTAACCGAATCGCGGAGACCGTCGGCGAACAAAAGGAAGAAGAAAAATGCTCCATCTTTGTTGGTAGTTCGGTTAACACGACGAGCTCGAAGAAGACAATATAACGCGAAGAAGTCTCGCTTGGCTAGTCACTTACGCTTCCTCTTCCTCGAGTTCTAGCCGAGAAACTCGCCACCTATTTTCCCTCTTTTCAACCCCCTTTCCTACGTTCACCCTCTCTTCCGTTCTTCTTCCTCTTTTCTTCGTCACGGCAGCTGGCTCGGACACCCCGCGAAAGTATTACGTGCATCCTGTTCGTGATGAAAGGGTCTCGGTTTCCTTTCTCCCGTTGCTCACCGGATCCCGAAGAGATTTCGTGTCGATCGAGGATCGCTTTTCGCGCTCCACCATCTTCCGTCCGTTCGATTGATCCTCGATCGTCTTTTCACCCGGAGCACACTCGATTCTTAGTTTATTTACACTCGATTCATTCATGCCAGAGAAAAGCAGCCAGCGAAGAAATATTTATTGCTTATGTATTGCGATCGTGGTTTCTGCCGGGTATTGGTGCTCGCTCGCGATTACGTGGAACCTTCGTGTGTTTTTACACGATTATATCGATACCTCGTAAGGCCAAAAATTTTCTTCTTTCCTGCTCGTGCGACAACCTCCGTAAGACGAAATGAAACTTTTATGCGAATTACGGTCGAACGTCGATAATTCGGAAACTTTTATTAAACTAAAATTGTGCTCGTTCCGAGCCGCTCCGCGGTGAGAACCTTTACAAAGAGAGATAAAACTTGCTTTAACTCGAATTATTTGCCACGTGTTCAAATGCATTATTCTACCTTTGTAACTCGAATGTATGTATAATAGTCAGCTCTCTGCAAGTTGAACTTTAACCTCTGTCAGTCGAACTTCCACCGTTACGTATTCCAAGTTCATAGCTGTACGGGGTACAGCCGGAAGGAGCGTTATTCTGTACAAAAATATGAGTGAAAAATTTAGAATATTTTTCCTTAGACTTCGTTTCTGAGAAAATTGAAAATTCGTCAAAACATTTTGAAGAAAATTTGTTTACGGCAAGAAAGCTGACAAATTCTTTGGTTAATTAAAAAATGAATGAATGTTATAACGTAATGTATATAAGTATTAATAACGATTATTATTATTAGTTCTGTATGGTGCTTTTAATTTATAATATTTTCTAAAAAACCAACCCTTATGTGAATAAATTTTGTACTATATTTTCGACATAATTTTTTATACAAAACCTAATTATCTTCCTCGAGCACGCGTGAAGATAGATTTAAAATAATTGACCGACACCTCGACGCAAACTTTCTTGGCGTAACTTAAATTCGTAACGGGACGCAAAAGTTCGCGCAGTTAAGAGTTTCATGCGTGCAGTTGCGGTATTGAATCGTTATTTGACGTTTCGTAATATCCATTAGAAGTTTCATGAACTTTTCGCAGTATTCTTGAAGGTACATTTCTCTTCAACGGCCATTTTGAGCAGCCGAGTTACGATTAATAATGTAAGTTTGCATTGCAGAGTCAAAGTTGAAACGAGGTCAAACACGGCATAAAACATCGAGTCAACGCTGAAGAAAACTTTATATACTTATATGTAATAATGTTTATAAAAAGTGTAGACACCGCTGGTAACACGCATGATTTATTCGTTAGATTGATAACACTATGATAAGAGTAGCAAGTTAAACACACCAGTGACCCGATGTTACGAGGCCAGCAGTTAATTATTCAGGAATCATTCTTTTCTCTCTTCGCTGCATTTTAAACTCTATCCTTGAAGAGGCTACTACCCTTCGTTAATGCCACTCGAGAGGATTTCACAGTATCAGCTATGAGCGATCTTTATCGCCTTATCCTGCCTGTGTCTTATTTGTTTATCCTTTTTCTGTCCATCGACGAGATTACACGAAAGTTTTATGCATTGAACGAGTTCCGAAGACGTTGCTTTCCGGGGTATAAGACGCTAATGAAGCTTCTTCTGATTCTACGGACTAAAAGCTTTGAGAGAAATCTTCCGATTTATATCAATTCAATTTGTTGTAAAGAGAACGTGAACGTCTAGTCGAATCCGGAGAAAACTATTTTTCTGATTATTTAAGTATGTCTGAAAAACCTTTGAAGCTGTAAAATTAAGGCTCCGTTTCGACATCTGGTAGGACCAGATTTATTTAAGCAGAAACGCTGAGCAGATATCGAATTATTTTTTCAGATGTTAATAAATCTACTGGTATATGTTACACACTTCGAGGTTGATAACAGTAGCAAACAGTAATTAATCATAAATTGGTGTACATAATAATTCATTATTTCTGTAAGCATCAATATGTATTTGAAGAAAAACATCTTAGCAAATTTTGATGAGTACGTGATTTTTAGAGAAGAGTGTCTTAGCAAATAATTTAAGATAAACTTGTAAAGCGATCATATGTGTTTAGGACGTACCCATGTGTTCACTAGTGAAGACAAAACAGGTGAATCTTAAGAAAATAGAGGTATATGAATGTTTATGATGCTAAAAATCTAGACTCTACTACAATACAGAGATAGTAAAACGATGTAAAGGGAGATTCTGGGAAGTTATAGAAAAATGTCCACGAGTATTCATAGTAAAGCTCAAAGTGCTCGATTAATAGTGTAGAAGTCAAAGATCGATAAAATGGTTCCGGGAGATGTAAAGTCGGACAAACAGGTACTAAAATATGACTGAGTGCGCAGAAAGCATCGAACGCTTGTTTTACTCGAAAAGAAAAGCAACCTCTTTAGGTATGCTAAGTCAGGGACGAAGAAAAACACTGGAAGGCTTCGCAATTACGGTCGACTTTTATCTGGCTTGTAATGAAAACGGCAAAAACCTTGGAATAAACGATGATGGGATCTTAACTCGTCTCGGAAAGAAAATTTCTCGGGAAATGCCCGCCCTGTTTGAATCTATAATGAGAGGAATGGGATATAATATAACGGAGCAAAGGTGATAAAATCAAAAGCTGTCGTGTAGCTGAATTTGGGTCAAAAATAAAGGCTGCGTCGTTTATTTTTTGCGGATAAAGCAGACACGAACTTTAACGCGTCCACGTCGAATTTTCCTTTGGTCGAACGAATTTATTGTGAAAAAATTCTGAAAATTACGTCGTTGGCTAAGGTTAAATAAACAACAAATATTTACGTTAGAATCACTGACAGACGTGTAACGTTTGTTGTTTTCGAAACAGAATGCGAATGAAAACAAACAGCTCTGTCTTTTTTTCTGTTACTAGATCAAAGTAAACTCGTTCGAGTCCTTGATATTTCTTTTTCTGTCGAATCATTTATCGAGATGTCACATGTTCTTCCTAATCGTGGGACTTTCTCACTCGAGCTAAATTCCGCGGTTATTTTAACGAGGTTCTAACGTCGTTTGGGAAAATGGTGACCTGTTAACTGGAGTAATCACGAGTCTAATGAATTATGCAGAAGCCGCGATGTTGCGGTAAATAAACCTACGTCGATAAATATTCGAGAAGGACGTATCACGATAGGTGGCCTGTTATAACGAAGCTAAAATGTTATTCCCGTGAAAAGATAAACGAACGCGAAACAACATGACGGAAAGGTGGTAAATATTTGTAACAAGAACATGTAACACAATTTGCTGTCAATTTATGGACGTGATTGAGAATTATGAGGCATCGGTGTTTGCCGAAGCAACGTTGATTTTTCACCTGTGATTTGTTCGATTGCAACGGCAAAAGAATACGACGAAACAGAGGTGATTAAAAATTCTTCGATTCGGGGAGATTTCAATTGAAATTCTTCTAAATTACATTAAATACAATGATAACTAATTTTAAGCTTATTCTTATAACGTGATTACAGAGTCATTTCCAAACGTTTCAAAGTTCTTGTTTTTATTCGCAAAAGAACGTAGCTTTCATCGTTTATTATATCCCATAAAAACGAATCAAAACAATTGATTTGAAGGATAATTGGATGAAACTACTGATCCTTTTAGGTCGCACGCCGAGAAAAAGCGGATAAAAACGTAAGAAGTGAAGAGAGGTGGTCCGGACGCGTCTTAGCTGGTCGTAACGAGGATGCTTTCATAACGCTGAAAAATATTGTACGTCTTCGAGGACGCGAGAAGACACTCGAACGCCTTAAAACGCCCTCGAGACACTTTTGCCGGAAGCTGTGACTGCAAGAAAGAAGCGAAACGACGGTAAGTGCAGCGCGAAGAGCATGTTTATCGCGGAGACGCCGTAATTATGTTCGCACAAGCGTCCTTAATGAAACTCGAGGAATCTCAGAAATAGGAAACCTCCTCGAGTCCAGTGCAAGGGTATTACGAAAAGATTTGTATAGGACAGCGATTCGAGGATCGTACTTCGGAGATATCTCTTTCACAATTTTAATTCGCTTGAATTCATAATTATGACCGTTTTGCGCTGAATTTACTACGAATTCGAGTTCAAAGTACTTTTAAGTTATATTTTGGTATCAGTCATTTTTAACCCCTTGTGCTATGAACTAAATCACAGCTACAATATTAAAATGGACAAAGAAAGTTGAAATGTTATGTCAATTTGGTATTATGCAATCGTGGACTGTGCAAATTATAATTGGACTTTATACGAATTAGTGTCAGGTACGTTGTACCTTCATGCGTTATATCACCGCACGTCGCTTCGCGTTAAAATCTGATTAGATTACCATGAATTGAATCGTTACGAATTGCATTACCACGAGTTTAATCACAAGGCGTTATCACTACATGCTAAATCGCGACACGTTGAACCGTCATACGTTATATTATGACGCGTTGAATTTCAATATGTTAGATCACTACATGACAAATCACGCGCTATATTTCTCAACGCGTTAGATGACCACACATAGAATCACAACGCGTTATATAGTTTTGCGTGGAGTTACCATGCATTGAATTGCTATGTACGGTTTGTTATACGTTATATTGCCAAGGGTCTAATTACCCACGCGTTGAATTACCATATGTTGCATCACAACGTGCTGTATACTCACGTGTTGTATCGTCATGCGCTGAATCGCCACGTTGAATTACCAGTGATTAAATTACTACGCGTTGTATTACAGTGCGCTGAACTACCACGTGTTGTATCGCCACACGTTGAAATACTATTGGTTAAATCACTGAATTGAATTGCCATGCGTTGAACTACAATGCATTGATGCATCACACGTTAAATTACCACGCACATCTTCATAGAATCTTCTTCATACACTACAAAAATTCGCCACACGCTCAATCGCATTATATCACCGAACATGGCACACTGAATGCATCGCATTAAATCCCTACACATTAAATCACAACAGATTTCTTAACATGATTACATAATGAATGTTCGGCATATTTACCTAAATATTGGACAAGCAATGAGTAATCTATGCTGAATATGGAAATCTTGCAAAGAAAATGTTGCAGTGAAGATGTGAAAGTTGAAGAATCTTTGAAACGTCCATTGCTCGTCCATCCGCAGCAGAAAGGACTGGTAAATATTTAAAAACTCTCGAGAGATGGTCCTATCTGTCGCTACGTTTCGTAACAAACAAGAGCCGTGCACAAGGGAGACGTAAAATATTGGACGAATTCAGCAGGTGCATAACTAAAAGCCCTTTCATCGCAAAACTTTCGCGCCATAATCTTCGAGATTCATGCCCGGGGTCTCGAAACGTTGTAAAGTAACAAGATCCACAATGGTTACGACATTGATTTATTCGAATACCTTTGTTTCATGGACGGTGCTTGTGGTAGCTGTTCGACGAAAATATCGTACCCGAGGAAACTTGCATTTTGACATTGCTTTTCACTTGCAGCGTTATTCTTCAAATATCTTTGTATCGAGTGATGAAGCATTTGAGACTGGAAATTATTACCGACCAAAACAATTAATACACCTTTGAATGTTGGTGATTCAAACCGAGTTCCAATAATAAAATTTGGGCGTTCTTAATCATAAATTATATTATTTAAATAAAGTTCACCTTTTGATTATTACAAGGTAATTAAATGATTGTATAATTTTGTTTACGAACGACAAATAATATATTAAAATGTTGATTTTCGACGATAAAATTGAAGATTATTTTCGCTCCTACAATATGAATATTTGCTAATGAATTAAACATGGGTAGAGAAAGACAAACATTACGTTTATTTAATTATTTCAACTCTATACATAAGACTGTATAAGTCAGATTGTATTTTATACTATACCAAAATTGAATAAAAATTAACGCGTATCGATTACACGATATTTTTTCCTCGACACGCTTAAATTTCATATCTATGAATTAATGAACGTCAATCGATCGATTTCGTTAGGTTAGTCGAAAGTTTCGGTAGCGGCAATCGAGGCTAACTTTTCCAAACTAACATCCTCTCTAACTAATCCCCGATTTCTAACTTCGTAACTTACTTGAACAGTTTTTGTCCGTGGCGGTGTGCGTGCACGAAGAAACGTCGGCCACGATTTAAGCTCGATCGATTGACACGATAGAAACTCTGAGGACTATAAAAGACTTATCGTGGAAATCGTGTTACCGGTACTTTGACGGAGAATATTTTTCCCCCCACGGCTTATGCAAACGGTCTGAAATATAGGTGCAGCGTAACCGAAGGTTGTTAAACTCTTGTTCTAAACGTTCTTTAAATTTACTCCCTTTCACCCTTTGTTCGCGAACAATCAAACTTTCCCGTTACGCTGTGCGAGTACGAAAAGGAAGACGGCGGTTATACAAACATGGGCGTGGAAAGTTTGTATTAAAAAGTTCGACGAAAAATATTTGAATGCGAAAGCAACATCGCTTGCTGACACATTAGGATGTAACAATGGAGCAACGATGTTATTTTACCCTTATTTTAGTTATATTTTGTTATTTAACGTTGGAAGTTTCAATCAAATTGGGGGGGTGAGATGGGAGTCTGAATTTCTAAATTTGACAACTTTAATATTTCTAAATTTGTTAATTTCCAGATTTTTCATTCTCTAGTGCTTTAATTTTCTAGATTTCTACGTTTCTAGATTTTTATATTTTTCGATTCCTAAATTTCCAGGTTTCTAGATTTTTAGATTTTTTAATTTCTAGGTTTCTAGATTTTTAGGTTTCTAGGTTTCTAGATTTCTAAATTTCTAGATTTCTACATTTATAGATTTCTACATTTGTAGATTTCTACATTTATAGATTTTTACATTTATAGATTTCTACATTTGTAGATTTCTACATTTATAGATTTCTGGATTTTCAAACTTCTAGATTTCTACATTTCTACATTTCTAAATTTCTAAATTTATGAAGTAATAAGTTCATATAGAATATCCATTTACATAACATTATATCGTGTTCAGTAACCGAAACTTTTCAATGAAACCTTTTAAGATCCAGTATCGTTGATAGTTTAATTTCGCGTCTAGTTTTGAATTTCAAATAGGGGTGCAGAGTTTTGTTGGAAAAAAGTGTATGCACGCGCGTGCAGTTTTTTTCCGGTAGATCCTGCTGTGAACATTATGTCCCAGCTAAAATTCTGTGACACGTGTACATATGTAAATTTACTGGCATAAAATATGTAATACTCACGTAGCACAGCATTAGGGTTGACCGTGGACAGAGGGTTGCAAATCGTGTCACGTTTTTCGGGTACGAAACAAAATCGTTAGGCTTACGTCCTGTTAGGGTTGGAAATAAAAGAACCATTTCATCATGGATTTAAAATACATTTCTCTTCTAACGGATCGAAGTACCCGCCATTTTTAAAAGCATAGAATTAGTTTTTGGTAAACCATATCACGAATTTGTAGAAATCGATATTGTTGAATAATTATGAATAATTACTAGCCTCGTCATGCGTTGGGGCAATTAAAATATTATGTTGAATTTAATATTTTAATTCGTCGTGTATGGCAACGATTTTAGATATTATCGAGTTCATTAGAGATATTAAATTATCAGTTAAAATATCATTGATTACTATTGTTATCATTAAGTAGTTGGGAATATCAAATTTCTAGTTGAATTTAATTAATAATGTTGTTATTGAATTACTATCTAGGCAGCTATTATGAAAACGGTATAGCAAGTTTGAACATTGTATCAACTGGGAGGTAGTGAAAGGAACAAATGAACAATTACGTTCCTACGTAATTTTTATTAATCAAAATTTTTTATTAATAAATCCCAAATTATCAAATACATAATTCTCAAATTTTTAATTCCTAAATCTCCAATTCTCAAATCCCTAATTCTCAATTCTCCAATTCTGGTATCCCCAATTCCCAAATTCACAATTTCCAATTTCCCAATTCTCAAATCTTCAATCCTCAAATTCCCAATTTTCAATTCCCCAAATCTCAAATCCCCAATTCCCAAAATTCCTAATTTCCAATTCCCCAATTCTCAAATCCCCAATTCTCAAATCCCCAATTCTCAAATCCCCAATTCCCAAAATTCCTAATTTCCAATTCCCCAATTCTCAAATCTCAAATTCCTAAATTCCCAATTCTCAAATCCCAAATTCCTAAATTCCCAATTCTCAAATCCCTATTCCCAAAATTCCCCAATTCCCAAATCCCCAATTCTCAAATCCCCAATTCTCAAATCCCCAATTCTCAAATTTCTAATTCCCAAATCCCAAATCCCGGAATACCTAATTCCCAATGCCCCATTTCCTCAATTCCCCAATTCCCCAATAAAAATTTAGTAAAATTTTTATTAATGACGCTTTTACGTAATTTTTCACAGATTGTCACATGAAAAATTACACATATTTCAGTCTTGTGTAATTTCTTGGCATAAATTGTTTCGCAAAAAATTTAGTGATAAAATCGTTGCCAGAAGGGTCCACGAAAGAAACCTTTCTATTTTCATGTTTTATTCCGCATTCAATAGAACGATTCGCTCGGTGTTTCTCGAGCAACGAATCGTAAATCGGATCCGTTGAATCCTCAAAGGTTTCCCGCCAACTACGATTAATCGAAGAGGGTTATTCTGGGAGCTCGCACAGGTCTTCTTCGCACCCCTTCGAACATCGACTACGCTTTCGCACAAGGGATGATGCTCTGCGAAGGGAGGAACGCCTTAACTGCATTCTTCGAGCAGCGAACTACATTATTTGAAACAGAAACGCGTACAAGGGGTGTTGTCATGGCGACACGGCACGTTTTAGGATCACAGCCACCAAATCTACGGCTACCTTGCTGTACAACTTTCTGAAAACAAAGGAAATATCTTCGGGATAGGCTAAAATCTTACCACGAAATGACAATACATCATTCACGGAAAACCTCTCGATATTTCATAAATAACCTTCATAAATAATTTTGTTCGATCAATTAGGCCAATTCATTTTTATCACAGATTTCAGTGATATTTATAAGTAAAGAATATCTTGGATCACGAGTAGATATTTCAATTCACGTGTTGGACATTTAAGACATTTATCACAATTATTTGTATCTGGCAAACAATAAATTTTTACCAAAATAGATAATAGGTCTGAAGGTAAATTTACACATCCAGGCACGAAGTTCAATTAATTTTTGTTAAAGACTTTTATGATATTCATAACTAAAGATTATCTTGGAGCACAAATAAATATTTCAATTCTGCCGTTGGACATTTAAGACATTTATCAAAATTATTTGTATATGGCAAACGATAAATTTTTATCAAAATAGATAATTGATCTGAAGGTAAATTTACATATCTCAGGCATAAAGTTCAATTAATTTTTGTTGGAGACTTATGTGGTATTTATTCCTAAAGAATATCTTGGATCAGAAGTAGATATTTAAATTCTAGCGTTGGACATTTGAGATATTTATCAAAATTATTCGTATCTGGCTAACAATAAATTTGTACTAAAATAGATAATAGATCCGGAGGTAAATTTACACGTCTGGGCACCAAGGGAAAAGGTATTGAAAGTGCTAATAAACTTTCGGCAAACTTTACCGTGCTAAAATTAACAGGGCTGATAATACGGATCACTTCTTCGTTGTTTTATTTTCAGCACTTTAATGATCGTATTATTTATGAAATCAATGGCTTTTAACTCGTTGATTGAGTAGAAATTATTGAAAAAATAATGTGTAGGAGCTTTTGTAATTTACGCTACAAAAAATTCACATACTGATGTAAACAGTTATGAACAAATTACTTTAACGATATAAAGCTTAGTGAACCAATGTGTGACGCGTGGCGATATAAGATGTAAAAGAACACGTGACAATGCAATATATAACAGAATAAAGGTTACCTGACACAAGTTTCTCGATAATAAAGAAAATAATAAAATAAAATGAAAGTAAATATGCAAATAGTAGTAACAGATTCGAGCCACAATTGAAGGAATCGTACGGTCGAACATAACCGCAGAATGTTAGAGGAAAAAGTTGTAATAAGAAAGTTCGGCGAAATCAGTGGCGCAAAACTTTAACACGATTTAAAATCCGATGGTGGAAAGAAACTGTTGGAACCAAACGTAGACAAATAGAGATCGACATTGTCGTTTCAGCGAAACTCGAAGGTTGTCGTGCAAGAAACTACGTTCGACAAACGTCTGAGGCAATGATGCGGAAATCTCTGCCCTAGTTGTATTCCAATCAATTAATTTATATTTGGTAAACCACTTAGTTTAGTGTCTCGCGCAATTGTTTTGTTCCGTTTCGAAACACAAAGAACAACAATAGTTTTAGGATGAAACTTCTGTAGAGTTAGAATGGCTGCGGAGGAACTTTGAATTGCTATCAAGCCTTATATAATGAAATTGGAGTGACTAGGAACTTTAGTATTTACAAATTTGGAATTTTTTGAAAATGTAGAATTTCAGATTTTTAAACTTACTTTGGGGGAACTTATTTATAAACTCAATTTTCAGATTTATAGGTTTCACTGTTTTCACTGTTTTCAATATATCACTGTTTCCAAGATCCCAAATTAATAAATCCTTAATAGACCAAAATTTCCTAGTTTCCAGTAACCCAAATCTCCCAATACTCTAATTACCAAATCCTCAAATGTCTAATTTCCAATTCCCAAATCTCTAATTCTTAAATCCCCAATTTCCAATTCCCCAATTCCCCAATTCCCCAATTCCCCAATTCCCATATTCCCCAATTCCCATATTCCCCAATTCCCCAATTCCCCAATTCCCCAATTCCCCAATTCCCCAATTCCCAAATCCCAATTCCCAAATTCCCCAATTCCCAAATTCCCAAATCCCCAATTCCCCAATTTCCAAATT
Organism: Megachile ligniseca; assembly: GCA_945859555.1. Classification (NCBI taxonomy): domain Eukaryota; kingdom Metazoa; phylum Arthropoda; class Insecta; order Hymenoptera; family Megachilidae; genus Megachile; species Megachile ligniseca. The sequence goes on from OX243777.1 coordinate 9,910,207, forward strand.
CCCAAATCACAAATCCCCAATTCCCAAATTCCCAAATCCCCAATTCCCCAATTCCCAAATTCCCAAATCACAAATCCCTTATTCCAAATTTCCCAAATCACAAATCCCCTATTCCCAAATTCCCAAATCACAAATCCCTAAAACTCCAAAGCCCCAATTCCCAAATTCCCAAATCACAAATCCCTAATTCTCCAAATCCCCAATTCCCAAATCCCCAATTAAAAAATTTTCAAATTCCTTTTTACCAAATTACCAAATTTTTGAAAGTTAATAATATCTGGTGTGAGCTATCAATGCCGTTAATAAAGCTAATTAAAAGTCAATCAAACGAAGTAAATGATCCATGTTCGAGTCCTGCTCCATGAATCGCAATCAACCATATATTTTTCCCTCCCAATTTTAGTATTATTACAGATTTCATTATTCATTATTATTTTATCAGAAAATATTCATCAAAGTTACCCGAATTACAATATTCAATAATTATCTTGTTATTAACTCCATTGTATGCCATTAATTATTCATTCGTCCGATTAAGTTCAACGGACGATTATTTAATTTCCAAATGAATAAACGAAATTTATGGATATTCGTATAATTTATTTGACTAAAATACAATACTAAATGATTCGCTTAAAAAATGATTTTAATATATCTCGAAAATTCTCTGAAACTGTGAATACTTTATCCGGTTAAAATTCAATGGCTTACATTCTCTATTTCATATTCGTACCTTCTTTATAGTCGTCAAAATCTTCTTTCGTTAAACTGCGCGTTTATAGAACAATGGATCGATAATAACACTCTATTCAGCGTCAATTTCCTTTGTTCGTAAGTTTCGTTCACCCATTAGTCGAGTTTTATGCAGTCCTTATTCGACTGGCATAGAAATAATGGGGTTACTCGCTCGAACCAATCTACCCTTAGAAACTAGTCGCAGCTTTTTTTGACCGATCGATCTCCTTTAACCCCTTGCCTTATAATATTAAATCACTCTCTCAACGTAACTCGCAGTCTACAATGTATTACGAGGAAATTTCTACTTCAATCTTAAAATTGCCATTACTCGAGAACGTTTTAATTTACGCGTTCACGAGGGCTGCATTTAACGCGATCTTAAAGTTGAAAGCTGCCGAGGTTGTAAAAATTAAATTCCGTCTGAAAGTTGAAAAAGTCTGAATTGCTTATTGTTTGTGATCTCAGCGTGTGTTGCCCATTAGCCTTCTCAGGATTAAATACTTTTGAATGAAGTACCGTTTTTTTACGGAGTTAATTGACGTTTCACTCGGAAATCGAAACCCTTTTGTTCGCGAATCGAATTTGCGGGTAGTTGCGAATGAAATTTACATCGATGCCGATGTTTAATTTGAAATTCGTTGGCGTTCCGATTTGCCAAGTTGCCTATTATTTTTTTCGAATATACGTCGAAACGGCGTCGGATACGAGAAAATTTAGAGAGATCCAGAATGAAACAAATGTGAACGGAAATAGGAGCAAAGAAAGAAATACAGCAAATTCTGTACAGAATTCACGATTGAATCAGTTTTATCACAAAGGTCCTACTCGCTGTACAATCAACACGTTCCGGTGTGCCGTTGTTTCATCTTCTTTCTCGAATATTTGCCACTGCGGGATTCGCTGCTTTTTTTTTTCACGGAACAAAACGCGTACAGCTGCAAGCATTGTGCCTCCATTTTTTTTTTCGTCTACGGGAAAATAAATCTCAGTCGTACGCGGTACGGAATTCATTCGCGCGAAACTGATTATTCATGCAATTGCGTGTTCTGATAAATTGGACATTTTACGAAGCGCGATAAAGCATACTGTTTGTAAAACAGAGTGTTCGCATTTCGGTTAGTGTAATCCTGAGTGGTCGCAGGAATTATCGATAACATGAGCGATTGCTTATGAACCAATTATTCAACGTTTAATGAACCCCGAAATAGATTTTCGTGGATATCGTTTAAATATGTAGATAGACTGTGGCTCGAACATTTGCAGTGTGTTCGGATTCTGAAAATATAATGTCCTTATCGGGCAGGAAAACTTTTACACAAGATATTGTTGTTTTACAAAAAGCTATTTATCTCGACAATGTAACAAAAATGCAATATTTTTAATAAAATTATAACACAATATAGAAGCTTATTTTATCGAGAACGCAAAAAGTGTCTCGAAACTTTAAACGACAATATGAGCAGAATATAGATGATCAAAAAGGGAACGGTTTTAACGAAATACATCATTTAATTTTAACGCATTTATTGATTATTTCATTGAAATACATCTGATTCTCGTGTTTCAGTAGAAATTATAAGGTAGGTACTTTATAAACATTTGAGTTTTATCCGTGTCAGTGGAACCAGCTCGAGATTAAAATTTACAATAAGTTTGAGCGGCCGAGAGGTTCTCATTAAATGTTTTCATTAACACGTTATATCCCACGGTGAAAATGAACATGTCTATTATCCACCTTCTAATGATAATTATTCAGAGTACGACTTCATTTTATGACACAGAATATGTACCATTTTACAGTTAAAATTTTTGCTGTTTTAGTATTTTGAACACTTTCTTTGACTATTTTTTTTTCTGAGACATTCATTTGTGGTTATAGTATAACATTCGCCTGCTTTTTTAGCAGTTAATAATATTATCTTAATGAGTGCTTGTACTTCAAAAATTTGTAAACGAGAAGCATGGTTCATGGTATCTTGCAATTTAATAAAAAATAACACCACCAAATTAGTACCGTGACAAAGCTTTTAAACCAAATTAGATATTGTGTGTTTCGGTAAATAAATAAAAAAAAAAATGGTAAAAAATGAGGACAGAAAAATGTTAAGTACACAGCACTCATGGCGATTACATGCATGTACTAAAAAGAATTAAAAATCAATTTCCCTGAACAAAGCTCATCGAATCGACACAAATTGCATTTAATAATCAATTACAAAATTAAATATTTACTGTTCCAATATAAAATTCATTTTTCGGTACATTCTGTGTACGTGGCAATACTATAATTATATTAAATAAATCCAATTTTTCAATCTTGATAACTTAATTATTTCACAAATAAGTCTTGTAAATAGTACTGTGAGTTTATAACGCGTTTAATTCCTTGCTGCAATTACTTCCTACCGTAACGATACAATAATACAATATAAACAATCGTTGGATAAAACCTTTAGACACTTCAATATCGTCCAAACAACTCTCCAACTCGTTGAAACAACGCATAGCAGTTGTGTGTATTTTCTAAAATCCGTAAATTATTCTGATACAGTCTGAAAACATATTAGGCCTGTTTAGAAGAGCTAATTTAGGCCCCAAGTGAAAACGAGTTGCTTGTTGTGTGCTATTTTCATGTACAACCACAAATATTCAGATTCCACAAGTTCCACTAGCTCTTCAGTGACATAGAGTGACTAGATTATTACCTTAGCTTCCCTAGGGTTACCAGATCCTTTAGGATCTTCCGATTTTTCACTAAGGTTTCTAAATTTTAAGTTCTCAGAATTGTTCAATTCCCTTTGATTCTTAGTGTCTGTAGGAACTCTAAATTTTATAAGATCTTTAGAGCTCCTAAGGTCCCTAGGATACCTAGCATCTTCGAGGATTATAGCAATTTAATCATTTCTTAAGAAATTCTAAACCCCTTGCACTATGATTTGTCAGGTGCGTCAGTCAGAACTACAGCTACAATATTAAAACAAAGAAAGTTGAAATTTTATGTCAATTTGGTATCAATCGACTATGCAAATAATTGGACTTGAACTCCAAGTTGAAGTGCGTCACGAGACTCGTCAAAATAGCGCAAGGGGTTGAATATTTTGTATCTGCTTTTCTATTCCAACTTCTCTGAATTAAAATATTTTTCATTCGTACCGTTTCTGTCTTTTTTCTCGGGATCGTTAAAAAAAAAGCTTTAGGTTTTATTCGTTAACATTATATTAATTGGTCATTCAAATTCGTTCGTATGAAAAACTATTACATCGTCTCGAATAAAAAATACTGTGCATCTGTTTTTATCTATTTTTGACCGTTTTTTTTTTCATTATTTCAATATCGTTTTCACAAATATTATATATTAAATTCCACCTGACCTTTTTCATTCTTAATTTACATCAAATTTGATTTTACGAATGGTCACATCAAGTTTCTAGTAGTTCTAACGGTTTCGAAACCATTTTAGGATTGACAGTTACACATCGAGGGGTTCAAACATTGAATAAGTTTAATTAGTACCATAATTTGTACACGCATTCCTCAGTTTTCGTCCTAAACTTGGTGTACGATAAATGCGTTACAAATATAGGTTTTTTATGAGGTACACTTTATTTTACTATTTAACTGGGAAGTTTCTTTTCTCCGCTTCGAATAAAATTTGTGCAATTGAAAACCGTGATCAAACTTCTTACCGTGCAATTTTCGTTCAAAATAAAACTTGTCTAATATTTTCTCCATGCATGTTGCACACTACAGTTGCATCTGTTTTGTAAAGACATCGTAAACATATCAAGTGCTTTTCAGTCCATTTTTGCTCGAAAGTCTATCAATTAAACAATGTTAATAATCTCGTGTATAAGTCCATCGTAAACGGAAGTTGCTATAGAAAAATATAGAACTTCTTTCATTTGTCTCTGTAAATACAATAATTATCCCAAAACTAGAATTGTTCACTACGCAGTGTACTATCAATTTTTCTCTAATTTCATCTTCTAATTTCACGCAAGTATTAATGTGCCGTAACGATGTCCAGTTTTCAATTGAAATTTTTTGCCTTCTCGTCTTAATGTCGGTTAAAAATATTACTCTTACTTTAATTACGATCTACAATTCGCAGTTTGGAAGATCGTTTAGGGAAACGATCATGTCTGACTTAGGAAGCTGTTGTTCTTGGTGATCAATCCTGCACTGCTTTCGGACATTGGTATCACTGCTGATTTCTCTCCCTTTGGTAACTTTGGGTGCGACGTTATGTTTGGTTTTAAACCCTTCAGGATATTCTGAAAAGAATGTTATATTTTTATGAAAATTATTTGCACTGGAAGGAAATTTTATTATTTATTATTATTGATTCTATTGATTATTCATGAGTGGCATATTTAGAAAAATTATAATAACGTTATCAATGTTCAGAAAATATTGCAATTGTATGTCATTGTAAATTCTTGTACTTTAACACAATTACATTTATTCCAATTGTACGTCATTATAAATTACGAATATAATTTTAATAATAGCTTGAGAAATGATCAAGATGATTGGATTTGTTTATGTTTCACCTCTTTGATGGATCCTGGAGTGATAATAACGTAATAGAGAGCATAGGCCGGTATCCAAATCATGGATGACAAACTGAGACAAACACCCACAATTTCCGCCCATGTTGGATATTCGTAGTCACTTCCATATTTCAGTGGTTTATATTGAACGCATTGGAACACGAAGATAAACTGGAAAAAGCAATCAGGACTCGATTGTAAAATATTAATCAAATACGCTAAAACAAGTTTGATAAAATTAACCCTCAAACTATGAAAATAGTTTGAAAATTAATTTTGTTAAAAAAATGTAATGTAGTAGTTTCGATATTATATTTCATTAAGAATTCAAGATTGAAATTCGAGTGACTATGATAATAATTATTTTTTTTTATTTTTTCGCAATTAGATCAACTTTTTTTATCAGATCTCCTTTTTTGACAGAAACTATAAAGAGGTACGATAAAGGGTATCGATCATACCGTCCAGTAAATGTGCGATACCGGAGACAGAGACAGATTGATACAATTACACAACTTCTCTCAACCGCGGGAAAAAACGATCTTGTCAAAATTGATTGATCACGCCGTTATTTGCGCAGCGAGAAAAAATATCGCATCAACGGTCTTTCAAGATTAATTTCATTACACGCGTCGATTTGTTTGCCTTGACGTCGAAATCATAATAACTTGCGAAGATTTAATCCAAATATTTATTTGTTAAATGTTTCAATGATTAATTAAGCAAATGTTTTCAAAGAAACATTTATGAGATTCAATTAATACTCACAGCCATGATTATCGGCGCGAACACCACCCAACATATGTACCAGAATTTATTCAGTCGTATGCCCATCATTTGGTGAATGCAGTCGCAAAATTTCTTCGCGCCGAAGATCCAAGATATTGCGATCGTTTGGAAAAAACAAACCCATAAAATCGACATACCACTCGCCGAATAAAAGTCCATTAACTGGAATATGTACACTCCTCCCTACAAAAATAATGTCTATAACTTGTTATAGTCCTTTTACTGCATAGTGATGCGATAGAAGTTCTAACATATACCGCGTATGTGACTTATGGACATTAAAATTCAATAGTAAGTTCCGAAGTAGTCTATTTTAGGTGAACTTTGATACTAACGTGGGTCACCATAGGAATTCCCAGGAGGAACATTAGAAGACAGATCGCGATGGTGAACTTCTTTCTGTGGGGACGAAGCTGGTCTGGCCAGTTGTCCACCATACCAGTGATGAAAGACTCCACTATACAGAATTCGCTGTCGATTCCGAGTATCTGCAAGAAAATTTTTTCTATATCGTTCGATAAAACAATAGCAAAATTATTTGAATCTTATGTACTCTTGCACATTGATTTTTTGATGCTCAGTATATAAGTTGAAGCGTTATTTGAATTTTCAAGTAAAAAAGGTAGAAAAGTGAAATTAGGTCTTTTGTGGCCCTTGTGTTAATTACAAGGTTGACTACACATTTGCTGTAGGTTCACTTTTACACTTTTTACATTGCACAAATCATATGGGGTACCATATTATAAAACAATTGATAACCTTTCAGGTCAACAACACAGTCATTAAAGAACCCTTATTGCTGACCTTATGACTCGTCTCAGGACTCTAATGTGTTCACACTTCAGTGATAGTTCTCACAATGCATTTATATTTATATCGAAACACAAAGTTCCTTGAAAATTACTTAATGTACCATATAACATAAAATTATCAATTTCTTAAAAAAAAAAATGTGAAACGAAAACGTAAATTTTCATAATTTTCGAATATGAAAATGTAAGTATAGCACTATTGCGAGGACATCAAATTCGAGCTAACTAAAGTGTACATTATCAGATCGGTATTATCGATTACAAAGAAAGCAGAGTACATTCCTTTGATCGAGTTAAGTGTTCCTTACGAGCAGCATAACGAAGAAGATAATGGCCCACACCGAGGCGCCAGGTAATTTGAGCACCACTTCCGGATAGGTGAGGAAAACGAGGCCTGGTCCACTTTTCACGACCTCCGACACTTCTGTATTTTGTTCCAAAGCGATGTGACCCAGTATGGAGAAGGTTACGCAACCGGCTAACAGACAAGTTAATGTGTTCACCACGCAAGTGATCAATGCGTCTCTGGAAAAGAGAGAACATTAATTCATTATTATACAAGTACGTTTGAAATGAATTATTATAAGGACATCCTTCATATTAACATGAAGACCAAATAAAATATCGAACTTGATAATTGTATAGAAAAGAGAAGTATTTTGCAAATATCTTTGAAACTATGTCCGAGGGACGGATATGTATATACTAAAAAATTGTTCAGCATCAAAAATTGTACAGTTTCACTAGTACCTAAATAATATGAGAGACACAACATAAGCTAGTACCTAAATAATGTGGAAGACACCTTATACAAATGTTCCCTTTTCCTTCATTCTTCCATCATCGTAAATTCATGCAATATGTTTGCTACTTACTTGTAGCAGTTATGGTGAAACTTGTTGTACGATCCCAAAGCAGGCAGAGCTCCAGTACCGATACTGTAAGCGAAGAAAATTTGCGTGGCACCATCGATCCACGGTCCTGGTGACAGCAGCTCGTCCCATCTGGGCGTGATGTAGTATAGTAAACCATCGTAGGAGCCATCCAATGTCACCGCTCTTCCCAAAAGAATGAAAAGCACCACGTAGGGGAACAAGGCTGAAAACCAGATGATCTTACCGCTCTGATGAAGGCCACGTCGGATGATCAAGTAGACCAGCAGCCAACCAAAGATTAGGCAACCAAACAGCTCCCATTGTACACCACCGATGCTTTCGATACCCGAACTGATCCCAAGAACTCGTCGTCTACGATTTATCATATGTACAATTGTTTTAGATCTATTTTGTATTGTATCATTGAGCGATCTTGTACTGGGATCTTGTTATTTTGTGGGAGTTTGTTTAGTACGACCGTGCTGCTTACAGGTAGTGGGGGAATTTTGAGTTGAGGGGTCAGGAATTTTTAGGGTTTATACATTTGGAGTTGTGGAAATTGGTGAGTGTAAAAATTTGGAGTAATTGGAACTCGGGGATTTGAGAATTCGGAAATGTTGAAATTTAGGGTTGCAGAAATTCGGGAATTTGGAAGAGAAAATCTGGAAATTTGGGGTTGTAGAAATTCGAAAATTTGGAAATTTGGGAACATGAGACGTCGAAAATATGAAAATTCGGAAATTTGAGAAGTCGAAAATTTGGAAATTTGAAAATATAGAAATTCGGAAACTTGAGAATTCGAAAATTCGGAAAATTGAAAATATAGAAATTTAAGAATTCGAAAATTTGGAAATTTGAAAATATAGAAATTCGAAAAATTGAGAATTCGAAAATTCGGAAAATTGAAAATATAGAAATTCGGAAACTTGAGAATTCGAAAATTTGGAAATTTGTAATTTAGGAAATTTATAAAATTTGAAAACTGAGAAATTTCAAATTTTCGAACCGACATGTATTAGTATACAAATGTACTTACTCCCAATATTCTTCGACGGGTGTCGTATGATGCAAAGTAATATTATTAGTTGCATTAGTACTATTTGAATGAAATATGTCTCTGAAATGTTCATCAGAACCAGCAAAACAGTCTTTGGTGTTCCACCAATTGCCTGTAAAATTGAAAATATATAGTCAGCAGAAACTGATAATTGATTCATTGATCTCTTTTTGTTGTTTCACTAACCACAACCTCTCCAGGGTACCCCATGAATATTAACGAATGTGCTTATGAGGTAGAAAAGTGTCCAAGCGATAATTATACAATAGTATACGTCTAGGAAAAATACAATCGTCATAGTAGCATATCCAACACCTGAAAAAAAAACAAAATTAACACAAATTATTTCTAATCTTCTTCGATCTTCCATAAAAAATTACATCCCTTATTTTCATATGAAATAATTTTATATTTAATTTTACCTTGTAAGAGAGGACATAATTGTCCCACGAGCGTCATCCCTCCAGAACCAAGGTATTGTCCAATAGCCACTTCTTGGAAGAAAATCGGTATGCCACAAAACACCATGGCGATTCCATAAGTAATGAGAAACACACCTGCAATTGTTCCATGAAAATTGAATCATTCCACACAACTCTCTGTACACGATACAACTATCGATCGATCACAATGCATATCATGCACTTTAATTAGTCAACATGGGCGATGAAATTTGAATACATGATCATCCATGTACGTGACTATGCTCATGGTCAAAAATTAATTATCGATGGTCGCAGCTGCCATGTCCCTCAATTTTGTATGGTTTCACGAATCATTGATCAAACAGTTGCATCGTGGGAATTTGGGTGAAGGATGTTGAAATAATTGAATCTTGATTTCATGAATCGTAATTCGAAATTAACAATACCAGCAGTACTCGATGGTAGACAGAAAGAAATATAGATAGTAACGAAAAATAAAATTTAAACAAGATGAAATAAATACGGTGTACATATTTAACAAATGTTGCTTTCAACATTGAAATGTAATTTCCGATTAATTGCGACAAGTTGCAGAAAAGGTGGATAAAATTGTATTATAGAATTTATTGGCTAATTTCGAGATGTAAAAGATGAGGAATAAATTTATTTTCCGAACGTTAAAATTGAGAAGCGTATATTTACCGCCGCCGTTTTTGTAACACAAATACGGAAATCTCCAGACGTTGCCCAATCCGACGGACACGCTGATGCAAGAGAACAGGAAGTCTAGTTTATTGTCCCATCCGCCTCGTTCGGCATCCTCTACTCGGTTGCCGATTTCCGTTGCTCTACCTTGAGGCGAAGACACGGACATCTTTGGAACCGAACCAGAAGAGTAATCCTTCTTCCTGTCAGCGACCGACTTCGCTTTGAACTCTATAAAAGCTTGATCCGGATCCACGTGATCCTTCTCTTCTCCCCAGTAATACATCTTTTCCGCCATGTTTTCCTACAACCATAAGACCTTCGCTATGACCTTCAAGACCTTCGTAACTCGATCAGTCGCGATCGATCATAATTAAGCCACGATTACGTAAAAGTGTCCTGCACGAAACGGAAGACCCTGCTAGGAAATGTGGCACGCAAAATGTTTGCGACATGCAAATAACGTGAAAGATTATTGAATAGGAAAGCTTCATCGTTTACATACAAATTAATCAACGTTACCGATCGATGTAATTAATTAAGACTCATCACGAGTGATTTTAGTTCGGTTCGTTTCGAGTGTTTGAGGAATTTATTGGTTTTATTGATATAACGCGTGGAGGTCTGATTAGTGATGATTTAACGCGTGGTGATATAGCGTGTTACTGTAGGCTATTGTTCAATTTTTTTATTTACAAATTTTTTAGTTTTTCACATTCTTAATGTTTTCAATTTTCAGATTTTTAAATTTGAAACTTGGAATTCAGAATTCTGAAAATTTAGAAATTAGTCAATTTTTAAATTAGAAATTTAAAATTGAAATATTTCTAAATTAATAAATTTAAAAATTCCAAAACTCAGAATTTTTAAAGTTTGCGTCCTTCTAATAACAAATACATCTAAAAATTTTCAGTACTATAATTCTAAATCTAAAATTATAAATGACTGAAATTGAAGTATACAAGAATTTATATATAAATATTGATCAGCGTTGCATTAACATCTACGTAAATACAAGGTGAAATATTGTGGGTTTGCTATGCAACCCCTTTATAAAATAAATAAACAACGTAAGAAAGTACAGTTACTGTTTCCCGGGAAGTTAATGAGCATTCGTGTTATCGTTCACCACAGAACGATGTTTATCACCAAATGAATAAATAAAGAACCTCCCATTCGCTGTTTACTGTAACGCGTTTCCGAGAATTGCAAATTACAAAAGCAATGTGACAAACGTATTCTGTGACCAATTTATCTCTTCCGGCAGCAATAAATTTTTATTTATCCTTGTTTTAAAAATGGAAGCCTTTATGATCTTCTTTTACATCCTTTTTTACACGATCAGTGTTTGAAAATGCGAAATATCGATAAGTATCTAATGTTTTATGCTACATTAATTTTTACAAGCTATGGTAAATTTAAAAACGTTCTAAATAAAAGAATTTTCCTACTTATAATATTACATCGATCATCGATGAGATGCTATTTCAGTACTTTCCTCGAAAAAATTGCAGCGAAAATTTCGCCTGGTTTTTTAATTAAATAGCTTCGTGATAGTCGGTTTTAACGCTCCTGCGGAGATTGATAATTAAAATCGGTGAGCTGTGGAAACGTGTAATTACTCTTGTCCGATTATTTGCTCATCATCGTAGAAATATCGACGTAAAACATTTCGTTGGCCTTGGTTGAAATCGTTGCAAGCGCATTGCAAGTAAATAAGAGATTTAATTATCGTCGATCCGATTGCGTGCCACATACAATTACATCGGCAATGTCTACATAAAATTCACAGTTTCGATTACTGCCGTACATTTTATAGTAACCATTATTTTAATTAATCCTTACCTAATTACGAAATCATTGTGCACACGAAAAGAATAATCTGAATGGGCCAGGTCGACTGACGGGAAACGTATTTTACTTAATAGCTTGAAATTCATTAATTTTTCGACTGTACGTAACAAAGTTCATTAGAGCCAAGAACATTAAATAAAACAGTATTATCGTATTTAATAGAATTGTGGGATTAAACAACGAATAATTAAATGTCAAACGAAATAATTAATTTGATGTGCAGAGTTTATTGTGTAGGCGACCACGATAACAGTATAAAAATAAAAAATAAAGTGAAAATTTTATCAAATAATTTAAATACAATTTTTCGTATACAAAATTTGCAACAAATTATTTACTCCGTCCATAAAATTAGTACCAAAGATCTTGGTTTATCAAAAGTATTATTAAAAAAAAATACACTCAAACTAAGTAGTTCGTAATGAACTAGTAGCTCATTACAAGTTCTTGGGTATTTATAACAAAGTGCACAATAGTACTTTTAAAAAATCCTTAAATAATAAAAAATCAATATTTGGTCAAGACCGGTTTGAATGGCATCAACTGCGCTCTTTGTACTGTAAGGTCAAAGGGTGATTCTTACCCGAAAACCAGTCCTCTTTCTCTCAATGAAAAACTTCCCTGCTCTGCAACCCTTCCTGTATGATATATACACGCGTCCCGCTGCCCTTATTATCGCACATCCAATTCAGAAGCACACTTCGCGAGAAGGAGCAAAGCAGAACTGGTTAGAACGGAAAAGAAAGAGAAATGCGGAGCACGTGTCGGTTTCCGGGTGCACGTGTGTTCACTCGCGTACCTGCATGTTTCCGATCTCCTATACATTCACGTGTTAGTATGCGATCCTAACTTGGCCACACGCGTGTACGCACACATGTATCGCTTGTGTACAAACACTGGTGCGCGCGCTACGGATGCTGAGCGTAAAATCAATAGTGTACTTTGTGTTACGTTACGGCGTACACGTGGACTGCTAAATCGCCGCAATTTCTTTCTTCAATTACGTTTTCTTACGTTACATCGACCCGCTTTGGTAATTTGTTGACAAACAATCAACTCGATATATGAAATGAAAAAAAAATTACGACTTCGTTCATGACTTAAATGAACGATATAACGGAAGATGAATTAAGATTACAGGACTCTAATGAGGACTTTTTTGTTTCAAGAGATAGAATTATAGTAGACTTGTTACTAATCAGACTATGCGAATAGTTCTTGAAATTGATGATATATTAGGTGACTTTTAGTATTGTAACTTTAGTCTTATGTTTTTGGTCTTTATGGATATCTGTAGATGGTGGAATAACGTGTGGTAACATAATGTTATAGGGTAGGACACATGGGAATACAAAATACGTGATGATACAACGCGTGAAAGAACCTATAGAAATAAAACGCTTGGGAATACGACTTGTAGAAATAAAACACTTGGAAATACAAGTAGAAATTGAATACAATACAGCACATATTCATGGTGATACAATGGAAAACTATATATCGTACACGTGGTGATAGAACGCGTAGCGATCTAATACGTGGCAATGTAATGCGTAGTAATCTTACGCGTCAAGTATAACCTGTAATCATGCAACGGTGATATGCGCGGTAAAATAACTGTGGTAATCCAAGGTGTACTGATAGTACGCGTGCAGAAATATATTTGTAGTATACTAGTGAAGTAAAAATTTATTTAAAGGCGGCAATATAACGAGAGTCAACTGTATTGAGAATTGGGGTGCACTCAAAGTGATAAATTTTTTAATTTCAATTGATATCCACTAGAGTAAACAAGAGGAGTATAAACAGTAATGGAAGACGAAACGTGACACCGGTAGTAGAGGTACTAAGAAAAAAATCACCCACCACAAATATCAAATGCATCTCACCTTGCTAGTTGAGGAATGTCCGGATATTTTTCTGATTCTGCACGTGGTTCTTCAAATGATCTTCAAGATTATCCGTATCCTCGAAGAATGACGAAACAGTGCGCTCACGCCCGATGATCGAGCGGCAAGAGCCCACGAGGTGTCTCGAAACCCAGTCTCGATTCACCGAACGCAAATTTCCAAAATCCCGTTAAAAACGTTTTGTGGAAACACCGATAGTACAGCACTTCCGGCTTGATTCTGTATTGCGTGTCAGATTGTGATAGCGGTATCACGTCGACCTACCTCACAAGGGATGTCGTTACAAAATAATGCTCCGCATCAGGACTGGGAGTGTTACCCCTAGTGAACGCATGCGCTGCTGGGATCACCCCTTCCAGAGAATGAAACCAAATTATGCTAGGGGATGTAGGGACCTCGATGCTTTTTTGCTTCGGCATATAATCAACGCTAGGGTGGGTGGCGAGAACGGTGTCTCGTTGAATGATAGAATTCCGATGACGTGTGGCGACCCTGAGATTATGCGAACGAAAGGCCACAATTACCATTCCTAGTCCTTTCATCGATCGCTTCTAATTGGGAACGAGGAAGTGAAAAGTCCCGAGGGTGTACAGGGATTTTATTCTTTCTTGTGATAACACTTCCGCATGGCTATATCGGCTTAGCGATATAATGCGTTGTTATTTGACACGTTGGGATTTGGTATACTACGAAATGGCGCTTGGCGATATGACACGATGTGAAATGGCACGTGAAGATTTTACGCGTTGAGAATTGACACAATGTGAAATGACGCGTGGCGATATGATGCGTTGCGAAACTGCGCAGTGCGATTTGGCGCACGGTGACACAACATGTTGCAATACGGTGCGCGGCGATATTACACGCTGCAATATGGCGCGTGACAATACGACGCGTTGTAATTTGACGCGTTCAGATTTTACATGGTATAAAATGGCGTTGTAAAATAGTGTGTTGCGATATGACACACAGTGACATAGCACGAAGAATATGGCACTCGGCGATATAACATGCTGCAATATAGAGCGTGATAATATGATGCTTTGAAAGTTTAACGCTATAAAATGGCAAGTGATATGATACACTACAAGATGGCAGATGCAATTTGGATCAGTAATGAGATAGATACGAATTCGAAATGATACTAATAATCAGAGACCACGGAATCATCAACACACGTCTGGAAAAATACGCAAGAGTATAATTATTAGAGTACAATACAATATTTAAGATACAGTATAATATAATAATCTATAAGTTTTATATCTAGATTGTTCTACCTATATCCTTGAACCTACGTTCCAGCACAGACAGGAAGTCAAGATAATGTTCTATCTACACGCTTTCATAAAACCTTGAAATTTAATCGTTCTATTTAAAACACTCATCAATTATCCATATTTAGTGTATAATTTTGCACATGCTCTGTCCGCGTTAAACGAACATGGATACCATTATAAAAGAGGACCTGGCCGATTTTCAAACGTTCTCAATTTTTCCCTTTCGTGACTCTAATAATTCTCTCCAACGTCTTCGAGCTTTGAAATCAATTGTCCTCGTATCTTTCATCGTACACCCGCCTACGTGTACACGAATTAAAAATACCCGTGTACAGCGGTCACCCAATCGTATCTGTTAATCGATGCACCGTTTCGCAGAAGTATCTGTTCGCCAAGGTTATTCCGTCTTCGATAATTCGTCGGAACGCGTTCGAACACGCGATATTGTCATAAACGGACCGCGATATCTGAATTATCTGTCATTAATCGCGAAAGTCGCGTGTTTGCGATTAAAGTTTTCAGACCGTACGAGCAACGATGACTCAGAAAACCGACCGAATTGAAACCGAAAAGAAAATCGCGTCCCCGCTGTTGATCATGAAACAGCATCGTTCAGCGTTTGCCTCATGGTAGTTTCGCGTGTTCCTCAGCAGCCGCTCGATTGGTCGCTCAAATTGCTCGGTATCACAGTGTGACAGCCACGTTTGTGTCGCAAGTGTCTAATGCTCGACTCGTCGGTGTCCAGCATGTCGTTCACCACCGGCACCGTGTGCAACGACTTCATCGACACCTTCT
The DNA here is from genome assembly GCA_945859555.1 of Megachile ligniseca. Classification (NCBI taxonomy): domain Eukaryota; kingdom Metazoa; phylum Arthropoda; class Insecta; order Hymenoptera; family Megachilidae; genus Megachile; species Megachile ligniseca. The sequence goes on from OX243777.1 coordinate 9,926,000, forward strand.
TCTGGGTGTCTTTGTAACCGGAGAAAGTCGGCCTCGGCAACCAATTCGTCCCGTAGGATATTGGGTGCACCTCTTGTGGTGGATGAGTTAACTCGCTGGACAGTTCTGATCGACATCCGTCGCATATGGAACTTGCCTCGCTGTCGACCTGTGCTGCACTCTTCAACTTTATAGCTTCCTCCTCCGCCCATTGTGATTGCGTTAGCGTTCTAAATTCGTTACGAAATACACAGGTGTAAGATGAGATAAGAAATTTTGTACAAGGAAGATGGTTCAGGAGGATTCACCTAAAGGTAGCCCTCTAAATATAAGAATGATCTAAAGATCCCCACGATTTTTGAGGAACATGATCCAGTAAAAAAATGTTGCAACAGAGATTCAATTCGGTTTAGTATTAATAGTGTCAAGTATTATTTTCTATAAAAAAAACCGAGGTCACCTTGCACATTATAAATTTGATAATATATCGTTGCAAATTATTCGTTAACGACAAACTGATCAATACTTAAAAGGTCAGATTGTATCGAAAGCCTAGCACTATAATATATGCTGTAGTAAACATATATTGTAATATATACATTGACCACGTTGAGGTTACGTATGAAAGTTTTAGTATTTTCAAAACTAAAACAGATACACAGAGATTACAGTTAAATGAGACATCTTGTACATGAAAGTGGAAGAAACCGATGGATATAAGAATATTGCTAGAAAAACACAATTCAATAACAACCTTTTTAAATAAGAGTTTGTGGAGCACTTCATCGATAGGACCATCTCCTTTAATCCAGCTAAAGAATCCAATATAAAATTCCACACTCTGTTCGAAGAAATTGCACATCCTAAAGTGGTAGTTGCGATTAACATAGAGATGATCCAGCTGATGAACCCAGCTGACATGACAGGCGGTTGTAATGGTGAAGGATAATACGAGGACCAAATTCGTTGCCACCATTGATAAGAAACATCTCGATACTCGGACTCCTGTGAAAATTGCAAATTTTTGACTATTCGCCGTCCAAGAATTAATTATAAATCTTCACGTTAAGCCATAATCTTCCTATCGAATATCGTTTAAATTGCACGAGGTAATGTCATTACTCACATAACTCCAAAACGTCCAGACACAACAATAAAGTAGCCTCTGAAGGATCAGCCAAAGCCACAGAACGGTAACTACCACCACCCAGCTAACTAAAACCTTCGCAAACACAGACACAGACTTAATAACGCATAAACATCGCTAAGCACGAAACTCGAGTACTTGAAGAGCCTTGTAGAGTATCGTCGAGGTTGTCGCGTGGGCCACACTATTGCAGGAGGGTGGATTTCTCCACAAAACCATCGCGACCGAGGTCAGGATTAAGAAAGACGGCAGAGTGTGGATGAAATCAGGTCCGACGGTGATTTTCGCATACTCTCGGAAGACCTTGTGCTGGAGAAAGAGGATCTCGTGGGGTACATAGAGCAGAGTCAGAAACTGCGAATAAAGGCCGACCAGACAGGACATCACTGTGGAGGCTGTGCACCAGCCTGATTCCTGCCAAATCGTTCACGACAACATCGAGCTTTTTCGCAATGACGGTTATATGGCTGAAAGGGAACCGACATTCGAGGAACTTGACGTTGCTGTCGAAATGAACAGCGTCACCAACCTTTCTTTGTTTGCTCGCCGTTTTTAGAGGAATTTAGAGATTTGGGATTTGGGAAGTTGGGAATGAAAAAAGAAAAAATTTGAAAATTGAGAAAGTTTGAAACTCGATAGTTTGGAAATCTGAGTGAAACTTGTTCACAAAATCGGAGAAAATTAAATGAACATGTACAGATCGGTACAAAAACATTTATTCGTAAAAGAAGCGGATAAACAAATAGTCTGTATATTAATCGATCTAAAAATTGTCGAATACCCAGATCAATTGAAATACGAGACTGACAGAAGCATTAGAATAATACAACAAGCGTTTTCTTTATTTAATAAGAAATAAAAATAAAATATATAAAGTCTTTTTCCCAGTCGTCTAAGAGTACACGCTTTCACTTCGTTTACGTCTATTTACAACTATATACATTTCGATTCTTAACCAATTAGCAGTCTATATTAGAAAATAGTCAGGTCCGACGAAAGATCCACACTTGGGGAAGTCCTGTGGAGCAGGCGTCATGTCGCTGTTTTCACCAACCTGAAGAATTACGTCCAAACCGCGAGTCCAATAAGCGGCATGTTCATCTCGTAGCATCCAATAACCTGAATAATTAGCAGAAACGTTAATTGAAATTATTTGAATGCTACCTAAATGATAACCAAGATATGAAATTTAATTAATCGTCTTTCGTTATGATTTACAATTTAAGTAGCAGAAGATGAAAGATCTGAACGAATGACAAAAGATGAAGGATCTGAATAAATGACAGAAGGTGAAAGATTTAAATGATTAACATAAAAAGTAGAAGATCCGTATGATTGCTGTATTGAAAGATATTTGCTATCGATTTACCTGGGTTGTTAGCTTTGAATCGAATGGCAACAGCACCAAATTTCGGCACGACAACGGTATCTTTGGCCACTGTGCAATCAAGATTCCGAGTGAACAGTTGTCCTTTGTCGTCCAAGCTCTTCAACTCTTGCAAGGACACGCTTCGACCGAATTTCCTTGCTCCAACTATGTAGAAATTGTATCCGTGCAGATGGTAAACCAGATCGTCCAGACCACCTTGAACACGAAAGAAGATATTCGAAGAAATTGAAATAGATTATCTTTCAAAGGAATAGTTGTATAACTGTGAAGTATATCTGCAGTTCTCGACGCGTTAACTTCGTTGCAAGGAATATTTATGATAAAGAAATTTAAGCTACAAGTTCACGGAAAAACAAGTCTCGGAAATGACGATCAATATTTCCAGCCTCCGCAACTAACAGCGATGTGGATCAAGGTTCTTAATTCAAGGCTACGACTCCTACGAATTCGCCCCCTTTTTCTTCGAATGTTTGCAAGATATTTCGCAACGATATCGATTGCAAGTTTCTGCAGTACTTTTTTTTTCACGAATGTAATCGAAATGTAGGTTAATTGGGAACGATGTTTATCCCGACGATTACTCGTTCCCCGATGAATGGAAGTTCATCAGGGATGTTTGAATTCAGTCGCGTTCTCTTTGACGATCACCGATACAGGATGTGAAAACGCGTGTTGCGAATTACGCGAGCATATTTACCGCCATGTTAATTGGAAATCTAATTTCACGTCCCGTTTCGTCAGGATGTATTACGCGTACGAGTCAATACTTGTCTCCTGAGAAAATTAGAGTGTCGTCATTTCTGCGTTTGAGGATCGAAAATTTAGTCATTGAAAAGTGTATTACACTAATAGAAATTGTGATACTTTTTATTTTTTAAATTTATTCATTCTAGAACTTTAAACGATTCAATCTAATCTGATTGTCAGTTAAGGCAGGGTTAAAGTTTAAATAAAAATAAATTACTAAGGTTCTTCAGTCTTGACGACATCATCGATATATTGTTTTGAATAAAATATTGATAATCGATTCCTTAAAAAAAAAAATACTGTAAAAATTCGTAAGATGAAAAATTTGTTAGCCCTATTTTTAAAGAAAAAGCAATAGAGTTTCTATGTCTACTGTCTAAAGTGAAATTCGCATTGCAATAATCTTAAATTTTATTATCGATCAATCACTATATCTGAAGTTTATTACCTTGATCAAGCAAAATGATCTCGACGGTCGAATCAAGCGGTATATATCTCACGTGAACACACTCGCACGTATCTGGAACAATACCGTCACCGTGACGGCAGCTTCTGGACGTCAACGACGTAGTTTCGTTATTTTCATTGCGAACGTCTTCGTCATCGGACGAAAAGGAGCACAAACTTTCTTCGGCAACGTCGACACCTTGAGTCAACAAGGGCGACGATGGATACGTGAACGTGACGTTATTAACGTTCAAAATCCTCGTCTCTGGTCCATTAACTGAAATCAAGAACATGAAAGTGTCTTTATGAGACACGAAAATCCCTTGAACCATTACTGTTATTTTTATTTTCAATGTTACTGATGTGATTTGGACCTTTATTTTTTGCTAAAAATTTTACGAAACGAAGCTACATACTTTTATTTTTAATTTTAGTATGATTCAGTGTTTTATTAGATTTCATTAGAAATTCTACGAAAGAAAGGAAATTCAACCTACATACGATTACTTTTATTTTCAACTTTAGTATGATTCAGTGTTTTACTAGATTTCATCAGAAATTTTATAGAAGATATTCAATATCGAACAAATCAATATAAATGTTACTACCAATGTGTATCTTTCAATAACACAATGAGGTATTAAATTAAAGAATAAAATAATAAGTCAGATGTTAAGGTCTCACAAATCACCCCTCTAATTACGGTTCACGAAACGATTATCTACTTCCGTATTTCCCGCATGGTTGATTCTTCCACATATCGGTCACTTACCCACGAAGTCATTTGCCTGGAACTTGTAATTAATAGGCAAGCGAATAGTGACATCGGTTCTCGGTTTAGCGAGAACGCTAGGGATCTTCCGCAAAGCTTGTATCTCCGTCACGCATAGATTCTCCGGGTTTTCACATTTTTCCGCGGGATTGGTCGTCATTGTTACTCGGCTCGTCTCTTCAATTTCCGGATCATCAATTGCTTCCGTCGATGATAATGGACTTTCCATCGTGCTTCCCTTATAGCTCAAAATCGCGGCTCCGTTTATGGGACTCGTTCCACATTCCTTCGACGTGTGTACGTTCATCCAGTAGGAAGCGACACGTTTATTCGCTTTTAGAACGATGTCGGCTCTTTCGCCTGTAGAATAAAGTGAAATGTTCTAGATTCAATCGGATATTTTATGGTATTAAGGTATATTATGGTGTATCAAGTTATGTATATAGGAGTATATCCTGAATCCATCAGCATACTCAGACTCACCTTTAGCCAGAGTAATCGATGTAACTTGTCGCGGTTCCACTGGCTGACCATCTAGGGCAATCAGCAGTAGAGGATGGGCATCGACGGAAATGGTTATTGGACATGATCCAGCACCACCAGCATTCGCAATACGGAACCTATGACGACGTCCTGGAACAACCGTGAATGTTGTATAGGGTACATTTGGCCCATTTGGTTGACGTCCCCTGCCATTGATCAAAAGAATCGCTGGTTTCACGTGGCCTTCGGTGAACGTGATTTCTGCAGAATGTTGCCACTGGCTAACCAACACTACGTGATTCGAGTCGTCGATGTCGTACAAAGACCGATGCGGGTCTTTTATGTCCGCCTGTTTCACGATCAACGCGCCAAAAATTCCGTTGGTGACGTCAGCACCTGGAAAACGATTTATTATGATCGTGATAAGATTTGGAGTGTTGACCTACTGCCTCGATAGTAGACACGCTTTTACCTCGATAATAGGCGTTCTTTGAATTCACTAGCAGGTTTCTTATTGCTCGCTCTCTCATTCTGAAGAGCGAACAAATCGAAAACAAAAAACAGTGATTCTTGAAACACCGACCTGTTAGACTTGACCTAGACAGGATACGACTTGTGAATTCTTTTGAGACATTTTTCTTTTCTATTTGATGATTTATGGTGCGCTTTCACCGATCGCGCCTGAGTGATTATTGAGTGAAAATTATTAGAGTAAGGTGACGTTGATGTTGCATTATTTATGTATCGGATCTTGTTAATAAAAATAATTTTCGATTTAATTTTCAACACTGTGTAACGTGCTAGGTAGTGATTTAACTGATGGTGATGATGTAGAATTATATTTGAAGTATTCATTGCCGACTCTCATAGCATTCAAGTGTTAATTCCACCGTTTGAACTTTCAGCAAATTCTAAAATACCTAATATTTACTTATTTCATCTTCAACAGGGTGTTATCTTTGAGAGTTAAACAGTCCGTTATTTGTATTGTAACTTGCTAATTAACCTTATTATTTTTATTATTTCTGCTCAGCTTCAACGTATGCCTTTCTTAAATATATGCTCTCTTTTAATCGACTCAAATCCTTTAATACCTTCAAATCCAATGTGTACTATTACACGTTTCAAAGATGCTGCGATCACTTGTTATTATGTGATTAAACGTGTTAAGATTTGATAATTCACAACTATTAATATTGCTATAAATACTTGTCGATGTTATACGCTTATGAAAAATATTACATATTCATGAAGAATTCGTTACTCTTGTAAAATTCAGTTCTTGTAAAATTATGGTAATTTCTCGTGTCTTTTACGTTTCAAGCCTTCTTCTGTCCACCAAACAAATAAGAATAGAAATAATAGAGACAAACGTTAACAATTACAAATGTCTCATTACCAGCATGAGCATGCCAAAGGTGAGTCCCAGCCACGGATGCACGAAACTTATATTGGAAAGTGGTATAACTCGGTATAGGACATTGAGTGATGAGAGGTGCGCCGTCCATAAATGGTGTCTCGACCTGCGATTGACCCCGCCAATGCATTGCAGCTGCTTTACCCGGAAGTCGATTTATTACGTCGATCACCAAGATGTCGTTTTCACAAACCTGAAAAGAAAACCTGTTCCTGAACGGTGTACGATTACACAGGTACATTGCTGAAACAAATATTGCTGACTGTAGTAACTTGTTCTGTAAACGTTTTGTTTTCTTAGGGTACGTTATCTATCTGTGCCAAACATGTTGCAGTAAAAGGTGTTTGTTTCTTTACAGTGCCATTAACGGTTATCGTTTCTACTGTTTCAGATAAGAGTTTCTACAGTACATACTGAATGCACTTAGGTGGAGTCGTTTGCATTTATAGCTGTTAAGTACTGATCTCTAATATACTGGTTTTAAATAAAGTCTAACTCTCACTTTTGTTATTTGAAATTTGGAAATTTGGAGAAATTGGAATTGGAAAATTTGGAAATTTGAGAGCTGGAAAATTTGAAAATTGAAATCTTGAGAGTTGGAAAATTTGAGAGTTAGAAAATTTGAGAATTGGAACCTTGAGAATTCGAAAATTTGAGAATTTGGAAATTTGAGAATTGGAGAATTTGGGAATTAGGAAATTTGAGAATTGGGACCTTGAGAGTTGGAAAATTTGAGAATTGGAACCTTGAGAGTTGGAAAATTTGAGAGTTAGAAAATTTTAGAATTGAAACCTTGAGAATTCGAAAATTTGAGAATTTGGAAATTTGAGAATTGGAGAATTTGGGAATTAGGAAATTTGAGAGTTGGAAAATTTGAGAATTGGAACCTTGAGAGTTGGAAAATTTGAGAGTTAGAAAATTTTAGAATTGAAACCTTGAGAATTGGAAAATTTGAGAATTGGAACCTTGAGAGTTGGAAAATTTGAGAGTTAGAAAATTTTAGAATTGAAACCTTGAGAATTGGAAAATTTGAGAATTGGAACTTTGAGAGTTGGAAAATTTGAGAATTGGAACCTTGAGAGTTGGAAAATTTAAGAATTGGAAATTTGAGAATTGGAAAATTTGAGAATTGGAACCTTGAGAGTTGAGAAATAACAAAATTTGGAGGTTAAATAGAAAAATGTGAAAGTTTAGTTTCCATCTCAATCTCTCTATATCCTCATAAAACTGCAAGCACCATGCACGACATTATCCGTCAGCTGTTCAACGGCACCTAATGTGCTCATCATCGGTGAAGATAACATTACCTGTATAGTCGGTCCAGGTAACTGACGGTTAGCTGTCAGGATTCCTCGTCTCTGTCCATCCGCAGTTACGCAATGATTATGCAAACATGCCGTCTGATTCTGCGGGCAATCACCGCATGATCTATCCACAAGAATGAATTGGAAAAATTACAAGCGAAGAACCGTCGTTGATATTAAACGCGAATTAAATCACTCTATCGCGGACAGTCATTTCCGTGTTTCAGCGGGTCAAGAAATTGCATAACGGTTATTTACGCTTACCGATAGTAATACCTAAATCGTTACGTTCTTTAATACGTACAACTAAACTCGATGCAATTTAATATCTTTTTATAATTATACGTACTTACTGAGCGACTGGAACACTTCCAGGGTGAGTTTTAGTCGGCAAATCATAGGCCAGTCCAGATGATGGCATGGTCGATCGCAGGAGAGAAATATTTGTTCTGTAAAAAAAGGACATTAATTTTTCTGCGTGTATACACTTAATTCCAACGTTTCACCTGGAATGAAGAAACCGTGCTAACCAAGAGTTCTGGTTAACGGTTAAATAATTAGTCTGTGGATGTTTATGTATTCGTGATATATAAAAGTCTGCAAAGTATCTGCCGGATAGAGTTCATAACGTTTATAATTGATCAAATTTTATTTATCATAAATGTATAAACATCCGTAGTAATTATATACGATAAGATGAACCTCCATTTTTATGACCTTGATGTTACAAAAATTAATGTGTATAGTTGTACAATAGTAATATAAGTAACGGTACGTTACGGTGCAACGAGTGACGATATTTAATGAAACAAAACGTAAATATCGTATAACCAAACGTAAGTGTCTAACCGATGATGTAATCTGTAGTATTCTGACGTGTGATGATATAATGCATAGTAATGCAATGCGTGACGAAGTAACGCGTAGCAGTATAACAGGTAGTGATCTAATTCATAAGGATGTAGCAACGTAACAAATAGTGATCTAATACGTGATAATAAAACACGCAGAAATGTATCAGAAAGTGATCTACTACGTGACGATGCAATTCGTAGTAATGCAGGTAGTAATTCGTAAGACTAGAAGCGTAAAATATTGATCTAATGCACGATAAAATATGTAGCGATGTAACAGGAAGCGATCTAACGCGTGACAACGCGTAGCGATGTAATAGAGCTCACGGTAAAAAGGAGCATTTTTGTACAGAATTGCTTTAATATAAAATGTATAATAAAATGAAAGTAATAGATGCATATAATAAAGGAATAGAACAAAAATATAATAAAAGTCGAATATACTGAAAATTACTCGGAAGACTTCGTATCTGAAAGGAGGTAAACCTTGCTGTATATAATTACGAAAGATACAGTCGATGTAATGCGATTGTAAACTTACTGGGCCTGTAATTGTTAACATGCAAAAATGTCGCCGCAGCCGCGATCACACAGACGACGACGAGAAACCGTAGACCGTAGGTGACAAGTGTCATGGCGCAGTGTGAGCTCTTGAGGGATCGCATTGCCTACCGTGTTTGTTATACAAAGATAACAAATGGAGACTGCATTCCGATAATACGTATGCGAGGAATCTCGGAAAATCTCCGAAGCAACGTTCAGTTGCTGAGACTTCCGAGGGTCATTGATCTCGTGTATCCTCTGTGTCGTCAACGAAACAACAGAAAAGGTTAGCCAAGATGATTAAGGGCAGCGACGATAGAAAGCGATTCGTGAATAATGGGAACGGCTTATGGGCATTTAAACGACGATGATAAATCGATACGAGTGGAAGAAGTGTGATGTCAGCGGGGTGAAAGTTAATTTCGAGATGGGGACAAAAAAGCGAAAGGAATAATCATCGATTCGAACAAAGATGAAAGTCACGACTGTGCAACATAGGTGTTGTTGACTCGATGTGTAAACAGATGTTGATAAAAATAATTTCACTATAATCCCACATTATTAGGCTACTGGTAGATTTCCTATGCTCGATTTCGACACGGAGAAAGTCTGACACGCTTTGGTGAGATAAAATGTGTTATAAAATTCCTCTTATGATATATGGGTTTATGCCTCCATCCGTTTTTGTAGATGCTTGATATTTAAAGACGGAAGAAAAATGTAATGTAAGAAACAGATTCTGCTTTCTTCGCGAGATTGTACGGGAAGGAACAAAAAGTTTGTTATAAATAATTCAAGCGTTGCAGTTGTGCACATCGAAACTTACTTTTCATCAGGGTATAAAAATATGATAGTTTAATAGTCAGATGTACAAAACTTCTATGATTTAAACAAGAATTACCTTAATCTTTTTCAAACTGTAGGACCTAAGTAAGGAAATAGTGATTAAAAATCTCCTCTTGTCTACAATTATGAAGAACAGAATTTAATAATATAATTTAACTAAAAAGAAAGTATTAATGAAAAACACAATGTATATATAAATCATATATGTAGAATAACATCATACTGATTTTTAATGGGTTGATACAAAATTGCTGTTTGCAGCAATGAACAATTTCGAAGAAACAAATTCTAGTACAAAGATACCACAAAGTAGCACACAATTTGAAGCTCAAAGTTTGATGAAAATGATTATTATAATTAAAGAGGTTTGATCGATATTCCTACTATAAAATGGCTGATTCTCACTAGTGGAACAACTTACAAATGCTCTATCTATTCAATGTTATGTGTTGGCTACTGTATCACGCACATGTGCAAGCTTTCACTTTTTTCCATGAAGAGCGAGTTTTTTAAAATGCTAAATGATCTTACTAAGTATTTCACTTGTAAATAACCGATTATCGTGAAAGTATGATGGCAAACTTACTAGAAATGAAGTTAGCTTACACTCGATACAGTTTACTTAATAATACAAGGTTAATACTTGAAATTCTAAACAACATTGACGATATGAAGATGTTTACACTTGTGCTAAGAAAAACGTGATTCCTGTCTCGCTTGGTATTCGAGTCAGTTTGATTACCCCATAGAAAAGAAAGGCAACATTTAACACGGTGGAAAAAGAGAAATTTCCAAACAACCGGTTTCCTCAATACAATACGTGACGTAATTCAAATAGCTCTCATCGACATTTTCTTGGGAGTGTCTTGAATCGGATGGCGGTACACTCTGTTAAATAATCTCAGGGTGACGCACGAAAATCATCTAATAGTTCTCCATCGAATCAGTGCATTATCATTACGTAAAAACTTGCATAATCTTGACGTAATTTATCTGGGATAGCGTGACCGGATCACGTGTCGAGCCCCAGGATTATATCTGCCACCGAAGTCACGACAATCCGGAGCAACTTTAATCAAAGACCGGTACTAATCATAATTAACACTGTGACACTTCGAAACGAGTACCGCAAGAAAATTGCACTCGTGAAACAACAATCTTGATAAAAACGAATTTCAAAACCGATCACATTCTTGACATTTTTAGTATATCCAACACATGTCCATTACCACAGCGACTTAAACTCTGAATCTTGATATAAACTGGGATGAAATTTCGACGCTGACGAAAATAGGAAATACTTCGATGATCATTTTACGTTCGATTTACATATGCACAAAGAAAATGGAAATGGAATTAGAAAGTGGAAGATGCTGTGAAAGAAAGCAAAAGGAAGAAGCGACAGAGTAAACGATGATAAAGAAGCGCCGTGATGATTGCATCACGTTCGTTCGAACCTGAAGGCGGCACACGTAACTCGTAAACACCGTTTCGCTTTCTCGTGAACAACTGACCAGCCGAATTTCGTTTTCAGGATCGAAACTGTCTTCTCTCCCTTTCCCTTTCTCCTGCATGTTCTTTCCTGCTGCGGAACGCGAGACACCTCCTGGTTACCTCGAATGGGTCACCGACGACCACCGTTCAAATCTTTTTCTTTCGCGAGCCTGATTCGGCTGGGTGGAAAGGAAGTGATCCAATTTTTGCGATGTTTGTTTTTCTCGAGTGAAAGGAACTGAGTTGGAAAGTGCTCCGTGCAGGTGGGTGACAATTTGGAAATTTCGATACTTTGGTACTTGGGGTAGGGTTATGAAGTTGGAGACTTGGGGATTTCAGGATCACGACGGGGTTTTGGGGTTTTGAATATTGGAAGTTTGGGAGTTAGGTTACGGATTTGTGGAATTTGGGAATTCTGAAGATTTGGAAATTTGAGGATTTGGGAATTTTAGGAATTGGTAATGTGAGAATTTGGAAATTTAGAAATTTGGAAATTTGAGAATTTGGGAATTTGAGTATTTGGAGATTTAAAGACTTAAAAATATGCGAATTTGGGGATTAAAAAATTTGAAAATTTGAGTATTTGGAAATTTAGAGATTTAGAAATATGAGAATTTGTGGATTTAAAAATGTGGAAATTTGAGAATTTGGAAATTTAGAGATCTGGAAGTTTGAGAATTTGTTACACATTTGAAAATGTGAGAATTTGGAAATTTGCAAATTTAAAACCTTGAAAATTTGGAAATTTGAAGACCAGAAAATTTGAGATTTAAGATTTAAAAACTTTCAATAGAATTTCAAAGTTTGAAAATGTACATAATATTTCATAAATGCTGAACAATTTGACTGAAATAAGATTGGAAATCTTGCTAACGAACAATCTCCATCTACAGCCTTTCTATTGATCAAAGATACCGAACGATTTCGATTCAATGAACTATAGACAACAACTTAATTTTCAGCAGGTTCTCGAAGAAAATTTAAATCGCGTGAACTGGTATAATTAAATCTTGCATAATATACGTTCCGTGCTGTTGAACGAAGGAAATAGGGTTCAACCTCGGGCAAGAAACATTACTTGTTCTTTTATGAACGTATGAGCAGAGGAAGTCGTAGATTTTTCTTTTCAAACAACGCCGTTTCCGTGAAATAATGATCGGAAAGCCTTGTGAATGAAACAAACACAAGCATCGACGGTACGTGTTTAACAAGTTTGATCGATAGTTCGTTAATTATCGCGACAAAATTGTGAATGAATATGGAGACAAATATTTTCGTATTTGTAAGTTTAACTTTAAGCATTAACCCTTCGTTACATTACTTTCCCAATTTTGTTTAAAAATACCCTTTGGACTCTTGAAAGTTAATAGTAAATCAAAAGATAATAGTAAATTGTCACAAATAAATATTTTCTTAAAAGGAACTTATATGAAAATGCAAATTTGAATAAAAGGGAAGTACATATGTGTGATTGTAACTTTGTCGATTTTGTCTGACAGAAACTCTAAATATTAATTATTATTTTTTGATAGTGTATCAACACGTATGGTTTAAAGATAAGTGTGTTAAAAGTTTCAGAAAATATTAAACGAATATGAAACAAAAATTACATAATGAAAATAGACAAGAAACTTTGATAATTTTAATAATAGTCATATGCAGTTCATTTCTATTTGACAAAACACGAAAGCTAGTAGTGTATTTTACAGTATGTTTACATATGGTATATTATTTTTTAACATATTCGAATGTGATGCATCATTTTAAAGCATAAAATATTTGCAACACAATGCAACAAAGAGTTAACACCTTGTCAGAACAAAAATAAAAGACTTCATCAAACATAAACTATCTCAAGAAACTTCGAGTATCTCCATATGACCGTATCGTTCGTATAACATTCTCCTATCGAACACTAATTTATCAAACTTATCAATAATCGATTAAAAGTTGTTGTCCGTGAAACTTCCTGTCATGGCTGTCGAAGCGGTTAAGTACTCTGGAAACTCTTCAAGATCCGAACGATCGTGATGAAAAGCGAACGAAGAGAAAAGACGAGACGAGGATGAAACGAGGATGATCGACGATCAGAAAAGAGAAATCAATTTCACTACACCGATGCGTATCGTGCACGTGTACACAGAACGATAAGAGGCAAAGCACTGTCTCGCGGTTCCCGTTAACGACTGGCCGATAGTTTTGGCCGAAATTTCGTTGCCAGAACTGGAGGTATCCTTTCTCCCTCTCTGTCTGATCTTCCATCCTCTGTCCTCTCTTTCTTTCTCCGTTGCATTTCGCGAGCTTCCGTTTTTCTCGAAACCGCGAGGACGACCGGTTCCGTTGACGGTTGTCGACATCGCGTACCTTCGGTTCGTGACAGTGTGGCCATTTTGATCGGAATATATGTCAGAGACGGCGAAACTGCTAGTGAAAGTTGCCTACAGGGCTCGTCCACGTACTCTCCATGATCTCGTGTGTATCTTGGCATTCAGACTTGTTCGAATCTCGCGCAAGACTGCACACACACGCTTTCATCTTTTGCTGACCGTCTCTTTTCGATCGGTCGATTCGTGTGCTCGCGTCTTCCTCGCTCGAATGAGGCGAAGAGGGTGGAGGAACCGGGAGATTTCGCTTTCACTGATGTTCAACGGGAGATCAACTTCGAGGGGGTCGTTTGTTTTCTCTGGTCGGAGAACGTGTGCCGTTCCCTCCGAACATTTTGCACGTTTCGATTCGAACAACGCTTTCTACATACACGCAGATATTGACCTTTACGGAGAAAAGGAAGGTACACTTGAAGTAATAATTAACATACGTACCACGAATCTGCTATATTCTGATGCCAACAAATATTAGATGAAATGTTCAATAGTGTGGTAACAGTAATAGAAGAATTCTATTCTCCGGTCATATTGCATACTTTATACTTTCACGTACACTCCAGAGCAAGCTTTAGAAGGGTGAACTTCTCATCTCGTTTTAGAGAATCGCAGTTATTACAAATTTGAAAATTTAATTTCATAATTCGAAAGTAAATTAGAAAATTTGCACATTTGTAAATAACTGCATTTGAAAACCTTGACATCTCTAAATGTCTAAATTAGAAAGTTCATAAATTAAACGCGTTTAAACCGGTGAAGTCTCTTCCTCTATATCGCCATTTTCCCTAGAGAAACGATGCTCATCGCTGTACGCCACATCAAAAGTTGTACACGGACACTTTACTTCCAATATGGAACGATGGTGTTCAATAACTCGTTAAAGTAAACCAGATTACACGCATCATGGCCAAGAATGGTTAATTTTAATATTCGTTGCTTTAAGTTTTCTACATTGTTATTATTATAACAGAAATACCATTATCGTAATGAGTATCATTTGCATAGTAGAAATTACTTTATTTAGAAAAGCGTATCGTCACATATATTGTACGAAATATATATGTTTAACTTCTCTAGGAAAAACTCAACACAAGACGCAAGTTATAAATACCTGATAACAGTAGTAATTATATCTGACATTACAAGCGACAATATTTGTCACAAATATTGATGACAAATAACATTGCTCACAGTGTGTTGTCAAATATACATTTACAATTTGCAATACTTAAAACAAAATAAAATAATGTAATCAGGTTTCCATTTAAAGATTCGATATGAACTCTCTAAGTTATACAGCTAACTTTAATTATCTACTCACCTATAGCAGCTCATTTCTTCGAGATTATTTTTTTGTTTCGATTGTCCATAAAAGTGAGACATACGGTCTTCGATAACGCTGTTTTATGTTTAAATTATACGACTTATCTTTTATGGATGTCTCTTTACAAGTTTAAAACTGTATCCCCGTTGATTTAAGTGTTAACATAAATACGTGGTACTTGATGCGGCTATGATGCTCGAAGTGTTACCCACTTTACGAACCTGCTAACTGCTGCTGGCGTAAGTAATATTTGCGATTAAAGCTTTCTGCTCAGATGCACGGCACATCGGAGTGGAAAGACGATGTTTTTATGCTCCATACTTTATAGACTAACTATTTGAGCTCGTTGGATGCGGTAGTTAAGCAGAAAGGAGAATGTTTACTTGCACCGATTACGGTAATCAGTTAAGAAAGGTGGATGACCGAAACTATCATATTAGGTTGACTATGCAATTTTCCACTTTTCATTATTCATTAAAATTTAGTATTTAACTATTGCTAATTGTGTAGGTGTCATTAGAATCAATAATCAATTGATTATCATATTATTAAATTCGATTTCAAACGATGTTATGGAGTGGTAACAGGAGTAAACGCATCATTTGAAAATTTTAATGTAATTACCGATTGCAAGTAACTAATCTAATTACAAGTGTCAGTGATCTAGATCACACTTTCCAAACTTTTATCGAACAAGATCCACTTCTGAAAACTAATTTGTCACGATCTGTTAATTTGTCACTGTTTCATGCAAAAAGGGTGAATCGACTAAAAAATATTGTTGTACCACTTTCAAATTTTTTAAATTTGACTACTAATTAATAGATTATCAACGCTTTGAGTTGAAGGTTTTAAAGTTGGAAAATTATATAGGTATTATAAATTTATAATGATATCAGCACCATTTCGCAAGTTGAAAACTTGTGAAACTTGATCACGAGGTATAGAATCTATACGAGCTCCATAACTTGCAGAAAATTCTTTTTATTTCTACTAAGTGTTTAATTTCAGTGCGCTAGAAAGCTGATAAATGAAATATAAAACTATCCAATACGATCGTTCTTCATGTTTACGCATATTAGATTTCACTGGGTCAATTGATGTCATTACGATTAATTTAAGTATACGAAATAAAAGCAAATTCTGTAAAGTCTGTTACAGTTAAACTGGCAAAGAGAGAAAAAAAAATAAACGATAGCGCTCAGGCGTGTTCGAGTTTTAATAATCATTTTGTCGCTTTCACCTTTACGTCGAGTGCTTCGTGTTTTTTTGCTCCCCAAACTTCCTTCACCTGCAATTAGCTTTAATTCGACCAGAAAGTCTCGATAAACGTGTAATCTGATTTTATTTTCATGTGAAAAATTGGAAATTTTAAAGGGATTTAGAGATTGGAAATTTTTGAATTTAAGGATTTAGGAAGTTGAAAATTTGGCAATTTCAAATTTTGAAATTTTTTAATTTGACAAGTTAACAATATTTTAATTTAAAAAATTTTTTAATTTGTGGATTTTAATTGTCAAGTGATGGACTCTTTCGACCAAAAATTGCTGTTTCCTGCATTTCAATAAACTCTACAAAAAAATGCAAACATCGCAAAATTTAGTTACTACCCTGACATTCTGTGCTGGTTAAACAAGAAAAAATATATCGAATACGTGTCTTATAGAGTTCCCTTTCCTATCCAACTAAAGATGCAATTATATCAACAAATATTGTATCATCCTGCGTCGCTTTACATAACTGGATCAATATTGAAATAATGATACACTGTACATAACAAATTTCACTGAAGTATCTCACGCTATTATTTATGCACTGCCGATGGAAATAGTTGCATGCTCCTAAAAGTTTCAAACGCGTTGCGGTTTGGTACCTCGATGAAAAAAGGATACTTTCTTTTTCACCGAATTACGCAATTCGCCACGAATTACTTTCCTTAATGCCTGTAAAACTGGTTTGGTTTCTAGTCGGTCAGTTTCTATTCTCACCTCTACAATTGTCCTCTGCAGAACATCTTAGTAAAAAAAATTCTCTTCAATGAAGATGAGACAAGATAATTCTGTTACCCAACTCCGTTAATTGAATATCTTGTACTTTCCGGACGAGTCTATGTTGCAGTAGAAGAAACTTGCGGGTTCGTTAAATTCTTGCAAGATGCTGCATATTGTTGCTTGAAGGAGAAAGTAAAATTACGATTTCACGCGAACGCCTAAATTATATATTGTAAAAAAGTCAGCATTCTGTGTTTGGAACATCAACAAGTAATATACCAGAAATATAAGACAATTCCGGTACAGAAGTTTCACTTCATAGAATGCTGTTTAAAAGGAACAATATTTCATTCTGGGTAGATTTCACTTCCCTAGGGAAATATGGCAATTTGGGAGATCCTGTCACCCACAATAATTTTTTAAAGTATACCTAGTTTGTACTACTGTTAGAAATTTTAAGAACTCTTTGTAACCCTGAGAAGCCTAATGATTCTAAAGAGTCTACAGATCCAAACGTCCCATAACGGTAAGCTATCCTAAGGCAAAATGGGAATGTAAAACAAGTTCTCGTCGCTGGCTATAATACTCAAGACATATGCATGATGTCTTTAGAAAACACTTTACCTGTACAAAACACTTACGTGTTGACAAGAGTACTTCAGCCTGAACAAGATGAAATTTCCTGGAATAAACTTTTAAAGTGACAGTCCCACAAGGCTATTTATATGATTGCCAGGAGGAACCCGCGAGAAACTAGTCTCTAATGAAAATGGTACTTTAGGGAAACGACTACTACTAGAATATAAATATTTACCGAAGAAAATCTCGTTCAGGTTCAAGTGTATTTACAAATGTTATTGCTTCCTCTGGTGACAGTAAAAACTGTCTAGTTACATTTGAACCTGCTTGCAATACACATATTTGGCTCCCGTCACCACCGATGGCGGAAGCGAGACGTCACAGAAACGAAAGAAAGCGTGGTCGCGTTGTTTCTACGCGTGGATGCTAGAATATACCGCGCTTTCACGTTAAACTTTCGTTCAAAGGCAAATATTTCGATGAAGACAAGGATATTTACAGCTATTGTGTGTTGCCATTCGCTTGAATAAAGACAACGACAAAAAGGAAGACACTTGAATAGGAAATCTTTGCTTGGTTGAAGAAGCTGAGTACCTCATGCGCGAAAGAATTTGCAAGAATCGTCGTTTGATTGTACGTGGTTGTCAAGAATAACCATTGAGAAGATATGATAGTTGAATGGCATCTGGTATGTATAACGGTTCGATGATGATGATAATATTACTTTTTGTGCATGATGATCGAGCGGAGGTAAAAGGTATGCAACCTTTCAGGTCGTTCACATCGACAAGTTCTAGACAAGATGTGCAACTTCGGACAAAGTTCTTCCTTTGAAACATGCATCGATCAAATATTTAGTACTGTTACAAGATTTCAGGACTTATAAAACAGTTCGAGGTATTTGCGATTACAAAACAACAATTGTTCTTTGCAAAATTTGCAAACTTTAATAAACACCTCGGTCGATAACTCTGACATATTGTCAACAAATATTCACAACAAATGTTCGAACCCACAAATTCAGAAATTTCGAAATTCTCAAATAATTTATTTCGCTAAATTTTATTTGCAATAAGTAGTATTTTATCATAGATGTGTTTGGTTTTTGATTATCATTTAAGTATTTCCATTCATAATAGCAACAAGAATAAATCAAATAACACTGTTATGAAACGTTGGATAATTACAATTATAATGCATCATGTTACATATGCGACCGTAATATTCTTACCAACACATTTTACGCTATGACAGCCATCTATAAACGATATCTCGAATTTTACATAATCGAATAATTAATAATAACACTAGAAACTTCAAACACTGTTATACTAATGGTATAAAATACAAATATAAAAATTCATCCGTATTTTTAAAACGAGCACGAAAGATCTTTATATTAACTTGACGTAGAACAAATTTTAAAAAATGTCAACTGTCCATTTAAAAAAATGATGTAACTGTGTATAGATGTTCTAAAAATATAACTCTTCCATGACATCCGTCATTTTTCTTTAAAATCTTTATCTGCGATCCAAAATGAAATATGGCCTGTCACACTTGCACAGATCAAACCCATATACTATGTCATTCGGTACAACAAATCTGTATCGTCACTGTGCATTCAATTCCAAAAAATATGCTTTTTGAAACGGTAACGCGTCTTACACTATAAATCCACTTCCACTGGCACATTCGACGTGTCATCAAAATAAAAACATTCCACAAGGCATTTTAAATGTCAGATCGTGTTCAAAAAAAAGGACGCGGGAAATGAACGGGTAAATAATTAGCAGAGGTAATTTGACTAACCTGGTATAGGAGTGAGATAAATGATGGTCGCGACGACGGAAGTGAGACCGACGAAAATCGCGAACCTGAACAACATTGCTGAAACTTTGATAGAGAAGTTGTGATTCTAGCGATGATACTTGACGCGTTTTACAACTGAAACGAAAGGATCAGAAGGCCGAACTGGCCGGTTTCGTGGCCGTGGATACACTAGCACGATACCGGTGGGTTCATTGCCAGGGAGAGAGTTGTTTCTGGATTAAAAGAAAGATCTTTCAACTGCGGAAACGTTCACTTGCTCGTTTGCTGATGCGGCTTCCAGCCGAAACGGCACCGGCTCATTCACTTTGGTTTTACATGACAACGTTCAAATTATGCAAAAACTGTTCGCTCTTGTCTAATAACTGTAATTGTTGACTGCAAGTACAGATACGATGATAATTTTCTTGGACAGGAACCTTACTGTTCGATGTCGTTGCAATTTCACTGTTGAAACAGACGATAAATGTTTTGTCGAATTAGCTATAAATCGTAGAAAATTTTGTTAAAGAATTAGAAAAGAGAATGTCGATTTTCGAACGCAGTGAAAGTAGTTAACGTATAATGTATTTTCAAATAATTCACGTTTTTAGTTGAAAATATTTTAAACGATAGATAGAAGACAATTTGGATGATAGATTAAAATTTGACACGTGCGAGAAAGTTAATTAGTTTGTTCAATTAGATGCTACTTGAAGAAGATTTTATCGATCATAAAACAGAAAATGAGCGGCTGCTTTAAAAGTCTTTCATTTAAAGGTAATATAAATTAAAACCATTGAGTTACTTGTTTTGTTTTATATAATGGTTAAACAATTAGTATGTAGCAATTATTTGTGTAGTAGTGATTGATGTTGAGTTAATTTCATGTAATTTAACAAAATAAAAACGTTAGATAATGTAGTTTTATTGTAGAAGTAGAAGTAAGTGTAATAAATTTAATAATTAAGATGTTCGATTGACTGACTGATAACTTCAAGTCACGAGAAGTTTCACGGTGTGGTAACGTCTTAATACGCGATGTTAAGGTATGTTTAAATTAAACGAACAAATGTTCATTCAGTATAGCAAATTTGATCATTTCGAGGTTAAGCTTTTGGAGAATAAACCTTGCGATTAAGCTTTTAAAGTTTTCCAGTATTTTGTCTACAAGTGCATGTTCCTTGTATTTTTGTATATCCCGCCTTCACGAACACAAATGCCCATTATTAGTTCATATACATTGCACACATGACCGCGTTCTAAACAGACCCTTAGCAGGAAATACAGTCGGCTAGAAATCGTTGATACTCATAGTTCATAAATAAGATTCTAAATAAAAGAATATTAAATGTAATTAAAGTAATATACCATTATTATAAAATAAATTACATAATTGTTTCACATAAATAAGGCTATATACATGTGATATATAATTTGAGGTTAGGTTACAGTGTATATTTGAAAGTAACATTTAATATGAAAGAAGTTTTGGATGAAAATTTCAATGAAACTTATCTGCAATTAGAGAAACTTGTAAAGAATGCAGCCTTTATTGCCATCGACACAGAATTAACGGGTATAAGTGCGGATACTGAAGTGAAATATAGGTTAGTTTTTCTTAAACATCACAAATATGATTGTATTACTCAGTATTTGCATTGTTTTATTTCAGTTTTTTTGATTCTCTGGACCTGCGTTATCAGAAACTGAGAGACACTATTGAAAACTTCACAATAATACAGTATGGCATTACAGTTTTTCACCATGTTATTGATATGAATCTTTACGATGCTGACTGCTTCACTTTTTATTTACTGCCACGGCCACTGCCACTTACAAATAAGCAATTAACATGGCAAGTGGATGCATTAGAGTTCCTGAGCAGACATAATTTTGATTTTAATAAGGTATGTTATAGAACTATATTACCGATAAAAATAAAGAGCAAGATGAAATGTTAACAGGAGCTATGATTTCTAGCTTGTGAATCATGGAATATCATACCTTAATGAGCCAGATGAAAAGTCTTTCGAGCAGTATATAAAGGAGAGTAGTTTAACACATAAGTTGAATCATTTATCGTATGATGATGAAACCAATTTTAAGGAATGTATGAATAAAATTCAGAATTGGATATTTAATAACCCACGCGATTTTGTCTTTAAACTAGAAGTTAACAATCCTTTAGTACAATATTTGATTCAAAAAACATTAAGAGAGAATTATGATAATATTCACATAACACCAGGGTATAAAACAGTATGTATACATTACTGTTTACTCTTGATGTTCAAATGTAATTAAAAATATACAGCACGTTTTTTAAAAATTTTAGATAACTCTTAAAAAATCAGGCTATGAATTTGGAAAGGAAGATAATAATGACTTGGAGCAAGTACTTTTGGATTCATATATAGGATTTTCTAAAGTATTCAAACTGCTCTGTTCTTCAAAGAAACCAATAATTGGTCATAACATACTTTTTGATTTAATGTTTACTTATCAACAATTTTGCAAACCATTGCCAGGTATGGAATAAATGCTGTTAAATGTAGTTTTAAACGGCCAAATAATTGAAATTCATATTTTCCGCAGCCCAATATACTGAATTTAAACGTAATATACACTCCATATTTCCACAAGTATATGATACAAAGTTCCTGAGTGTCGAATTGCGGAGACTATATGTCGACGAAGGTAAAGAAAGTCATTTGTTGAAATTGATACATGTATACAATTAATTTTTCTTTCCAGTACAATGGAAACAGAGCTCGTTAAATTTTGTATACGAATTTTTTACATCCAGTGCAGGAAAATTTTTGACATTAAATTCACCAACAGTGAATTTCAAACATACATCTTCAGGTAAGTAATTTTTCGTTAAATGAATGAGATATCTATTTATTACTGCATTCTTTCTATTTTCAATAATTTCCAGATGTATGCAATTATCACAATGCTGGGTGGGATTCTTTCATTGCCGGATTCATTTTTATAAAAGTGGGATCCGTGTTTAGTTTAAAAAAATATGGAAGGTCTGTTGACATTATACGATTACCGTTAATTAAGTAACTAGTGTGTTCAATAATTAAGCCTTAATTGTTTCAGTGGTTTAGTAGAAAGGGGAATAACGCATTCAGAATTATTGAGCAGTGTAAAAGGTTTCGTAAATTCTATAAATATATCAAGAAGCAATGAAATTTGCATGGTAAATAAGAATTACCGAATAAAATGTAACATTGTTTAAGCTAGTACTTCAAGTTAAAGCGTGAACATTTCAGAAACTTGACGCAGATGATCCACTGTACTCGAAACCAGAGTGGCTTCACGTGAGATTAAAATCACCAACGATCAATACGACACAGGTACATCTCAACGAGAAATTATACGTTAATGAAATGTTAACTTTTGTTCTGTAGCTAACATTTCATTTCAGCTGGTCGAGAAATTTTCATCATTTGGGCAAGTGGACATAATGCCTTTCGCACGGAAACGTGTTTTGGTAGCTGTTTCGAATGAGAAGAGGTCAGTGTTTTATTCTTATCAATTTCGTTCTTCATTCATCCCTAAAGATCATACATTCTTTTTCAAAGTAATAGAAGATTAAACCATTAATTTTGAAGCTAACTCATTCCGCATTATGTAACATCGCATTTTCGCTGTTAAACAAAATCCATCGAAACCCGGTCGATTCAATGAATGATTCGTAAATGATAACAGGTGTACGTAAATACTTTTAAAACTACATAATTCGGTCATTTCGAGTAATACAAATTTAAACTCTATCGAGAACAAATATCCCCGGTGTTGGCCGTCAAACTGACATGAAACACTCTCGCAGAAACTCGTATATTTCATTCTGCACATCACAGTATTCGGGTTAACAAAACAATGGCGCGAGATTAAAGGGAAACGAGCGGATACGGTAAATCTCTGGGTGATTTTTGAACAAGGTCGAAATCCCTCGTGACAATCGTGCACACGTATAAAAAGCATACCCAACCGCATGATTTTATTTCCCTGTTATATCTTATCTTACGCATCGAGCAAGTATAATTAGGTATTAAGTACGCAGTTGGTATTTTAGTATGAAGCTGCTTCGAAGTAAGGTGCCGGAACTATTTTGGATCTTATCCAAGGGCAACCGCGTATACTCATCATTGCACTTACAAAATGTAATATCGATGCACGTGATTTTATACGACGTAACTGCCTACATTTTCGTTTTGGCAAAATTTTTGCTACGCTCGATCCTATTGCCGATATTCCTCGTAGGCATATTGCCCTAATCACTTATTACACCCTGTTCTTTTCACTTTAACGTATATCATTTTTCATTTCGGAATCAGACATATGTCATGTACGCAGAAATATTTATACACATTCGAGAGTTAAAGTTTTAATTACAGTCGTCAGTGACTAGCGCTGCAAATCAGATATAATTTTAAATACTATTTCAAATAGTTTTATTATGCTATTGTACTTTCTCGTTATCTTGCCATTTCTATAAGAACTTTCACGCATAATAACGACGATCTCATCATCTTTGACCGTCGAATACGATCACGAATTGCAAATTTTCTGCTGAACATGAAGTGTTACAGCGTTACGTATTCTATCGCTACACATTATATCTGTACGCATTAGATCGCCACGTGTTATATCTACACAAACTAGATCATTACACGTTATATCGTCATGCGTTACGTTGCTATATATTACGTCGTCACATTTTATATCGCCATAGATGATGTCACCTCGCGTTATATCGTCGCGCGAATTTTATCGACACTATGTATCATCTTGCATAATTTAATTAAAAGAAGAGTAATATGTATTGGACGAATTTCCAAATAGCTGTGAATTGAGTAGTGAATGTGTTAAAATTAAAAGATCATCGATTTGGTACAATATGTGACCGTCAAGATGTTGACTACATTGATGCAAGAACATTAATAGTCTGAATAATTTTCACGGGACCTTAGGTCGTTCACCTTTTGCGTCGATATTTATAGTTTTCTCGGTGATGCTCCACTGTCAAGACGTACGATTAT
Organism: Megachile ligniseca; assembly: GCA_945859555.1. Lineage (NCBI taxonomy): Eukaryota > Metazoa > Arthropoda > Insecta > Hymenoptera > Megachilidae > Megachile > Megachile ligniseca. The sequence goes on from OX243777.1 coordinate 9,950,564, forward strand.
AATTAATCTGTTTCCCGGTAATGCTATATTGGTCTCGTTACGGTTTGAAAAAGAAAGAGTTTCGTACATCTACTCGGGCTTGTTTAAATTTAATCTTTTACGATCCTCTTACGATTATCCGGTACAGCGAGTACAACCTTCCCATGGATCACAGTTATTTCGAATGGTTACACCGATTAGCGGAAGAAACGCATTAAAATGAAAAATGATCGTATTACGGACATACTTTATTGCTCTAAAATTTCATTGAACAAAAAAGGTAGTTGATTACAGTGTTCGTTGAGGCTGCTCAATGTTGATTTGTTGAATACTACTACTTAACTTAGCTATTTATTTTTCTTAAATTATACCAACCCTATCGTACATCATATTAACCGTACCGGTCTATGGTTTTGAAATTTTATTACTATGTTTATTGCAGTGAAAGTATTCATTTAATATAATTACACACTCCTGCAACTTTATTTAATGCGATATTAAACATCCTGAACTTAATGCCACCTTCATTTTCTTCGGTTGCTTCTTTAATTTTGATACACTTGCGTAGTTTCATAAAATGTAAAATGGTACACTTTTATACCGATTGGAATTAATGAACAATTAAAATACATTCGGTGAAATATTCGAACACGAAGTATGAGTCACACCAAAAAAGTAATGTATCGAGTCACAGTCTGTTTCAAACGACCCTCGCGCATTGTTTATTTCTCCGGTAAGAATCGAGTGAACAATCGGTCGCGTTTTCTTAATTCAGACAGCTTGGAATCACAAACTGCCGTCAGTTTTAGTATCGATCTCGGGCGAATCCATTAAAATCCGTTTACCTTTCATCCGACGAGCTGTCGAAACAATGAACACTTACATAAGAACTGACCGTACCGCGAATCGTTGCATCCGACCATTTTGAAACCGTAAATTTCGTCGCCTCTTGGCGTTTATTGTTCCATTAGCTACTTAACAACTATCTCGCGGAGAAATCAATTTATTGCGCTGCGTATGCCGAGGTGTAAAACCGAACAGGCGAAAACAATGGAAATGTCAAGTGGAAACAATGGATTGTCACGATTGTGACTCCATTCGCGTATTTCTCGTTTCAATCAACGGAATGCACGAATGAAATGGCAATTTCGTTCGGGTGCTTTAGTAGATCAGTGATTTAGGAAGTTGCAAGTTGTTGGGTTGAGAAATTTTTGGGTTTTGGAGTTGAGGGATTTGGGGATTTAGGAATTTGGAAATTTGGGAATTAGACAATTTAGGGATTTAGGGGTTTGGAAACTTGGAATCTTGGAGACTTAGCGATTTGCAGATTTTTGAGAACTTGACAATTTAGGGATTTGGAAATATGGGGATTTAGGTAGTTGGGTATTTGGAACTTGGGGATTTAAAAACTTTCAAATGCAAAAATTTTGAAATTCAAGTATTTGACGATTTAGGTATTTGGGCATTTGGAACTTGAAAATATACAAAATTTAGAATATAGGGATTTGAATATTCAGGAATTTTGAAATTAAGGACTTGCTAATTTAAGCAAATTTTTAGAAATTTGGAAACTTAAAACTTAAGGATTCAGGAACATGGAAACTTATGAACTTCAAATATAGAAATTTAGGAAATTGCAAAATTAGAAATGTTAATATTTGGAAATTCATAGATTTGACAATATAAAAATTAAAGAATTTAAAATATTAAAAAGTTCTGGAATCCGGGAATATGAGATGAAATACATCAAAAACGTCGACGACACACAAAAGTGTTTGTTTTTTGACAGTACTGGCGGGGCACAGTAACCTGCTGGTTATGCGAGAACAGCGGCGTTGAAACAATAACTTATGTGTTATGAACACAAACGGAAGCATTCAACCCGCGATTCTGTTGACGCTGATCGCAAAGGGTAGGCGAATCAGCTGACTTCATCGTTCCTGAATTAGATCGAAATGAATTATCCGGTGGCCCGCTATCAAGTATACGTTTTCACGAGCGCGATGCATTTTCTTTCGGAGCGTCCAGCATTTTCACCCGCGGCTTAACTCGCTCGTACGTTATACGCGTCAGATTTTCCTTTTGGCTGGCGTGCTTCCAAACATTGCGTGTATCGGTTTTCTACCAACGAACTGGTGTATCGATGCACGTATCGAATCGTTCGAATTCATCGAATCAATTAACGCATTATTCGCGAGCTCTTATATCTTTAGATCTAATAAAGATTCTTTATTGTTTTGTGAAAACTGCGCTTTCTCTGCTGTGGAGAAATCGATGTTACGAGGAGTACAAAATTAAATGATTTTTATGGTCATTTTTGTCTTTTTACTGCTGTTGTGCTGCTATACATCTGTACGGTTATTCTGCTACTTCTATAGTTCAAGTATACTGCTCCACTTTTTATTATTTCACTTTTATGCTATATTATTATTACAATAATTTTTCCATGAAACAAGTCTGTACAAGACTTAATACTACTATATTATTTTACTATGTAAATGTATTGTTCTAATATTTTTACTTCTTTGCCGTTCCAATACTTCGCTATTTTCGTTTATGCTATATTAGTGTACAACTATGTTACTATTTTTACTACTTTACGTTCTGTTTCACTATTTTAACTCTTCACTATAAATCACTATATAATTATATTACTCTTTTACTATACTGCTCTACTGTCTTACTATTTCAGTGTTGCATTAATTCTCACATACATTAATTGCATTATTTTACTGTACTATAGAAACATTTCACTAGTCGATGATTTCTAGTATTCTTCTACCATGAACAATAAAAAGTCAGAGAAAGTTAAGGTTGAAATGAAATTCTATTCATAAATGGCTACCCGTTATGTCCGTAATTACAGCACTCCGATAATTATAATTAAATCACGAAGTAAATCAGCTTTATGACCAAGGTTGTTCTCGTATTGTTTACTACCTTCAACGTGTTTACAATTTACGAACCATTCTTTCTTGTTTCGTAATCTGATGACGGTTTATTAAAACGAATTATCGACGCAGCATAAAATTATAAACATGAAATACACAATCTGGTCAGCGTCTTTCGCGACGAAAAACAGAGAATGAAATGATGCGATTAAATAGCTAAATAAGTGTCAAGGAGGGAATTGAATGTGCAATCAAATTTCTAACGAAATTGCACGGCACGATTAGTGGCAAGGGTATTATTTGCCGCGCACACGTGTGCGTTATTATGTTGTGATCATACAGCGTAAAACGTTTTTTAGTTGAACATTGACGGTTAAGCATCGATGTAAACCAGCCTCTATCGCGCCACGTAATCGATACGAAATTATTTTTACCCATGTATATTATTAATGCGTTATAAATCGTGATCGCTTGAAAAATTCTGTTGCAGCGCACGGAACATACTTGAACACTTTCAGAGCAGCAAGGAATTCCAAGTGGCACGCTACAATCGCATTAGGCACGCGGCTCCGAGCACAATTTGCTTGTGGTACGTAAAAACTTTCTCGACTTTCTCGTTCTGTATATTATCTCTTTTTATTGGTACCACTGATTTTGGTACTTACGGTGACACTGAAACTATCAAAACAATCTAATGTACCTTACTTGAAAATTTAGGGTGCTCTTCTTGGAACTTGTCTTGACTTTTATTGAGATAGAGTATATTCAATTGTGTTTCATCGTTTGGGTGTTTCTAAAATCCTAAAATTACAAAAACCTAAAACCCCAAACGAAGTTCAAAAATTAAAAACTCCTAATGTCTCAGAATTAAAAAATTCCTAAAGTTCCATAATCCCAAAAATGAGCAAACATTTACACAAACAGCCGTTAATCTCTTAATTCCACTTGAAGACTAATAAAAAATCGAATTCTCAATAATCCAAAGGTACCAGCTGTTATTCGATTCAGCGCTGCATTTATCGTCGATTAATTTACGTCACCCAAAAATTCGTCGAACCGTTGCAATTAATCAAGACTAGACGTACAGAGAGAAAAGCGAACGACTTTAATTTGGCCTCGAGAGACTAAGTGTTATTCGCCACCGTTCATTGGCCACCGTTTTCGAAAACGATGCGTTTGCACTAATTCGGTGTCGTTTTCTGCGGCAGAGGACGATTCCGATGGAAATTCAGGTCGGCCGATACTCGAGTCCCAATTCGCGGATTCGTGTTAACCGGCCACGTAACTGCCGTTACGTCAAACAAATTAATGGCCCTTCTTAACTTGTGCCCACAAAATCTCTAATTAGCACGAACATTGCCGTAGATGCATAAGTGCGCGATCACGGTGCCAATTGTTGCGAAGGCAGCGTCACCCATTGGGTTACCCAACGCTCTCCATCGCAGAATCCTCCGAATCGCTTCGGATTTTCGATTCGATTCGCTTTTCGTTGAAAATCTTGCGAAATATTCTCTTTATGCAATTTCGATACAATGAAATCCTGTACTTTGAGAAATTTTTCTCTTTTTTATTTGGTGGAGAACGGAGTCGATAATTGATTACCTTAACATTTTGGTTACATCTCGTTGAATGCAGTTTAGTTTGTAGTTTGATTTGTAGTTGAAGGTAGTTTTGTTTATGATAAATTTAATTGTGATGTCACCTTATTACCGCTGTATTGAATACCAGCATTTTTGTAACCTAGTTGAGTACCGACGATTGTAGTTATGGCGAATTGTTAGGTTGACAAGATGGCGCGGATGACAAGATGGTCTTGAAGACTACTTTCTACTCAAGATTCTTCCTAGATTATTTCGGTATTGTTGAATTCCCAGATTTCAAACTTACGAATTTAAAGGTGTTCGCATTCTTAAATTTTTTAGATCCCTAAATTCTAATTTTCCAGAGTCCTAAATATTTTCAATTCTTGCATCCTTGCAACAACTAAATTCTCAAATAGCCCGAATTTTTAAATTTTCAATGTCAAATTCCTCAATGTCTGAACTACTAAAACCACAAATCCTGATATATCCGAATCTACAAATCCCAAATTTCCGAACTCTGTTAACTGAAGGAAACGTAAATTGTATACATCCATACAATATACGTATCTATATTTGGACTCTGAAATAACGAAATTCCAAATTTCGTTTAGATAACCTTTGTAAAAAAACAGTGAACAGCAATGTACATCAGTGTTTTTTCAACTCTGTTGTATTAGATTGAATTTGAAATTTAAATGAAGAATGAATCGCTTCGAATGAAGACACATTTCAAAATTCAATTTCAGTGTCTTCAATAGTTCATCGAGATGAAGTGAACGTGAATGAGAAATGAGAATAACACATCGCAGGTAATGATCAAGGTTTAATTGCTTTTAATTACAGGAGCGGGGTCGTCTTGTCCAGTGGTTTATTTGCCTGGGTCATCAAACAAAGTCTCCTACGTCCTACGTAATTAGACTAATCTTTTAGTTTCTTATAAGAAAGTGATTGTTTACGGATTGTGCATTGTTCACGAACTTTCAGATCTTTTAATGAAGCGTTAGTCATTTTACAAACTTGTTAGTAAAAATGGTAACATTTTCAATCTTTTATTGACGAAGACATAATTCAAATCCAAGCATTATATTCAAAATTGTTTACCTCTGTGGCTAAAATGTTACAAAATAGCAGTCAGAAAAATTGTTCTATTACTTTTGCGATATATTATGAGAAATATAATTGTTAGTAATTCGTTATATAAATATAACGCATAAAACAAGAAACAATTTCTTTTCATTTTTTTATAACAAACGAAATGTAACTTGGTTTTTTCTGTTTGTTTTCTTGTTTTGTTTGAAATGTTTTCAAAAAAGTGTGTGTTTTTTTTTTATTTTATTCCTTTATACAGTATGCAGCTAATACACGCAGAACAAATGCATTAATCGTAAAACAATGTAAGAATCAAACCATGTGTTTATATTTTTATTATACTATACAGATCTTGTATATAGTAGAGTGAAAAGTGCATTTATGTATCATGACTAATGTATATATTAGGAGAAAATTTGTTAAGAATACATCACCTAATTTAATTCAAGCTTTTGAACTGTATCATTTAATTGAACGACTTTGTTTAAACCTACTTTAAGATTTCATCGAACATTAGTACTTAATAATTATTAAAATTCATTTTATATTTTCTGTATGAATGTAGAAATTTACAAATTTCAAACTATCAAGTGTAAGAATTTAGAAATTTCAAACTATCAAATATAAAAATATGGAAATTTAGAAACATCAAACTTAAAAATCGTAAAAATGTGCAAATTAAAAATGTTCAAATTTAGAACTTTAATTAAGATCTTTAATTAAATCATATTCACAGCAGACCTTGAGCACTCCACCAAAAGCAATCCCAGTAATAAACGTCACTCGTATGCCAAATAATAAAAGAAACCATAAAATTAAAAATTGATGTTACTTCAGGTCGAAGTAGTAAATGTCTACTTACTCCCCCGCGTGCACCGATTACAAGCAATTACATAATCGCGAATGAAAATCAACTGTTCCCACCGTTACGCGCGTCTTGAGACAAATCGTGGATGACGAAACGCATCGTTACGTAGAAGCGTCTGATCTTTTTCCCCCAGAATGTGCGCAAACCACATACGCAAGGGTAAAAAAAGAAGCAAAGCTGAAAAAATTAAACAAACGCGAAGTCGATTCCCTGCGAAGTTCAGCCAGTGACGAGGATCGTTCGTCTCTCCCGCATCGAGAACACCAGTCGCAAAATCTATTTAAATGTTAGATCGAAATCAAGAGTGGAATCTTTGCGCGAGCTGTTATTATTATTTCTCGTTCCTGTGGCGGACATTTCGGGGCTCGTTTCGGTCGAGGAAGCTTTCCACGCTGCCAAAGTTCCATGCTCTTTGAAAAATCCAATTATCCCTGCCGTCGCGACTCGTCGATCGCCACGCATCCTTCTCTATAGCGGCTTTTTTGTCTCCTTCGACGCGTCCATCGCGTCACGATCGCTTCGTGCCAAATAAAACGAGACGTTCGCCATGCCGGCTTCGCCGAAAATTTTCTTGGAAAGCTTTCTTGCAGATGCACGTTCGTAATTTTCATCGCGGTTAAATTTTATAACTTTGTACAATACATTGATTTTCATTCGGAGTTTTATTTTTATATTTATTGCGAGGGATAATTTTATTATAGCAAGGAATTTTTTTGAGTTGTAATTTTGGGGTTTGATATGAATGATGAAGTGGAGGTGAATTTATACTCTGGTGGTGGATGGGGTCAACCTTATCTACTTACGTCGATGGTTCATTTGGGTTCGATGTAGACTTTCATAGGTGTCTCTGGAGTTCTCCATAAATTATTTGTAAGTCTAGTTCTACTTAGGTTTTACTTGGGTTTCTCCTAGGTTCTTGTTAAGTTCCAAATTCCTAAGTTTACAGACCTCAAATTTTTAAAGTTTACAAATCCTCAAATTTTTGAATTATTTTCCAAATTTACATATTCCCACATTCTCAACTTCCCCAATTTCCATATCTCCAAATTCTCAGTTTTCTAAATTCTCAAAGCCCCAACCTCCCAAATCCCCAAATGCCAAAGAGCCTAATCTCAAACCCCCAATTCCCATATTTTAAAACCTCTGCCCCTCAAACTTCTCAATTACCGTAATCCCCAAATTACACTCTACCGAATTTCCTAATCTTTCAAATCTCCAAACGAACATTAACGTTCCCAGAAAGTTATCACAGGATGATGCAGCATTGTTTACAGATTTTCAGTAATACCAGGGTCTTATCGTTAAGCGACCAGCGGAGCATATGTGATGCGGCAGTAGCTCTTAAATTTCGTCGTAATCTTGGCAGACAGTTCGATGATCCCCGATACTCTTGACGAAACAGGCGACGTTAACACAAAGTTAATGATTTACAGCCACGAGCTACAGGCTCGTAACAGCATTTGAAACAAGTGCAGACGTATAGTTTCACAATTTATGTGGCAATTAATGCAGAATATCTGCGTTCAAAGGATATTTTATTTTTAACCTCTTTGCTAAAGATTTAAAAATGTGTAACACGAAAAGATCATATGGAGAACTAGGGATATTTTAGAAGGAGTTAAGGATGAGATGGTCTAACCTCTCTGCTGACGAGTAGTGATATGGATTACTGTACGCGTGCCACAAGATGAGTCCTAGCAGGATACCGCCAAGAGTGACCATGATTGGTCAAAATGAAAATACGTTCCTCACATGTATTTTCTACACGAGCAAACTGATTACAACAGTGACGTTCAAGTCTGACGATCAAATCAAAGAAGAAGGAGCTGCCTTAAATTCCCAGAGCTCGTAAAGGCAAGAAAGCTGTTGTCCAGTAAAGGCAAGGTAGTTGACTAATCTGAACGTGGCTTTACTCGGTGGTGATCCGTACTTATCCCGAAGTCCTGATGGCCGAGGAAGAGGCCAAGCGTTCCCCGATATTTCAAAAGTTTTCTCTGGCCGCCACCCAAGGCTAAAACACTCGAAATAACGCAGTAGCAATTCGTGTGGGCGTGCTGCCGGACGGTCAGCCTGGTCACACTGGTGTCCGGTGGCAGGTGGAGCAGCTTTCGAGATGGATCCCTCTCTGTCTTCTCTGGGCTAGTCCAAACGGGCGACAGATGCAAAGGTCGCGCTTACGAACGAGGTCTATGGAACTGGGTTAACCAAATTCCCGATTAGCTATTTTCCGAGCTAACCGCTTGTACTTTAAATCGCCAGCTCATCCGAGCCATTCTTTGTCCAAAATCAACCGCTCGAGCATCAACATCTATCACTTCTGACCCCCTTTTTAGTCGATCGTTTCCTTCGGTTGTAGATTCGGGACATTTAATCGCAATTTTATTACTTTTTATTCGATTTTATATTTTATCTCAATTGTATTATTAATATGGGTTGTTATGTGCGTTATTGTTAAATTTGTAAGTATTAAATGGTTGATATCAATTTTGCAGTGGTAGCTGATATGGTCATTTCGGAAATTTAAATTAGAAGAAAGTTTATTATTCTCTTCAAAACTAGTTAAGTTAGATTTAAGAAATGTCTATAAAATTAGTGGGAACCATAATAGTCAAAGATTAACTCTATGTTGGAAAGCGTCTGAACTTTTCATGTATGCTTAACTTTTCCTTCCTCCTTAAAAATTGGTGATTTTTTAAATTTATATAACCAAATGTCTCTAAATTTCTAAATCTAATAATTTTCAATTTTGAAGATCTCCGTGCTTAATTATTTAGAAATTTCTGAATTTTACAATTCATAATTTTTTACACATTTGAACGACCCAATTTGATAATCGTTTAATCCTGCAATTAAAAAATGTATGTTAGTTCCTGAATGAGGAAATTTATTAATTACTCAACTCGCAAATTTGTGTATTTGGAAATTTGAAAGGTGCCCCATTCGGCCCCCAGCAAAGTCGGTACTGGCGAAAAGGAGCAACTCCGATTGCCTTCACCTATTGGCCCGACCAGGACTCGACAGGTTGGTCTCTCGGATGGGCAAGCGAACAAGACGATTGAAAATACCTCCTCGGGATTCTCGTCTCGATTTCGTAATCCGTGCACCCAAGAATTGTAGTATTCCACGGCGGGGCTAGGCTTCTGGCATGGACTAGCACCTGTCGCGCGTCGCCGACAGTGGAAATAGCTGTTTTCAACGTGGAGTAACCTGCCTAGAGCGTCTTGCTACTCGCTGACAGAGAGTAACGCGCTTACGTGGGTGCCGCGAGATTAATTACTTGTACCAATTATTAAAATAATAATAATCGAACAAATCGTGGCAGCCTAAGTCATAATCCAATAGGATTAACTTGCAAATTTCTTAATTCGTGAATTCATGATTTCGGAGATTTCTAAATTAACAAATTTGATTCTAAATCAAATTAGAAGAAATTTCTAAATCTTTAAATTTGTAAAATTTGTAAACTTGAAGGTATCTCAATTGGGTTTTAATTTTGAAACCGAATGAATTGAATCTCTGTATCAAAATTTGGAAAAGTTGAAAAACTTGGAAATTTGTAAGACAACTTACGTGCAGAGATACCATAAGTATTATTTCGTTTCCATCGGGAATAATCTACGAAACTAATAAGAAACGATTGGTGAAGATGGATAATGCAGGGAGGTTAAAGAGCTTCCGTCAGCGTATGACGGAAGTATGGAAATCATCTTCCTCTGGCAGCGGGGTACGAGAAGTCCCAGCGAACTACTGGTTCGAAAGCTCTCTAGGACTATTTTTGTTCATAAGCTGAATAGCGGAAATAGCCTAGCCTAGCCCCTGGCCTAGAGCGTAGGCTTGACCGGCCATAATAGCGTCTCTTTCAAGGATATACCGTGACGTCACCATTTCTTTCAAAAACGAAATGCAACGTCGTCGGCCACAATATCGAACTGACGTCTTCCGTCGAACGTTCACATTACGAATGTTGACCGATCGACAGCGAAAATTTGATTTTCCGTTCGAAAGAATAATTGAACTCGATCCGTTCTTTGAATGATTATTTTACCAAGCAGACATAGATGTATGATGTTTAATGCGCATCTTTTATAAACGGTGCATTATTTACCTTATCACTTTTGGATTTTTTTCAGTCGGAAAAAATATACACAGATAATTTGTTGTTTTATATCAGCGTTGAATTATATACAGTCCCGAGTACATTCGGCTTGTCCAAACAAACCTCGTTCTGTTTATTACAACGGATACTCTTTATGAGGCTATCTGAAGTGTGTATAAAAATTTTATTTTAAAAAGTCGCTTGCCGTTTCGTGACGATGCAGAATTTTCAACAAAATATTTTACAATGCTAAGTGATCGATGTTCTCAGTTTTTGGTTACTTAACATATATTGAAATCTTCTGCCCTTTCGTTGATTCACATACGTACATATATTCAACTCTGAGGTATATTTTACAAGCTACGTAAAATCTGGGTTTAAAATTGCACGTGATGTTACAATGAGTATTAGAAATAATATGCAGAATAAATAGGAGAAGAATAATAGAAGTATCAAGGATAATATACATGTTCAAAGTTTGTGGATAAGAATTTATTATTTCAATTGCCCATGTTTTCAAACTTCCAATGTCCACATTCCCAAATTCCTAGATTTTTAAATACCTTCATTGTCGACCTTTAAATTTCTACTTTTTTATTTTTATATTTGCAAATTTTTATGTTTTTTAATTCCCAATTCATCTAATTTAGAAATTTCCAAATATTTAAATTGCCCTATGCCCCACCTAGAATTTCCAAATCCCCAAATTCTAAAATTTCAGTACACCTAAATTCTAATTCTCCACCAAAAAATTATAGTGTTGTTCTTATCACATTTTCCTTGAGAAAACTATACTTTGGACAGTGCGATCGTGGTGACGCGTTTTCGATAGCTCGCTCGATAATCCGCGCACCCTTGACGCCGGGGCCCGGGGCACACCGTGCTGCACGTTCGCCAAATCCGACCTCCTCGTATCCTTGCGACTATTTTCGCGTAACGCATTTCAACATGATAGATGAGAGTTTTCTGCGTTTCCTCGAAGTCGCGTTGCTCGAAACCTGCCAAAGATTCTGGTTGCAGAGAACGTCGAATAATTTAGGACCGCGGACAATACCTGTCGTTTGCTCGAGCGACGGGATTCAATCGTGAACGTTTCAAATCTATCCGAGACGCTTGCCAGCGTGAATTTACTCCTCTCGGGCATCGTTCGAGCACCCTGACGAGCGCGGGTAAGAACGCGGAAACGTGGGCTTTTAAGTAGCGAGATAGGTTCGATAAGGGCGGACACGGTTTCTGCAGTCGACACACGTGCTTGATCGCAGACGGATTCCTCTTTGCCGTAAAAATAGACCTGCTCTCGGGGCTTTCGAGGGGCATCAACTATAAACACGTGTAATGAGAAGACACCCTACCGTGAACCACCTTTTTACTTCATTTATTTTCCTTCTGTTTCGCGTTTAACTCTATCCTCGTACTGTTCATTTACTATTATTTCAATTGTTTTTCTTTATTACTTAAAAAAGTAAAACTTTTTTATCATTTTTTTGTAGTCGTATCTACTTTTGCAGGCACAGATTTGGGTTTTGGGACTGAAGGTTGGATATGTAGTGCACGAACAGTCACCTGAATAGAAATTTTGGAAATTTAAATATTTATTTATACATTTTTATATTACTAAATTTTTCTGACTTCCTATATTTAAATTCTAAATTTGAAATTTTTAAATGTGTAAATTTGTAAATTCCACGATTTAAAATTCCGGGAATGAGACGAATAGAGTGCAGTTTGAGAAAGGAATAAAGAACAATTTATATGAGGAAGGACATTGTAATCTTTGGAACTCTCGTTTCGAATGTAAGCTGCTTTTCTTGTAACGTAATGACTGACTCGACGCCAACAGCGGTTATGTACGTTTGGCTACGTTGATTTCTTCGTTTCTTCCGCTTCGTCTTCTTAGTATTCTATGATAGACTTCCTTGTATTTGCAAGTCTTTATCTCGAACACTATGACACCGTAATTTTCGATATTATTCACGTTTCAAAAAATAAACACGAGAAATTGAAGTTTTTACTGTATCATAATTATATTTGAAATGTATAAATATTTTAAGTGTATTATGAATATAGTATATTGTACCTACATTATTATATCAAAAACTACGTTTTTTGAAAGAAAAAAATTGTTCCACAAAACTTTCAAATACCACGAACAATGTTACATCAATGTTTACTGAAGTTCGATCAAATATTTTGAATTAAGTAGTTTATCAAGAGATTAGAAATTCCTTTCATTGCAAAAAATGTAATGAATAATGTATTAAAGTTACATGTAGAATGTAAAATTATTTGAAGAACATATAATTTGCCTTTTGTAAGAAATTCCTTACCAACTTTCATATAGACATAAATCTTTTCTTTTTTTTCTTTCGACTAAAACAAATAAGTCATCAGACTTTCTCTTCATAATCAAGCGTTGAATCAATAGAGGATCCTCAAAAGTCTTCTTGAAATAAGACATCGAAGTATCCGTTTTCTTCCGTAACTTTCTCCATAAATTTACTTATCGTTAATGCAGAAATGCGTGTTCTAAAAATACAATTCCAAAAATATAATGCACATAATTCAATATGATTAACGCGAGCTAAGTGGACCAGAATTTCGAAATTTATAATTACTGAAATGGATATACTGTTTGAAAATTAATACATGAAAATCAGAATTATTATTGCATTAACATAATATAACAAATTCGTTTCGAGTTGTGACTCCATCTTCCTTCGACCCTTTCGTCTTCACAAATGTCCCTTCGAAACGTCTGATGCAAAACGTCCACGATCACTCAGTCGATGTCGTTACTAGTCAATATCGACGTACAAACGATCGCGTGTCTTTTATTTATAACCATGCCACGTGTCGTCGGGAATCGAATTAAAACAAAACGTAGGATAGTGTAGGTCTGTTGGCAGCGACCGTACGCGAACCCGTTGTTGGTTACGACGAAAATCGCGATATCGCGAAATTAAATATTTGGCACTGGTCCTTTTTGTCGGGCATCCTCGAAAAATCGTCTCCCCGAACGCTGTATTAACTCGCGAAAATTTCACCTGCTATATTTACCTTACCATTAACTTCCAAATAATTTTCGTACTTTATTAATCACGCTAAAGAATAAATCGCTTTTCTCGTGGCACTTTTAGAATGAACTTGACAGACAGATTTATCGTTTCGCGCGCTCTAGTTGCTCCTTTGTTGTGTCTATGTGTGAGATTATCTCATCCATCGGAAAATGTAAGATTTTCTGATTGAAGTGTTTCTTATATGTTGACTTTTGAAAAATGGGTTCCGAAACAACGACACGAAAAATGTACAGAAAAATTCATGGAACTAGTTTACGTATAATTCGTACTTTCACCTAAAATAAAATGGGTGGATCATCGTATTTGTCTCTGTCTTCTGGTACACGTAATATGTAATATGTACGTCTCGAGATGATACATGAACGTCAAACACGTGCAGTTTCAACGAGACTCGTTCGAATGCAATATATTGAAGATCAGGACTGAATTGTTGGACAGGAGATATTCGGTATTCATCAGTATGGATCAATATATGATAACCAGCTTACTAGTATAAAATTACGTAGCGATGTCTAACACTGTGCGAAAATACAGAGGCAAATATGGTAGGAAAAGCACTACGTGATAATGCAATTTTGATCAAAAATGTTCCCAACTGAAGATATGAAATTTGTAAACCAGAAAATTTGAAAGTTCAGGAAAATGAATTATAGAAGTTTAGTGATGAATTATACAAGAAACGTAGAAGTTTAGTAACCTAGATATTTCAGGCTTTAGAGAATCTGAAAAGTTGAAGAACGTGTAGAATGAGAAATGTGAAAAATTGAAGAATTTATGGATTTAGAAACATAAAAAATTCAAGATTCGAATGCTTGAAGCTTTATAAATTTAGAAATACAAAAGTTTGCGAGTATAAAAATCAAGTCGTTTGTATCGAAGCGAAGGCTAAGTTGCAGGCGAGTACATCCACCGCGTCCTCTTTCCTTCTTACCCTTGAACGCTGCAACGTGACGCAGTTTCACGGATCAACCTAACGCGGTTTAATTTCGAGAACACGAAATTCGTACCAAAATTAGACGTGAGAATCTCGCATCGATGCGTACGGTCCAACGATAGAGGCATGTCATTAGGGAATCGTGGTGACAGCCGCTATTATACTCTCGGTGGTCTTGTACGTTGCCACGGATGCCAACTGTCGGTCGGTGTGTCGGCTACGTAGAGATGTCGGACTATATTTGGGACGTTGAGCTGCGATTACTTCACTGGCCCAGTTGGCCGTTGATCGGACCCCACGTATTTTTAGTTTAGGTCGTAAGCACCCCAACACCGACACACGCGTCGTCGATCGCGTTCGCAAATTACTCGTGGTGGCTTGCTCGCCTCGTGTACGCGCAGCTAATGAACGTGTACCTACGCGCACCGACCGGACTGCCGTGTGTTATTATTGGAACCAATGTTACTCGTACAGAATTTTACATAAGTGGCACCGATATTCCCGTTAACCCTGAAAACAAACGAGCACACCGCTGCTCGTACCACCACGCCCGACATTTCGCCGCGGTCCGATCGTTCTTGATCCGCGGCTGTCAGCTCGCTTGACAGACGCGTTGACTCCGTGTCCGAGACTTCCTACCGGAAAGAATGTCGTCGTGACGCAATCCTACCGAGCCAAAGACCTGTAGTTGTTGTTGTTGTTGTTCCTTCATCCGTGCATACGCATCTTCACCTGGTACAAATATACCCTTGGCTGGGTTCCTTACAACCTTCTCTTGTGTTTAACCCGTATCCTCTTAAGGAGTCGAGCCATCTTTCAGACTCAAAATTTCAATCTTTCTTTCAACGAAGTAATCAGATTCGATTAGCACAATTATATCCTTGGCTGGATTTCTTACACCCTTTTATTATATTCAATCCATATCCTCTTTGAGAGTTAGGCCATCTTTCAGACCCAAAATTTTTCTTTCGACTAATAATAATGTCTTTCAAGGATTTTATTATACATGTTCTAAAGTATATACACGTATCAAGAAATATAAGTTATATGAACATTCTCTGATTTAAACTTGTATATTCCAATGAATTTTTCCCCATAAATAAATGAACGTTTTGTTTAATTTTATGTTGAATGATAAACTGGATCATTGTTATGAAGTGAGAAAGCAATCACTTCTTGCTTATAACTATAATACATACTTGTATGTATAATAGCGAAACGTGTATTGGTGTTATATGTTTTTTGTTCATGTGTCGTATTAACTTGTCATACCCGATGGACAGGTTTTCAACCGGTTAACAAGATCAGCTTCTGATGATGCACTCAGGTGTAATGTTGATTTTTCGTGGTCAAGGATAAGTGTACTTTGGTCTGGGAGAGACTGAAGAAAGTCCGAGGAGACTCTAACCTGAAATCTCTTATCTTTACACATAAAAAACGCATATAATCGAGATGAGATACTTTCTCGTGTACACTTCTTTTGAATTAAGAGAAATCTAAGTTGTACGTGATACATTCGAGTAGGAAACAGATGTATTCCTTGCATTACGATGACGTGACTAGTGAATTAATAACCCTATTGTTTCAAGTATCTGCCAATTGATCCGAGTATAAATATTTAGAAAAAGGATCCAGTCGTTTGGAATTTTATTCGAACTCCACAAATCTTGATCATCATAAAACTCTTGAAATGATAATAAATAACAGTTGTTAGATTTGAGTTGAGAATTAAGACTGAATGTAAAGCAAAGGTGAAAGAATACCTATAATATTTTGATTTCCTCTCTGTTGCTTCCAATATTTATAACAGATGTTTTATATTCGCCAGTTACAAGTCCAACAAACGCATTAATACTCTTCATAAGATCTCGTTCAAATGTACGGAATCATCGCATAAAATTCTCCATGTTATCTACTTTCGAAGTATTCGTTTAGAAGCGTACTCGAAAGTTAATTATTAATAATTAGCTCATCGACCTACTAATCCAGATTGCTTCTCGTATCAGGCTCGTTATAGGAGATGCAGGCATAATTGAGCCTAATCGCCCTGTTTCTTTCAACGGACCTACCGGTTAGCTAGAGAAACCTGCATCCCGTCTATCTGTCAACGCGCAGCTAACCACACGTTATCCTCTTTTCTCGTTATTTCTAAACACATCAGAAATTAGATTTTTAGAAAGCAAGCTGGTTCTCTTCGGTTCTGGATACACTTCTACATCACATTCTATGGACGCTGCTGTAGGGACGCAAATCAGGGTGAAATTCTACAATACGTAGAGATTTAATGTGTGATCACCCGTTGCGTGGCGATCTACGTATACGGTTCAACGTATGACACAGTACATGACGACACTACACATAGTGATTTAACGCAGTGGACAGCTGCACGATTACAGTGCACGGTACCGACGTCAATTTCTCAATTTGAACATTTATTACTAAAATGTTTGAATTAAGAAATTCAGAAGAAACATTTGAAAATGTGGGAATCTAAAAAATGAAAAATGTGTAAAGAAAAGATTTCAAAAATGTGAGGAATGGAAAAGCTGCGTAATCCTCCGTGTATCACGATGATAGTGCAGCGTCATGTTCGTGAAAGTCCGTGCGATAAAGTCGTCCAACAAGTCATATAAATAGATGTCATGTAGCGATACTCCACTAAACCTTCACCCCCTGCAATCCTTCACAGAAGAGGAAAAAGAAAAGCTGTCCCTAATTGACCGACAAAATTAATCATCCATCAGTTTAGTTGCGAGTCGCGAGTCATCTTGTTACGTAGAAAGCACGATCGTCAGGGGATCATCATTCAAGCGTGTTCCACGAAGAGCGATGATGGACGAACGACACCGGTCGACTTTCCATTTCATCGTCAGAAAGTGAACGTACCCGGGCCTGTCCCGCGCATATTTTTAGGCAACCGGCAGGATAACACGAAATTAGAACGGGCGGCCTTTGTACGAGACGCGTCATTAGTTGTTTGCGTGGCTATATACCGAGCGCGTGTTACGCCCGATCCACTCGCTGTCCCTGGGAGGCATTATTGTTGCCAGAATCCAGAATAGACGTATCTTGCACGCTGCTCTGCCCCTCGTAACCCCTATCTGTCATTCGGAATCTCAACTTTGATCCTCTTGATGCTTCTGTTTAAATCTTTGCTCGACTGCCTTTTCTCTCGCGAGCACCACTTGATTTGTGGACGCAGCCGAGAGCCAACCTGGTCGCAAACTCTTCGTTCCACCTCTCGTTCACCGAACACTCGGACCAAGGACCGTTTTAATTGCTGTACGCAGTGGACGGTTCATCTTATCATGCGTCGAACACACGAGTTTCAGATTTAGAAACTTAGGAATTTTCTGATTTTTCTATTTCGAGGTTCGGGGATATGGTAGCTCGGAAAATAACAGTTGGAAAGGGACTTCAGAAATTTCAACTTCTCGAAGTTCGGAAATTAGGAAGTTTAAGAATTTAGAAATTTAGATAATCAGAAGTTTGGAAACTTGAAAATAATGAGGTCGGAAGATTAGGAGTTTGATAGTTTAGAAACTTGGAGAGTTTGAGGTTGGAAGTGGAGACTACTCAATATTCAAAAATCAGGAAATTTCAAGGTTGAAAGAAATCGAGGTAAATTCCTTCGTTTTGTAATTTGAAGAATTGATGATCTGAAAATTGAAGCATTTTAAAGTTTGCAAATCAGGAAAATTCGTAACTTCAAGCTACTTGGAGATTGGACACGATTCTTAAATTTACGAATTTTTAATGATTTAAGAAATTTGGAAGTTTGGGTGTTTAGAATTTGGACGATCTGGCGTATCTTTGAGAAGCGAAAGATAACTCTTGGGACGGCTGAAACAGCGTGCACCTTATCATTCGAAGAGGAAGAAATTCAGCCTGGGACGTGTTACTTCCTATCGATCATTCGAGCTGACACAGGCTGTCTCATCGTGGATGTTTAGCGGTTCGTTTATGAAAACGTCCATAAATAAATAGAAATCGGTTTGTGGCTGGAAGCTTGCAGGCTTGGAGCTCTATTTTCAGGGCACCGTCCGCTGAAATTTACGTTAGCGTAAAATATCAAAGTTTCTGGAACACGTGTTCCGGCACTTAATAGTAGCCGATAAATGTGGACGCGTTCAAGATGTGTTGGAGTTGGTTAATTCGTTGTGTTCGATTGACAAGGAATCACGCTACAAGAATTTAACACAACATCCTCATGGTGAAAATAATCGTGACTATTATGAATTAAATCATGATCAGCGATGTCCGTCATTCATTTTGTATTTTTACGTTTTTATGGACTATCTGCGCTGTTAGTGTGTTTTTTGCGATTATTTGCTCGCGCGTTTAATTTCGTACATAAATTAACTTTGGGAATTCAGGAGGTCAGAACTTTTGATATTTTGGACTTGACATTTCGGACTTTTAGTAGTCTCAGAGGTTTGGCTTTTGGAATTTCGATGCTTTGGAAGTTTACGATTTTGAAGCTTCGGTCTTTGGAATTTAGGAATTTTACAATTTTCGAATTTTTAAAATACTGAATTTTGGGGAGTCGAGACTTTAGAATTTTTAAACTTCCACATTTTGGAGCTTTGAGATATTAGAATTAAAAATTTAGAATTTTGGTATTGTGGTATTTCAGAACTTAGATAATTTGAGAATGGCACTTTTTTAATTTTTAAACTTAGGGTCAACGTCATATGATGACTAATGTATGTAGGGCCACAGTAATAAACGACTTAAGTCATATGTTAGTTAAATAAGACACGAATGAGTTAAGAACCGTAAAGAAATTAAGAATCGTTTTCCTGATGAAAGGTGAATTTGCAATAAGTTATCGGGCGGTTCTCCGCTCGAAAGAGAGAAGAGACGGTTCGAGTAATGATGTCCCGGAACGTCGGTACACTGCTCGACTTTTACGTAACGCTTTATGTTTTACCTAAAAATAACACGATGCTTTGAACCACCGCGTCTTCGAGCAAGCGACGAAGTAACGAAGTTTATTTTTGTTCGTCATAATGAGAAAATACCGATAGACATTTCACGGAACTTGTTAACCTTCTACACTTTCGCTTGTAAAAAAACCGCGATCGCACTTTACTCGTACTAACAATCCACATTATCTGATCTAAATTATCTCGTAATTCTACGTAGAATATCAGTGCAAAAGAAATTGTTCAAATAATTCAAATTAAAAATTTATATTGAGTTTACCCATCAACTTCATTAAACTGAACACCTTATCAGACATTATTGTAAAGTATAACTTTACTGTGCATAATTATATACAGTTGATGGTTACGCACGTGTTTTATATTCAAGGTCATTTCAAATATATCTATTTAAAAAATATTGTAATTTCAGAGATATTTGGTAACACTTCGCAAATACCGCCATATTGTGACAGAAATTCAATCCAGTGTTAAAGATCTAAATGAAATTAAATTGTAAAAGTATTAACTTCATTAAGAGATTATATAGATTTTGGCAGTAGATTTATTCAATTATTGTGTCAACACTTTGTTCAATAAATCTATACATTGTCTTGAAGCTCACATTTTTAGGGTATCTCATTTAAAAAACGATGCTGGTGGAGTTTCTCATAAATGATTAAAAAGGACTATACAATACTAATTTTAACAATGTTATAATACATTATTTTCATAAAAATAAGGACGTTGTTTGAACCCGAAAAAGACACGTGCACAGTGAGGTTACACTAAACGATCGCAAGTGTCTCGGTTTGCCAAATTTTGTGTTGAAAATATTCCCTTGACTAATGATCCACGTTCTAGAAAATGGTATTAAATGATCAGTGATGAAGATGCTGATCAATAATAATTCTCCTCGCATATTCGAACAACAATAATGCGTTGTATAATTAGATTTCAGTTACATTACGTTGGTTTTGTAATATCTTCTTAAGAAATGACAAAACATTTTGGCCAACTCGATAGCTTCATAATTAGTACCTACACGTTGTGCACGCGAAACGTAGAAACATTAACTACTTGTTATTTTCGAATTCGTAGCAGTAACTTAGTTAAATCAGTTCAGGGATGAAACTGCTACGAGACACGAACAATTGCGTGCCTTCGTTATTTCGTTTCACAATAATAGCGTTGATAATCCATTGTCCACTCCCTAATGCTGGTTCCTTTTTCTTTACGGTGCCAAATAAAAAATTAAAGAAAAAACGCAATTTCCTAGTCCTCTAAATATGAAGCAACATTCAGTCTGCGAAGTAAACTTATTTCTATCTATGATCCCACATATGATTTTCTTAGTTCTACCTATGTTTGTATACATACGGATTGATACTGTAAAATGGTTTGACGTTAGTTTATTTACTTACCGAAGCTCGAAACTGTATACTCCTATCTTCTCTAACATGACATAAAAAGAAGTAACGAGCTACGTTTAATGCAAACCCGATTGGCTTTTATTTCGTCTAATAAATGTTATTCCGTGGTATGATGATCACACGGATAAAAACCGCCATTACTTTCCAAACAGCATAATTTCGATTTGCAACCGGCACGTTTATTTTCGATCGAACGGCAATATACACCTACTTTCGCGATACTTTCGAACGATCTCGTAAATGCTATCGTAGAAGTTTCATTTATGTACTCGGGACGCATGGTTCACAATATATTATGTTTACTTTAGCGTGTCGTGTTTGTACTTAGCGGTTCGTCGATCCATTTACTTCGCGTATTTATTCCCTCTGAACCGTCATTTTGCATGAAGACGCGGCTTCGTATGCTACGTCGATGAAGCACAAGGGATACATGAAACTTAAGAATAAACCGTGACACGATCGTCAAGCTGGTTACTGAACGGCTGACCAATTCGAACGATTTTCCCTACTGCGGCTCTGCAATATGCGTCAGGATTTATTAACTCTAATTATAAATTTCAGGACGATAAACTTCTATCTGTATATTGACACGGAAGTATGTAAGATCCTGAAGATTCTCGTTATATTGCCTAACTGGAATTGAAGATTCTTGAGCAGTTTGCATTTTTAGCACAATACGTTTGTATAGGACTAACTAGATTCCTAGTTCGGATAATAACTTCGATTCGTTAGAGCATAATTGATTCGTTGTGTATGATAATTTTGTTGAAATTGTCTTTTCCCAGCCAGTACCATAAAACCATTATCTTTTCCAAATAAAGGCTTTCGTCAAAAAGTTTTACGTAAAAAAATATGAGACAGAGACGTAGAGAGATGTAATTTCATAACAAACGAATTAATTTCATAATAACAAATTTGAAAATTAAATTGTGTATTAGATGTTAAGTTCATAAAGGCTCTGAAATAAACTTGAAGTATCTAAAAATTATGTCATTTTATCCATTAGAATTCCTCTTGTTATTCAATGCGAGGTTCTAATTTCATGTATTAATTATGAATTTAATCGCTGACGTCCAAACTGACGATGGAATTATGGTGATAGTGATTAGCTAGCCCGGATGGAACGAATTTAACGTTTCATGGACGACGCGCAACCCGTGACGTGGCCGTATATTAAATGTATTTAGGATCCGTGCAACAGAAGCAGAACATTGACCGTTGCCTCTCTTTCTTCTACTTCTTCGTCTTCTTCTTCTTCTTCATCTTCTTTTCACCCCCTCCGACCATGTAGCTTGCACCTCCTACTTTTACACTCGAGGCGTTCAAGCGCCGCGTCACGTGGGCGTTTAACGCTTCGTTCCTATGCTCCTATTTACGAATAATATTCCTGTTTAACGCCTGCACGCGGTCCGCCAGTTGAGAACAAGCAGACTTTGCTGAAAACCTGAGTTCTTTTTACTCTATCTATACTTCACTGGGTTCCGCTCGTTCGGGGTGGCTTGAAACAGGTAGAATATGATTTAGTCGGCTCCAAGACAATCAGACTGTACTTTCATTTAATTTTCAGTGAGATTTATGGAGCGGAGAACAACGGTATGTACGATGTTAACGGGTACTAAAAGCTGAGAGCATTTTTTCTGTGATATACGAGCGTGT
Source organism: Megachile ligniseca (assembly GCA_945859555.1). Taxonomy (NCBI): domain Eukaryota; kingdom Metazoa; phylum Arthropoda; class Insecta; order Hymenoptera; family Megachilidae; genus Megachile; species Megachile ligniseca. The sequence goes on from OX243777.1 coordinate 9,973,095, forward strand.
CCTCTTTGGACGAAGACACATACGTCACGAGAACGAGATCGACTGTCTCGAGAATAGAAAGTTTTACGTTTAAACGGTGACAAAAAATATAAAAAGAATCGGTTGCAACTTGAAATGAACAGGGAAAATCTGCGTGAAACGTAAACGGATTTGAATATTCTTGAACACGGTAGATTTATGTAGGAAAAATGCTGATGTAAAGGTACCGTGTTTACTGAAAAATTTTAAATACCAAATATTTGTATTACTATTAATATCCATTATTCTTTTAAATAAGTGTTCGATATTTACCAGTTAAAAACTGAATTAGATTTTTCTAAATTATTTGTAATGTACCGAAGTTGAAATTATCCTACTAATTATTAAATGTTATAGTCTTACTACGTTAAAAACTAAAATTTTCAGAATTTCTGTACAATAATTAAATCCGAAGTGACTGTGTAATACTTAACTTCTTCCAAGCCGCCATTTTTCCTTGGATGAACATGTTCGAACAGAGCAGAAATTCCGAGACAAAATTGGTACCGAACAATTACCGAAACGAAGATAGTATGTTCTTATTTTAGGTTCGGCACATATTGGACCATAATTATGTAACGTGCCGCAGTTTTCACGAGATGAACAAGGTTCGCGCCAATCGACGCGTTCATGTCCACTCGGGCAATATACCGGATCGAGCGATCGAGCCTTGTGGCATTGTCGTGTTCGCCTCGATAATACAAATGATCTGTCCAGATGATTGGCGAAACAACAAATTTCCCCGGTTGGTTTCCATCGTTGGGGGTCGTAGTCGATAGATTGTCTTCGAGGTTGTAGCTGATATCGTATCTGGACACGCGCCAAACACCTATTTTCGATCTTAGGAAAAATGTGTACCTTGAACGTTTCCAACAGGAGCATTGTGTGCAGCGAAACTGGGTGAACGTTTGTACGAATTCTTGATTTTACTTTGATGCCCTAAAGTCATCGACAGTAACGTCTTCAAACCTCGAGTGAAGGGGTTGCTTACCTCGGGTCCCGCGGCGAGACTGCGATTTAACTTTCAAATTTTTTAATTTAGAGACTTAGAAGCATTTTTAAATTTTTTAAATCTTAATCAGCCGAATTTATAAATTCTTAGATTTTCAGGTTTTTAAGTTTCTAAATTATCGGATTTTCAGATTCCCCGATTTCTAAATTACCAAATTACCAGATCCCCAAATTTTTAGATTCCCAAATCATTAAGTGTTCAAATTCCTGTGTCCTCCAAATTCACAAAACCAAATTTCTATATTACCAAATTTTTTAAATTCCCAAATCTTCACCCATAAATTTTCCAAATTCCAAATCTTCAATTTTCCAAATTTCCTATTCCCAGAAATAGTTGCACAGTGGTATTATCAAATGATATTTCATCCACAATATTGAATTTTGTTATCTTTGTTATTTATCAGAATGTGGATTTACTACGATGAGTAAACCTCTATATATTATACTTTCTACAACTAATCTCCACTATTAATCATCAAGGGTGGAGTTCGTTAAGACTCCATTGTCCCTTCTCTTTCTTTACAGTGATATAAGCCGCGAAGTGTAAAAAGAACAGAATTTCAAAAATCGAAAACTACACTTCATCCCTGAATAGACCTTCTTTAATCAGTCTATTAGACTCATTGTGTGACACGTTCTTAACTGTAGTAATCCGCGTTAGTTTCTTATCCGTCATACATAAGCCTAATACTTAAGTTAATCTTATTGTGTTATGTCTTTTCTTTTATCTTATTTATTTACTTTTATCTATTTATATAATCTGGAAAATAAAATTGATCGTTCGAAAGAAAAGGATTTCCAAGTATCATGAAGAGTTCTTAAAATGTAAACACACATACATTCTTTTTATTAATGAAAATGTTATCAAATAGTGTATTACTTATAATTTTGTATTTTAGACAACATTGACGCATAATATAATTTAAAAAGTTCGAACATTTTATAAAACTTAGAAACTGAATACGAGCTATCGGAGGATTAATCCTCTGCTGTCATGGTGAAGTCTCTGCTGTTAGCTTATTTTTCTTATTTCTTATCTTTCGTCTGTTTATAAACTGTACAAATTTATTTTACTTATAACTCTACAGTGAATGATTCTGTTCTATTATGTTTACTAGAAAAGTGTCTAAACTTCGTAGTCGGAGATAGTAAATCACATTTTTGGATATTTAGAGAAGATCGAATCAAAGGCAGAAAAACCTAGTAATAAAATATGAACTTAATATCGTCTTCACGTCATTATAGCAAAAATTAACCGACTAAGAAAGACATAATTTTTGCCATGAAAAAAGTTCAGGAAACGTGAAAAGTGTCACGTTTCAGGAAAAGTGGGCTTAACACACTCTGCCTCTGTGGTCCAGATATGTAATAAAAATAAATCAGCAAGCAAAACTGACAGAACAAATCTATATTCCTGTATATAAATAACCGGAAATTCAGAAGCCTCGAGGCTCTACTTCTCGAATACGTTACATCAGTTAAGGAAGAAAACAGAGCAATTAAAAATTTCACAATTCTGCTGAATATTAATTGTTCAATTTCACACTTCATTTAAGAATCACCTGGTGCATTAAAATCGCGGTTTCATTCTGTTTTACCGAAAGAAAAGCGATGCCAAATAAGCGCGAAGGATGAACCGTAATGGCGGCCAGCGTCCTGGTACCGGAAGTCGGCTGGAGCTCACCGTCCGATCGAATCGTTCGTTTATCCCGAATTGTTTTTTCAATTGGCGAATCGATGCGTGTCGGCGAGTCAATCTCGAGGTTCCACGAGCGTGTCTGCTCGGCGATATTCGAAGGTTAAATGGAAAAAACTACGACGACAGGCACGGGAGGCTGTGCGGCCGTCGCCGGGACCACTGGCTTCCGGCCAGAGTTTTCCCTCGTTCGATGTCTCGCCGCCAGGTAGCGACGCCTACGGACTATTTAAAGGAATTTCGGCGAGGTTCGTCGCTTCGTTTCGTTGAGCAGCGCAGGCGTTGCCCTTTGAATGTTTGTTTGTTTTCGCCCTCCGACACCCTTCATGTAAAGAGTAAATATTAAAAAGGAAGAAGCAGCAGCACGCGTCATCAAGAACGATGCCCAGGGAGGAGTAGTTAATTAACGGATAATCGCACATAATCAAGAAGAAGAAGAAGGATTACACGGTTGCACGGTGTGCGTGACACAATTTTGCGTTCGCCTTGATCCGCGCCGTACGAATTCCGTGCCGCCTCGATCAAAGTGCGACCCGGGAACACCCCACGAGCCGGGTCGGTTCCACACACCTGAGACCCGAACGACGAGGAAATCGAGCCTGGTGACAATCGGCAAGCAAGAAGAAAAACAGACAAGTAGTATTTGGTAAGTCCCCGATTGGCCGCGCGACCACCGCCGCTGAACATCGCCGAGATATTTAGTGTTTTTTGTGATGGTACGCGACACAGTGTGAAAAATCATGGGAGAAGCAGTATTATAGAACCCGGCGAATCACATGGACAATCCGAGAAGTGTTGTGCGACGAGTAAAGCTAAGAGGGACTAGCAATCGTGGACCGCAATTGTGGAAAATTGTTACAAAAGCGTGGCAGATTCTGTCTAGGGTGTATCCCTGGATCTCGATCATCGTGTGTTCTCGATGCTCTGTTTCGGTGTCCAGTGATCATTTGGGATTGTACGCTTATCGAGGAGCGATTCGCGGGAAAAGAATGAGGATTAGTTTACGGGATTATGAGTTAGATCCGATTAGATTAACGATAGTCTCGTATAGAAGAATGATACAAAGATAAAGTAACCTTCCTTTTTTTTTTACTTCTCGTTGTGCTGGTTTCGATACGTTGTTATTCATAGTCGACATCAAAAGCTGTCTTTCAGAAAGTCGTAATTCGTCCATGTATATTAAAAGTTGGATAGACAGTAACGTTTAGTTACTTTGAAGTATAGTACGGCAGCTTAAGTAGCAGCCCAGGCTAACATAGCGTATTGCTTCATCGTACGTGTCGATGTGAGGCTCACGTTACATACAAACACGACCTCTACTTGTTTGCCAACAAACGTACTACATTTCCTATCTTTATAGCCCGTCCACCGTGTTGCATCTCATCTTCAAATAGAAACGGTTCCGCCGTGCCACCAACGATTCGAATATTATATCACCCTACTGTCCGTTACCTAACAGTATTATGGCATTAACGTTTCGCGCTCGATTTCGTTTCACTGAATCATTCGTACACTTCACCGCTGGTACCGTTCCTTGGCTGTTCGCGGTTAAAAAACGAAACACTCCCTTATTGCTTCGGTAGAAGGCGGGACGGGAGATCAGAGGCTATACGGGAGTTGTTTAAAAATAAAAACAGACGAAATCGAACGAGTATGAATGTCGGAAAACGAGGATTAGGCAAAAGGGTGTGATTCGGATGGAAGGGTAGGTAGGGACAGTTAGGTGAAGATGAGGAGAGCGAGAGAGAGAGGGTGTTAGGGGGGAGGGAGGGAAGTCAGAGTAGCTGCTGGCCATCTCTGCCAAAATAATTAGGAAGTCGTCGTCAGAGACGTGCTAAAATCGTCCGCTGGGGCACGCGCGATTTGGCCGGCTAGTCGCGTCCCGGGCGTTCGAGCGAGCTGGTCGTCCGGACAGCTTTCGGACCGGTTCCCAAGTGTTCCGCAGTCCCGTGCGACCAATCGACCAGCTGTAGTCGTCGTCGTCCTTTTGCCGCGTGCCTTTCTTCGAAGTTTGTCCCCCGCGTGAACCTTGATATGATCGCTCGTGCACTTTCGTCGCTACCACGGGACAGCTACTTGTACTAGCGTTCAAAGGGTTAGTTTAAACCCGGATTTTCACTTTTTTCTTTTTTTCCGATTTCCCTTGCTTAATAAAGCCATCGGTAGGACATAGAGGTGTCTTTTTATGCACTGTATCATCGATCGTTAGGTTCCTTCAAGGTCTCGAGTCTGACCGAGGGTGTGTTTGGTATAAACGAGCCAGAATGCGGAGCAGGCACATTTGTTTGTCCTTGTTTAGTTTAAACGATCATTGAGCGGACTGTTCGGTTGCATCAAACAGCTGGATGCAAACGAATATTCGTGCTGTTTAAACCTCAGGTGTTCGGATACTACGATGAATTTAATCGCGTCGAATTGAAACGATAAACCATTTAGAATTGCATCGAATTTTAACGTGTCGTTTAGAATTGCATTCTAAATTGAATTCTACTTAATTTAATTGTGTCAAGTAGAACTGTGTCTTGAATTGAATTGTGTCAAATTGAATCACATCCATCTGAATTGTGCCAAATTAAATCATATTGAATTGAATCGAATCGCATTAAATTAAATCACGCTGAATTGTATTGTGTGAAATTGAATCACGTTGAATTGAATTATGTGAAATTGAATCGCGCCGGAACAAAAAATACCAAATTCAAACTGAATTGTATGGAATTGAAACGGATCGGATCAAATCACGTCGAATTAAAGTGCGTTGAATTGAATTTTGTCAATTCGAATCGCGTCGAATTAAATGGTCACGATTTGAATCGTATCAAATTGAATTGTGTCGAAGTAAGCTTTCTTACGAGGATTCGTTTGCTTTTAAACGCACCCTAAACAGATTAAGTCAGTATCCTTGAATTTGTAGAACTTGTTGAATGACGGTAGAGAAGGATCGCAAGGCATGTTCTCAATGCCCGAAATCGCTCATGACCGTAACCCCGATTGACTCTCCCGGCTACTCCATTCACGCTTAAGTATAGCGCTAACCTTGGCTTCGGTGTTTGCTACGACGACCTTTGCACTTGGGTGGAATTTTAAGTTCCGGTACGCTACGACCTTGAACGTAGAACAATCTTTGTGACACAACGAAGGGTGCGATCGATCCTGGAACGATAGTTCCCCTGTACGCTTTGCTACTAATATCGTACGATGACGTATCGATAGAATAAGGGAGTTGCTTTCGAGATCTCGTACGTTGCCACGACACGTGTCTCGATAATGGAATCGTATTCGATACTCATTACTTATCGATAAGTAATAGTCCCAAATATTTAATAAAACGGTCAACAGCTTTATTTTCTTTTGCATCGTATAAGTTTGCTACTTTACGACGTTTATTTTGTTTCGGTGTGCTTGCCTAAATTTATTGACTAACGTTTCTACAATACGACGAGTCGCAGTTGTTGTAATCGTGGAAAGTTATAAACTTAATTTTAGACACGAGCGTAGACATTGGCTATCGGCGCGCATTACATAACGTGAATTCATATTGGGCAAGAAATTAAAAAAAGATTATGATAATTTATTTTGAATTTGCTTCTTTGAATTGCAATTAAGCGTATGACATATATTAGACAAATTTAAACGTTTACCAGACTTTATTCATTTTTTATTACATAATCTTAGTAAAAGATTTCGGTACAGTATTCGAACTTCGATTACAATATTTTACAAAACGGATAGTTTGCCTGATCGATAAATATATTAATAAATCGATACGTTCGATCGATTGAAATCGATGTTTGGTCGCGGACTACCGATCGAAATGATCAAGATGAAATTATAAGAGTAATAGGTTACATAACGACAATATAGCGATGTCCTTTGAATGTCTTAAAATACGCGCCAAGGAAATAGACTAGCAGAAGACTGAAAATAGCTGAGTGCGTCATACTTGACGAACGCTGTCCAGCCAATGGCGTCGCTCCACATGCTTGGTTCATTCGACTCGCACGCACTTTCCTGCGTCGTGTTGCGCCGTCTCTGTAACGCAATTCCCACGTACGACACAGTAAACATTATCCCACGGAATTCCTTGCTTCGATAAAGGAAAAAGATATCATGTTTGAAGAAACGAGAACTCGTCAACGGACGTTTTCAATTTTAACTTGCTAACTTACGTTGCGATCGTAAAATGGCGCATGCGCAGCTGTGCTCCTACTTGTTTAATGGCGCATTCCGCCAGGTGGCGCACGTGAGCAATGATTTGCCGTTCGCTGTGTCAGTCTCACGGAAGAAGAGGTTTGCTTAGCATTTACGGGAAATATATCGTAATGAAAATGACGTGCGTCTCAAATTTCTGTGCCCGCGTATCGTGATACGTTGCAACCCGTTCGTAGAACTTTTCGTTTTCAGTGGCCAGCGAGTTGTTTGTTCGTGTCAGTTCGTTTCTGTTTTCTTCCTCTCCTCTGTGTGCTCGAGTGAACCGTAGGGACCCGTAACTAACCTAAATATTCGACAGCCGTAACGTAATTTCTCAGTGACACGTCGTCAACGAATACTTTGTGCTTGTTCCTCGGTGAGTTTCATGTTATTACCGAATCTTATCGAATATTTTTCTTCGAACGTATCGGGATTGTCGAATTACGTGTACCGTAGAAACTTTCATGGCTAGGCAAGGATGTTTAACCTGAATTGGTTTACAATGTGATCGTGTACACGCGTGATTCTCGTTAGTTTCTACTTCTCGTGCTTATTTCTATTTTGAAGCGTTTTTTACAGTTTTCTTTATGAACAGTATTCTGTTTGTTGTATTTCGATGTTTTTGATGGCTAAATTATTAAAATTCAAATACACATTTCTCGAAGCTGGTCTGTAACGGTTTTTCGATTGTTTAATAATGTCTTTGTTTTATTCAGTTATATTGTTTTTGAATATCATTGTTTTAGTTTCATCACCTATTGGTGTCTTGTATTAACTATGTAAACTATATTTCATCAATAATCTTTTAATATAAAATTTCTAACCTATAACTTTGTTTGAATTGCAGAAACTACAGTGTGAATGAACGTGGTCAACCACTGAACAGATAAGATTAGTGAAGTACCAATATAAGGTAATCATGGAGGACGGCCATTGCAAGACAGTGGAAGAGGTAGTAAATTACTTTAACGTCGATCCTGAAAAAGGATTATCCGCTGATCAGGTGAAGAGGAACCAGGAGAAGTATGGTCTCAACGGTAAGTAAATGCATTGTTTAATGTAATAACACTTTTGTCTGACCATTGGTTCGTACGTGCAATGATTATTCTTTACTTTATTAGCTACAAAACATATATGAATTATACGCTATGTACCTTTAGCATAATTATGTTTTTTCACATTTTCTCCATGTTCGATTAATAAACCAATCCAATTTTGAAATATTTATTAGAAATGACTATTGCATAGTCTAAATTAAATATATAACTTACTCTGTACTTTATTAAACACATTCTATGCTTAATATAAAATTCAACACAGTGGATAGTATTTGCTGTTGTAGTATATTAATACATTGACTGCCATATCATCCATATATGGGTAATATTTCAATTTCTATAGAAATCCATCACTTGTAGTATTTAGAATCTTTTTATTTCCCTAATAAGAAAAGTCTATGTTATATGCCTGAATTTATACACACTAGAAATAAATTATTGTAAAAATATTGCAGAACATTGTGAAATATTGGGAAAATAACTGTCAGCAGTTTTGACATGACAATCAACATATTAAATGTGTCATCATCTTTTGGATGCATTATATACATCGACTTACCATTGTGAATCACTAATTACGGATTAAAATTTTCAATGTTTTCTGCACATTTGATGATAATTGATAAGTTACTGAAATTTTAAAGCATTCTTTCATTTAAATTCAATATTCAAGTTATCCTACACTTCGTTAACCACAAAAAATTCATATATTACAAATTAAACATTGTTAGCATAAAATGAAAAATACACTACATGCTATTTACTGTTGTAACATATTAAACACGTCATCATTTTTTCTTTTTGTATTACATATGTAAACGAATCACTTGGTACAAGGGACAATATTTTTATAAGTTTTTACCTTATATGTTGTTAATGAACTGTTGATATTTTAAAATATTCATTGGAAATCACTATTGTGTAGTTCGAATTCAGTATACAACGAATCATAAAGTAAAGACAACTTTATCGAGCTACTTGAGCTAGCATTGGTCTATACACGACGCACGATGTTTACCCCCACTCTTCTTCACTCCACTGCCAGTCTGCTGGTACACGTGTTCTAAGTTTTCTCAATGGCCCGCATCGATGAAATCCCTTGAATCACCACGCTACACCTTAAATACCGTTTATTAATGTTACGTGTATCGTGATAATCGTAATATGCCAGTCTAAAGATATTTTTCTTGTATAACGAGATTATTAGTTCATTGTTGAAGCATTAACCTTTGGGCGTTGAGGTTTTTGCTGACTCAATCTGTGGTTTAGAGCAGAGACAGTCATTGTGGATCGCGAGCTACTTTTCGACGGGTCACGTTAAATATTAAAAATACTCCATTGTATACGTTTCGCATTCATCGTTGTTTAGAAGTTAAAATAGGTCATTTGATCGATGAAGTTCATTTGTCTGTTTATTTCATTTTTCAATTAATTAAACCATCAAGTGTAGTGTACAATTTTTTTTATAGAAATTGAAATTCATTACTTTAACGATTTATGTAGTATCGTAGTCGCCTCGAAATTGTGTTATCGTTTTTTTTATATTTTAATATTTTTATCGTCATAGCGAGATCGTCAGTTAATTGTTGAAGCATTAAAATAGGTCATCTGATCTGTGAAGGTTTATTCAATTAATTAAGCTTTAATTATAGGATAGAAAATTTTTAAAAAATTTCTGTTCATTATTTTAATGATTTGTGAATTATCGCGGACGGGTTTAAAAGTGTGTTACTAGTCTTTTTGAATTTTAAATAATAACTGAGATGGTCAAGGTATCTTTTATAAGCGAACGAAAATAATGAAAGTTAGATGTACCACAGTGGAGAGAAAATTGAGAGGTAGCTTTTAATTTTTAGTTACTATTGAATTATAAAGTATGAGTGTCCGTCTATTTAATTTACGAACAATGAGTAACTTGATAAAATAATCAATGGAAAGCTTCTCTAGTTTACGAAGTATCAGATACCATTCTCGTCCTCCAAAAAACACGCTACTATCTATGCCTCTCCAACAGCTGAAAGCTAAAACATGTAACTATTTCAGGCGCACTCCAGAGTGTATTAATTATTCCAATGTCTTACATATCGCGAGTCGTGAAACCGCGATGGTATCGAACGATAATGGACATAAATAAATACAAGTCGATATTGAACGATTAATATCTCTCCGTGGAGGTCTTTGTTTGATAAAAAAGAGAAGCTACCCGATAAGCTGTACTTACGTTGTCAACATGTCGATCAATTTTAATATATATTGGACTGTTCAAAATTCGTAACACTTATTTTTATTTAAATAGAGAAATGTCGTTAACGGATAGGTGAGATTCATGGATATTTTAAATTTTTATATTTGAAGCTCTTGGAAAACTGGAAATTTGGGTGTTCGGAAATTTTATGCTATCTAATTTAAAAATTTGGTGATTTGGAATTTTGATAGTGTTAGATTTAGGAGTATAGAGATTTTCAATTCTCTCAACTTCATATTTTTTTAAATTTTTGTTTTCCTATTTTTTTCAGTTTCTAGTTTTCAGATTTCCTATTCAATTTTTTCAATTTTTCCAATTTCTAATTTGCTGTTTTCAATTTTTTTCATTTCCAATTTGCCTACTTTCAATATTTCCAATTACCAATTTGTCTACTTTCAACTTTTCCCATTTCCAATTTTTCCAATTTCTAATTTTTCAATTTTCAATTTTTCCTATTTACAATTTATCCAATCTCTAATTTTTCCAAATTCCAATTTTCCAATTTACAATTCTCCTAATTACCAAACAAAGAAATTCTGAAGTTTTGAAACTGAGAAATTTACTACCCTTCATTGGCTCCTAGTGTGAACCACTTGTACCCTTCAATTGCCCATCGCCGACAGGGACTTGATACAATTACGTCACCATGAAAAGGAATAGAGCGTGTTCTCTCCGAACGGCTGTCACAATCTAATACGTAATCCAGTGAGGTTTTTACCTGAGAAATATTTCTCGAAAGTGAACGGCGAAGAAGAGACACGAACAGAACCGCAAGGTTGTGCTCGTTTTCCCGTTATAACGCGTGTTCGTCGCGTTTGAAAATAATAATAGATGGTGGATTGTCAATAGCGGCCTTGAATCATTAGTATCGTGGCATTCATGGACGATCTGCAGTAAGATACGTGTTACACCTTTTTCTGAACCACCGTTGGAAACCTGTTAATTGACGTAAAATCAATGGAACGCGTTAACGAACGAATATTCATAGCTTCCTCTTCCACGGAATCGTTTTATTCGTCGAAAAGATTCGCGAACTTCACCCATTATTGCTTAATCACTGCAAACTTTGATATTCCATGCTTCAGCAGGATCAGTATCGTTCTTTGTATACGTTTACTCGAAATGATAAGTCGCGACTTACCTGCAGTCATATTTTATCTTCAGTTTGAACTGTAAAAGAAAAAACACAGAATTACCGTCAGATAATGAATGAAACAGCTTGATACTAATTCACTGATCATTTAAAGATTGATGTTCTTTGTGTTCAATTGATGTAAAGTTGTTCGTGGTAATTCTTTCGTTCTTGGTTTTCTATTCTCACTGCACATTTTTGTGCTGGAATGAAATTATTTCTGTTGGTTAATATTGAAGAACGTGGATTTTCAAATAGATGAAACAATTATTGGTTGTAAATAATTATAATAATTGATTTCTTTTCGAAATAGTATTTTAATGTATTTATTAGTTTGTACTGCATCGAGATAAAAACGGATTCTGTAACTCGATTTATACTCTGTGCTCCGTTTATTTTTCCAATTTATTTTCGGTTTGAAGGTGCAGCTAATACTGTAACGTACACCGCGAAAGTTAACAATAAATCTATTAATAAGCTGCATTTGCATGTGAAAAGGTGCGTAAGATTACGAGAGCCAATAATACTGTGAATTGTACGGCCTTGCGAAGTGGATATCGTTGGTCGCCCAAAATGTGCTCTATTACTAACGCAACCCACGAAAAGAGGTACCGTTAGTGGATGAATGACCTTTCATTTTCTTTATCGGTTCAGCAATTTTGAATTGGCATCTTGACAATCACCCTAAAAATAATTGAAGGGTACGATAAAATCAATTATCAGTATTGATATTTACTTGAAATACAATCTTGTTTCCCAACAAAATTTCTCTGAATTACATGTCATTTTCAGAAATTTCGTATAAAACGTATTGCATGATCAATTTTCATTCGGAGAATAATTTCAATGAAAGATCGTTTCAACAGTTCCCTGATTCGAAGCTTTTGCCTCAGTATTGTTTCAAATGATGCTTGACCGTGAATATGAAGTCTATTCCACATTGTTAGGTATTCGGAATTGTCTTATCTTGCTATAATTTCCTGTCTGATTGTTTTCATTTCTTAATTATTATTCGGAATTAAACTCGTAGTGTCGACGTGACAGTGAAAGTGGTAATTCGATTGAGCCATCGCACCTGGCACTTTTCGTTTATTTTTTTTTTACTTTTTACGCTCGTTTATTGGTGCAGAGATCACCGAATACCAGACGCATTCTTTAAGCTTCTGCTTCGGGAATCGGCAATAAATATTCCCAGAATGAACGATTGCGTACAATTGTTTGTTCCCAATTTAACAGTGAATGAAACACAGATACTATGATCATTCACAGATTTCTATTTTTTCGTTATGTAGTACGATTAACATCAACAACTCGTATGTCAGGGAAACGAAAAGTTCTGGGAACTTCTTGAAAACTTCTTAGAATCTTCTTAGATCTTCCTAGAATTTTTGTAGAACAAGGTTGTAGCTTTTTCTTAAAATTCTTCTTGAATTTCTTCTCTAGATTTTCCTTAGATATTTCCTAGAAGTTCTATAAAATTCTTCTGGATTTTATTATTCTCATTTGAATCTTAGGATCTCCCTAGATTCTCCTTTTATTCTCCCTCAAATTTCCATAATTTTTGCTCAGGTTTTCCCCTAAATTTTCATGGACTATTATAATCTCTGTAGGTCGTGTTTGGTTGTTGATGATTTTGGTGATCGCGAGTAAACTTCTAATTAACTTTTTACTACTTTTACCTTGGTTTCATTGACGTATTAACAGCTGGGAAAAGTTTACGCAATTATCGGGTTATCAGTAGTCGATTGCGGGCACGGACGTGGTTCGTTAACGACGTATTTCCTGATCTGCATAATGCAAGTCATAGCGGTTTGCGTCGACACGTTATCTGTCAATCGTCGATTCGCGAATCTGAATCGTATAAGCTTTTATGCACCGCTTCAGAAATTGTTATCGGTTTCCGCTGTACTTTTATCTGCTATTTTCGAATCCTTTGTTTTAGTCTTTGTTAACTTTTTCCGAGTAAACAAACTTCAATTTCAATTCATTAGCAGGCTTCTTTAAATTTATGAATTCATACCACAACACGAACACATATGTGAACTAATACATGTATGAAAAGAAAGTGAAACAAATTACTGAAAATCTACAGTGTGCAAATTAATGTTTTTATTTATCCGTGGAAGGTAAATGTTTTATGATAAGTTACAAGTTATTCGAAAAAAATAATGTAGTTCGTTAGAATGTACACGTGTATGTACACTTCTTGTGTACATGTATCAATTACCGTTTCACAATTTACTTGTTAGGCTGTTTGAGAAGTTTTATCAAATTTAGATGAATCAGCAGCACTAAATCAACAAAGTTCTCCACACACGGTTAAACAGAGTAGCTACCAAAATTATCCTGCTTTTGTAATTTCGAGTATAAAATGTTTATCGAGACGAAATCAAAAGCTTGTTCAGCAGGCCAATTAAAAAAATATACTGTGGTCAATGGTCCGTGAAATGAGCTCGACTACTATAGAACATATGAATCAATACATATATATAGTATTTCAGTAACGTCAGAATGACGGATGATGATAATCAACCCGATTTGGTTCCTGAATCTATTATTACTGATAAATATCAGTGACGTCAAAATATTATCAATATTTCGATAATATCGTTAGGGCTAATAAAAGTAATTGACGTAGAATGTTATGTATAATTTTATCGCTCAAATCTGTTTGTCTTCCGTTGAATTTCACACCTAACGTAACCTAATCTAACGCGCAAGTTTATCATTCAGATATATTGTTTGAAGCTCAAACAAGAACTTTGATGCGAGAAGATGTTTGAAGTTCAAGCGAGAGTATGTAAATAGATTTGACTGATTAAACTTCGCGTTAAGTTAGGTTATGTTACATGTGAAGTTCGAACAAATATTGATTTGAATAGCGAAATTATGAGTTGTGCTCGTAAATTTAGGGAGAGGGAAATTTACGAAATTTTTTGGAAATGTTACGAATTTTGTAGTTTTCTAATTTTAGATTTTCGTAGTTGGAGACTTGAGGCTTTTGGTAATTGGGTAATTGAGTAATTTAATAATTTAAGAATGTGGGAAGTTGGAAATTCAGAAGTATGGACATTTTATGATTTGGAAATATAGTAATTTGAAAATTCAGATATTTGTAATTAGTAATTAGGTAATTGGGTAATTTAATAATTATAGAATTTAGGAATTTAGAAATTGAGGGGTTTGAACATTTCATAATTTAAAAATTTGAAAATCTAGAAATTTGAAAATTAGGAAATGTAATTTGGAAATCTGGAGACTTAGCAATTTACAAATTAGAAAATTTGATAATTTAGAAATTTAGATATTTAAAATTGTAGAAATATAAAACCTTGAAATTGTGGAAATTGAGAAATGTGGTAATTTGAAAATTTAGAGAAAGAAATAATTCACAGGTTTACAAGACAGTAACCAGTACAAAAGACACCCACGAAGTTACGAACTCTATCGATAACATTTTTACTATCCCACTGAAGTAATAAATATTCCTAGCTTCTGTACTCGAGGTCTCTACGTGGTTTCTATTTACACGTTTAACAGTCACACAACTGGAATTCACTTATTCCTACTAATTTATTTCATAAAAACCGTTTAAACGTATTACGTACTACGTAAATCGCAACGCATGCCGCCCAAGAAATGAGTGTACCATAAAAGCGACTTGCAATTACCCATTCCATGAAACAGTAATTCGGATGCGAAAGCGTTCGCGGAAGAACATTGCTGAAAATAATATTAATTCTATCCCAGATGTGTTTACTTTCCGCTTTCCGTTCGCCAGAGATTCGCATTTTCCTCGCCTGTTGAATTTGTGGCAAGGCATTACTCTCGATTACGAGGCCTACAAAATAGGCGAGTGTGCCGCCAAGTATCGTCTTTCGTTTACGAAAATAAAATACGTCGAGCAACTAGTCTGTGCAACTCCGTTTCTCTTCGGAACAACCGTCGTTGATCGTTGTGCGACGATGAACGACCCTTTTTCGTTCCATTTTTCGTCGAAGAAAACGGGCCACATTAATCGACCGGTCGGAAACGAGCTCTGCACGATCGTTATTAGAACGATATACGTTAAATGTGCTCGTTGCATTGTGCTGTACGCATATGTTGCCTACTTTCAATTCTCTACACGCTATTGTACACTCGCTTTTTATCCTTTTCTTAATCCTTTCAGTGCAAGTTACGAGGCTCGAGCAGACGATGTAAGGTTTAACCCTTTGCGCTATGTCGAGTGTGGCTCGATATTTCTGGATCTTATAATTGGTCGAATATTTTCTGAAATTATATATGTCACTGCACTGGTGCAATTTTATTGAGAACCTCTTTCCTGATCTGTTTGGTGAATTAAAAAGAAAAGAAATATTTATTCACTCCTTGTTATTAAGTAGTTATTTACTCCTCAGATAAAAGAAATAAAGAGTGCAAAGGTTTAAGTTATGAAAGTTTTAACTCCTTGCTATACTTTTAGTCTTGTGACGCACTTACAGTTTAAATGTGATAAATCTTACTCGAACTTTTAATACGCTTCAGCTTGATGTTTAAGTTCGGTTATAATTTACGTAGTCAAGCGGAGTACGAAAGATGTATTTCTAATTTTCTTTATTTGATTATTATAGCAGTGAGTAGTTCTGAATAAATCATGCCGCAGGGGGTTAGAATAATTTGTTGGGAGAAAATGGATTAATTTCATACCGTTTACAAATAAACAGTTTCAGTTAGTTGGACATAGAACATGAGTCATAAATAACGTACTTCAATTTTTTATAACATTACACCTTTTTTTTAAATAGAAATCTAATTTCTGCAACTGTCGACCTATAAGATTATAAAGAAATTACATATTATATCGTTATTATTTTATTATATAACATTTGGTGTTATATCAAATTATGAAGCTATAATATTCGTTCACTGTGACCATATCAAATAAGAAAAACCGTGTGCATGTTTATTAATACATTATCAGATCAGAATGGAGGAAGTAATTAAATTTCAATGTCAGTTGTTGAGGAAATAAAAAACGTGTTGCAAACTTTTAACTTTACGCGAAAATAACTCTTCAGATTGCAGTCTTGTGACCCACATTGATTATCTCGCCAGTTCGATTAATGATAACGCGAAAGTAACCGAGGTTAATATATCGAGGTTCGATCGGACATTATCGGTTATTGTCATTCGATTCGTTTTCCATTCAATTCATCTGCTCTGACTGTATTTTAGGTAACAGTTTACTAAAATTAGCTTATTGCTTCAAGATCTGATTTGTGGCAATATGCAATTTCTGAAATTTTAATTAATCGATTCTGAAGTTCAAACTTCTATTACAACGTGTACCAGTTTTATTGTGCTTTGAAAAATCCACTTGATCGACTTCGATTACGTGATGCCATATCAGTTTTTCATTAAAGTTTCAGATTTTATTTTTAAAACTAAAAATTAATCATTTACGATAATAAAATTCAACTTAACCTTGGGAACTTGGGAATGTACTTCAATTTTAATTTTGAACCACTCATACTTAAAATGATACGAGTTCAATTTCTCTCTTTCTACAAAAGTTATGAAAACACCACTTATGAAATATCAGTAATGAAAACTTTTGTTGATCACTTGATAATTCCTTAAACGCACTACCATCATGGAACACTTCGAATCACCCTCAAACACAATATCGAATTACCCCTAAATATCCGTAACGTATAAAATCGCCTCACATGTTCGTAATACATTAAATCCTGTACTAAATGTTCGTAATATCTCAAAACACCTCCCAAATGTCTAATATTTTAAATCACCACTCAAATGTCCAGTATTTCAAATCGCCCTCATGTGATTTCTAATATTTTATCTGCCTATCGAATACAATAAATATGAAAGATTCATTTGACTCGATATGTTCGCTTTTTGTTACGGAAACGATTCGATACGTGTCGTTTAGAATCGTTGGAAAAGCTCGAGCTTTCGTGGCCGTGCGTTTCGCGATTCGTTTATTCTGTTCCAGAAATATATTCGTCGGACGTCGACACGTAGGTGTTCGTAAACCTCCCTAGTCTCTGTTAGCGCTTCGTTTCGTCTCCTACGGGAACGATTTTTAATTTTCCGTTGAATTCTCGCCAACATTCGCCATTGTACGAGTGCAAGCTTACTCCTTTGAAAGAGAAAATCCGCGGTTGGAAATCGGACAGGTGTTCCGTTTGTTTAATGTTGAATGAAACGTTTTGGTGATTACGTGGAACAGAGTAAACCTTGCTGATTTCGGCGACTTTGATATACGATATGTAGGTCAGGAAACTGACCTTCATTTAGTGCCACGATTAAATAACGTAATCGTCATTTGATGACATAGTTTAATGACGTAAAAGAATCGTAAAGAAACGTTATCTTTATAACAATTTAACGCTGAAAGCGGCAATGCACATCATAGCTCCAAATATTTTGTTTTCAACGTTAATCATTTCTCGTTAATTGTTAGATAACTTCACAGTATATTACATATATTGTTTATCGAAAATTCACATACGTGCGTTAGAGAGAAATTCTGAAATTTTTCACTTTTATACATGTGCAGAAAATAAACATTCGATTCGTAATATTTCTAATTTAAAACTACCTGTAACGTGAAATATCGTAAATAATATTAGCTGACATAAATTTAATATCTGCCGGAAAAACTAAAAATGTGTTTTCATAGTTGTACAAAAAGCATGTGCAGTGAAATATTTGTGCAATTTCATTAATGCATAAACATCGGTACATCTTTTATCTCAAAGAATGTCAGTTTTCAAAAGTCGCGCCGTAAAAATATCCGCACGAGATCCGACCTATCAAAAGATATTCAGAGCGCGAAAGATTAATGAAATTCGAAACAGAATTTCGTTAAAGAGGATTCATTTTCGCTCTAACGTTCACGGACATCGGCGAAGGTATAAACTTGATATCGCTCCGTTTTATCTTCGCATGTGTGTGTACACATTCGCTAGATAACGAAATTACGTTTCAAATAGGACATAACAACCTTTAAATTTACCGCCGTATAGCGTGCTATGTACGCATTAATTAACAGCGTTTCTCTTGTATAAAAATCCGTCGTTGAGCACACATGTTCCCGTTGAACGCGTTACGTCGCGTTATGGTACATTTATAATTTAATCTGAACCGTGTAATTCTCGCGAGCGCGCGAAACCGCATCATGTTTCAGCTTTTCGATGACGTCGCCTCAGTTTCGAAGGTATTTTGCTGCGTTGGAAAATGTTTAATCGTTTTATGACAGATTCAGTGGCGTAGGTAGCTAACAAACGGGGTGGGTCTGCCTTTATATAGAATGTAGGTGGGTGTTATGGATATGGGGACGTAATGCGCGGTGATATGACGCGTGGGGATTTGTAATGCGTGGAGATATGGCGCGTGGTTATACGACGTGTGGTGATCTAACGCGTGGTAATACAGCGCGTAGGGATCTATAACGCGTAGTGATACGACGCGTGGTGATACGGTGCATAGGAATATATTACGCGTGGTGATACGACGCGTAGGGATCTATAATGCGTAGTGATACGACGCGTGGTGATATGGCGCGTGGCGATCTAACACGTGGTGATACGACGCGTAGGGATCTATAATGCGTGGTGTTACGACGCGTAGGGATCTATAATGCGTGGTAATACGACGCGTGGCGATCTAACGCGTGTGACGATACGACACGTGAGAAGCAATAACGCGTGGCGATACAACGCGTGGCAATTTATCACGCGTAGTAATACTTCATATAGACAATTATTTTACTACTCGAGAACGTTTTTATTGGAAGTAATTGGTGCTAATAAATGAATCGTTTCTGTTACATACAGATTTTCGTTTTATTCGAAATTGGAGCCATCAGAAAAGAGATAATTCCGAATATTGAAAATGAAATACCTATAATTTTCAATAACACTGCTTGCGTCCGATGAAATTTCCTCGATGCTTATTTGACGTCACAGATTGACGGTTCTGTTTGAAACAATAACAGTACGCCTTTCCTTTCTTCTCTTTTCTTTTTTTATCAAATAAACCTGATCTTCTGGAACAATCTAAAATTCAATCCACTTCGGTGAATCATCGAGGTAGAATGTTCTTTTTCTATTCTGAGATGCTTCTGGTCATAATTTCAAGTATTTCAAGCAAGTATGTCGACCAATGACGATTCTATCAATTGAAGCGGTTAAGAAGCGTACATAATACCCCATTCATATCTAAACATTCAATTTGGAAATGTTTGATTTTATAACCGGAGAAATCAATGAAAGATCGTTACTTTCTGTATATTGCATATTATCGTATCTCGCTGAAAGTGAAAAGTTGACATTTTTTCTATCCAATATCTAAACTGCAAAATTACTAAAGTCCCGCGATATTGCGTGCCCAATTACCGTCATTTAAAAACGTGGATAACTAAACGATATGATATTAACACAAATATATTAAGACCCTACAATGTGTATGACAGTAATAATAACAATTAACATGTTAAACGCGTGTTCAATTTGCAACGCATGTACACACGCATTAACTCTAAACAGTGTATATTCTGTGCGCTATATAGACGGTTCTTTACAAAGGTATTTACTAAACTGTATAATCAAGCTGCGAACATACCGCTGCTCGAATGTTTTCCCGTGTCTGTGTTCACCTGACGTGGACGAGCCACGGGTTAGAACCACGTCAGAGTAACTCGTCCGATTTATTATTAATAAACTATACAGAGAAGGGAACTTTTTGTTGTTACGCGGTATTGCAGACACTCAAGTCGAAACGATCGAACGAATGAAGATCCGCGATAAAACGTATTTTTTATGATCGAGCTAGATTTGAACATTAACGGAAAGCAAAAAATCGGTTGGAACTCGGTAAATCGCGAGTGTTACGATGAAATTGCATTAAGTTTTATCGCGGCAAATGGGGTTAATTCGTTTTAAGGCCGCTCTTCAAAATTAAAGCTCGTTGTGACGTTCAACTGTCCTCCGGGATACTTGAACGCTCCCGTCAAGGGTCTTTCGTGCACACTGTTTGCCTTTTCTTATTTTCTGGATTTGCGTTCGTCATTGATTATTGTAATTTACGGTTACTATCAACAAATTACGTATTCTTCCTCGATTTTAATAACACTGCTATAAATAGTTTATGGTTACATAATGACGATAAAAACAGAGGAACACAGCAGTTCTATGTTTTTCGTGAGAAAGTTTGTTGACGAAATTATGATAAATTGTAGGAATTGTTACTCAAAACCGCGTCAAATCTTTCTGACGCTTTACAACGCCCAGATACTACAAAGCAGGAAACTACTTTCTCAAATTTAGCATTAAGTACACAACTTGGAGTAACGTAACAGTGTTAGTTTTGCATTTTACGATTGGTATCTTTCTCATAAAAGCCGAACATAAAATCGAGAATACTTGGAAACAGCGATTCATGAGATTAATAAAATAAAAGATTTTGATTCCCAGAATTTTTGATGAGAAAGTTATCCAAACATTCCTTGCGGTGAAGTTAAAGATTTGTTTTCTTTAATAAAATTAAAGAAACAACGTGTTCCATCGCAATCTTCTTCATCCTTTCTCAAGTGCAATATTAATAGCGAACCTTTTGACGTTTTTGTCATAACATTTTAACAAAGAATCTTTAGAAGCTCGTTCCATAGCAGAACACGTTATTAAAGTTCGGCCGGAAAGTTTTCGAGCGCCATGTATAAACTTTCACCAGTCCTAAGCCAGGAAAATTCCTGTAAAAAAGTTTTGATTAGTCCGTTGACTTGCACTCGATGTTCGAATCGAAACGAGACGTAATTAGGTTGAAAGATTTCTAGTAACATAACCTTAGATGGCGATTTTCTTGCGGTGACGAAGATTATCTGTTGTACGATTTTAGCAACAAATTTAACGCTTCCCTTATTTTAATCGATCGATAGAGTGAAACTTCCTCTAACAGTTTACTGTATTAGTCGTCGACTTCGACCCTCGAACTACCAAGGTGGCAAGGGCTTGACCACCATGTTAATTTCTACGCTACCCCTAAAATAACATACACTTTGGAGATGATTTTGGTTTACTTTAGGGTTTAGTTTAGGGAAATAATTTTGTATCGTTGGAAATGTTTTAATTTTTTTAATTCGCTAATTTTTATAATTTCGAATCTTCAAATTTTTAGATTTCCAAAACCTTCAGACACTTTTTTAAATTTCATATTTTTAAGTTGTCATATTTTCGAATGTTCGAATCGTGAAAATTGACAGATGTACAAATACAGAAATCCCCAAATTTACAAACTCATAATTGCCCACATTTACAAGTCCATAATTCCCCAAATTTACAAACCCACAATTCCCCAAATTTACAAATCTAAAATTTCTAAAATCTTAAATACCTAAATCCCCAAATCCTCAAACCCCAGAATCTCAGAACCCTTAAATCCATAATTCCCCAAACCTCCAAATACCCAAGTCATATTTCTGTAATAACTGTAATATCAACGTAGAAAGTCTATTACTCTATCCAATATATTTCCAGTTTCCAAAATTGTCTTCTGCACCCCCGTCGACGGCAATATAACGAGTGTCCACAGTACTCAAAAACGATTAACTGTGAAAACTTGCAAAATCAATGGCATGTAATGAACCTCTCGAATATATTAATAAATTACATTACTCCCGAAGCGTTGACTCGCAAATATATGACGGACTCTTGTAATTGGCCCACGAAAATGTACATTGATGGCCTCGTTCCTGTGATGTATGGGAACCGATGTGCCCGCTTTGAAACGCGTGCATTTTGCGCTGATAAATTGCGACACGTGTAGCATAATCTAGCATACCAGAAATAAGTGATGCACCATGGTGCATCATATCATAAAATAGGCGAACAAAATGGACCCCGAGATTAGTCTGGCATCGATAAAACATCGTAGAAGCGTAACACGGAAGGTAAATTGTAACGCGAACGTCGATAAAAAGTTATTTCTAACAAATTGCTTGAACTAGAGTATTTATACTATATTAGCTGAATACATAGTTTGATCTTGACAAATTTACTGTGGACAGCGGAGGGAAGATGAAGAGCTATTTACTGTAGCATTTCGGTGAAATACGACCGAAGCAATATACTTCGAACTATCAGATCTTTCAAGACGCGTTAAAATACTGATTTGATTTACAAGGTGTTAAAATATGCCACGGTGTGCGTAACTCTTTAATACCTCGACGAGACATTTACCGAGATATTCAAGAAAAACAGTTCGCCGAGTCGAAGCTGATCGATCTAACATTCTGAAAATGTAATTACTTTAAGCTGATCCAATTAATGGCTCAAGTAAGAGAAACGTGACGTGTTAAACGGGTCTATCGATGAGCTTTAAATAACTTATGTTTGTACAGAGGTTGGAAGTTTAGCAATTTTGGAATTTGGGGCGTTGGCTTTTGAGAATTTAGATATTTGGGAAATTGGGGATTTAAGGACTTGGGAATCTTGGGAGATTAGAATTTGTTCAAGTTTGGAAATTTGCAAAATTTGAAATCTTGATGTCCAACATATTAATAAATAACTGTTTAATTAGGTAAACAAGAAAGTTTCTTGGAACAATGGCCTCCTATGAGAGTTCATGATATACGTATAGGTATCAAAGACTTTTCAACATAAATAGTTGATCGTGAATCAGGTTCACAATGCTGCGATAAATTACAATTTAGAATAATGTATCATTGTATGGATATAATTCGATAGTGTCCGTGTATATTTCAATTAAACGATAAATCCCGATTACACGGTCGGTCTTAATAAACAACAATACGAGCCCATCTGTTTTTCCAACGCAAATAGATCCTCGATGCACTTGCCAAAACTTACGCAACCCTTTATCAGATACTTGCATTCGCTGGCATTCCGTAACCTACATTTCAAAAATACACAATCAGATTTGAGAAGCGGGTAGAAGCACGTGAAACGATCCTGGTTATTTATAACTAGCCGATTTTCCTGGCTACCTATATTTCCGAAATTTGACTGTCGTTCTGTTTGTAGGAAAATCTCTGAATTCCGACGGTCAACGTTTCATCTTACAGTACTTTTGCTGACTCAGGTTTCTATTATTTATTTGTACTGAAAAATTTAAGTCCCATAATCCCACAGAGAGTACAACATTGATAATCCTGCATCAAGTTATATTTGTCGGAAGGTTTTGGTAATTTTATTATTTTTTCGTGAAATTAGGTATCTATGTAGAAAAATAACAAAATATGTATATCCATAAATATATCCACATTCCTGTACCCCCAAATTGGCACATCCCTATCTCTCTAGTATATCTTTAAATGATTATAACATCTCAAAATGTCCCTATAGCCACAGATATACCTACATACATATAAAATACTATGAATATCCCTAAGTCTCCAGACATCTCTAAATATCCCTAAACCTCTAAATCCTTGAGAATCCTCAGATATTTCTAAATGACCATATATGTTCCTACACCCCTAAAACTTGTGACAAAGTTAAATTATACTAATTCCTAGTTTCAAACATAAACGACTAGTATGTGAATCTATCCTGCACACGAAAGGTAGAAATCTGCCCTTAGCGTATTTTTCGTGTCCACGAACGTAGTTTCATCGATACACGTGGCGAAGCAACTTTGTGGCCCTGGTTGCATCGTGGCGTGATTAATTCGTAATCGTGACGCTCGAACAACGGGAAAACTCGACTTTTTTTTTTCACAACGTCCTCGTGCCTCTTCTCTCCAAGCTGCTGTTTCTGATCGCGTTGAACACCAGCATTGTTTCTTGTAAGCGTGGGTCGTGCATGTTGCGCTGCTAGTCCGTGTGCGTGACCGCGATCGATGGTGCTCTGAACGTCTCTGTTTAACGTTGCACACGTGTACAGTCCAATAAACGTGAAAAATTCATCGTTTGTTGGGTTTGCGAGAGCATGGAAGCGCGGTCGTGACACTTTCGAGCATATGCGACTGATTTTAATTGTTTCTGAGTGGGTCTTGACATTTCCATGACCGTAGGTGGTCTATGGGGGTCGATGGGAGTTTTGTTCAATCCTGAACTAGGTTGTTCAGAATTCGGTCTTAGATTCGTTTTATTTCGTGTCGAGTATGGAGTGATGCTTAACTGATATTGTAAAGTTTAAAAATACATTTTTTACGCTTGGCGATATAACACGAGGAAATAAAATGCATTGAAACTGAACGTGTAGCGGTATAACACATTGTGACTTGAATCGTGGAGATAGAATGAATTGAAATTCGGCATATGGCGATATAACACGAGGAAATGTAATACGTTTAAATTCGACGCGTGGCGATATAACATGTTGAGATTTAAAGCGTGGAGATTCAACGTATTGAAATTCAACGTATGGCGATATAACGCGAGGAAGTACAACGCGTTGAAATTTGATGCGTGGCGATATAACGCGAGAAAATACAACGCATTGTGCCTCGCCACATGGCGTTACAACACGTTGAGATTTTGAGGATGGAAATACATCGCGTGATAATATAACGAATTGCAGTACAACGTATAGTGATATGACTCTCGGCAATATAACGCGTGGATAAACGACGCGTTATATCGCGTGGAGATTTGTTGCCTATAATAAATCCCTCGATGAAAGTTTATAATATTGTTCATTATAGTTAACTGTAAGTTTACAATAAACCTTTTTGCAGCCGTATGGGTTTAACTAAATTTCCGATGAGAGTTAAATAAGAATCTGATTCTTAATGGTTAACCGCATCGCTGACCGCAAGGTGTAATTCGCACGCGTGAAAGCCGCTAAGCGTTCGAATAATGCAATATCGGGTCTCTCGTATTCGAATACCAATCTCGATAACGTCCGCTTCGGTTAAATTAATTGATACGTATTTCTGTATTATAATACCTTGATCTATATCCTTCGAAAAATAGACTCGTACAAAATACACGAAGGTACTACACTTACAGTAGGTAAATGAAGACAACCCGTGTGAAAATTAATGCGTGATCACATATTATGACGTGTTCCCGTGTAAACTTTTGAGCCAATTGTCAGTGGTTTGATCTCATTACGTTTGTCACCTACAATAAGTAACAGTAACTGTAACAATTTCGTGTAGTTGGCCATATGCCATTTGCTCTTACACGAATTCGCAACGTATTTCTCATTTTCTTGTTTGTTTCTGGCAAGGTGCTTGATAGCAGCAGAATTACGGCCGTTTGGAATCTTAAGTTTGAGAAAATGTGACTCAAACCACGATTAATTTTATTACTCGTCGAGGTATAAATTTCACTGCCAGACGGTTTAGAAGCATCTATTATTGTGGTGTAGGTGCAATTTCGAAGTTGTCAAGATAGGAAAAGTGAATCGAACGTTTTCCTCAGATCGTGCTGGGAAATCAGGTTTCGCTCTCGGCTCACTTTCGAAACTCGTTCGCTTATTTCATAATTTAATCTATTTTCTATTCTTGGATTTGCCACTGCTAAAATAACTTTTCGCTGTTATATGCGCTAGATTTTCATGCCTTCTTAATTATTAATTTTCTACGTTTCTATTTGAAAATTTTCTAATTCGAAAATTCGTGTACCTGCAACTATATTGCAAAAGTGTATAAACTTAAGCGTAAAAATGACGGAGTGTTTTCTCCCAAATCGGAATTTTCCCTAGGGAAACCAGCCGTACTCGAGACCGCATATGTGTATACATATGTATAATGTCAATCGTAGAAGTGCTTCATTCGCGAAGGGTTAATCGACATCCGACCCATCTTGGCTGTACCTAAAGTATGTCAAACGCAGCACGTGCCGTATCGGAAGCAGTAATGTCGGGATTCGAGCCGTGAATTTGTTCCTTTCCAGAG
The DNA here is from genome assembly GCA_945859555.1 of Megachile ligniseca. NCBI lineage: Eukaryota > Metazoa > Arthropoda > Insecta > Hymenoptera > Megachilidae > Megachile > Megachile ligniseca. Next base: position 9,999,317 of record OX243777.1, read on the forward strand.
AACCCTAGTAGTTCCACATTTTCCCCTTTGCCGAGCCCACTTTTTATTGCTTGTCACGCGGACACACCAGTCGATGGGACGTCACCGTGTACGGGCAGTTTATTATCGACGAGGAAAACGTTGTTTGCGATGTCAGTGGGCGAACGGTGCTTCAACAATTCGAACTAGGCCAGCTTAAAGAAGCTACAACAAGATAAGCTTAAGGGAAATCCTTGCGATTGCACGTACGAACCGATTATCAATTGTTACTTCGTTCATTTTATTATTACTTATCCTTGATCTGTCTTGTTTGTTGCAGAATTGCCAGCCGAGGAGGGTAAGTCTTTCTACTTGAAAAGGTTTCTTTCCGTTCCATCACCGGCGACACGGTAAGCTCTTCCCGTGACAAAACTGGCATCGATCTTTTATATACAAGGTGTTCTGAGATAATTTTAATCTTATCTCTCGTAAATTATTAAATTCATTCGAACATTAATTTTTAGACGTTGATCTACTTAGACAACAGTTTCATCCTTTGAGATTATTTCATTTTAAATTTTCAAAGATAACATGAATTTTTAAATTAAGGAACTTGGACATTTTCACATTGAACATTTACAGAATTTAAAATTTTCAAATTTAGACACATCCGCAAATTTGAAGAGAGGTATTAAAAATTTAGAAATATAATACATTGAAATTTAGAGATATCAAATATTTAATTTTGTATTTAGAAATATGAAAATACCAAGTTTAAAATTTGGGAACTTGGAAGTTTTAAAATGTAGAAATTCGATCAGTTTTAAAGTTAGAAATTGAATAACTATCAAATTGACAAATTGATTATCCATAGTGATACCTTGTACCTCTATGATTGCTCATATTTCTTGAATAAAGAAATCAATTTTAACGTGACTGCACATTGAAAACATCAGACCACGATGGCATAGATACATCAACTATGGATGAACGTCTAATGCTAGATCTCTAGCAGTCATAGGTTCTCCCAGAGGTTTCGGATCATGCAAAACCGAGGCTTCTTTTACGATGTATTGTTTACAGCTTCACGTGTAATCTGTTGTACCCTTTGCTCCCTTAAAAATAGACGCACTTGTACGTAGTCCTGGTTTTTAGGACGCCTGATTCATGTTTAAATGTGGTGGATGTTTATAAGAAAAAATGTTAATCCGATTAGCTGCTTACTGTCGGATTAGTCACAGGAAGGTTGTGCTTAAGATACTTACCACTCTGGAAATGTTACTGCTATATGCGCTGGCAGTACAGAAAATGCATCTTCTATTTGTAAATTTATAAATTTATAAATTTTTTCATTCTTTTTTTGTATTTCCTAATTTTTAAATTACAAGATTTCTAAATTTTTAAGCTTCTAAGCTTGTTTTCAAATTTCTATCTTTGAGAATTCAGTGTATCTAAATTTTCTAATTCCCTGCTTACCAAATTACCTGGTCAAGTCTGTAAGTTTCTAAACTTGAAAGTATTAAATTTCTATACTTTCCAATTAGCAACTGACCGAATTACAGTAATTACCATAAATTAGTCGCTCGAGCGACCCAATTTCCCCGTCATCCCACGATCCACGCTATCTCTCGTTAGGCATACTCGATCGATTTGAAGAAAATCGAAGGATCTTCGGTGTTGATGCGTCCAATTCGACTTCAAAGGCCATCGATCGGTGAAATGGGTAGCGCGAAAGCGTGTGTGAAAATTCGATTTCTGAACACACGCGTACGTCGAGCACTTAGTTGAGAACGTGTAACGTAATGTTGCCGGAGATAGGAGAAGTCACTTGCAGATGCTGCTGGATGATAGAAGGCGTCGCTATCAAAGCGGACCAGCCTCCTCAGTTGCTGTAACACTCGATGCACATTACCGTTTCACGTGCACACGCTTGTACAGTGTATATGGCTGTGTATTTACAGAAGAGATAGAGCCGTTAGGAAACGCGTCAACCAGATCTGCTGTTGCGACCTGATCGCACCGTTCACTGTGTCATTCGGTTCACCAGTAATTGCATCGACATTATGCTCGACCCATAAGGTTTTGCTTTGACCTTCGGTGCAAGATTAACCCGTTTTTCGTGTTGCTCTCGCTTTTCAGTCCATCATTGTCAGGGACACCACATTTATCACTTTGCCACATCGTCCATATATGGATAATGTTCAAGTTTTCATAAGAATGTGTCATCTATCAGGTTTTGGTCCTTTTAGACACTTGTCTAGTTCTTTAGTTCCTTCAACTTTCAAGGTTCCGACATTATTAGATACCCATTTTCAAATTTCGCATGTTCCTAAATCCAAACGTACAAATTAGCTGTCTATTCATGATCCTCAATGTGGCCAGTTATGAAATCGTCATTTGAAGAAAGAATTATCTTTTTTCCGAAGAAGGATGTTCAGGGAAATAGGAGTCGCAGTGCTCACTGTAATTGCACTTGGTTGCAATTGGAGAGAGTGGCACGCGATTCGTAATCACGCAAATGGTACTTCTGTTGAATATTCAATCACGAAGCCAAATGGAAATCGTAAGCTTTTTTCCCAGTAACGAAGAACAGTTAGCCGCAGCTGATGAAGTTTTTTCAACTAATTCTGTAATCGAACTGATATTTTCCTTCGTGCGTTTAATGCGTCATATTTTGAATAACCTCGTTGAAATCTAAGTGAGAGCAACATCGGTGCTCGATGAAGTTGGGTCTGAAATTGTAACTTGTTAATTGCTTCTGGTAACGAGCAAGCTTCGCTGAAACCTTAAGGACGTATCGAGGACTTTGATGAAATTTTGATTAGAAATTTTGATACCTCACTTAAATTGGAAGCCTGTGGTATTTGCAAAATTGTTATACAAGTTCTCTGCTGCTGTTCTGAACGCTTCTTCAGGTTTTCAAAAGTTGGGGCTGTTCATTCGTTAAGGTATCACTGAACCGACTGAAAGTGTGCTTTGCAAACACTTGACGGGATATTGGAGGATTACATACATTTTCAAATACTTAGCAAATAGACTTCAGAGCAAATGTACAACCTGTACCAGTCTGAATTAACCCGATTTAGTATTCAGTTTATCCTCCGACGTTTTCTGTATAATTTTAATGAATGCAAATTGTATCTTTCAACGTATTTACAATATTATGATTTTCTCTGTTACAATCATAATACGTTTTCTTTGTACTTAGAGCATCGCGTAATGAACTTCCAGTTTACATAGGCGCATTATTATCTCCCTATCGTTATTTTTAACCGCACAATATTGAAATTCTTCTCCGAGCACCTTTCAAACCTGAAGTCCTAAAACGGTAGCAGCCACATTGATTTTCATCTCACGCAATCGTTTACTTCCGTCACTGCCAGTTTTGAGTCGCGAGATGCACCGTTGACGTAGACACGGCCAATCAAGGTCGCATTAATGAGATTTCTTTCATAATTTATTGTCAGAGCGGAACTGGTGAAACCGGTAGGTCCTCGAAGTTACTCGCTCCATGATCGACTAACAATGTCCATATTGCGTATGCAAACGGGAGGATAAAATTGATGTTTGCGTAACAGTCGTTGAAAAGGACGATGATGACATATTGACATCGCGCGATTACGTTCCGTTGCAATTAGCTAAATTAGATCGATCCGAGTATCATCTTTTTCATTCGGTCCTTTGACACATTCGATTTTTTTTCGATCTGACATGGTTCCATTCAATTTGATTTGGTTCAGACCGATTGGAATCTGATCGGTCTAGATTCTTGGGAATCTCAAAATTGTATATCTGGATTTCCAATTTCCTAAATTTCTAGCTTCTCTAAATCTCCAGATTTTTGAAATTCTCAAATACCGAGATTTCCAATTTCCTAAATTTCCACCTTCTTAAAATCTTCACACTTATCAAATTTTCAAGTTCTCCAATTTCAACAATCCCAGATTTCCAGGTTCCCAATTTCAACAATCCCAAATTTCCAATTTCCCCAATTTCAACAATCCCAAATCCCCAAATTTCAAGAATTAAAAAATTCCAAGTTCTGCAAATAAATTAAAAATATATTGTGTGCACATCTATCGAAAAAAAATCGCTAAATTATTTTAAGGAAAACTGTGCTCTTGGCGCAATACGGTAGAACGACGTTTAACCGGAAATTTATAGTGCACGAGGCTAAAATCCTGCGGACAGAGATGCAAGGTGGTGAAAAGCGATCACGAGGATGACCGAGGTAGAAACGTGTTCCTGTAATTGGCTAGCAATCGGATTTTCACTGGTCTCTGGTTGTCGCCGTAGATTACAATTAATGAAATCGTCAACCGTAGAGCACGTTGGAGCGATGTGACGTCAATCGCATACTGGCAAAAGGCACTTGCCATCAAGGACGTCAATGTCTGCCCGCGATTATTATCAACTTTACTATTCTTTGTTTTTTTGTTTTATGCGACGGAAGAATCGATCAAGGAAATTCTAGATCGTACATACCTGAATTGCAAAGTCAACAGGTTGCAACTTTTCTTCGATCTTCGAGGCTGTTACCTTTGTTCTAATCAAGATCCGATGTTGAATGCCTGACTCGATTATATACTTAATTTTTTCTTACTTTCAATCACATTTTTAGAGGTTTTGTTAAATTTTTCATTATTATTTGAAATTTATTAGTAAAGTGAGTAAATTTTATATTTCTTATGGAACATCTTTCGTTTTTAATTGAATAAAATAATAATTGGGTTTGGAAATATATCGTTGAATCTTCATTCGCTTGCTTTGTAAAATGGATAGGTTACACATTTCTTAGTTTCGATATTATTCCACATCAATTTTTGTCACGTCTTCAATCTGAAATTGAAAGAGAAAGTCGTGTGCTGTCGAGAACATTAAGTTCTGCGTGATTCGAATTGTAACAATACAGTTTTCTTCGAAAGATTTGAGGAGTTTTCGTATTCTCCTATCTTTGTTGTTACAATAAACTTTTTGAATTAAAAAAAACGTACATTCATGATATTAATAATTTGCTAAAAATAATATTTTTATAAATCCTTTATCTACTTATCTACTTTCATAAATTTTCATAATTTTGCAGTTTGTAGCTTGTGTTATTGATTCAAAGCTTTTGACTTTCATTAATTATATTCCTTTGTTCGTATCAACTTTTTCATTCTTGTTTATACGAATGTAGACAAAGAATTGATACGTGCTTGCATCATCGATACAATTTTAATACAAAGAAGTGATAATTCCTTTTTCTTGCAAACATTACTCATTTTTCAAGTAAATCTTAAAATTAAATCTTTCTGAGAACACCTGTTTTGTTTCATACAAATCGATAAAACTAATGTGATTTCTAATATTAAATTCCACTTCAAATATATCACCAATTATTTTTCTTTTGTGATTATCATATTGTGTTCTTTTAAAAGTTTTTCAAAATTTAAAGCAAAAATTTTAATAAGAATGAATGCTTTTAATAAGATTACTTTTCTGAGATTTATTTAAAGCTCTTGTCAGAATTGATAATTGATAATCTAGGGATCTGTTATTCTTGTTAATGATTCAAAGACAAGGTTGTGATCATTTGTTATCGAATTTATTAGTATTTGATACGCAGTCTTATCTAGTGTGTCGATATTAACTTCCAACTGTCCAGAAACTGATAAATCACCCGACAGTTCATTGTCAAGAAAAGTGATAATACTTAACACTTCAACGAACCTACATTTCACAGAATTTGACACTCCCAATTCTTTGACATATTTTAAAGATTTTTATATCTCAAGATTATTAATAGAATTATACTTGAACGCTTCATTCAGAATACTTTTTTAAAGTACTAATTTTCAAATTGCATATCTGATATGATAAAATTGATAAAAATATGGAGGAAGATAATAGCGTAAACAGTTAAAAATCAGAAACATGTGACAATGCTCACCAGAGAGCATTTAATTTAAGAGACGATTTAATTTTATCAGTAATCAACAAAAAGATCGTTGATAAAAATTTGTGAGTAAAAGAAAAGTTGTTTTTGGATAATATATCATGATCGATGCCACACTTTCACGGGAATATCGTGTCGAAATGAAAGAAAACATTTTAATGAAAAAATTCTTATTAGTCAAACTGTTAATTGAGATGGATGAGAACGTATTTACTCAAATTATTACCGTTCAATTACATCATTCCACTTTAATTGGAAGAAAAATCATTGTATTATCTTACGTGACGCATAAGATGAAGTGATTTATTCATTATTTATCAGCCATCGAGATAGAAGATTTTTTCCTGATTGGAAAATTACTCAATTAACAGATTGACGGCGTAAAACGACTGTGTAAAATCTAACTCTGTCTTGCTTTTTGATTTCAGGAAAATCTATATGGCAACTCGTGTTGGAGCAATTCGATGACCTTTTAGTTAAGATTCTTCTGTTAGCTGCTATTATTTCTTTTGTACGTATTTATTGATATATAAGAACCCTATCATTTTTAATATTCTTTATGTTCTCTAAATTTTCAAATTTCTAAATTCTTAGAATTCCAAGTATGTTTTCCAGTTTCTAAATTTCCCAAATTTTCAAACTTCCAAATTTCCAACTCCCAAATTTTCAGATTCCAAAATTCCGAACGCATTTCCAACTTCTATGAAATACCATTGCAACTCACCAAGCTTCTGCCCCTAACTTATCCTTAACCAAGAAAAGTCTACTTTTCCTTTGCTCCCCATTGCTCCCATTATGCATCAAACTATAAGATATTAGACGTATGTATAGTAATGTGGTATAGCAATATACCTAAAATCAATTTACGCTGATAGTACTTATTCGGGAAAACGTTGAACCGTTCACACGCGTTCATTGGCAACGAATGATCCCAGATGTAACGCGGTGAACCGTTGAGCGTTGCTTTTATTTTTAGATGTGACGTTCAAACGCGGTAATTAATAAAATAGAGGCAGTGCATTATTCTTTCGCGAACCGTTAAGTAATTATTAGTTGCTCGAAGTCGTGCTACGTTTTACGTAGAGGAGGGTTAAGGGGGCGGTGGTTCAAGGCTCATTCATTATAAATATATCTAGTTGCAAAGGTGAGAAAATAGCGTATCGATTATCTTGTTCTGTGACACGAGAGTCTCGTTACCTTTACGCACGTGTAGTAATTTTATGACGGGTTCACGGTGAAAATTATGCGCTCTACGATCGTAGATAACAATATAATTTCCAGTGAAATTGACGTAACGCGGTTCGCTGGAAAATATGTATATTTATATATTCAAATTGTGTCATTTCCTTAAAGATTCTGGAATATTGTGAAACATATTTTTTTATCGATTAAGAGTACATCGCAGGGTTTTCCTTCTTCGGTTATTTTAAGAAATTATTGAAGTATATGTATCTGAAATGAGATACTTAATATTCGATATACAGCTAAGTTGTGTAATGTATTAGTCGAAGAAATAAGAGGAAAGTGGAATAAAATGATTGATAATCGATTTATTGTGTAACGATTGAATTACACAAGAAGTACACTGATATGCTTGATAATCGATACACAGTTACATATTGTATAACGTATTAATTAAAATAAAAAATAAGCAAAATTATATTGTAACTTTCTTGCTTTATTGCTAGAGATACCAATATGTTCAGATAAGAGATTGCATAATATATTAAAATTAATACCACTTTATCACGATTTTACGAGTAAATATAGCCTGACTAAACAAACGAGATAAATGTCGTCGACCTGTTTTTGAATCAATATTTTCGTTTTTTAATAATCCTGCCATTGTATTGATTGCACCTCTTATCTTTCCTTGTATCTGTACACATATTCTGATGTACACAGTTTTTAATTTTGCTTTCCTACCTCTCTATCATTTTATAAGCATGATATTTTTAACAAATAACATTTGTATTTCTCGTAGCAAATTAATCAGTGTTCGTCTTTCCTATTCCACAGGTATTAGCTTTATTTGAAGAGCACGAGGATGCATTCACGGCGTTCGTCGAGCCCTTTGTTATTTTGCTCATCCTTATCGCCAACGCCGTGGTCGGTGTCTGGCAGGAACGTAATGCCGAGTCCGCGATAGAAGCGTTGAAAGAGTACGAGCCCGAAATGGGTAAAGTTTTACGAACAGACAAGGCCGGTGTCCAACGAATTCGAGCCAAGGAGATCGTGCCCGGGGACATCGTTGAGGTGTCCGTCGGTGACAAGATCCCGGCTGATATTCGTCTCACCAAGATCTACTCGACCACCCTCAGGATCGATCAGTCTATCCTGACCGGTGAATCAGTCTCGGTGATCAAGCATACCGATCCTGTTCCTGATCCACGTGCCGTTAACCAGGTTGGTATCCTTTATAATTAGTTCCTCCAAAAACCCAAATTTTCAAAGTAATCCAGAATCATAGTTTGAGAACCACTGGATTAATTAGTAAATACTAGTCCACAACATATATTACCTGATAAAACAAGAATATTATTAACACAAGTTTTCATGTTTCCACAGGACAAGAAGAACATTTTGTTCTCTGGTACGAACGTAGCCGCGGGTAAGGCCCGAGGTGTGGTAATTGGAACTGGTTTGAACACTGCTATCGGTAAAATCCGTACCGAGATGTCCGAGACCGAGGAGATCAAGACGCCTTTGCAACAGAAATTGGATGAATTCGGCGAGCAATTGTCGAAGGTCATTTCCGTCATTTGCGTGGCTGTATGGGCTATCAACATTGGACACTTCAACGACCCTGCCCATGGTGGATCTTGGATCAAGGGAGCCATCTACTACTTCAAGATTGCCGTTGCTCTTGCCGTAGCCGCTATTCCCGAAGGTTTACCAGCTGTGATCACCACTTGCTTGGCTTTGGGAACGCGTCGTATGGCCAAGAAAAACGCTATCGTCAGATCGTTACCTTCTGTCGAGACCCTAGGTTGTACTTCTGTCATCTGTTCGGATAAGACTGGTACTTTGACCACCAACCAGATGTCCGTTAGCCGGTTAGTTGTATTAAGATATTTTTACTGTTAAAGGTCATTTGTTATATTCTTCGTTACATAAATAAGCGAGTTGGTCAAGTTTTAAATTTGACATCTTTCAAATCTTCATGTTCTTAAATCTTCGTACGAATAAAATTGTATTACCGTATTGTAGAATGTTCATCTTCGACAAAGTCGAGGGCAACGACAGCAGCTTCCATGAGTTCGAGATCACTGGATCGACCTACGAGCCCATTGGTGACTTATTCTTGAGGGGACAGAAGATTAGAGGCCAGGACTACGAAACTCTTCACGAAATCAGTACAATCTGTATCATGTGCAACGATTCTGCCATTGACTTCAACGAATTCAAACAAGCATTTGAAAAGGTCGGCGAGGCAACGGAGACAGCTCTTATCGTCCTTGCGGAGAAAATCAATCCCTTTGGTGTGTCCAAGAGCGGACTGGACAGGCGTAACGCTGCCATCGTTGTCAGACAGGACATGGAGACGAAATGGAAGAAAGAATTCACTCTGGAGTTCTCCCGTGATCGTAAATCCATGTCTTCTTACTGTATTCCTTTGAAACCATCGAAATTGGGCAATGGACCGAAGCTATTCGTCAAAGGTGCCCCAGAAGGTGTCCTGGACAGGTGCACGCATGCCCGTGTCGGTTCTACCAAGGTTCCTCTTACTTCGACCCTGAAGAATCGTATCTTGGAATTGACTCGCCAGTACGGTACTGGTAGGGACACTCTTCGTTGCCTCGCTCTTGCCACCGCTGATCATCCGATGAAGCCCGACGACATGGACCTTGGTGACTCCACCAAATTCTACACATATGAGAAGGATCTCACATTTATTGGTGTCGTTGGTATGCTTGACCCTCCTCGTAAGGAAGTATTCGACTCGATTGTAAGGTGTCGTGCCGCTGGTATTCGAGTAATTGTCATTACTGGAGACAACAAGGCCACCGCTGAAGCTATCTGCAGACGTATCGGCGTATTCGGTGAGGATGAAGACACCACTGGAAAATCGTATTCCGGTCGTGAATTCGACGACCTTCCTCCGATGGAACAGAAAGCAGCTTGCGCTAGGGCACGTCTGTTCTCTCGCGTAGAACCTGCTCACAAATCAAAGATCGTTGAGTTCTTGCAGAGCATGAACGAAATCTCGGCCATGGTGAGTTTAAATTCACATTTTGTTGGTGGTGATACTGTAAAGAGATGAAAAGTTGATTGGTGGGAGGAATGTATGGATTTGACTGATTATAGTTCAACCTTTATATAAATTGTTGTTTGATTGTTTCTTATGTATTACAGACTGGTGACGGTGTGAATGATGCACCTGCCTTGAAAAAAGCTGAAATCGGTATTGCTATGGGATCTGGAACTGCCGTAGCAAAATCCGCTTCTGAGATGGTATTGGCAGACGACAACTTCTCTTCCATCGTCGCTGCCGTTGAAGAAGGCCGTGCCATTTACAACAACATGAAACAGTTTATCCGTTACCTGATTTCTTCCAACATTGGTGAAGTCGTAAGGTTTGTATCCAGATATTATATTGTATCGACAGAACGATATAACGAAAGATTTTTTAAACTATTTCTATCATTACAGTATATTCTTGACTGCCGCCCTTGGTCTTCCTGAAGCTCTTATCCCTGTACAACTTCTGTGGGTCAACTTGGTTACTGATGGTCTTCCCGCTACTGCTCTTGGTTTCAATCCACCCGATTTGGACATCATGAGCAAGGTAATGCTGCTATTAGCTCATTCATGTTAAATCATATATGGAACAAAATGTTTTGAATACTTACATATGATTTACACTTACAGAAATTGTGAACAGAATTATAAATGTATTTACGATGTTATAGCCTCCCCGTAAAGCCGATGAATCTCTTATTTCCGGTTGGTTGTTCTTCCGCTATTTGGCTATTGGCGGATATGTAGGTGCTGCTACCGTTGGATCAGCTGCATGGTGGTTCTTGTACAGTCCCCATGGCCCACAAATGAACTACTACCAATTGGTGATTATCGTATAGGAAAATTTGAAATTTATGATTGATAAAATATATGTAAAAATGAACTTTGAAACTCATAGACTCATCACTTGGCGTGCTTGGGCGGTGGTGAAGAATTCAAGGGCGTTAACTGCAAGATCTTTACGGATCCTCATCCCATGACAATGGCTCTGTCTGTACTTGTAACTATTGAAATGTTGAATGCCATGAACAGGTAACACGATACAAACGAACCATGCCTCTGTACATATTTTTGCTAATGTTAATTTATTTTCTGACGTTTTGTTTCCTTTCAGTTTATCTGAAAATCAGTCTCTCATCACTATGCCGCCGTGGTCTAACATGTGGCTCATTGCCTCTATGGCTCTTTCTTTCACACTCCACTTTGTCATCCTTTACGTCGACGTTCTTTCGGTATATTATTTAAAAACAATCGAACTTAATCCCAATAATTGTTATGTATTGGGTTGGCCAATAAGAAATGTTGATTCTTTTAATCATAGAAAACAGAAGTAAAGTAAATATTTTTAATTAACAATTTCGAAATTTTGATGGATTACTTTCAATTGGATTGATGATTTGATAATTTGGAAGTTTGGTCAACCTAATATGTATTGTTTTTACGTTGTTATAATTGTTAATTACTATCTGTTTCAGTCCGTATTCCAAGTTACCCCTCTAACGGCCGAGGAGTGGATTACCGTTATGAAGTTCTCCATTCCAGTGGTACTTCTCGACGAAACCCTGAAGTTCATTGCCAGAAAGTTCACAGATGGTGAGAATCCAATTTACACAGTGCATTGGATCGTTCTAATGTGGGCTGTGTTCTTTGGACTATTAAGTATTTGTCCCATATAGAACATCCGTGAAAGAAAAAAAGAAAAAAATGTTTAGTCTAACAGACGATGTTTTTCCTATGGAAAACATTTGCAACTAAGTTCTTGGACTTGCAATTGCATTTAAAACCGAAGTTCTTCCCCGTTGCCCGGGAAGCTCGAGATAAGTTATTAATTGAAGTGCGTTTAAGTGAGATTTTAACCAGTTTGACTGTTGTGCATGGTGTTAGTACAACCATACAGATTTGCCACCAAGGCCCACCATGTCCGCATCACACCGTTACCCTGACGTCGTTCTACAATCATATACGGGTTTTAGTGGCTTCGAGTGATAAAAGGAAAAAAGAGACCCATCGCAATCAAAACAATTGTGATTGTTAAATTATTTTCTACGAGTGCCTTTTGAACATTAACTTTCCTCCGCAACAAAATACCCATTGATGTTTTTTCTAATTCGATTTGTTATTACACTCCTATCCTACCCTGTTAAACGTTGTACTTGCATGCCCTTTGAGCACGGTGCACCTTTGAATACTAATTATTTTTTCTTTTTTTCTCGTAGTTCGTTGTAAATTTGACAATTTTAAAACTGCGCTCAGTATTGCCGCTAGAGTATGCGTCCGGTTTAGAAATCAATACTATTTTCATCGCTTGGATGCTGTGTTATAATCTTGACTGTAGTAATTGAAAATATAGAAAGGTGACCTTCTATGCAGTGCTTAAAATTTATGAATTCCATCATTCCTGAATTTCTCAACTTAAAAGTGCATAGTTATGAAAACTAAAAAATACAAAGTCTCTCTGAATATGGCGCCGTGTTTACCCGACGCTATCGGCATTACTGACTGCACTCGTTGATTTATCCATGTAAAATCCAACAATATTTTTGCTACATGCAATTTTATTTTTTTTTTTTTTACTAGTCAAGTACATTTACAGCAATGTATAGTATATAAAAAATGTCGGAAAAACAGTCAGAACATCGACAAACTGGAAATGCAGGGAACACGTTGCACGACATTTTAGTAATAGCTATATTTTTCGGGCACTTCACTTTAACGCACACGCATAATTATCCTACCATGATTTTTAATTGTTGTTCTTTTCTAATTTATTCTTACTTCCACTATATCCGCTTTCGTTGTTGCTTATTAAATAGAACCAATTATTGTTGATTAATTCTCAGCATCAAGAAAATCCGCTTCGGTGAAGACGCCAATGCTGGAACTGCCTGATCCGTTGCTGAAATGTCCACTCAAAGATTGTGCATGAAGTTCGAATTAATGGATCTCATTTCTGAACCCGTACATTCTGTGTCTTCCTTCCCGTAGAGAAGTAATCGCATGCACAACTAAATGAATCCTTGACTGTATGTATATCCTACTGTAACACTCACCTCGTAGAACAGTCACTATCGGTGGTTTGTTAATCCTGCCGTGCCTCGGGATATCGTGATCGTACCACGATGATATTCAAATTTTCTTCAAAATGTTATGTCTCAATCATTGAATAAGTACAATTATATAAGTAGCTCGATTCGATAGAATTTCAATGACGTACAAAGAAACGGAAACGGTGTTATCTTTTTAACCGGGTTTCGTCGATAAAGCACGGGCACTGCAGGATCATTCTAACATCATTGCACTCTCATTGCATCCACTCTTCTACCTTTATGTGTACCTTACTGGGTGTGATTTACATGTTTGAACGATTAATGCCATGCAACAGATTTGTATATCACTAATTTAACAGATGCGGACTGCAAGGACTCGCGCGTGTAACATAGCAGGAAACTCGATTGTCTTTGGCAGTCCGTATCTCTCGTTGTATTAATCCTCTCTTTTTCCTCAAAACGGTGGTCTGAACTTGAGAGCGCTCGATTTACATGTACATTTTTGTTCCTATTCAGCGACCACAGATATTTCCATTTTAAATCATTCGAATCGTGAAATCTGTTGATGACTCTTTGGCCGTAGAATTAAGATGGTTGTATCATAAATATACTTTTTGAAATTACATGTATATAATAGTAGCATCTAAATACTGATCAAATTTTAGGAGAATAGACAGGAGTCTTTGAGATCAGACATCTCCTAGTCAGACAGGTATACGAAGTTAAAATTTTCATACTTAGAATATTAGTCTCATTGATTCTATTGTTGTGGAATTTACTCTTCTCCAACGCAATCATGCACCGAATATACTGTAAAGGAGTGTGGGTCGATCGGTTGTAATAGACCCATCTCATCTCATCGGTTAAATTAAAATATTGTAATTCATTTTACCAATATTCTAACTTTTGCGATACAACCACCTTAAACTAGCAAGAATGAAAACAAAATATTAAACAAATAGCAGAAACCCTGTACGTGTGAATACTTGGAAATAGTAAATGGTTAGAAATCGAGTTTAATCGATTTCTTATAGCGAATAGTTATTTATGATAGGAATCATTTTACTCGTACCTCTTGTAGCACATTACTACGTGTAGAAATGGCGGACACATCGAGCGAATCTCGGGTTCAGACATCGGTCGATAACAATCTCTATACACGCGCCACATGCGAAACAGAAGATCCGGTGTCGTCACGAATTACGTGGGCCTTTTTAACGCATCTAACTGTCTCTTTAGTCACATTTCTCATCCGGGGTTTTATAAATCATAATATTAGAGAATAGGGGTGTGCGGGTAGCCAGATACGTCAGGTATGTATCCGAGTTTCGCGCTCGAGTCGAAAGCAGTTGGGATCAGACAAGAACGCCTGACTTTTATCGTTTGCATCCATGTCCATAATCTCAGGTTCATTGTAGACTTTCTGTAGGGTACAATGTAGACTTTCTTTGGTTAGAAAAATGTGTAGAAGGAAAAACATCCTACCACTTTTAATTTTGCGAAGTCAAATTTGACAAATCGCAAGTTTGCATTTCTATATTTTCAAGTTTCTTAGTTTTTGGATTTGACAATTTAAAGTTTCTATATTTTCTGAATTTTTAAATCTAGAAGTTTGAAAATGATTCGCTCGTCGAATATTCACATTCCTTAGCCTACGCGTTAAAACGAGTGGTGGATTCTTTTTTTCCTACATTGTAATTTTCCCTAGGAAATCCTACCATGCTTGCCAGTGTACCCGCACATCCTTATTAAAGAGTATATATATATATACTATTATTCGGCCAAATCGAGCCGTGTTTGTAAATGGTGAACGCGTATCATACCACTTCTGGACCCCGTGCAAACGCAACAAGACTGACGATGTGGTTCCAAGAAGTGGTTCGTGTTTGCGTGCAACAAAGTTTGTCCACCGTTCGTTCGTTCGACGCGAAGTGCATAATTAATTTAATTGCGTTGGAAGCGTGGCGACGCGTCAGCAACCAGAGTCCTCGTTCGCGATTAAAAACTAGTGTAATATATACATATACATATATTATTATTAATATTAATTAAACCGGTTAGGGCGTGATACTACTTTGGTATGGGCATAACTGAACTTAATTAGACCGGAATTACGCGGAAATGATTTTTTTGCGAACAGAATAGTGATAGTAATGTGTAACGCCATGGGCGCAGCCAGGTTCAAGGGTGGGAGCAAAATTTATTCCAGCGTAAATTTTATCATGTTACCTTAAACTGATTTTAGATTTATTTTTATACACAGAACATTTACTTTCTTTTTGTGTACACAGATGCAAACACATCGTAGGTTACTTTTAATTAAATTTTTTAATCTTTTTATACCTATCTTAAAACTCAATAAATTTCATATACGTATGATTTTTCTCTTTAAATTGTTCATTGTAAATGTATGGAGTGTAATTGCATCGCCATTCACAATTTTGTACATAGAGAGAAAGCTAATACAATTATAATTTACTTTTTCTGTAGAGGGGGACAAAATCCAATTTTTTCCATGTGTGGTAGGGAAGGGCTACTTTGTTTTATTATGGGCAAATGTCCCCTGGCTACGCCCATGTGCAACGTGGTTCGTGCATGGGCGCGTGGCCGGTGGACGCCAGCGTGTTGGGTGCTCGTCGCCAAAACCCTGTCGTATTACCAGCCACGCGCCAATCGACGCCGCTTACTCGAACCTGTCGAGAAAACCCACTAACTTGTGTGTTTTGTTCGAATTTAACATAGAAGCAATTTACCTTTTTTCTTGTACATTCGAGCGATACCGAGGGCTTTCGTGAACTAAGGGTAAGGAGTAGAGGGAGGCGTCTCTCGCCGTTTGCTTTTGGTTTTGGGTGAATCTAGGAAAACCTAACATAGACTTACTGTCCATGCATGTAAAGAACAAGGACGAATATGAACAGATCCCTCCTTTACACTTTCCCTTATGGAGTCTTCTTAGTGTGATGGTCTTCGGAAAATTTAATAGGCCATCTAAATGAAATATCATGCAGCACGTGATTGTCAAAGCTCTGCCACAAAAATTTGAACGATATCCAAATTTCTGGGTTACTAAGTCATACGTTGTCGGATTTCCAGATTACTGAGTTACTACATTATCAGTTTGTCAAATTACCACATTTCTAAATTTGAAATTTCAACAATTGACTCATAGCGAGCCTGCACTGTACATAAAAATAAAAATACACTCGCAGCTAATCAGCCATTTAACAATTCCTCGAAATCTCGTGTTCGCGACTGCCAAAAATTGTAAGAGAATTTTTTGGAAAATATCACACTAAGAGGATCCCTTAATCAAGGTGAGCCTAGGTTGTACACGACTGTACAACGATATCATTCGTGTACCAGCAGATCATCTTCGATGATTATCCTGTGCTATTTCAGAGGAAATTTCTTAACGAACGAAACATATGGTCGTGTACTTTTTAGAATCGAATTACTGTATAGCACAGTGATATCTCGAAGATCATGATGCCGATACAAGCGAAACGGTCTGACAGCACTTCACGACGCTCAATAAACGTAAACCGAGAGAGTAAAATTCATTCTGTTTTTTGCGTTCGTTCATTCGACGTACCGAACGTTTGTAAGTACTTGGATTGTGTGGATTGTGTTTCTCTGTTTTCTTCTTTTACTGTTTGTTTCTTTCCTTTACTTGTCTCTCTTCCTCTCTCCCGCTTTGGAAATGGAAGGAAATGGAGGAGAGGATGTAGAATGCCATCGAGACAAAAGAAAAGGCTACGGCTGCGTCGCGTTACGCAAGATAAGATTGCATCGCTGGATCCGCGTGACAGTGTATCTTCGCCTTTCTTCATCCGATTCAGAACCATTTATCCGTAGAAAATACCAATAGAGTAGTTGTGAAATTTTCTTGAGAACGATCGTAAAATGGCACGCGAATCCAGCGAACTTGCCTGACGCTCTGACTAGTTAATCTAGTTTGGTAAAAGGTACAATGATCAAACCACGGTCGCATCGTTCGTGCAGGAAGTACCTATTTCTAATGATAATAAGATAATTAATATTAATATTAATAATATTAATGATAATAATAATAATTAATAACTTATAAATAGAGTGCGATTATATTTGAATGATTTGATGCATACATTCGCCACAGACGCACGTTGTGGCGGATCAACGGTGTGATGATCCTAATTAATTAGACCCGAAAACGATACACAGTGACGGTCTAACGAACAACCGAAAGCGATTCGACGATGATAATATGGACAGAGAGAACAAGGAATAAGAATCGTTTGTATCGTTTAACGGGATCGCAGAAGTCTCTTTGTTTGTCGCGTTTTATTTAATCTCAAGAATTTCGAATCAAGAACAGAAACATGATCGCAAGAACGAAAAAAAGTGAAAGTATACGTATTATCGCGACGAATTATCGATGATTAGCGACGGTCCGACCTCTAGTGCGTTACTTGTTACATAAATAAATGAGGAAATGAAAAGAGGAATGATGTGTTAACTAAATGCGTGTTCCGTGAACATAGGGATAAAAAGGAACTGAGCATTTCGTTTATTGGGAGAAAAAAGATGAGATTCCGCTTTTAATTTTTAATCGAAGTAAGTACTGGTTAATTATATTTTGCAAATATGGAAAGATAATTTTGTTATAGTAAATTAATTTAATTTCACTTTTAATTACCTATAAATTATTTGAATCTTCTTTTGTACCACAACTACTACAACATACTATACGGTGTTGCTTTAATGCATTTATTCTTGCATTTTTTATTTCTTCTAAATATAATAAAATAAATTATCCGGATTAATACGATCTCTCATTTTTTAGAGTATTTACATTGTATATTCATTCTTTTATTCGTGTACGAAAGTAATTCTCGTTCAAATTTCCCGCCAAGTTGGGGTGCAAGAAAAGTGGCATCTCTTGTGCTTCATTTGTAACTTTTATCAAAGTCGTCTATGATATGCCTAATCTCCTCTTATCCCTATGTTTATGGCGTGTTCGCATATCAATGATCGGCCTACTATGATTAGAAAAAAGAGAGAAATCGTTTGAAACAATACGGTATCTGGAGAGTGGCATATGCCGCGTGTACGAACATCGAACACTTAATACAATCTGAACTGTAATAAGTGTTTGTTCCAGTTTGTCTCCATACACCTGTGTAATTTTCTGTGCCTTTATCTCTCTGTCACCTGCTCACTTTCCTCTACTTAATTTACTCTTAATCGTACCTGTCCTTATCTACGAACACGTGGCTAACCCTTTGAGTGCAAAATTTATCAATCGCTAATCAGTGATAATCACTGAGTATTCATTTTTGTACTTACAAGTACATTTTCCCGAGCGGGTAAGTTTCTAAATGACTAAAATCCTACATTTCAATATTTGGAACTTTGAAAATTTCTAAACAAGCCACAATGATAATCTTTTGAGATGTTTCTACGTCCACGGTACTGAAAGGGTTAAAATCATTCCAAGGCTTCTGGTTGTAAATGTCCAAACAGTAAAAACGCTTCGATGAGACGATTTATACCCAAAAGCCTCTTAACAATCTTAACTGCTAGAACCTAAATGAATGTCTGAAGGAGATCATTCGCTTCATCAATCATCAACGTCACGAAAGATCGAAAGTCGATCGTCGGGAGGATGATCGATTTAACGTCGATTTCATGACAGTCTAACCGTGAAACTGGAATTGGACCAACTGGAAAAAAGTGCAAGCGACCACGACAATTCCGCGTTCCATCATCATCACGGTCATTCTGTGTCCCCAGAGTTGTTGTTTGTATTTCTGCATGCATCCTCTGGATCAATGGCAAAAATAAAAACAAAATTCGAACAAATACAAAATACCTGATACAACGAGTGTCGTTTCGGCCTGGAATGACCATAATGCTCCTTAAATCGAGGAAGTTGTCCCTGACACCGCAACCCGAAACACTTTTTTTGCTAACTCCTGCCTGCTGGTGTGTGATACTATTCAGTCGAGGAGCGAACCTACATTATCGGAGTATAGCGATGCCGTACACTGGAATACCAGGTAACACGATTTTATTAGTAATCGTTTTCATTGAATATCTATTTTTCGCTTCTTTATTTCTATCCCATGAAATGCGACGCGACGAAGACAGTCTCTGTATCGGATTTGTTGTTCCTGTTGAAAAGAAAGCGAACTTATGATTCGCCGGGTGTTTTTTATTCCAGAGTGACCATACGATCCTTTTTTATATATCTGAGTGAAATTTCAGATTTATGCGCAAACGATTTTTCGTTTAATGCATTGCGTAAGGATTGTAAGGTTCTTCGAAGCTCTTTCATTAATTATTCCATTATCATGCAACGTGCAGTGCTAAAATATCGAAATATTTTATAATAATATAAAATTGTTATATATGAGGTCTCTTATGATTTTGCTAATATAATTATATCGCTTATGTTTATGATTTGCCTCAGACCAGATCGGTGTTTCGAAGATTATATTATTAGATTACTGCTAACATTTGTTCTTTTTGCTATGCTTTAATTTGCCCGAGACAGCCATGAGCAAGCGATACGTGCTCTTCGATATTGATGAATACAATAATCTAGTTATATTGCTATATACCGAGTTATTGGAACAGGATATTCTTATAAATGGCCGCGGTTAAAAATTTGTAAATTTCGGTGGTAACATAAACTGTTCATTACTGGTCCTGAATGAAAAAATTATTTTATAGCTTTCTAGTATGCAATATTATAAACATTCGAAATGATAACAATTATAATCAACAAAGCTTTCTACTAATCAAGAGATTATTCGACTTAAATTCTTCACAGCAAAAATAATAAATTTGCTTGCTATATTATTGATCCTGTACACTCCATACGCAATGCATTGAATCGGGAAAAATCTCTAAGACGCTTTTAAGAACATTCCGATTAGACGGTGTAGTTATTGGATTCTCGATAAAAATTCACACAAGGCTACAGGAACCGACGGAAAAGAAAAAGCACCCGATAATACACGATTATCTGTACATCTGTCACCACCGAACATTCAATTTTCATCGCAACATCCATCGTTGTGACGTCCAGTCCTCATGTGAACAGTTCGCCGGCACGTTTCTTCCCCGAATGACTTTTGGTAATTAATGGAAATTACTTGGATATGCTTGCAGTGGCAACGCCTGTGATGCTGTCGAAATAAAGATCGAGAACGCGTCGGACGAAATCGACAGCAGTCCGGGACACGAGAAAAACCGTCGGAATGGCGCTTAAACGACACCCATCCGCAACAACTCGCAAGCTGATCGACAGGATCGAGCCGACAGATATCTTACGAACACTATCGACACATATACATACACAGATAGGGGGTGTACAGACATTACTTAAAACCAAAAACAACAAAAAAAAAAAATGAAAACAAAAATATACGTATACAAAAGGAGGACAGTTCACCTGGGATGTTCAGGCGAGAGCGTTCTGTCGAGGCGACAACCAAGTAGTTTATTTTCGGGATATAGTTTTCGATTTAGGAGTACAGACTTTTCGAAACTTCGAGAATCTAGAGGGAGTCAAAGCAGCCAACCGTGCGAAAGAAAGGAAAAAAAAAGAGAAAGAAAAAACGTCTAATCGGAGCAGCTTTCTGTTTCCGCCAGAGCATCGTAGAGACGTGTTCAAAACTAATCGCTGTGTCTGTGTTATGTTACAGTAAGCGAAACGGTCGTCGACAAGTGGGCCTAGGCTTGTCACGCGATGTGCCGCCGGCAACAATTCCTCTGCCAAGCACAATACAAACAATGAATGAAAGAGAAAAAAAACGATATGTCACGAAAATAGCCATAAAACTCAGAAGCTCAGCCAAGCAAAAAGACAGACGGACAGAGGCGGGACTTGACTCGCGCGATTGCTGCGAAATAACGGCCCTGCTGCGATCGTTATCATTTAGCGAACAGAGAAAAGAAACAAAAGTAACAAAAAAAGGAATATAAAACTACTCGTTAAATCGACACGTCGACGAGATGCTCACGGG
Organism: Megachile ligniseca; assembly: GCA_945859555.1. Lineage (NCBI taxonomy): Eukaryota > Metazoa > Arthropoda > Insecta > Hymenoptera > Megachilidae > Megachile > Megachile ligniseca. Next base: position 10,020,514 of record OX243777.1, read on the forward strand.
TGACCCTCGTAGGTCCCTCTTTTTCCTGGCTGTCTAACGCACCAACGCTCGCTGCACACCGCTCCACCGATGATGCTTTTCGTAGATCACCCTCGTCTCTTCGTTTAAAAAATACCCTGTCGCTACTATCTTATTATCGGTGAAACCGAGAAATTCAAACGAAATGACAGAGTAGCCCCCGTTGACGAAAACGCCTGCCCTTCATCCTCTCGGTGCGAGGACACCTTTAAGATCGATACGCAACGACGATCGGTAGAAATACCCATTTGCTCACCACCTTACCGCCTGTAATCAATTTACAGCTACTCTTCTCTTCTAATACATTCTTCGCTTTTGCCCCTGTTCTCATAGAATCCCATACGAAACGGGCGATACTGGTCCAGATCGATACCGTTAAACCACCTTTTCTTGGTCGATCTTTCTTCTTCCGTTTTATTTTTGCATTCTGATTTCTGCTTCGGATGCAGTTTAAGTACCTACAAATCGAGTGTGGGCACGAAAGCGCTCGAGGAGCGGCCCCGATGTCGGGATTGGTTGGGAGCTCGAGTTTCTGGCAACTCTTTGTGGAGGAGAAACGTTACGGGGCAGGCCCGGCTCAAAGCGGGTTCAGAGACCCTGCGATCCATGAAACGTTCGTCGTAAATTTTGTAGGACTCTTAAGTTTCGAAACTCGATTCGTGAAATTGAAAAGTTTGTAAATTTACAAATTAGAAATTTTATTTATAGAATTTTCGCTTTCCAAATTTCTTAGGTTTTTGAATTTGAAACTTTTTAAGTTTTAGTATATGAAAATTAGAAAGTTTGACAATTTAAGAACTTGAAAATTTGAGAGTTTCAATCGGAAATTTATAAATTGGGAAATGTCAGTTCGAAATCTCCGCGAATGTGCCTATCACAGTGACTTCAGAAAATGGGACGTACGATGTTTCTGAACTCTCTGCCGAACTCCAGGTCAATTTACTACTTGCTGCCCATACCTGCTATAAACGTACCTTCTTGCTAACGCGTGTGACGCTTCTCAGTCCCCGTCGACACCTAGCGTCTTCCGTGAGGAGTTTTCCCCCCAAACTTTACTCAGGGTCCCCCTATCCAGCCTTATACCTGGCTGGAATTAAACGAACGTGTTCGAAGGATCAGCCGTGCTGTCAGTCGCTCGCGAACGATGAGGCTGTCGTGCAAATCAGCCGTTTTAGCTAACTCGGTCTTCCTCAACCGTCGTCGATGGCGTTTTCGTTGATCCGGATGGAAGTTGTAATATCTCGACCACGGAGATCTGCTCGGCCACGGAGAAAGGATAGAGGCTCGACAACATATCGATGACTGTGACGCAGAACGAAGAAGCTGGCCGGTGAAGCGGAGAGCAGTGTGGACCCCGAAGAAGAGCGTACTCCCTTTGTCGTTGGATCGAGTGGTACACTTTAGGACGATTTAAAAAATATATATATATATATAAACTGTATGATTGATCGGTGACGTAACTTTCAACGGAGGCTTCCGGTGTATAAATTAAGATCGCTAAGTGGTCGGGAGAAGAGAGTCGTTACGGGTCCATCCTCTGTTGGTGATCGCGGAAGCCTCCTCGAAGCTCACGAAACTTACGCCACCAGAGGAATCGACGATGCTCGCGAGATTTCAAAACCATTGTAAATAAGAATTTTACCGTTACACGCGCGATGTTTAAAGAGATTATTGATTAATGTTAAGAGACATTAAATATATACATATATACATACATATATTTTTTTCCCTCGCGAACTAAGCGCACAGATACCGAGACGCGTCTCGAATTATCGGACCTCGAGCGAGAAAGATTCGATACGTGTCTGGAGTCTTCGTAAACTCCTTTTATTTTCCCTACCATCATTATCGTTCTCCCCTTAATTAAAAATGTGTAAATTAAACTATAGTGGACGGTGCTCGGGCGTACGGGTGATGTTCATTCAGTGGCACCGATGAGTATTATAGTAACAGGCTATAAATTTGTTTCGGTCATATTGAATTACGTCGGTTCGAGTATTAAACTTATTTATTTATTTAATATGTAGGGACAAGCTATCTTTAGTACATAAAAAAATATAATAGTTGACTTTTGTATGATACAGTACGTCATATTAAGTAACAAGTAAGTCAAGTCGAATCGCGTTGAAACGAACCATATAGAATGGAAATGAGTTGAATTAAATTACAAACTGAGTCACTTCGAATTAATGCGTATTGAATCGAATAGTGTCAAGTAGGTAAGACAGACCAAATAAATTTTAAAACATAGAATGTTGTATAAAATATCTTCGTTTTTTCTACCGTTATTAATCCTGTCTTTCATGATAAGGTTATAATTTAAAAATTAAATATTTTTGATGTTTAAACTATTTTAATAATCGTAAATCGTTCTCGCTCGAATCGTCCGCATCGGAGCACACGTTGACAAACGAATTTCAAGATTTTCTTCCGAAAATGGCGAACAAACCTTGCATTGTTTTTAATGTTCTACACGAACAGCTCTGTACGAATAAAGGTTTGAAAGTAAGTGAAGCTCACAATCTACTTTGACTCGTGATCGTATATGTTACATTTCGATAAAATTTCGACGAATGAACTATACGTGTACTTACGTATCAACCTTCAAAATGGCGTCACTAATTTCAACCGACAAATTAATGTTCCTTTTCCCCCGCGATGCAATTTATATCTCTAGCATTTATAAAATCTGACAATTCTAACCTAAAAGTAAATTTCCAAAAATAAATTCTTAACCTTACATAATTCATGAATTGCAACAACAAAGTAGATTTAACGACAGATTGGTCGCAACAGATAGAACAGTACACGGATTTTATAAAAATCTTTTTATTTCTGACATCCTATTAAGTATCACATTGTACAAGTTCGTTTTTTGACACGAATCTACATCATTCATTCATCAAACTCTCACTTTCTCGTTTCATATTTACATCCTCCGTTTCCCGATAAAAATTACATTCTATATTATACAATGGTCGTTCGCGTAGTTTCTACGGCTGCTTCACGAATAAATACAGATTAACATGGTCGACTGTTCTTCAGAAGCGATCCAACGAGTCGTTTATTGTTGGACACCGGTTAAATCGAAACAGAAAGGCGATTGTTAACTCAATGGCGTTTCTTTTGCGATTTCCTGTAGTTTCTGGCGGTACTGTTCGCGAATTTCTTTGATCGGTTTCACCAGATATATCGGTACGTCATCGTCTCGCCTCTGAAAACGATTAAAACGAATCATTTTAATAAATCTGAAGCAACAGAACAATGTAACATTGATAATCGAAGAAAGAATATCAACTACGTATCTTTAAACAAAATTCAAGAAAGTTACGATTATATTGTACTGTTTAAGTTTATACTATTACTCATCGTGCTTCTATTTTATTTACTTATTACGTGTTATATTAAAAGTACTTGCTAAAGGTATTACTTCATGAAACAAATATGTCACACTTTTATGCAGGTAGGAAGAAAAAAATATGAAACAATGTTTGCTTAAATAGTGGGACAATAAGATTGTGGTATACTAATTATTTATATAGTAAAATCAGTCAAGCATTATAATAGTGCTATAGTAGAGCAGTAGGGTAGTAGTATAAAGCTGAAGTAAAATGGCAGTGTAGAAAATAATAAAATGGTAAAAAGAACTAGTAGGGTAACAGAACAGTGACATATCACGGTTGTATAATAAAGTTAACGAATTCGTAATATAGTGAAATAATAGAAGTGACTCAGTTTGATCCCTAATCTCGAATATCAAAATACTGAACTCAAATGATTAATAGCGATATAATAGTAAAATGCAGTTATACCTGGAACAGTACTTCCCCTTCGAAGTCAACAAACTTTTGTTTCCTTGCTCTCAGCAAAAGTCCCACGCATTTGTCACTGATGTGAGTGTAAATGTTAAAGAGATCACCAAACGTGATCGCGATGATCTCTGGTTGGTCCCGACATGGTGTACCCTCTTGATGAATGATCTCGCAAAGTTCAAGCACCTCTCTGAGAATGTGTGCTGTAGCTTTGCGACCGCGAATGGCTGTCAAAGAGCCAGCTACCGGTCTGGAACGAAGAACATAACGAATACAATAATGTCGATAGTAATTATAATAGAACGAAAGAAAATAAGTGTGACGGTTGAGCTTACTTGCCATATTCGTCTTTCGAAAATGTTCGTTTCTCGAGATTCACACCTGACGTGAACGGATTTTTGCTCTGCTTTTCCTTGTGTTGGTTGGCATATTGATTGAACATTGCCACTTTGTCGCTGAGTGATTCCTGAAATCATTCAGGGAAGAAAATTAGATATGTTGTAATTAGTAATGTTCTTGGGAAGTATTTTTATCCCGTAACTAATGGCATAGGGTTTGTCGTACATTAATAATTTGTTGCGACTGGTAGTTGGATTTCGAATGAGGTGATGAGTATAGTTCACTTGGAATATTTGGGCATTTGGGGATATGGGAATTTGTACATATGGAGATATGAGGATGTGGGGATTTGGGGATATAGGAATTTGTACATGTGAAGATATGGGGATGTGGAAATTTGAGGATATGTAAATTTGTACATGTGGAGATATGGGGATGTGGGGATTTGGGGATGTGGGAATTTGGGGATGTGGGAATTGGGGGATATGTGAATTCGTAAATGTGAAGATTTGGAGATGTGGAGAATTGAGAATGTGAGGGTTTGGGAATGTGAGGATGTGGGGATGTGGGAATTTGTGAATGTGGAGATTTGGAGATGTGGAAATTTGAGAATGTGGGGATGTGGAAATTTGGGGATATGGATAGAAATTTAAGAATTTAAATTTAAAAATTTGAAAAGTTGAGAATTTCGAACGTTTGAAAATCAATCTAAAGAACATATGCAGTCCCATATTAAGACTCCATAGTACAAACAAAGATAATACAAGAAAATACCTGTTCCAACAGAAATAGGACGTATAGAATAATCTCAAGTATAAAAGCAGAGTATAGAAGTGTTTACATAAGCAATGCTCGATAGTCAGACGAGAACTGACTTTGTCCGCAGCAACATCGAGGCTTCTAATCTTCGAGTAACATGCCCGGGAAAGTATTCCTCGCACGTAATCGTGAAAGTAGCTTGAAAATACATCGTCACAGATTAAGTCTATGATTATTCACGATACTAATTGAATTTCCATCGCTACTACTTTTTCTGTTCGTAAAACACTCGGCAAAATGTCGATTTCAAGCGTTCTTGATAAAATCTTCTCTGAAAACAACTTTTACTTTCGATCTTAGATACCTGCTCACGTTCTTGCGAGTTCGAAGAAATGATGCAGCGATCGTGTACGTATGTACAGTTTATGCGAATAGAAAATTGAGGATTCGAGGTATCTGTTGAAGAGACAAGAGTGTCGTTGTGAGTTTAATCAACGAGGAATGTTGGATGTTGGCCAGCCTGGACCATTTAAAGACCGACCATGGCCATACAAGACCCCTCGATGGCATGTTGACAAATTTTCTCATACACACGACACGTGAACCGATTTCGTGAGACCACGAAAAGCATAACACTATGTTGACTGTGGTCGGTGATTAGGCTTTACAATTTTGTCTACGACTTTTTTTTAGGGAGAGTTTGGTCATTTAGATATATGGAAATTTGGCAGATTGGGAGTTTGGAAATTTCGGGATTGGATTGGGTGTATAACAATTTGGAGAATTTAGGGTGATAGAGATTTGAAAATTTAGGGATTGAAGGATATAGGGAAAATTTGAAGAGTTTTGAAAATGTAGAAATCTGGGGATGTAGTAATATGGAAATTTAGAAATCTGGGGATGTAGTGATTTGAAAATGTAGAAATCTGGGGATGTTAAAAAATTAAAAAATTTAAAAACCTTTAAAAAATTTGGAAACTTGAGGATGTAGTGATTTGAAAATGTAATTTGGAAACTTGAATTTTAAAAAATTTAAAATCTTGAGAACTTAAAACCTTGGAAATCTGTGCAGCTTTGAAAATTAAAAATTTATCAATTTAGAAACTAGGGACTTGGATATTTAGGTATTAAAAAATTTAAATACTAAATTGTAAATATGATTATCAAAATGTAATCTAATTTCTTTTAAAGACGGAAGGATCTAAATTCAGTAGAACGAGAAGCGCTTTAATCAGACGCCAGAGTCAAGTTCATTGGCAAGACCAGGGTGACCATTCTCATCATAAATTCATTACAAAACTAAATGTTCGTTCAAAAGAAACTTTTAAGCAGTAATGTAGAACAATTAATTTCAATTACCAATTCATCTTAAGCATAAACAAAAAAAAAATTATAACTATTTAAATTGTTACTATTTTTTCTAATAAAAGATGCATAGTATTAATGTTAGTACAACATTGAAATAAATTGCAATTAGTCTAGTTCTATCATGAATTTGTAGCAAAAGACTGGAATCATATTTGAATACTTCAATTACAAATTTTCGAACACCAGTACATCCAGTATATTATTTGAAATAATTTCAAATTTTAATCGGTAAAATAATTGAAAATACAATTGCTCAAAATTACTTAATGATCACTCTAATCAAAATTCGACTGAAATTTCGCACTAATCACTGTACAGAACCATGCATAACAATTCGAACCACCACTTTCGAGGAGATACTCACATACATCACTGAAGACATAGTTTCACCGTAAAGTAGTTAAAAAAAACGAAAGTACCAATTAACGAAAGAAAGAGAGGAAAGAAAGACTAGAGACTATTAATACTGTTAAAAAAAGGAATATCGAGAGAAACCGATGATCGCGATTGTCGCGATTATCTTGCGGGCGTCTCGTCGACTATCGTCTCGTGAATGCAGCGTCGCGACGCTCTGCGTCTTTTTATAAGATGCTTGCTACGTCAAATGGCTCCCACCGACCGAATTCCATCGTGCGACCAACCGAAATATTTGCCGCGTTTTCGAGCCAATTCCGTGAGAATTCGCAAGTATTCGATGCCAACACCGGAAACGATGATTCCGCTGATCATTGTATCTTTCTCTCGTTATAGTCAATGACTGACCGTTTCATTCACGATTAGCCACGGATCTGCTTTTCGTCGAACGATCCGGTCCCCTTTCTTCTCGTTTATTTACATCGAAAACAGCGCTGATTAAGGATTGTGAGAAATCCAATTTTATCGATAAATCGAAAACATCTTCTGTTCTGGAAATTTAATTTGGAGTACTGGAAACTTTTTCTGTTCATCACGTTGTTATTACGCGTTTGCAGACTTTTATATTTTTCGATTTAACAATTTCAATATTTATAAATTTTAAATTTGTAAAATTCTAAATTTCTTCAAACTCAAAATTCCAAAAGATCAAATCCCAAAATTTGCACAGGTCGATAAAGCTTTACACCATGCGTTGTATGGCCACACGTATTACCAACACGTCGTGAACATAGCGATTTTCATTCGAATCAAAAAATTGACAAGAACAGAGATACCCGTTAATTACATCTAAGTTAACGAAAGATATTTACCTAATTTATAATATCCTGAAGATTTGTTAGTACAATTTAAAGTATGCACAGCAAAAAGTGTAATTATATGCAACTTGCAGTTTCATCGGAATACTAACATTTAAAATTAGCATGGAATGCGAAATATTCAACCGTTTTGGTTCAAATGAATGTTTAATCCGGTGTTTTGCGTATTTTCTCTTTCCCGCAAATATCCCGTGTTCCCTTGAAGCTTAACATTCCATGAACCAGTATAATTCGAAGTGCAAATTTCGTGGGTTTAACTCGTACGTTTTTCCATACTGACTGTTATGGACCGATTGCAAATATACAACTGTTCACGAAATGTACAATTCTATTATTTTTCTTCAAAACTATTATTTTATCATGTAAATCCTTTGTGTTATACAATTCTTTGTAAACTTCTTCAATTTTAGAAATTTAAAATTGATAACATTCCAAATTTTCGAAAGGTGGTAAATGGGGAATTAACCACCAAATAATCTATGAACTTAAATTTAAAAAATCCACCATAACGTTCATAATTATAACAAGCATGTCTCACATATTTCTCTTCACTATGGAATTTAACATCTTAATGACTCCACAAAACATCTTATTGAATGGCGTTTCCAACAGAAACATCGATAACATTTGAGAAAAAATCAGTGAATTATTTATTGAAAACGCGTGTGATGTAATTTATGCCGATCTTAACGCGTTCCCCTGTCCGATCCGGCTCGTATATCGCCACTTTGTCATTGATAAACCGTTCGCCGTGTTCCGAGATTAATTTGGGAGATCGGAACACGGCGAACCTCCTACTCGTTAGATTGCTACCGGGAACTTGTTCCGCTATTTTTTTGGCAACGTTAAAGATTTCCTAAATGGCCACGTTAGACCGAGCCAATTTATCTAGACGCCATTCCGGAGTAATTGGGACGCCAATAATAAATCGACGTTTCATTTTTCAGGAAACGCTTGAAAGATATTCTGAAATGTCGCTTCTTGTGCAATAACTTTGACATTGAATTTGATGCAATAGTTTTATTCACCTTCATTAACTAACTACACTGTTTTACAATACATACATTTTACAAATTTTATTTATTGTTATACATATTTCAGTTAGGTTGAACGTCAAAATTATTGTCACTGCTGATACAGTTCATACTTGATAAGACTCATATTTTCATCGCAAATTTCGGGTTCACTTCTAATTAGAATCTTCACAAGGATCGTTAAATAACAAACGTGCATAACTTTTTAACTTTTTTTATTCATCTTCATCGTAACAATAATTAGTCATCTGTGCATGACACAACTATCTAGAAAATTGTAAAAATTGTGGTTAAGGGGTTATCTTAGTGAAATATCTAAGTTTCTAAATTTCAAGTAAATCTACTCTGAATCAAGTTTGTAAACTCGATACAACCGCAAAGGGTTAACTCCTAGTCCTATATAGAATTCTCGAATATCTTGAACACTGACCTACGCAAGACAGGGCGTTCGATGCTCATCATCCGACATGAATCACGTTCTAAATTGCTTGAACGCGTGGACGCTGTTGAAAAACCATCTTGAATTGTGACGCATCGCAAGGTAAATTTAGTGCAACGTCCTCTGAAGAACGTGGTGGCCACGCGAGATCGTGGCATACGCGTTTACTATTATAGCCGAGGGCGCTCTCGTTGACGTAGCCGTTCATTGATGGCTACCGTTCGACGACGCAAAAACCAAGCTAATTCCGCGTTTCCGCTCGGTGGATGCTCCTTTTACGGTTTCACCAACAGCCTCGAGCCGATTGCAACACGCTCGCAAACGCACGCTAAACGAAGAATCAGAACTACTTGGAATGCGGTGCGTTACTATTAAGCAAGTAACTTTGTTTATTTACATACGAGATGAGATAATCGGTTGTACCTGTCGTTACATCGCGAAATTGCTTGGCTGCCAATGCTGTCGGGTTAATTAATTTGTATGCATGTCGAGTTGTTCTTGGATCGCGAAGACGTCTGCGATTAAATTGATCGATAGATTCGATAAGTTGTAAGTAGTTGGTAACAATTTGTACATTCGTTGATCTTCAAATTTGAGGATTCGTCATTGAAGAGTTTGAAGTTGGCGCCAAACGCGGTAATGACTGTAGGATGCCTTGATAGAGCAGGTAAGCGAATAAATTAATGGATAAATAAAGAGTCTATCGATGATTTATACAATGATATGATTTTTTAATAAACGCGAACTTTGGACCGATTCAACGAGTTTCAGCGGTAGGAAAATTTAATGAAAGTTCACATATGCTGTGACGCTCGAATGAGAACGTGGGCGAAAGTTTTCTTCACCTTGCTTCTAAATTAGATTGTTAAGAAGCGTGTTGATTCAGTCATACTTATCATTTATTTTCTTGTTTACTTCGCATATTTACAAACGCAACTTTCACTTCAAAAGATCGATAGCTATAGAAATTAAATTGCAACGTTTTATGCAAATGCATTACTTTCTGTGCAGTGTTTAAACATGTATTTTGTACTTAGTAGATTTTACCCTATTTAATATTTATTTTGCGTGACATCTGATTCATGCCTGATACATGATATGTTTATTCACTTGTAAAACTCTTAATAATCATAAGTTGTATAATATGAGTTATAAAATATAAATATTTATCAAATGCTGTGAAATTGATATAGGAATAAACAGAAAATTCATGTGCATTCGGAGAAAATTTCGAAATCAACGATATAACAATTATGGCTGACATGTTTCGAGTATTTTCACTTAACTCCATAATACTGCTACCACGTTCATGGCTGATCGCGTACTGGACTTATCTACTTAAACTAAACGAAAAGCTACTGTAAGTAGTTTTGACTGAACTTAGGCTTCCTTTGGATAATGATAAAGATAAATACAGGTGTTAAAGCCTCTATTATAAAAAGAACCTATGTAGAAGATTTGAAAGGTTCTAAAGAAACTCTAAAGTAATAAAACGCTTTTCGTTCTAAATTTTTAACAATACCTAAATTTATAGGTGGAAATAAGTACATGACACAGAGTTAACAAAATGGAAGTCTTCTAAATAAAATATTCTTAAAATACAATAATTCAGTAATCTATGTTTAGTATTCAGTTTCACAAATAAACTGCAGTATTCATTTTCCATAATTTCTTTTTCCAAAAGAAGACGGATGTTTCCATATCACCAACGGTATGAAAACATTTCAAAAGATCAAAGACGGTAACGAATCATTGACGATTGAAAGAAGCAACGAGAATTAAACGAAGGTCCGAGCCAAAACCACTTCCCCGGTCCCTCTACTACCATAACAAAGTTTCTAAAATTAATTTTAAGGAATTCGTTGCCGTTCTCGTTGGTGACCTTCGCGTAACGATGATCCTGGACATTCTTTCGCCCCACCTTTGCTGTTGCGTCGCAAAAATCCGTCAAAAACGATACCAGACAACGGCAATGGCGAAGTTAATCTAACGTTACGTTCAGGAGTCACACTTTGAGCACGTGCGAGATATAAATAATTCCAGGAGGAAAAGTTGCTTTAAATTCGTACTATGTTCTTCTCTGTGAATGATGAATTTTTATGTATTTTACTTTGACAGTTTGCAATTTACAGACTTTCGGAATTTGGGATTCTGCGATTTTTGAATTTTGGGACTTTGAGTATTTCGAATTTTAGACGCAATTTTGGGACTTTGAAACGTTGGAATGTTTCGTTGGAATGTTTAGAAATTTGGAACAATGTGATTCGGTAATTTTTGAATTTCAAAACTGGAATTTGATCATTTGGAATTTTGAAGAAAATGCTTGAAGAATGTGCTTATTTTACTTGATGATTAATCCTCGTTATTAATAGATATCCGTGATTAGGAAACGAAGGAATAATTACTCGTTATTCGTGGAACTGGTCAGGAAACGAATGATTAATTCCGCTAATAAAACGGCTTCGAATTTCCTTTTCCACAATGGATCTTCGTCTACGTACTCATTCTGGTGGATAATCTTGAACTGCGCAGCGATTCAACACTCGCTGGCACGTGCCACGAAATCTCGAAGTAATTAGGCGAATCCGCGTCAACTATCTTACGTAACCGTGGCGAATTTGACTCATAAAATTCGCAAGATGACAACCGGCTACGATTTAGAACATTGCTGGCTGCACCCTGTCGCGAGACCGATGAAATGGCGAAATAAATGAAATGGTTTGCAAAAGCGTTGAATTGCGAAATAATTGAATTTAGCCTGGATGTCGTAGAGTAGCGAAACTAATTGAAAAGATTTACAAAATCCTGCAATGACGAAATTACTGTCGATAAAACATACCATAAAGAAAACAGTTAACTATACTACTAACATACTAAAATAATGTTACAATTTAAATTTTGCAATTAGAATTTTATGGAATTTGAATTACAATCGATAGTTTGCAAAGTTGCATCGTAGATCGACAAGTATAATTTATTAATTTGCAAAATGAAGGGTAAAATTAAATATTTAAATTTTGCTCATTTGTAAGGTTAGAATATAATTAAAATCGACAGTTTGCAAAATTGTACCATGAATCATTAATCAATATAATTAGCAAAATGTAGGATGAGACAACTGAAACTTCATAAAAGCACATAATTAAAATTAGCAATCGAATGAGTAACGAATAAATCGTAGAACGACGAAACAATTTCAAAGCTTTTCAAATCCGTATAATGACGAAACAATAGCAATAGCGTGCAACGTTGTGAAACGATGAAGTAACATACAAAGTTTGCAAGCTCGTGCGAGTTACGAAACAATTGAAAGCATCCACAAAGCGGTGGAATGGTTAACCGATGACAAACGCGAGGATCAAGACCAACGAGCATTATTTAAAGCTCGAAGAAAGAAAGACGCTTAGAAAGATTTCGACGACGAGCATACCTCGCATACTTCTATGATCATGTTGAATTATTAGTAAGTTGGAAGCTTTGAGAATAGTATCAATTTATTACCGGAAGCTGTTCAACAACGATTTTCGATCCTACATTCCGCGGATAAATTATTTTTAAACTGTGCAATACATTTTTTCGTTGGCGTCGCGATAATTCGAGCGTTTCTAGCGAATAAAGAGTAGAAGTTATGCGACCTGTCTGGACAAGGGCGAGACCTGGCGCCTGACCAGATTCATGGTTAAAGGAATTTACGACCTTTCGTGTACAACTCTCGGTTGCTTGACACTTTTTTGTCAAGGTTAATTTCTTTTTGTGTGTATTAAAAGGCTACGTGAATTATTAGTTTTATTTGTTAACAATAGTCTGCGCTATTTTTGTGCACTTTTTTTAAATTATTTTTTTAAGGTACGATCGGTGCTCAAGAAGTGTTTTCGCATTTTTTGCCCTGCTTATATTACCCAGGTAATATTGTAAGCTTGCAAATTATAAACATTTACAGTTTCAAATCTTGGAATTCCTATATTTAAAAACTGAAATTTCGAAGTTCTTAAATTCTGAAATTTCGAATTCTGTGACTCCCGGATTCATGAAATTTTAAATTTACAAAAGTTCGCTTTCGAAATTCAATATCTTCAAATCTCAAAGTTCCTGAATTTCTTAAGTCCTCAGAATCCTAAGTTTTTAAATTTTCAATTCCAAGGTTTTCAAATTTCTTAACTAAATAATAAGTTTTGTGAAATAATGAAATTTGTTCTACTTCGTCGAAATCTGTTTGATCGGAGAACGCCAGGAAACGAGAACGAAATATTCGAAACAGTGTCAACGACACTCGAGCAACGTTTGTCCATCGAGATTCAAAGATTTCCGTAACAGAAAATGATTCTGGCAGTCGTGTCCGCGTTAGTCACGAACTGAGTCGTTGATTAACGACTCGTTTGCTGACACCTGGATACAAGCCACTTAGTCATTCGAAACAGAAGACAATTTCACGGTTCTGCGTTTGATTATGTATATTTTTATCAAGATATACGAGAGATACGTTGCATTCCATTCAACATTCTCCCCCGTTGGCACAAAGGAAGAGTCTCCTCCTTATATCAATTTCATCTTGTCCAAGAAAGTTTAAAAGGAACAAGAACGAAATATGTATCCTCTACAGTCAACTATTTATTCTTCATTTTCAAGATATAAGTATATGAAAGATAAATTTAATTTAAAAGAAATTTTACAATACACTGTTTAACACTAAACGTGAATAAACAAACAAACGCCAAAACTTGTAAAACATTTGACCGCTTTGGTAGTTTCAGTGTCAAAAGTCCATCATCAATATTATTATCATTGTCTCATAATCTACAAGAGAACGCTGATAAACCAAATAAGAGTTTGAAACGATTACTCGTTATGTTTACAAACAAATAATCTTGAACGTAACCCAACTTTTCAGTCTTAAAATGCCGCTTAAGAAAATCAAACACGTGTTTTTGTCGATCGAGTAGAGTTACGACCGAGTTACATTTCGGCGAGAACCGTATCTGGGAGAACAACCTACTTTAGAGCGGTCAATAACGGTGTGTTGATTAAACAGTTGTCGATCAGGAATCTCATAGAAGCCGAATTCGTGACGCGATAGAACGAAAATATCGCTCGCAAATCTAAAATAGCCGAGCGTCGCGATTTCCGCGTCTGTTCGATGTCCGTTCTCCTTCGCACTTTAGACGGCGATTCATCTGTTATTTTGATGTACGCTCCTCTCGATTGACGTACCGTCGATATTTTCGTCGACCATTACTAATATTTTTCCGTTTTCAATGACCGTGAGATTTAAATGGATTTGGGGATAATAATAGCACGAAATGTTCAAGATTTATAAACTAGGAAACGATAAAACAGCTGAGTAAATAAACTGCACATACTCTTTTATCTGTACTGATCTTTGCTTTTATAAAATACATATAATTACATTTCAATGCAAATCTGGCTTTTTTTGAAAAATCACAACTAAGAAAGACAAATCCCTAGTAGGCTTAATAATATCGGGGAAACTTCGGAATGCCATCATGTTCCGATTCTGGCCAAAGTTTGCAAACAAGCTCCTTTTTCCGAAAGGAAACATCTGTGAGAACGGTTTTTGGCGACTCGAAAAATTTTTACCATTCCAATGTTATTCTCTATATTACCGATGAAACACATATAATGTGCGAACTATTCTGAACATATAATCCGTATCTTTGGACCCACGGAATATATTGCAAACAGCATAAAATCAACATTAATAAATATGTAGCATATTAATCAATAAAATCAATATTAATTAGGTTTTTCCGAAAATGGATCAAGTGGCGCCATCTCTCCGGCGAACAGGGTGAACTACACACTTTTGAAATAGTAGTTTCATTAGTTCCCACGTACTACCGCTAGATGGCGCAATGTGTATTGTTTTCTGTTAAATTCTATTAATATAGTTGATTTGGCTAAACTTCCGAAAACCTCCATGCTCCAAATTGGCTGAAATTTGGGGAATGAGTTTCTTTTTAATAAAAATAACGATTCTGAGAAGGATTTTTGGCGATTCGAGAAAAAAAATTTTATCATTTCGGTGTCACTCCCTATTTTATCGGCGCAGTATTTGCAATTACAGTTATCTACGCTTTCTACAATGGACCCCAACAGTTAACCTAACCTAACCTAACCCAATTATACATATAGTACTACTCTTGATGCATTGATACTTTTTAAAAAGAATTGATAATAGCAGATTTCATAGCATCAGAATCGCCTTCAAATCTGCCTCAAGTATTCCTGCCGGTAATGATTGCGTCAATTGGATCAATTCTTTGATACATCGTATATAAGGTAGGCACATTTCCGATCAACTTACTTTGTTATCGACCAAATTATTACATTTTTCGATCAATAACAATTTTGTATTTTATTACGTTATAGGACTGAAGCGATATCTACTTCGTTCAACGCTTCAAGTACCCCCGCAATGTAACAAAGCGAATCCGAGAAGAATAAATCAACAGAAACCACTCACGTACACTATGCAATATTATATTAATATTATGAGTTACTATTCTATTATACATAAAAGATCGACCATATTTGTATAATATTTATAAATAAATATAAAAACAGATTATTATATTAACAATTGTATGTATGTATGTATGTATGTATGTATGTTGTATGTATGTATGCATGTATGTAATTATTAACTCTATGTACTCTCAATGTATTTTCAACTTGTATGCAATATAAAATTTGAATAAACGATAAATAAAAAGAATAAACCGTGTATTTATTTAAAAAAACCATTTCCAAAGCGTTCAGAAACATTATACAAACCTATCGAAATGCAAAAGTAAAAGAACAGTAAAAAAGAAGTACTAAGAATAGCCGAAAAAAGTAAAACCGCAAAAAAATTCGATTAAATCACGAAATAAATTCCTCAGAATTCATGAAAATGACGTCATCAAAATTCCAAGAAATGGCATTCGTGCCACCTCCTCGCATATTATGTTCTCCTGATACCAAAACTCAAAATCGGCAACTCGGATTTCAAAAATCGGTCTCGGCAATTCTTGGAAATGACGTCATCAGAATTCCAAGAAGTGGCATTTGTGCCACCTCCTCGCATATTATGTTCTCCTGATACCAAATTTCAAAATCGAGAGTTTCTGTTTGAAAAATCTTCGTGCCACCTCCTCACAACTCATGTTCTCCTGATACCAAAACTCAAAATCGGCAGCTCGGATTTCAAAAATCGGACTCGGCAATTCTTGGAAATGACGTCATCAGAATTCCAAGAAGTGGCATTTGTGCCACCTCCTCGCATATTATGTTCTCCTGATACCAAAACTCAAAATCGGTAAGTTGGATTTCAAAAATCGGACTCGGCAATTCTTGGAAATGACGTCATCAGAATTCCAAGAAGTGGCATTTGTGCCACCTCCTCGCATATTATGTTCTCCTGATACCAAAACTCAAAATCGGTAACTTGGATTTCAAAAATCGGACTCGGCAATTCTTGGAAATGACGTCATCAGAATTCCAAGAAGTGGCATTTGTGCCACCTCCTCGCATATTATGTTCTCCTGATACCAAATTTCAAAATCGAGAGTTTCTGTTTGAAAAATCTTCGTGCCACCTCCTCACAACTCATGTTCTCCTGATACCAAAACTCAAAATCGGCAGCTCGGATTTCAAAAATCGGACTCGGCAATTCTTGGAAATGACGTCATCAGAATTCCAAGAAGTGGCATTTGTGCCACCTCCTCGCATATTATGTTCTCCTGATACCAAAACTCAAAATCGGTAACTTGGATTTCAAAAATCGGACTCGGCAATTCTTGGAAATGACGTCATCAGAATTCCAAGAAGTGGCATTCGTGCCACCTCCTCGCATATTATGTTCTCCTGATACCAAAACTCAAAATCGGCAACTCGGATTTCAAAAATCGGTCTCGGCAATTCTTGGAAATGACGTCATCAGAATTCCAAGAAGTGGCATTTGTGCCACCTCCTCGCATATTATGTTCTCCTGATACCAAAACTCAAAATCGGTAACTCGGATTTCAAAAATGGGACTCGGCAATTCTTGGAAATGACGTCATCAAAATTCCAAGAAATGGCATTCGTGCCACCTCCTCACAACTCATGTTCTCCTGATACCAAATTTCAAAATCGAGAGTTTCGGTTTGAAAACTCTTCGTGCCACCTCCTCACAACTCATGTTCTCCTGATACCAAATTTCAAAATCGAGAGTTTCGGTTTGAAAACTCTTCGTGCCACCTCCTCCCAACTCATGTTCTCCTGATACCAAATTTCAAAATCGAGAGTTTCGGTTTGAAAACTCTTCGTGCCACCTCCTCACAACTCATGTTCTCCTGATACCAAAACTCAAAATCCGGATTTTTGAATCGAAAATCCGGATTTTTGAAATTTAGTATCAGGAGAACATAAGTTGCGAGGAGGTGGCACGAATACCTCTTTGCAGCTCATGTTCTCCCGGTACAAAATCTTGAAATGTAGCATTTCAAAATTCTCGGAATTTTGAAACATGAATTTCGAGGAATGATGCTGCCTTAGTTGGGCCATGAAGGATAGGTTTTGGTAAGGATTTAAAATAAATAGATATTGCAAATTAATTTTTTCTCTTTATTTCTCAATCAATTTCTATACATGTTGCAATCGTATAACATATTCAAAATTTAATATTACATAATATTACGACATACACTATTTGAATATATATGTATATTTTACAGTAATTTATAATTTACATATACAGTTGTTATGCATTGTACTAGTATAATTAATTGGCTAAACTTCCGAAAGCTCCATGCTCCAAATTGGCTGAAATTTTGGGGAATGGAATTGATAATAGCAGATTTCGTAGCATCAGAATCGCCTTCAAATCTGCCTCAACTATTCCTGCCGGTAATAATTGCGTCGGTAAAGTAGGGTGTGACACCCAAATGATACCAAATTTTTTCTCAAATCGCCAAAAATCCTTCTCGGAATCATCATTTTTATTAAAAAGAAAGCCATTCCCAAAATTTCAGCCAATTTGGAGCATGGAGGTTTTCGGAAGTACAGCCTTTTCGCGCATAATGTGTAGCTAACTTGCTGTCGGTAAAGACAATTCCTACTTTATATATGTAGATAAAATCAATTTATAATTAATTTTTAAACTTCAGATCAAAATTCATATTTAATATAATAATTTATAATTAGAAATAAGAACATTAAAGTTTGTGTGAAATAAAAGTTAATTTACTCAATTTAAATTGTTAATTAAGAATACACGCCACAAGACCTTGACATGATTAGCCATCTAGCGGTAAAAAGTTACAACTCTTGAATCTATATTTCTCAAAAAAATTTTGCATTTTTGTACGTCTCCGGTTTGTTAATACTTTTTAAACATTCTATAATAAGAAAAATATAACATGCACAACTTATGTTAAAGATTTATTTATATACTTTAAAGCTGTACAAACTTCCTGACGCATACTTTTATAAATGCAAATACAAAAATAACAATTATTTACGATTGTATTAATTGTAATGTTGTTACATGTATCAAGCCGTTTGCATACTTTTTCTTCTTTTCGATTTGTTACCGTCTAATTTGTGTTTGAGTATTCTCTTTTGCGAAGTACTGGGACTAGTCTGTTCAATTTGTGAACTTCCATTCTTAAGTGATTTATCGTCATTTGTTTCTTCATTTAAAACAAGCGAACTAAAATTAAATGATTCGAAACCTTCTGACATCGTTTTTTCACGTAACATACGTGCTTCTTTTTTCAATAACTGTTTATCTTTCTGTTTACCCTTATTTTTTTTCCTTTTCTTTAGTGTCATTATATCTGTATCTTTTTGTGTATTTCCTTTTTCCTGTATAACTTCTGTATCTTCTTGTTCAACATTATTTACACTATTTGTTGTTTCTCCATTTATTATAGCAGTCTGTTTATTTTTACTTTTTTTAGACGGTCTAAAATAAGATAAGAATATAGAACACAAATAAATTTGAACAGTAGTATTCATTTGAATTTATACTTACATGTGAAGCGGAATTCCAATTTGTGTTGCCAATTTATTATATGCTGTTTTTGTATCTTTTGCAAGCGATATATGAGCTTTAAATGTTGTGAGTACGTTTCCAACTTCTTCCCAATTCCATGCTTGTGGCAAGTGTTGACCGTGAACGTTTCGCAACAGTAATAAAAGAAGACAAACATACCTTTGTTTAACTTCTTTTCCTATTCCATTACTGCTATTTATAACGGACATTTGATTTTCATTTTTATTTGTATTACATAATTCTTTAAGTGTATTTACAGTATTTTTACATAACTTTTTTTCCATTTTTGTTCTTATGTCCAAATGTTTCGTATCATAATGCACTAATCGACCATTATTGTAAAAGACTGTTAAAAATTCGAGCGCATAACATCGGCGGAAAGACCTCACGCTACTGTCAAAAGCAAAATCCACCTATAAAAGTAAACATTTACTGATTAAAAATATATTTCTAGTAAAACTGTTGTTATCGAAACAGAAATTAGAAATATACCAGCAACGGTGCTAATTGCCAGTTACCCTCCCAATATAACTGCAAAATGTTTTTAAATAATAAAGGCGACAATATACAGTCTCTTCTTTTGAAAAACGCAGTTAAATTTTCTCCATAAATTTGAACTATAGCATTAGTAGGCAAATTAGCTTGCTGCGCGCACCTCACAAGAAATGTACAACATTCTGCTAATTTATCGCTCATCTCATGACAAACTGATGTTGTTCGTTCCCCTTTTTCTATCAATGCCTAGAAAATACATAATTTTTAGTTATTTTGCATAAAAAATTACTTTCCATTTTACAAATTACATTTACCTTTAATATCACTATTATCAATTCTTCATCAATATCCTCAATATCCTTAAATTTTTTTACCGTTGACAGTTTTTTTAAACAAGATCGAACCCTATCTTGAAGAGGTTTTTGATGAGGATCTTTTATGCAGTATTCCAACAACGTGAAAAGAGGTAATAACATATCAAGTGCTACTGCCATTGTTGGACTACATTCTAAATAAGTTTCTAACAAATCTATGACACGAATTCTAAAGTGTGTAAGGGCTTGAGCTGATCTTTCTTGTTTTTTGGTCTGTGATTGACGATTTTCTCGCAAAATTCTAAATGCTGCCGCTAACGATTCATCTAATCTTTTTCCTTCTTCTTCGTCAATGTCATCAACGTTTACATCTTCGTCGTCTGTGTGAACAGAAGCATCGCCTAATGCTTGACGTACCGCCAATCTTAATCTATCAGTTACTGTTTCATCTTCGTCATCCTCGTCTTCATTCATTGATTCTTCATTCGAATCAGAGTTGGTATCTGACGAAGTTTCCAATTTACTATTACTATTGTTTTCATCATCTTCGCTATCATCTTCGCTATCATCTTCAGTGTCCAAATTTGAATCTGTATCCGAGGAAACTTCTCCATCAACATTATCTGTTATTACAAGAGGTGTTTTTTCACTTCTCACATCTAAGACCTAGAAATAGAAGTTTCATAATAATATATGTGTGTTCTTAAATTTTATTTACAATATTTATGTACCGTTAATATATGATGTATAGCTGTTGGTGTCACATACGGACAAATATGTGGAAAAACACAACCCACTAATGATCGTAGTAAATGGCTATTTTTAGAATAAAACGATAGCAACAAATCAACGACTACTTCTACCCATTCTGGTTCATCTTCTTTCTTATTAGTACCTATTTTACATTTTTTAGACTTTTTTTGCAATCTTTCGTAACAGCTTTGGAGTTCATTAATAGCCATAACTGCCATTTTTGGATCTGAAAATAATTGTAAACCCATATGTAAATTCATTGTGTGAAATACCGGCACAACTTCCATCTTTTTTGATTTGTTTTCTAAATTTTCGATTGAACGTATCACTTTTTCCCAAGCATCCTGTGCTTCCTCTGTTAATGGATTTCTTAATTTTAAAGTTTTGTTCTTTAGATCTGTATTTACGTAATGAACTAATTCCTTTAATACATTTCGTAAATCGTTTAACTTTGGTAACTTGTGATCTAATGCATGGTAAAATGTTTCCTTAAACTGCGCTATAGAAACAAACATAATTTCAAAAATTAAAGAAATGCATATGTATTTGTATATATTATATATAAAAAAAAAGTGAAGCAATAATATTTACATGCTAGTTCTACTCCAACATTTGGCATTTCACATAATCCATAAACAAATAAAAACTTCAATTGATCTAAACGCCATTCTTGATCCACAACCGTTTTATAATGTCCCATTAATCTAGTGAGAGATATTATTAGATTAGATATTACAGTACAAATAAAATTAAATCTTATTTCTTTTACATAATATCCAATACCTTGTTAATAAATGAGCAGCATAAATTCTTTCAGCGTTTGTCCAAAATGACTCTGCTTTTATGTTTGATTTTTCTTTAGGTAGTGTATTTTCAATTATATTTGTATATATCTTTGAAACTTTTTTAATTCCTTCTAAACTCAAATTATTTGTAACTGTTTGAATTACTTTTGTACCTGTCTTCTTTTCAATCATTAAATCACCTGGATATATTATTAACTTCTTTAATACAGCAATTTGTAATTTTGACTTAATATTACCGCTGCTTACAAGTGACACTAAGGAATTTAAAATTTCTTTAAATGCCATGAGTACTTCATCTTTATCATGTCTTTTGAACCTTGAAAACTTTGTTAACATGTACTGCATATAATTTGGAGATAACAGTGACAAAAGTACAGACTTATCTTTAGCACTTGATAATATGAATTTAAAAATTTGTACAGCTAAGTGTTCATCAGTTTTAGATGGTTTTGTAAATTTACAATCTATATGTGTCCAAAAGTCACTAACAAGATCAGTTGATGCCAAGGTTTCACAAAATAATTTAAATACTGGATGATGACATGATATAACTTTGGGTACATCCTAAAAATCAATAACATATATATAAGCAATTTTATAAGTGAATTACAAACATAATATTTCAACATATACTTACTAATAACACTTTCACTATATTTCCCATAGACTCTTTGGTCATGATATTCTCTGTGCCAAAATGTTTTTTTGAAAATTCATTATCCACAAGCGATGGACATTTGTTTTTGATAATTAATAAAACATAAAAGGAATCTAAAGTTTGTTCTGGCCAAGGCCTACCAAATTCTTTTTCAACAATAGGCAAAACCACTTTTTGTATGCATTCAAGATTAACAAGATTTATAAAATTAACAAGAAATGAAACGCACACAAATGACAGATAACTACGTTGTTTTCCAGCATTGATAAGATTTTGTAGAACTTGTGACTGTATCGTACTGGTATTTTTTAAAAGTTTAAGTGATCGTATTAATGCTCCATATGCTAATATACGTCCCATATAAATATCGGCATTTTCCTAAAGGTAATAGAATTGACATTAAACATTAAAATAACTAAACAATGCTGTATAATGAAAATCAACTGTCTTACACTTTTACTATTACTATTTACTGGATGTAATTCACTGTCTACTACAGACAGAAAGTTGTCAATTGGCAGTTCAGGATGCATTACTAAAAAGGCTGTCAAAGTAGTGTAAAATCCTATTCTGGAAGTTATTTTTGAAGAGCCTAAACTCCGTATAAGCCTTTTCATGGCATACTTAAATTCTTTACTGTCATTTTCTTCCTAAAAAAACGTTTATTATGAACACATAATTCGTCCAAAAAATATAAATATTTTTCGCGCTTTCCAGGGACTATAAACTATAGGGTTATCTTTAAATACACACTTACTGAGCTTTGTTGATGTAAATACTTTAGCAACACAATTGCACCGTCTATTCTTTCAGATTCAGCTTCGCTCTTGAGTTTCGTAAAATAATCTAGAATCGTGGAATCCATTTTATTTATTTCTTTTATTTCAGAGTCATTTGAAAGAACCTCTACCATGTGCATACTCTGATCTGCCATCTTGCTTTAAGTAGAAACTACGTTAATCTATAAACGATTTCTTATGATTTGATATATATAAAAACAATCGGATGATTTAAATATTTGAATAGTCTTTTAGTAATTATTATTTGAACAAAACAAAGAATAAATAGAATATGAAACTAAAAGTATATATCTTATTTTTGTATCGTACAGACTGTCAGCCGTTTCCGTTAAAAATTTCATATTTTCATCCAAAACTATCGAATTACTATTCATCAAAATTTTTAGTAACATTATGCAAACCGATGCAAAAATAACATATTTTTCGAAGAGACATCGTCGTGATCAAATCATTTGAAAATTTATAACAGAAACAGCGGTAACTGTGTTCCTTACAAAAACTGTTAGATCTTTTCAATGAAATACCATAATATTCACCAATGAAGGTAGCGATAACCAATTAACTGATTTTGTATAGTTTCGTGATTAAAAATTTTTTGGTGATTAAAAAAGTGCCATCTTGAACATAGTGATTCACTCGACCCGCGCGGTCCCGGTCAGTTTCGTGCATCCAATATGGCTGGTCGAGGTGGTTACGAAGATTCAAGGCAAGTATACGTTGCATTTTCCTTTGTGTATACCAGTCATTGAGGTTTTTTGAAATAGTGAAATGGTGATGTTTGATCAGTGTGTTGAACTAACAAAAAAACACATTTTTTCTTCGATAATCTTACGAATTTAAGGTTAAGTGAGTTTCGATTAGAGTGCAGCATAGCACCTTGCAGACGTAGTGCCTTCGACACGCGGCTTTATTTTGGCTAGCTAAACACTAATGTATTTTATTCGTGCCACTATCAACGATTATATTGACTTGAAATTCGTGTAATACATGCAACTTGCCGATTTAAAAATGCTAAATACAAAATACAAAAGTAATTTATTTTCGTCGAATGTGTACTTTATAGAATTGATGTTGAAATAAAGTGTTATAATCGTGGCTTATAGACATTGTATTTCATTTTTAAGTGTTAATATAGTAGTTCTGTAATTGTAAGAGTACAAAATTTAATTTATATAATAGTTTTATAGTGTTTTACAGTCTTTTAACATCCACTAGTAAATAAGGTTAAAAGATAATAAACCATAATAAGAGTGCTTCGTCTTTTTGTATCAAATCAATTGTGCCAAATATATATACAAAACAATGTTTGTAAAATAATTTATGCTTTAATATGTTTAAATATATCTGGTTTTTTATTTATGTTTACAGAGACTATGGAGGTGGATATCGAAGTGGCAGAAAACCATTGCCAACCGAACCACCTTACACTGCTTATGTGGGAAATTTACCAAATGGAGTTGTTCAAGGAGATGTTGATAAAATCTTTGAAAAACTTAACGTTAAAGGAATCAGATTGGTTAAAGATAAAGAAACTGATAAGTTTGTATAATTAGACTTCATTGTGATATGATAAAATTTTATAGTGTTACAACTATAAATCTTGTGTTTTTAATAATTAAATTATTAATAATATAACTGAATTTCAGTGGAACTCATTGAATTTTGTTTCATTACAGATTTAAGGGTTTTTGTTATGTTGAATTTGAAGACTTGGCAGACTTAGAGACAGCATTGGAAATGGATGGGGCAGTAGAAGTAGATAAAAGTGTCATTAAAATAGACGTAGCGGAAGGAAAAAGAAATGATCGAGGAGGAGGTTTTGATAGGAGAGGCCGAGGTGGTGGTGGCAGTGGAGGAGGCTTTAGAGGGAGAGATGCTGGTCGTGGTGGATATGGTGACGATTTCGGTAGAAAATCTATATATTGGATTGTTTATGTTATATTTGGCGTACACATATAGTTTAGATATTTTAAGTTTAACATTTTAAATTGGTTTCATTAAAACAGTATACATTGTCTACAAACAGTAGTTTTCCATTACGTATGTATATCGATACTCTTATTTTAATACTTCATATCTAGCAACAGTGAAATTTTGAAGTAGGACAAAGAAACTGATCCTTTCAGTTACGTATTGTATTTTGTATGATTATATTATATATTATACAATGTAATTGTATAAAATATAAAACCAAACTGAGATAATAATTTTCTTTGCCCCTTAAGAAAATTTTATTTATTTAGATATATAGTACTAGAATAAAGATATCAATATATACATATAATACAAAAGTATTTTTACACATATAAAAGGAAAAATATTATGCAGGAGGTTATAATGATAGAGGGCAATATGGTGGCAGACAAGGTGGTATGTGGGAGATGAGGGGTAACCGAAGCAATTATACTCCATTCAATGATGATGCAGGTGGCGGAAGTCGAGACTGGTCGCGTAACTCAGCAGCTAGATCATATGGTAATAGACCACCTCCTCGAGGGACTGGGCCAGAACGAAAACCATTTCATGATGAAGCGTTTAACAAAGAACCACCTCCAGGTTTGTTCGCATGCAAATATATTTTACTGAAATAAATACATTTACAGTAGTAAAAATAATTATATTTTTATTACTATTAGCGGCAGATACATCCGGAAGAAAACGTTTGGTGCTAGCACCAAGAACAATTCAAGCTCCTATAAATGCTATGGCTGAATCGAGTAAATCAAGTTCAATTTATGGTGGTGCAAAACCTCGAGAGGAGAAACTTAATACCGATGACAAGTAAATACATTATTATAATAATTAGTTTCTAATTCCCTAAATTTCAGGGAAAGAAACTTTCCCAACAAAAAAACTTTGGAAACAAACACAAGATCACCTAGTTTCCTCGAATGTAGTGGGGAACATCTCTTCGAAGATAAAATGAAATTAAATAATTTTTATTTACCCCTAAAGGAGAGTCTTCCCCACAAATACATAACGATAAAAAGGTGATTAATGAGATTCTTAAGTTCTACATATTTGGCAGTTTTAATTAAAAATGAAATTTTCTCATCTAGTGTCCTCTCTATTTACATTATCTTCTTAGTTGAAAAAATGTAATAATAAATTGGGAATTTAAAGTAAAAACTTTGTGTGCATAATGCATGCTCCAATTAATATTGGTTATGTGTATTTATATATGTACGTATAAAACCAATTATCACACATATATACAGATATGTGCGTGTGTGCTATCTATGATCGTTGAAATGATACGAAAAGGACATTTTAATATTCACGTCAATTTGAAGTTGAATTCGGTATCAGTTTGTGATAATATTGAGGGTATGTGTACAAATTATTAAAAAAATATATTCTGTCATCGCACGTACATTTAATTCCGTGCAAACTGTACTTCTGATATTGTACTCTTAAAATAATCTTTCTCTCAAAGAGTACAAAACATTATCCTTTTCATTTCCTTCCTTACAACTTTATAGTTTTACTTCGATACTAATCATTGTATGTGCTTGTTAAAACGACTCGTGAATGATTGTTTAATAGAGAATCATGTTCGATTAATAATATTAGGCAATTGTTTACGCGCTTGTGAGTTAACGACAAACAATTAAGAGAAATAAAGATAATGTGTCGATTATTACGCATTAATATTGTGTAACAGATTAATTAACTATGCTAGTAATAAATGTCGATTATTTGGAAAAAATATCGATGATTATGAGATAATAAATAAAGGAAAACTTGAATTAATGACAGATATAATTATGTAAAACTATGCTTGTATATGATAATATTTCCTGAATAAAGTAGTCGTTTGCCTCGTATACGTGTAATGTATCGTTAGAAAATTAAGGTTTTTAGGACACAAAATTCATGTGTAATTTCAATTGTAAACGATATGTAATATTCTTAACATATTTTGTAAGTTACTTATGAATATATTGAAATGTTTTAATCAAAAATGTTTTGATAAAATAGTTTTGTGTCACATTTTTATGTAAGTTTTTATGGTACTTTAAATATATTTAGAAAATATTATATTTTGTGTTTAACATTAATTTATAATCAGAATATTAAAAATTTGAAAAATAAAATTTACAGAATAGAGTATTTTTTTACAAAATGTCAAAGTTATTTCAGCAGCCACGCCTAAATTTCTCCCCTATAAAGGGTATCCCCCTTTTCTCCGCCTGCACACATACAGTAACATTTCCTGTATACATTCTACAGTCAGTGCAATATCTTTTCATGTTCTGATCAGTCGACGATAAATAAGTGCATTTGTTGATTATGGTTGTGATTACTGTTTGCTATATACCATTATTGGAAAAATAATGTTAATCAGAGTGGATTTAAATCTTAAATAACCTATTTGTACCTTTTCTTCGTATATGGTATACATTTTCGGCATGATTACGGTATCACATTCTATCGCGATACAACGCTTGCTGGCTTGAAATTTAGCTTCACTTCGGGTTTGTCGCGAATACATTTAAAGACGCCACGCAATCAAATTAATTTATTTTGTACCGTTAAATTGGATCGTTGTGTATGTAAAAATGTCTAGTGAAAGCGTAAAAACGGTGAGTACGATATAAATAATTTATGATATTATTATGCTTTTCTTTGTTATAAGAAAATTTCATTAAAAGTTAATAAAGATACAATTTTAATTTGACTCAATCTTTTCAATTTTGTTTTTATTAGTTTGCTAGTCTTGAAACTCCTGGATATGTAGGATTTGCTAATTTACCTAATCAAGTTCATAGAAAATCAGTCAAAAAAGGTTTTGAGTTTACACTTATGGTGGTTGGAGAATCTGGTCTAGGAAAATCTACATTAGTAAATAGCCTGTTTCTTACCGATTTATATCCAGAACGTGTAATCCCTGATGCTATAGGTAAATTTTATTTTTATACTTATATAATTTTAATTTATAATATGTAATTTATTGTTTCTACCTGAATAGAAAAAACCAATCAAACCGTTAAGCTTGATGCTTCAACTGTGGAAATTGAAGAAAGAGGTGTGAAGCTTAGATTAACTGTTGTCGATACTCCAGGTTACGGAGATGCAATTGATAATACAGACAGTTTTAGAGCTATTATACAGTATATAGATGATCAATTTGAAAGATTTTTACGTGATGAAAGTGGTTTAAATAGGAGGAACATAGTAGACAATAGAATACACTGTTGTTTTTATTTTATTTCACCA
This sequence comes from Megachile ligniseca, assembly GCA_945859555.1. Taxonomy (NCBI): domain Eukaryota; kingdom Metazoa; phylum Arthropoda; class Insecta; order Hymenoptera; family Megachilidae; genus Megachile; species Megachile ligniseca. The sequence goes on from OX243777.1 coordinate 10,048,597, forward strand.
TTTGGTCATGGGTAAGATAGATTGACTCTCAACTCATCAAGTGTGACAAAATGTATTAAATCTTTTGTATTTCCTTTATTTTGGCCAGATTAAAACCTTTAGATATAGAATTTATGAAACAGCTTCATAATAAAGTAAATATCGTACCAGTGATTGCAAAGGCTGATGTACTTACCAAAAAAGAAGTATTGCGCTTGAAGAAACGTGTTATGGAAGAAATCGAGGGTAGTGGAATAAAAATTTATCCTTTACCAGATTGTGATAGTGATGAGGATGAAGATTATAAGGAACAGGTTAGACAATTAAAAGAAGCAGTTCCATTTGCAGTATGTGGAGCAAACACTTTACTAGAAGTAAAAGGACGGAAAGTACGTGGACGATTGTATCCATGGGGTGTAGTTGAAGTTGAAAACCCAGATCATTGTGATTTTATAAAGCTAAGAACAATGTTAATGTATGTAATTTATTTAGAAAGATCTACAAGTAGAAAAAAATTATTCGTTATTTAGAATTTCAACATTTTTATAGCACGCATATGCAGGATTTACAAGAGGTAACTCAAGAGGTACATTATGAAAATTACCGCAGTGAAAGATTAGCGAAAGGAGCTCCTGTTCCACCTCGCAGACAAACGTAAGTGTTACAGCATACTTTCGGAAACACTAAAAATATTAAGAGTACATGTATTAATTAATTGTTTTTATTAATAGTATTGTAGAATCTGAAAAAAGTAACTCTGTATCAGAGAAAGATCGCATTTTGCAAGAAAAAGAGGCAGAATTACGACGTATGCAAGAACTTTTGGCGGTAATGCAGGCACAAATGCAACAGCAGCAACCTTAACTGCATATGCCTTATGCACAAATGTGCGAGGAAACAATCTCTTCGCCATTATAGGTGCCAAAAAAAAGAGTATCAAATAATTTATAATATTATTCAAGATCATATTACCGAAGAAATAATTTTTTTAAATTTATTTTTTACAAACATATTTATGAAGAATAAGTTTTTCTATTCAGTATTTTTTTTTTTGATACTAAGTCATGAATTTTTCAATTGCATTATCTGAACAAAATCATAAAATACTAAAATATATGAGTTTATGGCTATATAATGACATAATATAACTATAGTTTAAAAAATGATTTATAATAATACAACATAGACATATGTGATAAGTGCCTTGGATATTGTTTTTACTAGAAAAATTTACAGCTTTCATTATTCAAGTACAAGTATAAAAAAATAATGCTCCACTTTATAAAGTCAAATTGTTATAAAGGAATGATATTTCTTAAAACAAAGGCAGTACAATTAAGATTTGATAAAGTAAAGGTAGTGGAAAGTATCATGTAACAGAACTTGCACAATTCCTTCAACATTGAAGAATCTCGTGTAAAAATAAGTAGAAAATTGAACAGGGCATGGTATGAAGTTATTGATAAAAGTTATTTGTATGATACATATGTAACTCACTGAAATGAATTACATTTGACAGATACATTGCTAGATATTCAAATCTGTATGTGTGTATCGTTTACACAGTAAAATTAAAAAGAATACTAACGTAAAATTGTTAGTAAATTATTCAGCATAACTAACAACTGCAAAAATTATGTTTTATTGTGATAAGCATTGTTAAGTACAATGAATAATTTATCACGTATTTATGTATTTGCAATATAAAGTATTACGATTCCTTTTAATTTTATTTAATACTATATATAACACTAGCCATTTCATTCATTTTACTATTCATGTTAAAGAAAAGATTAAGAAATTTAATCAGTATGATGTATCACAGAGAATGAGCATTTATAAAAAAGCATTTGTGTAATGCATGCGAGACAAACATTAATGTATTATGTGCATTTATTTTATTTCTTAATTATTGTACTTACATGTATGCATTTTTATACTAAGAACATTTTCGCGCTTTTGTATGTATTGTACAGGTACACTGAGAGTGCATTTTATATCTCTTTTATACAAATATATTTACTATAATTTATAATATTAAGTGTTCAAAGTTGATGCATATAGTAGTCTATTATTGATGAAAACGCTGCAAAGCCTGCTGCTCCAATTAAACCTGCCTTCACACCAGCTAAAACATAAAATTATAGTTACAGATATATGTATGTATATTACATATACTTATTTTATATTTAAACTTTATAAGAACCTCTTAGTCCTATTAGTCCTCCTGTTATACCACCAGCATACGTGCCATTCTTCCAATCAGTTTTACCTCTGTACTGAAGTGGAAATAGAGAATAATATTAAAATACATACATACATGTATGAATGTAAATTGAAATTTAATTTTATATTAAATTTATGAAAATATTACCGATTCTATTGTACATTCAATTGCTGAAAATATACCACCAAGTACAGCAAAATTTTTTGCATAACCTAGAGTAGTAATTTTCATCTCCCTAAAAACTTCACGAACAGTTTGTTGTTTTTCAACAACAGCTACATTTGGGTTTACACTAGATGAAAATAGACCTATTGCAGCTCCCAAGCCATACCCTAAAAATCTAATTTTTTTTAAAATGGTATTGACACAAACAGTAAATATTTAACATACTGTATTAAAACTATACCTATAACACAACTAGTAATACTTTTAAAAGTACAACTTTCCATAATACTTTCTATCCTTTTTTCTTCATTAGTTTTGATTGTTACATTGGATACGGATCTTGGAATTATAATATTTTCTCTAAATCTTTGTTGAGTGCCAATAAGATACATGGGTAAGTCGTCTAAATTAACATCACTTGTAACTATTTTTTTGTCATTTGCTTCCGACGATGATGTTGTTGAGTTAGATGAATTAATGTTAAACATGTTTACTTCAATATTTTCTTAAAAAGGAAAAACAATTTAAATGAAACTAACTTCACTAAAATTAGGAACATAATTATATACTTACATTAATTATATTTCAATGTCGAAATAAGTAATATCTTGCACGAATTATTAATGATTAAATAAAAATATTATATAGCAGTTTCTTTATTATAACCTGTAATTAAAGATTATGTTATAAATTAAGATGAATTAAAAATTGATTTTGTTGTACTCTGCACTAATTATCATTTTCATATCATTGGAAATAACACTGTTTTATTTCAAATAAAAGTTTAAACATAATTTTTGTTTTTAGAATGGTATACAATTTTCCACAAACGAGCATCGATGTTTTGAATAGTAGCTATGTAACTTTGCACAAAACAAGCGATTTATTCAGTGCCCTCTACTATCAATGTTGAAATTAACCTATATGTTGCATCGACTATAGATATGATAGTGCTGTATGTACTTGAAACACGTGCTTTTTATTGATGTATTTAGGTTATGTTAATCATACAAGAAAAAATATGTTTTGAAGAATAAGGAATTAGAAAATTTAATTTGTTTGTTCATATAAAAACAAAATAAGTACATAAATTCTTAGTTTTATATTCATAAATTATATAAAAGCAATGAAAATCAATTCAAAAAGTGAAGAGTTACAGAATGTCACAACCGGTGTTAAGAAAAAGAAGAAAGACAAAGATAAAACAGGTAACTTTGTAATATTTTCTGTTAAAAATATAATATTTATAGTATAATTAACACAAATTGTATGCTATCTTTTAAATATATTGTAACTTGTTTAATATTGAAGTTAAGTTTCTTCAATATTACATCTGGTATATTTATATTATATATAGTATTAATTTAAGAAATTAATTATATAGGTGATACTAGCGTCGATAAACATGTTAAAACAACTAGTAAAAATAAGCTTAAAAGAAATTTGTCTTATTCTGAAGATGAAGCAGTAAAGAAACAGAAAACAAAAGATGACTTGAATTTATTAGAGAATGATACAAATGGCAATGACTGTACTACAGAATTTGATAACAAAATGTTTTTAGAATCTCAAGAAAACAAAGCAGTCAAATGTTTAAAACCAACAACAGGTAATACAGATACAATAATGTCTCAATAGTAAATGCATACCAGATTTGCATTGTGTCTACTAAAAGAGGCACGTGCAGGAATCGTTAGTATTTCTTCTTTTTTAGTATGTTTCTGATTAGCAAGAGTCAAAAATAATAATTCAGTAATGTATCATACAGTTACTTGTCCCAAGCAGTTTCAGGTAATAGGTGGGTTGGCTCTGCATTTACTATTGAAGTAAAAATATGTCTGCTGTTAAGACAATACTGTATTCTGTTATATATTAACAAATGGAATATGTTGAATGCAAAAATTATTTATAAATATGATATTGCAGAGCCAGAAGATAATAATAAAAATGAGGAAAGTGAGGAAAATAGAGAAAGTATAAATGAAGAAATTCAATGTTTTGATGTGAAATTGTTAAGAAAAAGTTTGAATAGTCCCAACAATTTAGAAATGCTAAAAAAGTTTGTAAAAATTTGTAGTGAAAATGAAGAAAGAGATTTGGCTGCAGAATATTTAAGTACAGGTGGCAATATTCTTGAAATATTAAGAGTATTAGATACAGCAGAAAAAAAGAATGTTAGTTGTGTTATAACAGTATTTGCTGTCATAAGAATATTACTAATAAAGTATGTATCTTATACATTTATATATTTAAATGTATATTTGTACTTAAATACTAAATTGATATTGGTAAATTTATACTGACTTCTGTTTTTATTTAGAATTTTAGCACAGTATCCTCAATATCAATCTAGTGCAGAACAAGCATGTCACCATATAATTAATTCACATTTATCATCAATACATTCAATGTTATCTGTACAAGGTAGTGCAAAACAGAGAAGAGTAGTTTTACAGATGCTTGCTGCTGTAGTTTCTTTGGGTGGTACTCTTCCATGTGAATTACTTGTTCATCTGTCTATACCACCAGAAGTTATTAAATCTGTTGTGCAGCACACAAAGCCCACAGATAAGCAGAATATAAGGAACTGTTTTATTCATTTTATTCTTGCCTTTTTGATAGAAGGAAATGTACAGATTATTAAAGTTCTTTTGGAAAAACGTGATTTAGTTTCTAGCATATTTCCTGATCTTATATATGATTCTAAGGATATTGTTAATTTAGTCCTAACTACTCTTAAGAATCATGTTCTTCAAAATCCAAATATTACAAAAACTATGAAGTTGCGAATATTTTCAACGTCGGTTATTCAAAACATTGTAAATTTATATAATTGGAAAGGTCCAAATAATTGGCCAAAAAATAAAGTTCAAAACTTTACTTCAAATCCACAATATTTGGAAGAGAAAGAGGTATTTATTATTGATACTATAGCATAATATAAATTACTATTTAGAAACTGATTAGTTTTGAATATTTTAAGATCGATATTTTTTTAATTTAGGTTGTTACTGAAATTGTACATGATTTTTTAATCATATTATTAACATCACACCGACATGGCGTTATCTTTCATGATCGTACACTTGGTACTTCTCATGTTAAACATAATAACTTAGTGAACTCAATAATTCAAAGCTTAGACCGGCCATGGGAACATGAAAAACCATCAGAATTAATCATTAAAATAATGACAGCATGCCCAGACTTAATTAAAGCTCAGTTTACTATTTTGGAACCTTATATTGAACCCAGGGTTTCACTAAAATGGATGCAGTCAATACAGTTTGTAAAAAAGGTAATTATACATTTGTTAAAGAAAAATCATTCATATCATTCCTTCCAATAACATTTATATTAAGTTAACTATTGTTGCAGATAATTAATTCAGTGGATGTGGAAACTTGTATAAAGATGTGTTCATCAGAATTAAATATATCACAATTAGCTAATGCAATAATGTCCATAGTTCTGCCCGGAGTTTTATTAAAACATACAATTATTCCATCATTAACCCATTCTAGTATAACAATAAAACACGAGGCAATACTTATACTTTTAACTATATTTCATCAAATTAAAAGATATTTATTAGTTATAAAAACAGTTTATAACAAGGATAGTGATGTTAATACTTTTAACAAGTGCATAATGGAATCAATAATAAAAGTGAGTATTAGTGTAGTATAATTGTATTTTAGTAAATTATCGAATGCAGCAATATTACTTTTACTTTATCAAATTAATAATAAAATTTAATATTGCAGAATGTACCTACTTTAAATATGATAATGAAATTGTGGACTTCTGTGTCTGTACCAAACTCAGTTGAATCAGATAATATAGAACATGAATACATTCCAGAACCAAGCAAACATGAACATTTAACAGCCGTTTTAAACTTATTACATATGTATAATGAAGTTTGTCCAAAATTATTAGATACATCACCTGATATTGAATCAAATGTATTCTTAAACGTACTGAAGGAAGTGAATGATATTGGTATTGATGAATTTAACGATATAAAAGTAAAAGCTATTCAGTTTTTAGTTATTTTGAGACCTAATGAATTTTTACCAGAAAAGGTATATAAAATAACATTTCGAATAAATTTTTAATTTAATTTCTCGAATGGTGATATATGATTATAATATTCACATGATTATATATAATTTCTTTATAGAAAATATTCAAAAATGTATTGTCATTTTTAATACCTCTTTTGAGCGAAGAAACGTCCTCAATTTCATCATCTGTAGAAGTAACAATAAAAACTTTGTTAAATACTACTGGAATGTTTGACGGATGTAATGATCATTTAGATATTTGGATCAAGGGTTTTATGAATTTAGATGATAAACAAGAAGTTACAGAATGGTTCATTCGTATTCTAAAGAAAACTGCTTTAAATATTGAAAAATACGCGAATGAAATAATCAAAGTAGAAGAAAATATTGATGAAGAAGTAATTCATGGTGGTCGATTAGAAGATGTATTTACAGGTAAAAATTGCCGTGCTTGTCAAATGTATTTATTTTGTGTTATATCATTTAAAAATATGTTTCTTTTTTATTTATAGAACTGGTAAATGAGGATAATGTTTATGAAAACATGGAAAATATCGTTTTACGTATGCAACGTTTTACATCAATATCGCCACTTGTATGTTGCATTTTACATAAAATGAAAACAGATTTACATTCTACCATCTTATCTTATTTATCTTATGTTTCAATACATACAATGCATTATCAAGTAGCACCCCAATGTTTAATACATTTAGTAAAAAATGTAGAATTACCAGTCAAAGAATATTTACTAAGCTGGTTAGAGGGTAATGACCCTACTTATATTAAAGAAATCTTTCCCTCAATGAATTTGACATGTAAATTAAATTCAGTATTATTAAGCAACAGTAAATTGCAGATAAATGAAGTATTTAATGGTGATAATACAGTTACTTTCCAGTATAATGGCAAAGATATAACAATTCATCATTCATTGTCCGCGTATGATATCATGCATTTGTTCAAAATGACTGTATTCTATTTAGTACAATTTACTAAACGGGGTAGTTTAACTAAAATTCAAAGTGACAATTGTAAAGTACTTTTGATATCACTATTATATCTGGCTAAAGATAGTCAAGACAATTCTACGCTCGTGGAAAAATGTGCAACATTTGTTTTTACACATCCTGTTATTCTGCATAATTTTTCACCATTTTATCAAAAGAATAAAGATTCGATAAAATGTATTTTAACTCATATGATCGTTGATATTTGTAAAGTAGTGATTCATTTATGTAAAGAATGTAATATAAGAAATTTGTTTTCTCATTTCAAAAATAAGTTCATTACTTTACTTTGTAAAATGATAGACAAACGTAAAAAAAGTGATAAGATAAATGATGTTAATATGATTATTATTATGCTAGAGTTGTTGCAACTAACATCGCAAAATGTCGTATGCTTATTAAAAAAATTAATCAGTTTAGAAAGTTCATTGTTTATATTAAATGATGAGAAGAATTTATCATTATATGGATATGTAGTTCCGAAACTGTTAGACATTGCTACTAGCGATGAAATGAAATCCGAGCGTTCTGTACTGTTTGTATTGGATGCAGAATTTGTAAAACATTTATGTTCGCATCTACTATTTTTAAAATCAAATTTGGTTCCTAATTTTGAAACGTGGGAAACATCATTATATAAATATATTTCAAAATTTCCATTCAATATTGCTAATATTGATGCAAGTAAGTTTATAATAAAAAATTATCTATTTCATTATATTATACTTTCGATGTACTAATCTAATTTATGTGGTATTTACAGATATGTTTATGGCATTACTGTCAACGAAGATCACTGATGCAACTGTGAAATTAATTTCATTTTTTATAAGTAGAAACATAAAATTCGTACACCTCTTTGTGAAATATATGATGAAATCTGAAAGTATAAAGGAAGGCAACATTATACTTCCGATATTGACAAGCAACTTAAATTTTGAATGGAATCATCATTTTTTACAAAATTTAAAGAAGCACTATGAAACTGAAATTTTATCTTACCTATGTAATCCGAAAGATACAAAATTTTGGATAGAAGAAAATGTTGCTGCAATTTGCTATTTAGTAAAACATGTGTTTGACTTGACAGCATGTAGTAAAACATGTAATAGTATTTTACAAATCGGTGATAAATTAGATATGGTATCTATACCATATATAAAGATTCTTCAAAGCATATATAACAAATGTGCAGCTGTAGAAGTAGACAGTGAACAATTTATTATGACTTGGGTACAAGTTTTGCTTCATATAACTACTTTAACTTTGAAACGGGAGTCTAAAAATGTTAAAAAAGTTCATATGCTCTGCAAATCACTGAACGAAGCAGTTCAACATTTAAAAAACAAAAGTAACGATTTTGTGTTCGAGGCATTAAGCAGTAGTAACTCATGGCCATCATTTACAAGATTTTCTTTGAAATTGGGTCTTAAAGAATCAAACGATAATGAACAATCATTTCCAATATTAAAAACTTTATCTACTTTATGCAGTGTGGCTTATAGGAATAATAGTGATAATGAACATGCGAAAACTTTATTTGAAATGGCAACAACTCATTCTGCATTTATTGATATTATGTTGGGGTCATCAGATATAAAAAGTACGTATGTTATACTAATGTAGGAAGATGTATAAAATTACGTATATTTATTTATCGTTTTTAGGAAACTTAATAGAACTGCTGTTAATTCTTATTCAAAAAAATAGAAGTACAATGGCACTAACGCACATACCAGTTTATTTGGCAGCATATAATGCAACTTTGAGTGAAGCTGATCAATATATTTTATTAGTAAGAATATGGTTAATAAAAATAGATAAACGTCATATTATGTTTAAACAAATAATAATGCAGAAATTTGCTTTAGATTTTACAATACTATGAAATTAGTAATATTAATATTTGTGAATATTGGCCATATGTTTGGGGAAGTGCAGCAGCAGTACATTATAGCGTGAAAGGTGAAGTACATATGAATTTATGGAGACAACCATCTGTTACTCAAGTTTTGAATTTATTCGAAGAAGATAAAGTAAATAATACGATAAAAAATTATCCTATTAACAGAGAGTTAAAGGTAAAGTTACGAAACTATCTAAAGACATACTTAGCGATTCTAAATAATATTTATTATAATTAAAATTTTTCTTCTTTTGCAGAATAATGAACTATATAACGTAAACGACATATATGATCCTGCATTCTATTTACCACTATTACATTATTTGTTATCTGAAAATAATGTCGTATCATGTCATAAAGTTGCTCAAAGTGGAGCTCTAGCATTAACATTTGTTGCTTGTAGTAGTGTGCATTCTGATGTTCGTATGTTAGCTTATACTGTCATTGCTAGATATTATACTCATCTGGAAGCTTCTAGGTATTTTATATAAAATAATTATCCATAGTGATAATTATATATATTTTTAGAGTGTAAATCTTGTATACTTTTTCTGTTTATAGTTCAAAAGCAAAATTATGGATGCGATTGGTAGACGCATTGCGTTATGGTATCGCATCACTTCAGTTAGAATTGAGCAATGTCCGTCTAAATTGTTTAGTTTCGATCTTTCTGGCAAGAACGTCATTAGTTGCAACGAAACCGTTGCATTCTCTCTATCCGGCTTTGCAAACATTTTTATTGGCTAAACCTGCACTAAATATAAACACAATACCTGAGTTGTTACAACTACTTCATAGTTCTGATGTTAAACATAAAGTACATAGATGTTGGATTCTAGAGATTATTCGCGATGGTATGAAAACAGAGGCCGATTTGGATGTAGCTTTTAAGTGTACTTTATTTAAAATGCTGCTAGATTTTTATACTTGTAACTTGTCGGATTCGGATACAAAGGTGAGTAATTTATATAGCCTTCCAATATTTTGATAACTTGGTAAAAAAATTAACAATATAGTGGAGTTTTACTAAATTTCTAAATTTAGAAGTTTGTAAATTTGAAATTTCTAAGCCTCTTTGTACACTGCGATGGTTAGTTCAAGTAGAGAGTGTTATATAGCGAAACTGCACTGTATTAATAACTACTCTTCTGTTATTTTATCAATCTTGTATGTTTTTATTTTAGATACTCATCTTAGAAGTTATTAATGTTACACTAAAAATTGCTAAGGCATCTATACTTCTTATAGAAGGTCATGGATTACTTCCCTGGTTACTAGGGATTACGACAGATTTGTACAAACAAGAAGTTCGGCATATTGAGCTGATAGTGGAAATAACAAATAAACTTTTAAATACTATATTAAGTATAAAAGGCAATACTAATCACTTCAAAATAATGCTTTTAAATGTTGTATTCAATTTACAATTGCATTTATCTAAAGATATCAAGATTACCACATTTACATTATATGTAAATATTATGCAAAAATTACTGGAGTCAAAATCTATCAAAATGATTGTAACAAAGGATTACATAATAGAAATTCTTGAATTGTCAAAAAAATTATTAGGTAGTATAGATGAATGTGATGATATGGTACGTTTTGGTTGTAAATATATAACCAAAACGGACTGTTCTTCGCAGGATGAGACTGCAATAGCAAGAAATAGTTTGATAACATTAGTTTGGACGTGGTGTAACAACGAATAAAAATACTACATTGTCTAATTGTAATTTTTATACATTATTCACATACTATAATTAAAAGCGCGCGTTATTTTGTAAAATATATTTTATAGAAATTCAAATAATTTTATAACAAAGTAAAAATTTGTGTATATATTTCCAACAAAATAAGTAGTTGTAAATAAAAGTTACGGAATGATTAATCATTCTTTTGGCACATTCAAATATGACGCGTTTAGAAAGAAACTATCCGATTATCGACCGATCCCGTTCATATTTTTCTGAATCCAATCTGAGGCACGTAATTTCTTATCAATTCATTTTCAAGGTACGTATAAAGGATTCAAAGTTAACTATTCAATTTCTGCATAAGTTTTCTCCTTATTATTTACACATATATACAAGACCAGTATATTAAAAATTTAACTACTTCTTGGATAAATTGTATGCACGAAGACATCAGCATTTGGATCGTTACTCTTTCCAAGATGATGGCGCATTACTAATGTTACTTGAATTATATCCATTTCACCAGTATATGGTTCACCATTCACAAATTCCTTCATTTTTGGTAAATCTATTTTCAGCTCTTTACGAGTAAGTGTTACGGCCTCAGATTGGCCACCCTTGTTTAACTGTTCCATCGCCCTTATGCATCTTTCGTGGCTTAAAGCAAAATGAGCGACCTTATTTTGATCGTCTTTGCTTAAAAAGCCAGATTTCATATCTCCTGTTGTGCGAGAATAATTCTCTACGCTATCTGTCGGTCCTGTCGCGTTTCTATCCGATGCATGCCCCCTCGGATGTCCAGATGCTCTGCATCCGTCACAAAGAGCATTTTGTGAACGATCAAGAATGATTCCCGCCGCTTTAGGTGACGTACCATTGTACCTAGCACCACCTATCATCATTGATACATCATTCGTATCAATCGATAATAACTTATCGATTTCATCGGTTAAATAATTCGTATTGTTCGTTAAGAACTCGATGGTGCTTGTTCTTAAATCGTTCACGCTCCGTCCAGTCTGCGCGGCAATGACAGCGAATAAGCATGCATTCAAATCTGTTTCGACTTTCGTTGGCTCTTTATTTCCTAATAATGTCCAGTGTCTCTCTTGATGATATTCGATATCAACAGGTTTACATGGAATTGTTTCATTGTTCTTTCGATCGTTATATATCGTTCTATATAAATTACCATTTGATTTGTAAATGCGAATAGACTTCCCTGTTATGTTGCATAAGGCTTTTATATACATTTGATTACATGGTCCGTAATTTTTCAGATCATTTATCATATATTTTGCTAAATGTTTTTTCCATACTTGCTTTCCTTTTACGTATTTGCGAATATTCCAAGATTTATTGCGTTTTGAAAGTGAATCCTTATTGCGATCATTTTGCCTATTAAGCATTCTATTTAATAATTTTAAGTTTTTTTTTGTAATTAATTACGGACTTTTAATCCATTGCTCTTCTTAAGAGGCGTCGTTTAATTTATGATTCAGGTATTTATAAATGTCAAAGTGTTTCTTATTTCAACGAATGAAAATACTTAACAATTTTTTGGACATTCGCAAATATATTGTTTAATACCTTACGTCCAAAGTTGTGCCAAAATCATTATCATGCTGTTAGCTCCATATTTTGTAAAATTAATTAAACGTAAAAATTTTGAATTTTAAATCGAAACGTTTAGACATAATTACACGTCAAAATTTTACCAACATTTCTTGCAGTTGTTTTTGCAATGCTCACTCTTTTCTTTGCGTTTTCCTACTATTACGTACATGTATTTTATATAGACACAAGGAAAAAGGGTGGAAAAACAACATAAATTAAAAATTTTTGAATTTCAGAAATTAGGAAATTGGGGATTTGAGGATGAGTTAAGTGTCATTTGAATTAAAATACTGAAATTTAAAAATTGGTAAAATATGCAAAACATTCGAACTAAGATAGTAGATTAAATTACCTGAAAGAAAATTATTTTATGAAATCATATATTTACATAAAAGAGGATAAAAAGTAATGTTCCTCGGATATATAATTTCAAATTATCAAACCTCAATCGAGTAAATTTGTTTATTTGTTCTTTTCATTTCATTTATTAAATCCTCATTAATCGATCGATCCACATTAAAGCATCCGCATTGCAATAGTTCATTGTTTTTAATGTAATTTAGAGTATTGCAGAGTAATATTAATTAAGTCGATTATATTAAATATTGTTTGCATTGTGTGACCAAAGAACAATACAAACAAAACTAGCAGGATGGTAAACCTTTATTTATACTACTATTTCTTCGATTCACCTTTCTACCTTTTATCCCTTTTATTCATACAGTAAAGTCTTGATTATCCAGTTCTCGTTTAACATTTAAAAACATCTAAATTTCCACAAATACCTAAATTCCTCAAATTATCAAACTCCAAATCCTCGAACTACTAAATTTCTCCAATGATCAAAATCCCAAAATTTCCATTTTCTCGAATTTCTACATTTTCAAGTTTGCGAAGTGCAAAAACTATAAAATTTTCTACCGTATCATTACATTTTTTCGATTATCCTAGGTAAGCTCAGTTCATATTATCTTGGACGATAGAGACTGTACTGTACGTTCAAATAAATTATTCCAGTGTTTTCTTTGCGCACATTCTTCGTTTCTGTCTTACCAGCGCGTTTGATCTTCAATGATGTCTTTCTTGGCAGCGTTTCAAACGACGGACATTCGCGAAATGAACATTCGAGGGAAGCCCGTTTCGAACTTAATAAAACGATTAATAAAAAAATCGTGGAATGCTGTATTCTTCGTGGAGGATCCATAGACGATTCGAAAAATGGCGGTTACGTTTTAACCATCTTAAAGGCACAGGCAACAGATATGATATCAATAAAACGTTCGTGATTCATGCAAATTAGCAATTATTTCCAAAGCAAAGTGAAAATATCTACACAAATATTTTGTTAATGATTTTAACTATTTTACTGTACTCGACAAAGAATCGCGAACGAAGTGTGCCGGTAGATTATTATAGAATATATGTCGATCACTAACGATCGTCGAATCGAAAAATTCAGCTAAATCAGCGTCATAAAAGCACCTCACGGATCGTACGGATCATAGACAAATTTTTTTTGCCGATATCGTTAAGTGTTCGAAGATATTTGAATGTTTGTATAGAAATCTCTGTTTGTACTTTTCTATGTTATACTGTACAATATTCTGTATTATACAAAAAAAAAGAATCGTCTAAAGGGGAGGCATGTTACGTTGATTTGAATTCTTGTACGATTATTAAACGGAACCTCATTTTTATTGTAGCTATTTTATCGTTACATTTCATGACGCACGTTTGATCGATCATCGATCAGTTAACACCATCGATCGTTAATACCGTAACGAGTCGATCGAAGAGGGTTCTATCGAAGAAATTGCAACAGCTTACGTTGAAATTTCTGCAAGCAAGTCTTACGATAGATTCAATAACAATATTCTGTTTCGTTTCTTAAAACGATTACTTTTTTGGCGTATGTCCAATACGTTGCAAACAACCAACCCTTAACCCTCTCATGCATGAATGTTTTGTTTTGCACTTGTCGCCGAAAACATATTGTGGATTTGTTATCAACTGATTGTTAAATATTTAGTTAGATATGTCCTTATACATAGACACGAACAAAAGATATGCTGTTAATAACAATTGTGAAAAATCAATTTGCATATGTTGTCACCATGTAAAAGAGGGTTAAAATACAATTCATCTTAAGTAAAAGTATATAGAATTTAATCTTCTGGCGATAAAATTTCCAAATCCTTTGGAAACTATCCCAAGATCCTCTTCAGATTTTAATGAGCTTTGTATGTTGATAGATAATGGTATTACGGTTTTTTTTCAATACAAACTTCTGTAACTTCTAATTAATATTTCACAGAGTGAAAGTAAGTTCCTTTTCCAATTCTGACTCACGCTATTTCTTGTATTACCAGCAATTGAAGTTGCCCAATCAAAATGTGAAACTCGTAATAACATAATTTACCGATATGCCACAAGTCATTAAAATCTGAGGAAATTAATAGTTGGCATTGGTATGAAGTTTCCGACATTTAGGAGACATGTTTGAAATCACACTGCAAAGAATCAAATGATACTATTCTAATGTATTGCAACTTTTACAGACAATTATAAATAAGTAATCAATAACGCTAAGCATCAAGATTTGGGTACATCTTTCAATTCTAAAAGTATACAACTTCAATTCACGCAATCCGTCGATCCGCAAAGTGTTTCATTAATTTGAAAATGAACACTGGAATGTGTACTGTACATGGGATGCTAAAATATTATATCATATAAGTGTACATGTAGGGAGGCATGATGGCGGGAACACGCGAAAAATTCTGGTACACAAATGATTTCACGAAACGGATGCACGATTTATCACGTATATATATGTATATGTATGTATATATATATATATTAGATGTATATATAAAATCGTCTTCTTTAGTTAATATCAATAACTCGTATATACAAATTTGTCGTCTCATTTCGCCTATCGATTCTAAATTCCCGATCTGCTCGTCGCTTAGCCGATCGGACCGCTACTAAAAATGTTAATACACGTGCGAACAGCCTGATCGGAAGATAAGAATAAGTTGCCAATGCCTTCAAAATTTTAGCGTCGGTAGTACGATGCCTCGTAAATACACGCGAGAATATCTAAATGATATTAGTGTACCTTGGCTAGCTCTTCCTACGATGAACGTTTCAAATCAGGGTTGTACGAGCTCCTGAAATTACGGGTACCACAGCCTCGATTCGATCTGGGATCTCCAATAATTCATAAATACCTAGAATGTACTAGTATCCAAATTTACGGCTACCTACAAATTGATCAGACCTTGTGTTATACTCGGATTTTTCAAATTCGCAGCCATTTTAATATTTTATAGCGTAATTAGTAATATTAACCACGCATTATATTACCTATACGTTATATTCGTCTGCACGTTGTACAGTAACGCGTTATATTACCTACACGTTGTACAGTCACAAGATATATCGTCTATGCGTTGTATAACCACGCGTTACATCGTCTAAATGTTGTGTGGCCACGCGTTATGAGGTTTACGCGTAGTATAGATATGAGTTACATCGTCTACGCGTTTTATAGCAACGCGTTACATCCACTACGCGTTGTATAGTCATTCGTTATATCACCCACACGCCATATTGCCTACTCATTATATTATCCACGCATTGTACACTGTGTATAGTCCCATCCGTGGCCATATAATGGGATTCCACTGTATTTATGCGTTGACAAATGTTCGGGATCGCGACTTGAGTCGACCCATAATTTCAGGTACTCTACACCTCTTTTACTACTAACGTATTCCTTAATCGTCTCTATCGGTTTTGCTACGATCGTTTCGTCTACCGGTGGCAAATTCGACAAGCAATGAATGCATAATTATTTCATCATGTTGGCTTCCACGCTAGAATTTGTAACTCACAGGAAGCATTGCAACACAATGAATTCCTCGAGATGCTTTTAACGACAAATTTTACCGTAACACATGTTTGTCATGACACTGAATGTCTCGGCTTGGTCAAGATATTCCATTAACTTATGTTCAATTTCACCAAAAACGAATCAAATTACTCGTCACTTACTTTGTTATTATTCTAGCGAACACAATGAACACGGGTTTATTTGTGCTTATATAGAAAAAGATGAAATGAAATGTTCCGCGTATTTTGTTTGTGACAAGCACCCGTTACAGAGGTAATTCGATGAAGATATAAAAGGATTATTAAACTCACAGGATACACGTGGGTCGCAAGAATATATTAATTCTTCACTTCATTTAATTGTTAAAAAAGCGAAAGCAATTGATTTAACAAAACGTTTAAGAAACGCACGTTTTATAATAACCATTTTCCGCTTTTTTTATAAATACTCGCATTTTCAAAGCTAAAAATAACAATTAGATCCCTATAAACAATTCTGCAATTCGAACGGACTACAATTGCGCTTGGACGATTAAATGAACGCGTAATCTAATTAAGACTTGGTTCGTTGATGGTGAAACCGAATGAATTGAGCGCACTCGTTAGAATGTAATTAAATATCCCTCTATGTACCATACATTCCGGTACAAACGGAAAACGTCAAACAGTAACGACACAAAGGCACGACGAACCTCTAACTCCTTTAGCCGGCATTTAAATCTTTCAATTGATCCGTTCAATTTTCTAAACACAGGTATTTGATTCTTTTTCTCGATGTAAAGGACAATTGAACGTCAAAATGAAGTATGTGTGCGTACATTGTGGAAATCGTTATTTCCATGTTACAATTTTCGAAAAGAAAGAGAAAACAATAAAAGTAAAAAGTTTTAATATTTGAAGACTCGAAAAGATTCGAAGTTACATCGACGTTCAACCCTTTTGGTTCTTTTGGATGTGTGAATAATTGGGTACCTAGTTGTCAAGTGGCACCGAAAAAGGTCATGCAAATTCGGGCGGTGATCCTAGATTATCTTCGTGAAAAGTTGACTAACTATCGCTAAATACCTTTAACTTTCATATCCTGAAAAGTAATAATGTATGAACTTCAAATTTAAAAATTTGAAATTAGGTTTAGGTATCGTAGGGGTCCATATATCTTGGATATCCGTCCGAACTTGTCCGATCTTATTGGACTCGACCCAAAGTCAGAATGTCCACGCATTCTTATTCTTTTTTCTTTTAATGTATACGTACATACTTTACTGTATTACAATTAACGATTCGTTTACATTAATTGATAATGAAGCTCGTTATTCAAAAGCGACAAAGTTTTAAAATCTGAACTATGCATCCTAAAGGATTAAACGACGATTTAAAGTAAAGGCAAAGATTTATTATCACCTTTGAACATCATTAAAATCATGAGAAAGGAAGGAAGATAGTAGGGCATCAAAATAGTTTGGCAATGTAAAAGTACATCCGTATAAATAATCTATCGCTTCGATATTTATTTCTACAATTAATATTAAACCTGTCTTCGCTTTTCTCGATAACGATGGAATCTTGGACGATTACAAATTCACCGGGAAAATTCACTGGAAGCTTGAAACCTTACTTGAACAAAGACGAACGCAAAGTAGAGACACCATTAATTATTACTAGAAATATAAATAATTTTGCTTATACAATCTGTAAAACGTTATCCTCTATTCTTCTTGGTCTTCTAGGTAAAATGATTACAAACAGAGATTAAAAAGTTCGAGTTGCCGGCTCACAGAGTTTAACGCGTCGTATCTTTTTCAATAGACGCCATCACCATGAATTAACACCAAAGTGAATATCAAGGTAGTCTAAACCTCAAAGATATTTCTCTAGCGTCGCGTCATTACAAATCGACGATATGCGAAAAATCGATGTTCGAGAACGAAACTGATGCCATTAGGGGCATCGTAAAACACGCGTCAATTACAATGACAATTAATTATACTCATAATAATAAACGCGATGTTAAACGTGAACGTTCCTCCTTTTTTTATTCGCACTGTTGTACACTCGAGTACAACGTAGGCTTCCTTTGGCTAAGAACTGAGGAAAAAGAATCTTTAATTTTAAGATATTAAATGAATGAATTTGAAAATTTCCAAATTTCTAAATTCTTAAATTTGAAAATTCAAATTCCCAAATTCCTAAGTTTCTAAATTCCCAGCCTTCCAAACTAGCAAATTTGAAAATTTCCAAATTTCTAAATCATGAAATTTTCAAATTTCTAAATTTCCAAGTTCCTACATTTTCAAACCCCAAATCCTCATATCCCAGATTTTCGAACTTCTAAATTTTCAAATTCCCGGTTTACCAAATATTCTAAATTTCTACATCCCCAAATTTGTAAATTTTCCCAATTTCTTCCATCACCATATTCTTTAGGAAAGCCTATTTTGCCCGCCATTGTACGTTGAACAAGAAGACGACGACATATTATCCAAAGAAAGGATTCTCGTTTGGTTAACTTTCGTAAATATAACAAAGTGACTCGACGTACAAGTTTTTTGGAAGCTTTGAGTACATGTTCTGTGTATACATGTGTGTGTGTACGTGTATCATTGTATTTGCGTGTGTTAAACGACAATCGATACATTTCCCTGCGGAATTATATCTCTAGCGGAGGCTAATAGTTATGAACAAATAGAAACATCGAAAAGGCCAACCGATGGGATGTTTGAACGTCGTAGCAATTTATCGTTGGGAACGGCGAGCAGTGAAGTCGAAGTACGATCCGCACTTTGAGATTATGCTTCGAAATTAGTTTTTGCTCCTTGTGACGCCTGTCGCGATCCTCAGCCAAAATTCTGAGCCGTCAAACAATCATACGGCACATACGTAACACGACGGACAACAACGAGTAACATGCAGTTCGGGTCACGGAGCTGCGTAACAACAAATACCGCAGCACTACTAACAGCATCGTGAATTCTAAAGCCTTGTGAAACCAATACAATCTGAAACATAATGAAATCAATTATGGAACATAAATGTATATTTTCACTATTATTGGCTTGGCCAAGTGGTTATGTCGTTTTTGTTAGTAGATGATGTTTGTTCAATTTATGTGTTAACACCTTCTTTCTTCTCAATAAATGAATGGACGTGAAGCTCATATTCTAAAGCATCTTATTAAAAAAACAGTGCAAGCAATATTATTAAATTATAGTAAATATTATACTGAATATCTTGACCAATAATAATTTCCCTTTACATTAAAAAAACAATTAATATGTTGAATAATAAAATTTTTGTTCCATTTGTAAGATTTATAATCTCCTTAGAAAACATTTGTGCATCCCAATATATTGATAAATCATATACTTCAGGATTTTACGCATTCATCAACGAACCTTCCTTTGTTCTTACGTTGTTAAAGATACTGTAACAAATATCCTACGGTTTTATAATTACAACTTACCTCTTAATATGTGAACGAGCAGCTGGCAGTGTGTCCGGACTCTCTTTCAAGAGAAAGTGCCGAATTCCCAATATATAATGTTCTAAATATGTTGGCCAATCAATTTGTCTGACATCAAACATAAATGTCTGTCGGTCCTCTAGACTAAGCTGTTCTTCTAAGTTTCGAACATTGTCATCCCTGAAGTTCCACTGTTGTGTGCTGAAATACTCCAAGCATTTGGCGGCTTTACGGAGTTTTACTTGTAGGCCGACCATAATGGTCGGTTTGCCCTTCAACCGGCAAAAGAAGTCTAAAACGTACGCCGGTACCACGTGCTGGAAGAGGGCGCACATTCGGTTCATTATAACAGAATTACGGCATCGACCACCTGGATACCAAATCGCGCCGTTCGGTGGATGCTTTCGCGTGTACTTGAACATCAGATCAACAAACTGCTTCCAGGTTATTGGGTTCTGTTGACCTGTACAACAATTGTACACGGGAATCGTTTTCGTGCGATTCGTGGCGGTTCTCCATGCCGCGCAAATCATCAGATTTATCACTATATCAACGGGCACCAAGTCTGCGATCATGTTTTCATGACACAACATAGTTCTGCAACAAATACGTTTACTATTTTATTACGTTCAAGCTACCGTGATAATCCAGTATTTATTTATAGATTTAAACTAACCATTTTTTAAGTGAGAAAAATTACTAGTTTAAATTTACAAATTATTATTATTTTAATACTTTTGTGTGCTAGTATAAATCATGGAACATTCTGCCAGTTAGCAATTCTGTTCCCAATAAATGTAGTGAACGATTTTTATCCATATATTGGATTAAAGAATTATAGTGTATATGGACAGTTAGCCAATTAAAAAAAATTAAGAGACCCAAAAAACTTTTCACTTTTAGGTCGCTCATCATGTCGCAAAGGCACAGAACATCTTGTTATAATAAGAAATATCGCACCTGAAGATACCCTTGCCAACAGCAGCAATAAGCCCAGTAGGCCCATTGCAATTATCCACCCAACCAGCTACTGGTTCTCTAAGCGACGATAAAACGATAGAAGGTCTAACGATCGCTACTGGTAAATAACCAGATTCTAATTGCAATATCCTTTCGGTGAGCGCTTTGGTGAACGTATAGGTGTTCGGTCGATTACCGATCAAAGCTGGTGTTATTTCGTCAACCATCTTCGTATCCATGATCTTCGTTAATGCGATCACATGCTCAGGTTCGGCTTCAAGCGGATAAATTTCTTCGGCCACATCCTTACGATCGCAATTACAATATGCTGTCGATACGTGGATGAGAGCCTTTATAGAAAAAAAAAAAAAAAATATGCAAGTTAATACGATGTAGGAAAAAATTATCCAATACACAGGAAGATATGCAAAGCTTTCGGATAATATAATTTTAGTACTTTCAGCAAAAGTTTGATTTCGACACGATTTTGAAGTATGTACGTTATCTGTGATAAATTTAGCCGGGAGTATGAAATATGGTACAGACATAACTCATCAAGTCGATCAATGGATTAGAATGGCTTCACTCTCGCATTTCGGAAACATCATACAAATTAATTGAAACTTGATGTTGGTTGGTCTTGAATTAATTTTGAGTTAGATTTTTGTATATCTGTTGAATGTTAGAATTTGTATTTTCTGAACACATGAATTTCTTAAACTAACAGAAGATTTCTACTTTCGCTTTGGAGTCTACAAACTGTAGTGGTGGTTCTGGGTCAAGATAGTTATAAAGCTATAGAAATTTATCTAAGTCTGCATTGATTTTAGGATACTTATTTTTGTTTCTTTATCGTGTTTATAATTCTGCATAGATTTTTTAAAATATATTTTATTCTTTGCATATCACTGTGCATGAAACAATTCTATTGATTGAAATTTATATTATGTTTTTAATGTCAACAATGTTCAAAATATAAATAAGGATATTACCTCTAAATTACACATGCGATGACACAAATTCAGAAGTTGTTTGGTGCCAACCATGTTGATGGTCACAGAAAGTTTCAGGGCCTCATCGAATTTTACAGTAGCAGCAGAATGAAAAACTATTGACACATTTTTTATTAATACAGCCTGGTCAGCTTCCGAGATTCCCAATTCATGTTCCGTTATGTCTCCAGCCACAGGAATCACTTTCGACAGTTCTTGTGGATAGTCTCTTCGCAATTTTTCGAACAGCTATCAACATACATTATAATATGTTAATTCGCTTATCATTTCATCGTTTCTGTAATTCATTAACTACTTTTGGAATTTTTTGACGGTTCATTGAGGATTTAGAAATTCGTGTTTCTGAAAATTTTACAATTTAAAAATCTAGAAATTACAATATTTATAGCTTCGAAAGTTGCTAAATTTCTAACACGAGATAAATGATGCATTCAACATCTTTCGTAGTACTTTACACAACGTGGGTAATTAGACCATAATTTTGATGAGGTCAAGTCCACTCAGGTCTCTAACTAGTTACAGCAATGTCATTTTCTTAAATACCGTCATCAAGTCCTTCCTCAACCGTGAAGTTGAAAATAAATAAAAGAACAATGAAACTCATCTTACCGGTCCATCCAGTAGTTGTCTCAACCTTTGTTGGACATCCTGTCCTCTCTTGGGTCTCATCAACAAATAAATATTCTTGATTCCTGGACAAGATCTGAGTAACTTCTCGACGAGTACCTTGCCCATAAAGCCGGTACCACCGGTAATGAAGATAGACCTGTCCCTATAGAACTCCTTTACAGACGTACACTGTGTGCCAGTCATCGTGCTCATTTTAATGTGTTATATCTTCTTTATTTCTTAATCCAAGTAAAATAATCCTTTTACTTTGATACTAATACTTCTCAATTGCAACGACAAATTTCTTCGGACTTATCTCAAGATGATGGATAGAAAAAGCAATTTTAGCTTTGTTCCTCTCTTCGGTTTGTTCTTTGGTCTTGATACGATTCTTCGCCACCTTCAGTGTATCTCAAGGCTACGTATTTGATATCTATTTTACACCTGGTTCGCAATGTACAATCGTGTAGAATATTAAAGACAGCTTCCTCAAAGATGAGGAAACAAAGTTTGAGAAAAGTGCAACGAAAGCAGGCAAATGTACACGCCGTTCCAGGTTTTTCCAAGCGGACTACAAATGGATTTGATTTCTGCTGGACTCATTTCGTGCCTCCTGCGACCACTGCTTCTACTTTGACTGTAATCAGATATGGAAAGAAGAAGTTAGTACTAATATTTTGCTATGATCAAAGTATGAGATACGTGTGGTGACTGTAGGGTATTAGTCAGTGATCATTCTTGACCGCTTTACGCTATGGTAACTTGAATTATTGATTATGTCATCAGTGAGTGATACGAGACTTGCACATATCTTGGAGAGTACAATTATAGAGTATGATGACTTGCTGGAACAAATCGCTCTCAAATTTTATTATTTAAAAATTTTAATTACTGTTGTATTGGTTGATTAATATTATTGTATTACTTGAAATAATGGTAGAAGAATATTACTTTGTTTGAATAAATTCTAAGATAGAATTTTCCAAACGTTTATGGGTAATGACCCATTTTTGAAACTGATAATTTTTCACAACCCACACACTTTATTTAGCAAAATCGTTAAAACTGAAAAGTTCCAAAACGCTATTTTCAAAAATAGTAATACTACAAGACTCGCTCACGCTTCACTCGACACACCTCTAGACATACCGGAAATATTGCCGATTATTTTTATCTAATATGTGATAGGAGGTGTGTGAAAAACGATAACTGTAATACTAAGAATTTCTACTTTACCAGATATTGATAGTAGAATATATTCAATATCTAATTTCTTTTATTAAATTCTTGTACGCTAATATCGGTAAAATACTGCGAAATCAACTTTTAATTACGATGCGATTTGTCTCACATTCGCGAAAGTCATACAATTAAGGATGAACGTGTATGTACATGTTATCAAAATAATCGATTATGATTATAATCGAAACAATTGATTATGATTATAATAAAAATAGTCGAACATATCTATAATCAATGAACAATTGCTTCTAAATAAAGAACACAAGCACCGTGCCAACAAGATCCAACTTTTCGACAGAGTCTCAAACTATAAAAATAAGAAGTAGGTCAAAGTTTTGTCTCGAATCGTTAAAAGAAACGTGAAAGTGGACTAACAACGGTTGTATGAACGACCACCTTTTACATAAATACATTAGAAGGCACCTTGAGTCTTGTTTCTACGAAATTGCTAGCCAATTCCATCGATAAATGAACAAGTCCACAAATTTTTGCTGCTACGCAATCTTATTTAAATTCCTAATTTTTTAATGACCGTATAACATGAATGAAACCGACGAAACGTAAGAAAGTATAGAAACGACTGACTGATACGTTACTATCGAAAGTCATCATCTAACACTTTATTATGCCTTTCATGGCTCTAAATTATTCAGGATTATATATTACGGATTACACAATAATAAATACGATCTCTTTAGTATTACGCATAATACATTAGTAACGCATGGTTATGTAATGTACGATTCGATGGTACAATGGTTGACGATACAACGCGTACCAATCTAGGACTAATGGCTATCTTGATGATCTACAACGTGTGACGAAATACTGCACGTGGTGATATATCAAGACTGGCTATATACGACGTAGAGTGATATATGACTCGTGATATATGGCGCATGGTGATAGAGGACGACTGTCAATATACAAAGAGTAGTGATGTACCAAGTGTGGCGATATACGGAGAGTGGTGATATACCTAACACATAGAGAATGGCGATACACGTGACAATATTATTTCGAATGTGTACTTCTAATTTCCAAAACAATTAAATTATCTTGATTATCTTATCTAAAGGTAATAAAAAAAAAAAAGATATTTCAGCGATTCTTCATTTTAAACAACTTCGTTAAGTCTGAATGAATTCTTAAATAAATATGAATGATCTCTCGGAAATTACGAGCTGATAAATGACTGCTGAACAAAAAACTTCGAATACCGTTTACCAGAAAAAAAAGGTTCATATGACAGTAAATATTGAAAAAAGGTAATAATTCCATAATTGAAACACTAATGCGAATTTATTTTGCTGCTCGTTCCAATAAATGACAAGCGAAAGATTAATTCCAATATATGCAATTCAATGATTCATCAACGTCCAGTGCATTAATTCAACTCATTACGCGTATTAGTATACGAATCATTTTACATTTATTAAGTCACTTAGAAAATTATCCAATAGCAATTACAATTGATTTCTTAATTAAAGGAAATTTGATGACGAATTAAACGCGAATTATCAATTATTGCCCAATTAAACTGAAAACTTAATTGACTAAAAATCAATATACCGTACAGCTTATTATATATCTAACAATAAACCATAATGGTTACGGGTGTTACATCACGCTGGGTGGTCTCAAAATCATACGTGACGTTAATAACAGTTTTCTGAGGAAATACAGAAGATAACAAGGTGTTAGCACGTATTTATTAAGCGAACTTTCGTGTATAACTTAGAACCGACAGACGCAAAGGATACAAAATAGCGATGCAGGGGCTCGGAAGTTAAATTGATGCTGCATCGTGTCGTTTCTAGAGCAGTTTTTCGAGAGTCGACGGTACGTAATAAAACTTTTTCAGAATTTTCCCATAAAAATAAAAGTGAAGAACGATCGTCGCGACAGTGGTTACGAAGAGAAGGAATTTTTCGAAATACGTGCTGCTAAGCACAAGTTGGGAAACGCTAGAACGTTCAGAGAAGCGGTTTCAACGGGATTCTAGGTCAGCGTCCCGGCCTCGAAACGGTCACGAGAATCCGCTCGTTCCTCGGCCTCCGCAGACGAAGAAACAAGGAAGAAAGAGAGGAACGTCGCTCGGTCGACCCCGTTACATGAAAACCCGTTATACGCCGAGGAACAACGACCGCGACCGACTGACTGACACAATCTTCTTTTCCTTTCCGTTTCTCTATATCTCTCTTAATCTCGGCAGTTATTCTCTCCTTCTTCTGCCTCTCCTTTTTCTTCTATTCAATTAACGTGTTAACTGTCCACGCTGGAAATTTATATATTTACTACTATCTACTCAATGTGACTCAATAGTTGTCTGAAGGACAGCTGCTAGGACACTTTTAAAATCCTCAACTTTCGTATTTTCAAACTCCCGAATTTTGAAATTCAAATATTCAAGTTCCACATTTTTTCAAATCCTCAACTTACAATTCACCAAATCCCAGATTCCTGGATCATCAAGAATTTCTATAACTTGCAATTTTTTAATTTCCCAATTTTTCTAGTTACTCAAATTTCGAACTCTCTAAGTTTCTAGATTTCTAACCGAGTTTCGTCAAAACTCCTACATTCCCAAAGTCCTCAAATTCCTAGATCATCAAACATCTGTACCTTTAAATTTTTAGGTGACCATATTCTAAGGTTGTCATAAATTTGGAGATTCCCATATTCCTAGATCCCCAAATACTAATGTCTCCAAATTCTTAAATCCACAACTTTGTAGATGACCAAATTCTAAAGTCGTCATAAATTTGGAGATTCCCACATCTCCAGATCCCTAAATACTTAGGTCCCCATATTCCTAGATCCCTACACATTTATATCCCTAAACCTCTAGATCTCCAAATACCTATGTCCAAAAATTCCCAGGTCCATACGTTGTCAAACCCTTTTCAAAAGATTTAAACAAACTGAAATATCCATAACTAACAGTTTTATTCATTGCAACTGACAGTTATAATGTAGGTCTGCCGATAATGTCATGTAATATAAACGCAAAAACGCATCAATTAAAGATGACGAATACAAACTGCTAAATTAGACATTAGGTAGCACGCAACGGTAAAGAATGCATAAACGGTAATTAAACGTCAATTATTAATGCAAACTACAGGTTACAAAAGTGAAAGTTTATTCAGATACGTGCATATCGGCGAGGATATGAATTCACACCGGACGAGTACAAGCTAATTTTTGCTATTTCAAAAAAGTAGATACCCCATAATCATAAATTCACGCTGGAATTTGAAACGTTGCTAAATATTACAAAATGACTTATTTCAACATCACGCAACGGTTCAATTTAAATAATAACAGATGTTCGTTATTAGTTTACCATGAATGTAATTAGCCAAACATTTGACCAATTTCCAACATGTTTTTACTTACACTACGTTAAGTATTTTCGTTCTCTTGTATGAATAAACAAATACCCGTTATTTGTATTAAATACATAATTCATGAAATTAGCATTTCTATTATCATCATTATACTTTATGCAAGATTTTTCTAGATGTATAAAGTACTTATACGGAGCACTAGCACAAAAAAAACTAAATGAGAAACAGGAAATGAGTATGCATTAATTTGATATTAATGCGAGGAATTGAATACTTAGGATGATTCTGTATAAAATTACTAATGTTTCGTGTTCTTGATAACAATAGTATATCATCATTTCTATAATAATAAATTATGATCACGAAGAATCATTTTAATAAAAGATACGAGTATGTTAATGAAATACAAGTTAACGACTGTGTGAACGGCCTTGTTATAGTTCATTCCATAAAGTTCAACAAAGAATACCGTGAACTTGAACTTTACTGACAGTCACTTTGAACTTACTTTTACTTTCGAATGTTTCACGAACTTTCACCGAGAAATTCCGACTGGCAACGATCAGTGTCAAATAATACTGAAAGTTTTCGTGACAAAATTATGAAAAATAGTGAAAATTCAAATTTGAACGTAATACGGATTCGTCAAGTTTGGGTTATTCGAACGTAGGCTCGGGAAAACAGGTAAGCTTAAAAATTTCTGAATTTCTACATTTGGAAGTTCTCCAACCTCCAGATTTCCGAATGTTCAGTTTTCCAAATTTAATTATTCCACCCCAAAACCCCATATTTCCAAATCTTCAAATACTCACATTTCAAAATCTCCATTTTTCCAAACTTGGTAAATTGTCAACTGAAAAATAATATTGAATAAAATGTAATTACAGCAAAGTATCAAAAAGTAGTGGCAATCTGACGGCCACAAAGAAATAATTTTCGGAGTTCATTTCTGAATTATGCTGATCATTAAGTAGTGTTATACGCAAGAACACATAAAAATGATGCAGCATTTACCGTGATAATTAGATATGCCTGATAAAGGGATCAACGAGAGTGCATAATGAATCGGAGCCGAAGAACAGTTAGAAGATTCATCAAATCCTTCAATTTCAAGTAACAGTACAGCAGTACTGATTAAAATTCCATGACGCACATTTCGTTCGTATCATATTAAAGGAACGTTCATCCTGTCGATCATACTCGCATTACAATTCGGAAGCCGATGACCCTCTGACATACTTTGTAAGATTGTAACAAGTCGAAAGGAACAACCGATCTTTCTACCAGGTGTCCCAGAAATCGTGCCACGAGCTGATTCTACGTGCAAGAATGGCATATTTCCATATTCGACTTCGCTTTTGGACTTCAAAATATTTGCAGTTTTAACGATAATTCTTTAACACTAAAGCTGCAGGTGTATAATGTACACTTCGTTTAAAGTTAAAAATGAATAAACAAACAACTATAAAATCGCATTAATTATCTTGATGAAAATCAACGCAGACATCAAGCCTTAACTTAACAAATTGTGCAATTTACAGTTCAAAACTTGTGGAGAATTTGACCGTTCTGGTAGTTGAAGTGTTAAAAAATTCAACAACTGACGAATATTGTAAATTGAAATTTGTGATTATTAGTATCCTTCAAATTAGTATTATCAGTCTCGGTAAGTCTAAATTTAGACACCTAGAAATTCCTGAATTCGAAATTTAGAAATCGTCAAAATTGCCGAATGTAGGAATTTTCAAAATGACGAGTTCTCAGATGATTACTAAATTTAAGAAAAAAATAATTGGCGATTACATTCATCGATTGCATAAAAATCGTAATGAAGAATGTTTGCAGTTCACGTTGCAATGCATACCTTGATTGGTTGCTGTTACGACTCGTGGATTTCACCATTGATCAAATTTATAAAAGAAACTGAATGCGTTGTTGAAATATATTATTCATGACGCTGTATTAATCAACGAGTACACACGATTACAACCGACGTCGACGAAATATTATTGATGACGCGATATTATAATGCTGTTGATTAAGCAGTTTGTCAAAATATCTCGTTAAAGTGTTAACGTGAAGACAGAGTTGCCTCACTGTTAGAAAATGGACGGAAATTTTTAACATAAACCGAGCCACGAAAACGTTGCTGCTTGTGGAGTTTGTTAGGCCTTGAACAGATGTCGAAATCATTTAAGAGGTTTAGTTTAATTCAAATTTTCACGTGTCACCAATTTTTCGGCTTTTGAATGCTACTTCAACATTTAGGGATTTGGGAAATGGGGTTTGGAAAATTGGGGTCTTGGAAATTTGAAAATTTGGAAATTGGGACTGAAAATTTGAAAACTAAGTACTTGGAGCCTTTGAAATGTGAAAATTTAATAATTACAGCATTAAAAGTTCGAAAATTTCCTAACATCAATTTATAAAACTTGAAAAATCTGTAACTTGCTTACATCATACAAAAAACTCACGTAAGAGATTCATTTTTCTCGAGTTACGTACGTTCAAACTATTCAAAGAGATAGAAGAAAGTGTTTATTTTTCTATTGTATATATTCGACGCAAAATGCTTTTCCAACGTTATTATCATATTTCACCTTGAGAACCAATTTCCGAAGAAAAATGAACACTAAACCGTATGAATCAACTAGTTCAAAGTATTTACCGAATGGACCACAAAATGGTTAATGTGACGAGAAAAATCAAACAATTTACACAGGCTGTTTCAACGAATGTTTCTTTTGCAATGCAAACGTTGTATGTTTACTTATTATTTCTCCGAAAAACTTTTACGTAAAATGGTAAATTGCGACGTAAAATTTCGGTTTTGTTGAAAATCGCGTTTATTACTAGATAGTACTAGCATAAATTTTTATTAATATTTGTATATTTTAGAAGTTTGATATTCGTAAATTTTTAAATTTTTTATTTTTTATATTCCCAAATTTTCAGGTACCAGATTTCTAAATTTCCAAATTTTTGCGTTATCAAATTTCTAAATTAACAGTCTTAAAAGTTTGAAATCTCCGCACCCGAACACCTCGTAATTCCATGGCGTCATAAAATTAATTTCCAATGCGTATGAACAACCAATATTATGCAATAACAATAACAAAAAAGCAGCAATATTGCACAGTAAGCGTGACACAGATAAGAGAACAATAATGTCCCTCGAAAAGTCAAATTCAATGAGTAAAATTATGTAACTTTAGCTCGCGAAAGCGATCTTTAGGTAGTAAGCAACAATTATATGGTAATTACTCGAGTACGGAATAAGAACGGTAAATTGGCAAGCATTTGTGGCACAGTTTAACATAGAAAGGGAGCGAACGAGAGGAAAACAAGAAAAGCACGACAGCATTCATATTTTTCGTACACAAGATACAATTCTAACAGCAAGGGAGATTTAACGAGATTTAAATTGCATCTCTGCCATTCGTTGGCAATTTTCCGAAACAGATGAAAGTAGAACACACGCTTTCCAGTATTTTTCGTAAAATTCAACAATCGATCGATGTCTCTTAACGCTTTTATTGCTATTGCACCATTCGCTCCTGTGTTATAGACGTCTTCAAACGTCCAATTAATTTCAGAGTGAATTAGGTACGTGGATATACCACGATATTACAGAATTCTGACATTGGATCAGTGATGGACACCGATTAATGCAGCTGTCTCTTCTTATATTGCTACACAGGAAAATGTAATTGGCAGTATAGAGAAAGCTTTATTCCTACACCGAAGATTGTACGTTTAACGATTTGACAATTTGATAATTTTACGATTTAGTAATGTGACGATGTGACAATCTGACAATTTGGTGATTTGGGATTTGTAAATTTAACGATTTGACAATTTGACTATGTAATGATTTGACAATTTGATAATTTGACAATCTGACAATCTCACAATTTAACGATTTGCCCATTTGACGATGTGACAATTTGCCAATTTAATAATTTAACGATTTGAGAATTTAACAAATAAAAAATTTAAAAATATAATAATTCAAAGAGTCCTAAATTTCAGAATTAAATTTTGAAAATTTCAAAAAGTTTGAAAGTCTGAAATGAAGTTACACGTGAGAAAATGTTACCGTACATTTTTATTTACTTTCACACATAGATTCTATTTTTTATTGCACTACCAGCCATACCCGGTATATTATTTTACTAAGTACGATGTTTCGGAACATTCCACATAAAAAAGTACATATTAGCTTCAAAAAAAGTACAATTCGTGAAATTATTCACCAATTTGTGTTCCTGCTGGCACGTGTAACGTAACGAGGTCTCGGTACAGTTAATTTAACGAGGATGAACGTTACTCCTTATTTCAGCTTATGATTTGGAATCTTTTTTTTACATTGCATGGTTCGTTTAGTCTCACCTTACAAAAGATATTAGGTAACAAAAATAATTTTTTCCTGCATGTACGATACAGTGATTATGATAACTGGGTCAGGTTATAATTTTGTTCCGTGCAAAGTTAGAAAAAGTCCGTAGATATCGTCGTAAAGTACCGCTCGACACATTAAAGAATTGTTAGTTATATAGAACAAAGTTTACGACGTAATTATAATGGTTTGAATTATAAACGATTGTAATAAACTTAAAATGTCATATGTGGACGTACATAAGAAACTGATGATCAATTTCAATCTCAAATTACTTGATAACTGCAAGTTATTATTTCGTTATTAACAAAATTAGTTCTTCATAAGAGAGAAAAAAGTAAGAATTTCGATTTTAATACCAAAACCACTTTTTGTTTATTAAAATATTTACTTTATATCAGAATATTTATTTGACAAAATACGTCATACTTTTCCTCTTATAAAAACTATCAATAATTATAGCAACACTTTTATACATATTTACTGACATCAGCTTTCATATGAACACCCTTTTGTAAAGAGCACTGTTTTCGAAAAATAGCATTCTTACATCCACTCTTCGAATTTGAAAATGTTCGAATCTCCAAATTCCAATCACTTCGATAGTACAATTTTAATATGATATTTAATAACACGAAACGCGAAAACTCACCGAAACAAGTAGAAAAATCCAAACGAACAGTACCGAGAGATATTTGTCTGACAAATCGATGGGAAACGAACAGAACTATCATGCGTACGAAGGTCGACACGTACGACAACGCGTGTCGATGATTACTAAAGGGATGATATGTGGACCGGACACTTTTAAAAGACGAGTCAACTAACGAAAGGTGAACTGAGCTTACCTGTGGCCAACCAGAGTTCCTTATACCTTGTGAGAGGTAGAAACAACTTCTCCCACCATTCCTTTCAGTTTATTCACACATTTACAACCAGTGACACATTGATCCTTCATTGAACTTTGAAACATTGAATTAATTTGTTTTCAATGATCCAGTTTTCTGTTGCAGGTGGAGAGGGATCATTAACATAACTCAGAAAAAAATTGATTTCCTACTGAAAAAATACAGGGTATTTAGAATCGGAATAGACATTGATCATTATCACTTGCGTCACTTGGAGTTATCTTCGATATTGATGCAAATTGAGGATGTGCAAGTACTCGAGATTATGAACCGATCGGTAACACAACTTTGCACTAAATCTTAAGTTACCAAATTTTTAAATTTACGGATCTGAAAATTTTTATATCTGAAATCTCTAAATTCTTAAATTTCTATACTGGAATATTATAGAATCTGAAAATTGCCAGAATTTTTGAATCTGAAATGTCTGAAACACTAAATTTGTAAATTTGGCATATAAATTTCTGAATTTGAAAGTATCTAAATTTCTAAATCCGTAAATTACAAATCTCTAGACGTGAAAATTTGGTGTCTGCACATTTCTAAATTTCTAAATATGAAAATTTGAAAACTGCTATACCTGAACTAGCTTTGTGTATGCACCTCATGAGAGAAACTAGATAGAAATAGTTATTCTCACTAAACTTTCACACAATTCTGAACTGAATCAATTTCGAATTGTTCACTCAACGAATCTCGATAAATCAAACTTTCCCAATGATTACCTAAACTAATACGTTATTTTGATATTTGAAGAATCCCTGGAGCACAAAAATCATACTAGAATTCACAACTTTTCTTCATATATTAAAATCCTCCAAATTCTAACAGATAAGTAAAACTATTAATAAACCCAATGGTGCTTATCGAAATGAACACTCGTTGAATTTCAATAAATAATTTTATAATGTTACAAACTGAGTGCCGTCCATATTGTTATACCTAAATTTAAGAACTTGAAATTAAGTTGCACTGATTCATTGTATTTGAACATTCGATTTTATAATTTTTTTTCAACGATTTTCTACATCACAGATGGTAACCCGTGCCCTAGATGCCACCGAGACTGAAATGTTTAATTATCGCGATGTGACATGCTGGTGAGATGAACTGGTGGAAAGGGAGCGAAAGGATTGGTATGCAGAGTGTGTAAGCGTTTTCATAAAGTTTTCCATTATGCAACTGGTAGATACATGTAGGGAATGTTATGTATTGAAACAATCGTTTGGTAATGTTTGCCATTGTACTCGAGATACCTTGATCCCTTTTACTCTAGCTACGAAACGTAGAAAACTGATGCTCGTTAAATTGAGAACACGATGTCAGAAATATAGAAGGAACAATAATTTTGCATCCAATCGAATGTATTTTATTAAATCATTACGCATCGAGGACAACCTACCGATGCGTGACACCCTCATGAATTTTGATGATTTGTTATAGCGTGCATATAACGGAGAAAATAATAAAAATCGATGTTTGGACTCCTACGATTTTTGAAGAAATATAATAATGAGCTCACGTTCTTAATTATTTTATGACACAAAAGTTCAGCATTATCGACGTGTTTTGACGATTCCAGGAATGGAAAAATAACAAAATGAATAGAATAAACTATGCACTTCCTGCATAGTTCGAATATATTTAATATGAATAACATGCGCATCATTGCTTTGGGACCAGTGGTATAAAACAACCGATCATAATAGCTGAGCGCGCGACTTGCCTACCTGAAACGGGGGTACCCCGCGTCCTTTTCCAGCTTGTAGTGACGTCAATTTTTGAGGCACCATCGTTTTGAGGGGCTCATTTTAAAGGGGAAGCTTCAAAGAATATAACCATATTTTTTTCCAATTTTAACCCTTTACGCCCCTCATTAAGAAAAACGCAAAAAAGGAATTTGTTTAAATTTTCACTGCTGTTCATTTAATTTATAAATTTCAGGAAGTACAAATATTCTAATTTTTGAGTTCCTAAATCCAAAAAATTCCAATTTCCAAACTTGAAATTTGAACTGTAACAAAAAGTGTTAAATGACGAAAGAAAATATGTAAAAATTGCAAGTGATAGTAAATATTTAAGAATGAGCTAAAAAAGGTGTCCATATTGCTCTAACTATTTGGTTGTGTCAGCGATTGCATCCGTTTTACTTTCGTTGAACACTCTCGTCTAAAAAGTCGCTAGACAGCCTTGAGCCAAATGTCTTTTAAGTAATGGCGTAGAAAATAGAAAGCGGAAATAGAAAAATTATTTTACAAAATCGGCCCAAAGCCGGTACAAAATCATCGCGGTACAAAGACTTGTATAAAGAAGATGAAATAATAAATCAGTCGAACGTTATTTGTAATTCAGCGGCACGCACCAATAATATTTGTTAATGTCAAATCGTGAGCAAAGGTGGTACACGAATCAACGTCATCGTATCCCGGACTTCGACCCGGTTCTCAGGAGTCTTAAGATGACAATAGTATAAAAGCTATGTCCGTCATGGAGCGAAGGATCAGTGATAACCGAAAGCTAAGGACCGCGACGAGTTCTAGAAGTCGCGGATGTTTTGATTAGGTCGATACACTTTTGTTGAAAATTGCCGAAAGTACCGTGCCTCGTTGCCGATGACCCGAAGTCATGTTGGTGCGTAGCGCGTGCGAAACGATAAGGGTATAGAAGGATCTGGCCATAGAACGGGGAGGATATTGCATCCTTCGTTAAAAAGACCATGAGTGACGGAATGGCACTTAACCCAGAACCTCGACAGTACACGCATCGCTAATTATTAAAAAGAATAGTACATCTGACATACTAATTTGTCATTTCTTCCCCGAGTAGTCAATCGTCTGAATGTTCAAGTATTTAAATATACGAAATTTCAAGCTTACAAACATTAATTTTGCAAATTTAACAAAGTACAATTTTTTTGTAAATTGTACTTAATTAAATTAATGAAATAGCAAGCAGAAACGAAATATATAAATGATATGTGAATAAATCAATATGAAGCCACTTTGAATCATTGATTACTAAAAAGTGCCTCGAAGCAGTACATATTAGTTTATTAGAGCGTGATTGAAAATAGGGGCGGCATCTAATGAAGGAAAATGAACCATTCACGACTCGTTTGTATTTCTCATAAAATGTTTCGTGATTATCTTGATACTGCTCTACAAAATTTCTTAGTAACATAATTGCGATTATAAGTACTAGACTCGCTTTGATCTGCATAACAGTCAAAAAGATAATGATTCACTTGCAATTCCGTATAATCTACAATATACTAATATAGAACTAGTAATAATATGAAACTTAAAAAAATATGAAAAAGTATGAAATGATGGATTTCGAGATAAAAAGGATTTAACATGGATGATCAATGACCTAACACAGCACGGAACATGTTAACATGCAACAACTTGACATTATTCCGAGTATCATGAAGTATGTACTCTGCAAATGATTAATTTTTTATTTAATTAAGATAAATATTTGAACCGATACTTTATGAATAATAAATATTGACGTACAATGGCAACGTTTTCTGGATAAATAATATTTTTACGTCATTGTGAGCTCACCCGGTTGGAGGTCGGTCAGGACCAAGGATCTTGAGGGATCGTGATCTTACGAAACAACGTGGCTGAAAAGTCAACAATTTGCTGCGCGTTCGTTTCGTCTGGCCGTTTTTCTTCCCGTCGTTTAACGAAACAATCGTTGCACGTTCGAGACACAACCCGTGTGTCAGTAAAACCACGATCGCAAAGAAGCATTCAAACTAACAGCGTACTATTTTTGCGTTTCGTCCTCAAAATTCACAAAAGTAGAATAATGGTATGAAAAACGCTGGTACATAACGAGATCACTTTCAATACGCAACTAGTGGTAGCATCACTATCATTAACACGTCGATGTACGACGAAGGTTATTTGGCTAAATAATGGCGGAAAAGTAGAAACCAGAGGGAAATTTGAATTCCGCTAAAATTGTATCGGAAGTGTCGGATAGATTTGGACGCCGAAGCATAACCTTACGTAATAATATAACCAAATTTAGCTCGGTCTAACAATATAACATAACGGAAGCTAAGCTAACAATACAGCTAAACATAAAACTAACTTGACTTATCTCGATCTAACCTGACTAACCTAATTTGTTAGAACAAATTTATGATTCAAATTTAATTAGACTTTATTTGAAATTAGGTTAAGTGGTGTTCAAAGGTTAAACAAAAATAGATCTGTATAGTAAAATTGAGCATTATTACCTCACTTCCACTAGTCTTAATGTTTATTGGTTACGATATAACGTTTACTGGGCTTAACACGCATATTTCTAACTTCAAGTGGGCGAGTAAAAGAATTCTTAATAATATGGATAATGGATTCCTATGGAAATTCAAGCGTCGCTGACAAATGAGTGACGTGGCAGTCAATGTGTGAATAACTAATGTAATGCTTGAAAGAAGCGTCGGTCGTAATCAAGTTAAGTAACCATAGAAAGGTGAAGAATAAAGTGTAATTCTGCGCAGTGATAGAATCACATATGTCGAGTCGAACAAACCCGAACAGCAGAACGAATAATGAAATTAACAATTCAAACGTTTCGGATTTAAATAACTTATATTATCTATTATGCATTGTATTATAGGTGTTGCTTTTACCCCGTGCAATACGATCCATCTAAATTTATCCCTAGCTCTTCGTAACGTGTAATTGTATTCGACAAAGGTAATCGTAAAAGAAAATCACCACGCTATGGTAATACCACCTCGAAAGCGATAATGAGTAAAGAAAGAAAAACGCCGAACGAAGTCCGAACAAATACGGGCCAATGATGTAAAAAGCATTGTACCTGCTTCAAATATTTGCTCGTGCGTACGTTTTTCCCAAGAAATTGATCATCGAAATACCTAATTATTCCGTTCCATGACGGAGACATAAAACTTAAAAAATTCATTTTTCTATTATATCGATTTGCCAACCATTAGCACGAGGTACATCAAATAAAATTTCCAATATGAATAAGTATGAATAATTTGACTATGTACCAAACGTCATTATTGAAGTACATTAACATTATCTTGTGGAGTTCGAAATTTGAGAGGGCACATAAACAAGGCAGTCTGTAAACTTTCAACTTTTTAAATATCTACATGCGTATTGAAGTTTAGTATGTCAATAATGTCTTACGTACACTGCAAATGTTAAATGTAATATTTAAAATTACAATGGACTAGAGCTGTTGGGACCTAGAAATATAGAAACACTGAAATCTATGCACCTGAAGATATAGAAATATTTTCAAGTGTGTAGAAATTAAGGGGAGTATATATACACATATAAAGTTGCCTCGAGATGTAATCTAGGGAAATCGGAATTTAGAAATATTAGGGGGGGCTTAGTGATATCGGCCTCGAGTATATCAGAGCCTACAAATATTTTGGTTTGGTGATCTAGGGATATTGAAATCTAGGGATATTGGTATCTAGAGATATCGGCATCTAGGGATATTGGTATCTGGGGATATCGGTATCTAGGTATATTGGAATCTAGAGATATCGGTATCTAGGTATATTGGAATCGAGGGATGTCGGGATCTAGAGACCTCGGAATTTAGAATATAGAAATATCGAAATTCCAGAGTATAGGAATCCAAAGATAAAGGTACCTAGAAGTCTAGGAATATAGAAATCTGGGCGTATAGGATCTTACAATTTAGGGACACGTGTCTCGATGTAACATACATGTTTGCGCGTTATAGTACAGATTTAAAGCATTTTACATTGCATCACTAGCTAAATAGGACAGAGGTTGCGTTGTTTTGTCGTAAAGGTGTCAATTTCTTGGTCACGATAGGATGAACGTCTTGAAACGCATATGTATGGGTTCATCGTGCTCGAAGGGTTAAGGATATCACGTTGAGTGAACGTGCCAATCCCGGGAACCCTCGTCGAGAAGACAACCCTTTTGCGCGTAACGGTATTGATCACATTCCACGGATTTACCGAGTCCAGATAAAAAGCTTCCGGGCGAGAAATCAAAATCGTCAGCACCCTTTGGAAATCCGCCTTTCCTCGATCGTGAAATGAATCGCATCATTCAAGTTTGTGCGATTCGTTCGAGTTCGAGTTCTCTGATCAACTCAAAAAATTCATTTGCCAACGAAGTTACGATCATTTATGTTTTATCGATGATTGCACAAATTGACAAATACTCGAACTAATAAGTAATTTACAAATAAGTAAAGGCAAATAAGTGATACCATCGACGACATAATTGATAATTCGGAATATCGGTAATATTGCTAAGATATCATAATGATTAAAAAGCGTGACTGAAATAGAAAGTGACGTATAATTTTATCATCCAAATCTACATATGTACTGTGGTTGAAACTACAAACATAACCTAACACGTAATTTTATTACATATTTAAATTTATTTCATTTTCTTTGATAATTGTTACGATAAAGCAAAACCCTGTTTGAAATTTAAACAAAAATCTACTGAGATGACGTTCGGTTAGATTTGAAGTTCAAACAAAGATAAATGGATTTAAATGATAACATTTCGCGTTGTGTACACATATTCGACCTCGATCACTCCCATTAGCCTTAATAATATTATCAACCTTGGAAATATGGAGATTTACAGATCCAGACATGGAAAACTAATGACACAGGAATCTGGAGATAAGAATCCAAAACGATGAAATCTAGGGTCTAGAAATATCGGGTGTAGAGACTTCTTCAAATGTACACGAAGTTTACTTACAGCGCTCGAGACGCTAGCGCGATCATATTTAACTCAAGTTGAATTCGACACGCGTTAAAATCGACGCACGGTACATTTAACGCGCAGTGAAATTGGTGCAAATTGTATTCGATGTTATCCTTGACACATGTTGAATTCGACGTGCGTCGTTCTCAACGCATGCTGAATTTAACGCACACACAATTTGACACACATTGTATATGACGTGCGTCAAATATGACGCACATTACGATTTCAACGTTTAACGGTTTCAGCGCGCAACAATGTTAACACATTGCGATTGTATTCGACGCACAGTGGATTTTACGCGCGTTGAATTCGACGCACGTTGTGTGTAAAAATTTTAGACGGCTAAGTATAGAGAACGATCGAACAGCGCGAATATAGGGATGAGTCGAAAGGTTTTGCACGAATTGCTTTTTGCCACCCTAAGGAGAGCATACCGGAAGACACCCGGACACAATAATCAGAATCGAGGATACAGCTGTTTTATCGAACCTTCACCATTTCCCAGGCGTGAGATGATCGGAGTGGATCAGAGACGATTGGCGTGATGGCCGATCGTAATCCGCACCCGGGTGGGGGTTTTAGTGGGTAGTCCTACGGGAGGTCGTTGCTCGTAGGGAGTCTCACGCGAAGTTGTCCTGACCGGTGTCGGCATGATCAGTGCGTAAATGCATTCCCCCACCGTCAAAAAAGGGGATATGGGAATCTAAGAATCGGGCGAAGTTTGAGAATGTAGGGATTTGAGGATATGGAGACTGAAGAATGTAGGAATTTGAGATGGAGGGTATAGAAATTTGGAGGTGAAGATGTTTCAGAATACATATACAGATTTAGAGATGCACAGATCGGAGGATATAGGAATGTGAGATCTAGAAGTAACAAAGCTAAGGACCAATATTTCTATAAAAAATATGAAGAATGAGATTACCGCAAGAGACCCTGCAGTGATCTTATACATCGGGTCACAGATAGGTCACAATCATAGTCATAATTGATGCGACAATTTGCTCAATACCCTAATAAGTTCGTTAAGTGCGTGATACTTCAGACGGATAGAATTCTTCGGTTACAACTAATTTTCATAATACAATGTAAAGTTAGATAGAATTTAACCCGTTTAATACGGTCGTCTCTGTAGGAAAACGTTCCATACATTTGTATGTCAAATTAATTAAGTTTCTTCGTGACACTTAATTTGTAGCAAGGTACACTTATTTATGAAACGTTCTTTTAATCGTCACTTGAAAATGGTAATTACGTAACCTTTTAATTCGAGATGTAAACCTTTTACGTCGAGCTTACTGTCGCTTTCAGTAACTAAGGCGTTAATCTAATAAAGGTAAGACAGTTTTAACGGGTTAACGACCTATTAATACATATTGTATTCTTTGTACAACACAGCAAGCTGCAAGTTCAAAATAGAATTGATTGATGGTATTTTAACATTATCTATACATTGTTAAATACCCATAAGATATCGATAGTAGCGCCTCTACTACTGCATTAATTTGTATATTGAGAATTGCAATTTGAAATTAAAAAATTTAAGGATATGAATTAGAAATTCTAAAATTTGACAATTTAGAAGTCGGAACAAAATTGTAGGATTTCATGAATTGAGTATTTAAAATTTGGACTAATATAAAGTTGCTGATTTCCAATTCGGGAATTTGATATCTGAAAATTGGGAAATTTAAAGATTTCGAAATTTGAAAATTTAATAATTTAGAAATTAGGAAATTTGATATTTAGAAATTAGTATCAAATATTTTACGTATCGAATCTCCTAAAATTGGAAGCAAGTGACAGGAGATTCCTCCTCCCCCTATAGCTGTTACCCTTGCACCGGGGTGAATATTTTACATACACACGCGTCTCGATCTTCGAATTCTTACATAAGATTGTCAACGTGTTACAAAAATCTACTCATCTAACCAAGGACACTCACTTTTAAGTATGTACATATCATTACACGTCCAGGTCCAAATGTAGATCCTTCAAAGATAGGTCATACACGTGAACGGTTGAAAAACCCGATGTATCAAAATTATTAATCACGAGTATTTTACACGATGAACCGGCATGCGGGTTCATGTTGCGCACGCCAGAGAAACGCGCGCACATACAACTACACGAAGCTACGCACCCACACGTATATACACGCGACACCCAACACTGGTCGAGACAATGCGTCAAAAGCGGCGGTAATCAACGACTTTAATGTAGAATCGAAGTATCTAAAGAATCTTTGATGACGGAATGAAATTATCGTGTACGAGAAAGTAGACACTGGTTCGAGCATATCGCTTTGTAAATGATCAGGGATCGGGATAAAAAATTGCCGCAGTTGACACACAACTAATTTCTCACGTTATCTTTCACAGGTACGGCGGGAAATTATTACAGTCAAAATCGAATAGAATTGTAAAAGTTCACTGACGGTCGAACGGAAACAGTTTCTGTTATCAAACGGGAAAACAAAGAAAATCTACGATACGATAATCGAGACGGGCAGTCGTCCGTACCAGTCGACCGTTCGATTTTCACGTATCAACCTCGATATTCCTGCTAGGAATTTTCATAACGCGATCGCGAGTCTTCTCGTCAAGAATCATTCTTTAAATGATTCCATCCGTGGACACGAGGCAACGTTCGCTCATTCGTGAAACCGTGAAACAGAAACCGTTTCAATCGCATCTCATGACATCGTGATGCACGATAGTAGGCGCGGCTTTTCACCCCGTACCGAGAGAAAACTGTTTCGTGTCACTGATTTCTCACGTACCTATATTATCCGAGCTTGGCTTTTTCGTCGACGATCCTCCAGCTGTCCACGAATGAAACTCGCGTAACCAATTTAACACAGAATCGTCAATTTCTCGCGTTCTCGGCACTTTTCAGCTCGTGCTTGTCGCACGCCAACCGTGTCCGCCATCTTGGGGCAACCGCCAAATCCCCCCAGGCAAGACAATTGTTTCCCGTGAAAAGTTACTAGGAACCTTCGCACCTTTCCCTGCGCTTTTCGTCGTATTTTCACCCTTCTGATGTAATCCATTATTATTATATGTCAACGCACTTTTTTACCATCGAATTACGTATTAACATGCACAGCAGTGCATGTTATCTGTAAAATAATGTATAGTTATAATTATTATTTAAATTTATTCTGCCGGTATAAACAAATCGTAGTCACTTATGTATAGTAATTTAGTTACAACACATGTAGCAGTTTAACGTTTTTTCATTTACTAGTTTTTAGTACTCGTCAGCTACAATTATTCCTAATTTTTATTTAAATAGTCACTGTCATCAATGTATAAATGCCTTTTTAATAAAGATCAATACTTACTATTGCATATGCAACATTTTATCTAATTTTTCAAACGTATAATTTAATTCAAAGCTTTTTCACAGTTCGCTTTATTTACATACGTAAATGTATTCGTATTTGCACATAAAATCTCAATATTTTCGCTATAAATTATTACTTTAGCAATTGGATATTGTATCCGATAATTGTTCACATGGTTACATTAGAGAAAGAAATATATCGATTAGGAAAGATTATTACCGTCATATTTTATGTTCGTGATATTTAATATTTATTGGTTATAAGTAACAGATCTTTTCTTTTCAAGAATTTTAATTTCGTGTTCATGCATTATAGATTATTGATTATTTTATGATGAATAATTTTTGCATTCAAAATATAATTAACACATTCCATAAATGGTATTTTTGAACAGTCATATTAGTTTCTTTGAATCTCAAAGATAAATATCCGAGGCGATAATTACATTTGCTTGGAATGTTAAAAAATGAAAATATATCGATGACCCAATCGTCTTGAAAGTTAGACGGGTCACCAACATTGCAGGGTGTTAAAAACTACAGAATAAATGGAATATTTATTTTAACCTCTATAGCATTAAAATATGAATATTTTATGAATTATTATGATAATTACGAATAAAAAAGTCACAGTATCATAAGTATACCATTTTGATTGCGATAGAAATCTCGCAAAATGCGGTGGTCACAATAATTCGACGAATCCTAACGATTATAAATAATTATTTTTAAATATTTCCCTTACCCAGTTAAGTTTAGGTTAGGTGAGATTTACACCAAGTTAGGATAAAGATAATTAGATTAGTCAGGGTTAGGTTAGATTAAGAATTGTAGTTGCTACATTTTTATTGAAAAATACTCGATGTAATGTCAATCACTCATAGTAATGTTTGTTTGCATAAGTGAGATCTTTTTATCACATTTTATTGCTGACGCGGGTTGCTAGAATGCAGTGACAGATCAATCATGACTCAAACCTATGAAACACATGCAATTTTGAAACAAAAGACAGTAATAATTAATGGACTAATGTAAAATGTGTAAAATGAAACAAATTTAAATTATCATTGTTTCAGCGTGTCACTCTGATGTAATATTGATGCAACTGCATTAATTTCTGCATTTAAATTATAAAACGTAGTCACTGTACGATTTTTATTGCAAAAAGTGAATATCGTTAAATTTGGTTTTCAATCTTTCGTTTCACGTGAAGTTAACCAATTATTAGTTTTGAGTCTCGCAACACAACAGCTGCGACATCTGTCGGGAATTATTCGAATTAAAATTCAAAGCAGAATTTCCACGATAACAAATGTACAATATAGTCGCACTCAATGCACGCGCGTTTAATGCACGATTGGTACACTCAATCAATGAATGGACAATTTAGAACGAAAGTACGCGTGTGATTGGCTCGCGTTTAATCTACGATTTTTGGAATTTTAGGTTGGACTGTGCGCTAAGTAAGCATATACTATATGCCA
This sequence comes from Megachile ligniseca, assembly GCA_945859555.1. Lineage (NCBI taxonomy): Eukaryota > Metazoa > Arthropoda > Insecta > Hymenoptera > Megachilidae > Megachile > Megachile ligniseca. Next base: position 10,092,714 of record OX243777.1, read on the forward strand.
AAAGACTGAAGTGCAAATTACATTTTCACCTTCGGTATTTAAATTTATAATTTTATCTGACGTAAATCATTCTGTTGTGCAAAAATGCAGTCACTTCTCATAAACAAAATCTCTCGTTTCTCGTTTTATTTGAAAGTTGCGATATAATTCTAACGAAATTTTTATTTGTGGGCACTGTCTTATCTCTTAAAATACATCCACAATCTTATTAATCCTAATTAATTAATCTTAATTAATTTTGTAATATTAATTACAAAAATAATGTAACATAAAACGCGAAAAGAAAGAATACATAAATCATACATTAATTAATTACGTAGCAAATGATCGAGGAGCTACTTAAACGGAAATAATTATTTCGTGTTTTTATAAACGTATTTTAATGAAACATGAGGTTGAAACTTTTTGCTTGTAACTTTTTCTTCCAATATGTAAAGTAGAATGTAAATAAGAGACATTTAATAAAATATTGGCATAGTGTCAAAATTTAAAAATCATTCTGAACTTACAGTATGGATACATCTTTTTACATTCGTGTCAAACTTCTTAACGTACGTACCTCATTATTTTCTGCTTCTTTTTGTTAGGAAAGTAAATAAATGACTCAGATCATTAAAAAAAATCTACTTACTGAAAGTACTTGATTTAATATATTGTACTGCAGGCATTATTCAAAATTATTGGCAATAAAATAGAATGAAAATATTTGTCGAATTATTTGATTAGTCAGCAATGCTTGATTTTGTTCGTGCATGACAATTCTGCAGACAGGAAACGTACCTCAAATTACACATTTTATTTTATTCCTACACACTATATAATTTTACATAATTAAATTATAATGTTACATAGTGTAACAATGCGATGTAAAGATACATTTCAACGAATATGTAAAATTTTTTTCTGGAAATGACGATAACGTTCAAAGTCCTGTATTTGCGTACGAAGATATTCTTAGATAGACACATAGTAGGAAATTTACGTATGTAGATGCAGACCTTGCGTATCTATAAAACTAAATTTCACCGTTAAATGAGAAACACAAATGGTAAACGAAGAAATTATACTTTCTACGAGATGCTAGCAGTGATTCTCAATTTACGAATTATTATATAAAATGCCATTTCGTACTCGCATAAATATATGCCAGTATATTCAAATTCAACACTGAGACTAACAAAGTACTTTGAAAAAGAATTTAAAGTTGTGTCAATTCATCGCAATTAAAATATACATTATACAATATTTTCATAATTTTCAAGATAAATACCATAACTAATATAGTGTTTGGGTATATATATTTACAATAACTGAAAATCAATTTTCCATTACATACAAAACTTTCTGGGAAAATAAATTAAGCTAAATGAATATTTATAGAAATCATAAATATTGTCTTGATTGTACTTTTATCGGTGTCATTTTTGGAATTTAAAACTGTTCAGTTCAATTTTTCAGTTAAAATGATTTTATATTTTATTCTCATCAAACAATTTATTATTTTATATTTCATTTTTAATAAAGGGTAAAAGATTCAATGAAAACTTTCATTATGAATTTCAATAATTTAGGAATTCTTGTATTATTAGTATGAAAAAGTAATATTATGCTAGGATGTGTAAAGAATACATCATGTGATCTGAAGCTTCGACGTAATGTTGTAACTGTAGTTACGTGACATAATTATCGGCAATGTTTCTACATAAATGTGCGTATACCAAAGGTCATGATTGCGATTTTATCTGATTCACATTTTATTATATATTACAATTTATGTAGTTACATTTCAATTACTATACACTATGTACTATAAATAATTCTAATCATGCGAGAACATGCCCCTCGGAGGACGATTTTTCGTTCGTTCTGCGCATCTGAAGAGTTTAAACATACTCCATAAAGGTAAAGCGCATGCGCCTTATCATGACTGAGTTACAGACTATGTATATATACGTGTGCAATGATTTTTAGAAAATATACCCTACTACTGTATAAAACTAAAATAAGTAGAATTGGACAGTAACTGTTTGATAATTATTTCTATAATGGATTATTAAAACACTAATAATTGATTGTAACAAATACGTATACAATTATACATAATAATTTTGTAATCATGCCTGCATTATTACTTTAAAATTTGCTATATCTTATCGTTCGATGCCATTCATTCTACATAAAAAGAAGTAACAAATCCTTCGAAACACAATTTATTTTTCTTCAAATAGGGTCATTGGGATTTTGGTTGACACGTATTCTATATTTTCTATGGCTATGGGCACCACTGTGCAATGGAGAACCTTCTGGAACATACTGAACTTAGCCGAGATGCGCGAAACAAATACACATTCATGCAAGAAGATATGCTTTATTCCCCCAACTACTTTCAGCGACTTCTAACTGGATTTATGAACCGTTTTACGAGTTTTACTGTCAGTGTTCAATATACGGTTATAGTGGTATGTTGATCGCTGTGCACCGTATATACGTACATTATTATATTCAGACATTCTTATATTAACTTACTACTAAGTGAATTTTTTATTAAAACTTAATATAATTCAAAAAGTCACGTGTTATGATGGTGTCGAATGTAACTAATTTTTATAACGGCAAAACCATATTTATTACCGGAGGTAGTGGCTTTCTCGGCATTTGTTTAATTGAGAAATTACTACGAGTTATTCCTGATTTAAAATGTATTTATGTGCTATTACGACCAAAAAAAGGAAAAGAGATAAAGGAGAGATTAGAAGAATTAAAAAAGAATTCGGTATGAAAAAAAAAATATTGTTTTTAAATACAGTTCATCACACCCGGTAACTGTAGGATAACCTCCGATTTATTTTTTTCAATAAGAAAGCTTACAGAAATTTAGCATTTGTTATGTATTGGATAATTGATGTATCTTGCACCTTTTGTATACAGATACAGATTATGAACTTTATTTCAGTTTGTAATAATATAATTAAACTCAATATACACATTCTGTTATTTTTGACAGTATTTGTAAATTTTATCCAATAGCCTAATACTATTGCTATAAGCTCTAAGTTTAGAAAGTTTAGTATTAGAAATTTATATTATTTATTAATAACTTAATAACATACTTGTTGCACTATTATTGTAGGTATTTGACAGATTAAAAGAAGAAAATAAAACCCATCTTTTCAACAAAATAATTCCTGTTGGAGGTGATGTAGGACAAGAAAATTTAGGACTGTCATCTGCAGACAGGTTAACCCTTGTTGAAGAAGTACAAATTGTTATTCATTCTGCAGCAACATTAGATTTTGAAGCTGATTTAAAAACTACTACAAATATTAATTTGTTGGGTACACGCAGAGTTGTGGAACTTTGTCAGGAAATAAGAGATCTCAAGGTAAACTGCTTTAGATATTATAAATAATTCATAACACTCTAAGGTTTTATTCATAATATTTTGTTACATATTCATAAAGAAATGCTTTCTCATGCAATTAGCTTGTTATCTTTTAGGCACTCGTACATATTTCTAGTGCTTATGTTAATTCTGTATTAAGTGAAGTTGATGAACATGTATATCCACCACCATATGATGTGAATGAATTGCTCAGATTGATAGAAAAATTAGATGATGCCTCTTTAATAGCAGAAACTCCAAATATAATAAAGGATCATCCAAATTCTTATACATTCACAAAACATTTAGCAGAGCATGAAGTTAAAAATGGGCGTGTTCCTGCTGCCATTGTGCGTCCCTCTATGAGTATGTATATTATATATAATATTGCATAATGTCGAAATATATTTCATTAATATAATATTTATATTTATAGTAACAGCAGCTTGGAAAGAACCAGTTCCTGGATGGACAATATCAAAAAATGGCCCACAAGGGTTTTTAATGGGTGCTGCTAAAGGTGTTGTTAGAAGATTACCTATTGCAAAAAATGTAATTTATGATTATATTCCAGTAGATACAGTTGTAAACAATATTATAACTGCAGCATATGTGGTTGACCGTGATGGGTATAGTAAAGCTTCATTAAATTATAATTTTAAAAAACTAGTATATTATTTTATATTCCTACTTATTTGTATGGTAAAATATGTTTTTGTTACAGTGGAAAAGATCTAAAAGTATATCATTGTACATCTAGTACAGCTAATCCTTTCCAATGGGTTTCTATAGAAGGGAGATTAAATCACTATTTACATGAATATCCATTATTAAGTGCAGTTTGGTATCCACACCTTAAACTTGTGTCTTCAATCTTTTTGTTCAAAATATCAGCAATTTTTGTACATTTCATTCCTGCATATATTTTGGATACAATTACCAAATTAGCAGGAGGACGACCGATGTAAGTTGGTCAATTGTGAAATTTCAATTTTATGTTACAGTTTGAATATAAAATTAATAGAGATTTCATGTTTTTAGCTTGGTACGATTACATAAAAATGTTAATGCCTCGCTGGATCGTCTAAAGACGTTTATTTTTACTGAATGGAAATTTCATAACCCTCGTACAATTGAATTACATAATTCACTATCAGAGACTGATAAAACACTTTTCAATTTAGACATTAAATCATTAGTCTGGGAAGATTACTTTGTTAACTTAGCACAAGGAGTCAGGAGATATTTAAACAATGAATCTCCAAAAACATTGCCCAAAGCACGCTCTAAAGATCAAATGTGAGTGTTAATTAAAAGAAAAAAATTGTAAATTATTAGAACGTATCATATATATTTTCTGTATTTTTTTATTTATTTTTTATATTTTCAGATTACTCGTCGCCCATATAGCTTTACAAGCTGGACTGTTAGGATTTGTTTGGTATTTGGTTAAATGTCTGTTGGGTAGCACTTGGATCAAAACTGGTTTAGTTGTTCCAATTACATATCTCCTTTTTGATATGTTATAAACTGTATGTTCATTTCCAAACAAACTGCATCGTTAAGAATTATATTTGATGAATTGCATTATTTCAATCATCAAAATCAAACGTATGACAAGTAAAAGGAAACTGATTTTTAATGCAATTCATAAAAAATATGACAAACTTTATACATTTCCATACACTTTATTTTAAAAACGGTGTGGGGAAGTAAAGTTGTGTAAGTATTATTGCAGCATCTTTGTTTTATTCATCTCTACCATTTTAATATACTGGTTTAATTTGTATCAGAGCTATTAATATATATGTGTAGTTTCAATTAAGGTTTAAAAAGTTATTTTATATTTTATAATATTCGTTGATTATATTTATATATATTTTTGTTCAGTTTTGTAATGGACCAGTTTTTGTACAAGGAATTTATTAAAATGGTATTTGTTCACACGTACTGTGCATTTATTTCCCTCATTAATGAAATTACTCCCCTCTGAATTTTATCGAAAATTTTAACGGTTGATATACCTAATCAGTTAATCTCGACATCAACCAAATTCAACTTTTAGGCATATTGAATGCATAAAAAATCTCCTTATCAAATGAAATTATGAACGATGACTAAATATATAGAAACAATGTTCATCTCGCAATAACGGAAAACTTGTGGAAGATTAAAATCCCTTTAAAAAGAATGATTAAGAATGTATACATTCTTAACCGTTCAAAACGTTAGACAATATCAAGATCTTTTATTTAAGTGAAGCCATATAATAACTTACTATAATTCTTTAGAATCTATATGTATACATATAAGGGTATCTCTTTGAACCTTAGCTAAACTTATTTTCAGCTCTAATTGTTGTAAAAACATATTGTAAACTGTACAATATTAACAAGGTAATAAAACATTAATAGAGTAAGATAGCTGTACCGTTTGATTAGTAGAAAAGTGATATAATACAACAGCAAAATAATAGTAGTATATTAGTATGGTGAAAAAGTGAAGCACTGAAACAATAGTGTTGTAAAATAATAATGCATTGATATAATAAAATAGTGGAATAGTAGTATTGTATTATATAGTAGAATAATTTTATAGTAGTGGAGTAGTACAGTAGAACAATAATATAATAAATAGTTGTATAGTAGCATAAGTGGAATAATAGAACAACAATGTGGCAGCAACGTGTATCAGTAGAAGTGTAATAGTGGAGTAGTAGAACTGTAATACGGTAAATTAATAAAATAGAATACAATTTTAAATATATCTTAAAATGTTAAACTATTTAAAGGTAACCCGTATTCATGTTCCGGATCGGTGCTTACCAATCATATTAACTGCTACTCAGCACTTCATAACTGAGAAAGAAAGGTGTCATAAATTCGAATAACTGAAATATTGAATTATCAAAAGCTCAGGTAGATGATATTTCTATACAAAACTGTAAACTATTATTTTGCTGACATTCGGAAAATTCGAAAGCTGAGTTGTTCCAAATATTGCTTACGTTTCGAAAGCTCGAATGTTTGAGCATAGAATTTTAGAAAGTCACAACCAAAGCGATCTTACTAATGTCATTAGTCATGAAAACTAATTATGAATTCAAACATTTTCAATTCGAGGTCTTTATTTGTAAAGCCGGATTATTTGAAGATCCCTCTTATTCAATTTAAATATTTTTACTATAAATCCCTAAATTGAAAATTCGACTAATTGAAATATTACTAATACGAATATCAAACACTTCGAGTTCTAATTTTTCACTCCGTAAACTGAATATTGGGAATATCCGGAGAATATGAAATTAAGACGTTTCATAAATGCGAATATTCTAATACTTGAAATATCCAGATTCAAATATAATATAATACTCAATATTCAAAATTTATTTATGAAGAAACGAATGTTCGACTGATCCGAACAGTTACAGCGTTGAAAATTGAAATCCTAATCCAGTTCAGAATGTTTTGATTTTCGTAACAGCTTTAACTGATCCGGTGGAAGAGTCGCAAGGTTGATCTAACAAGAAAAAATCGACCAGATATGCTAGCTCACGATCCATCGGAAACCTGGTACTACGAAAACGACCTTGAACATTCCCGGCAAAGACAATGACTCCTAGCGAACGTACCTTGCTGGCCGCTAGTCATGATACAACAAGTGGAAAAATAACCAACGATGGGGATAAAGTCTTGGACGTCTGTGGTTGGACAGTCAGTTCGTGTTCGGTACACCATCGTAATGCCACGCTAAGGGTTACCGACTTTCCTCCTTCGATTTATTTTATACCGTGGATCAAAACGCGCTATACGTCCTTACCGAGCAAGTTTCGATCAACCGGTCAACTTTTATTCTTGCTCGAAAATCATTCAATTTTCCTTCGACCGTTCGCGTTCGGTAGATCTACAAAGATCGCGCAGCGTTTAATCGATCGTTTTGAGTTAAAGGTACGTATTTGAGTAGCGAAAATAAAAATAGTGTCATACTTTGCTTGTTAGACCTAATATTAGTTGTTAACATTAACATTAGTCGTTCACATCGGTGCAACATTTGATTCTTGTATGGATCAATCGATTAACACTATAACTACCAGCGTTACATTGAAACTTTTAAATTAAAAGTAAACCATTTTTTGTTACAACAAAATATGATAGACAAAAGCAGAGCAGAAAATTTTGTAATATAAAATGTGAAACCTAAAACCAGTTCTGTTTACTGGTTGATGGTTCTGGTGATAAACGTGCAGACTGTGTAGGATACAGGGTGCAACATTTTCTTCAGAAATTTTCTGACTATTATTTGTGTAATCGGATCGGTTTTGTAGTCGGTCAAACATTGTATTTTCAGATCAGTCAGATTTACGTTTTGAATGTCATCTTGTGAATACAATGAAGTATATTACCCTAAATCTCCAGACCTAGGGTAGATATACCAATTACGGAGCCTTTGTATTCAACTGATCGGTAAAGGTGAATTCTTAGTTATTAGTGAACAGGATTCAAGATAAAAGACGACAATTTTAGTACGTTACATTGTTATAAATATTTATTAAGAAATACGTAGTACTTTCGATGGTTCTGATAGTTCTTGTCCAAAATCTTAACAAATCTTACTGAACTGTTTCATGTAAATCAATTATAACCGGTATTTTCGTCCTATAAAATGCATATTGCAAAATGGTCGTGTACTAAAAAGAAGGACTAAATTCAACATGGAGGGTTGAAAGTTTAGACTCCGCAATTGGAACTCACCCTAATAGATCAAAATATTGCTTCCTAGACTTTACAAACCTCTAATATCTCTATACTTGGATTATTGTTGCTGCTATTTAATTTTGAGGGACATCATTTAAAAGGGGTTGCAATTGCAATTTAAGTCATTCTTTTCAAGTGTGGATAATCTTTTTTGTCGGCTATTTTATCGTACAAGATAGATGTATGATCTAGTTAATTCCGATAAATTCTTAAATTAGTTTCATAATGAACAACTTTATATTTATTTTATAATTTAATATTTTTATACATTCTGATGTATAATACTTGTTTGTAGAAAATTGATGTGCTACTCGTGTTGTTGCTACGTTCAGTCCACGTGTTACACGCATTGTTCCAGCGCAAATGATTAAAAGGGCAATTAAATAGTTCGCTAACGACGTGTTTCGAGTGAAAATCATTAACTCACTCGATTTGAGTGAAAGGGGCTCCATTACTCCAAATGAATGAAGCAAATTTTTCAGTTTATGAACTTTCATATTAAAACTAGATTCATGAGGATAATTAGAAAGATGTCAGTCTTTGTTTTCGAGATTACATACTAATTAATATTTTGTTGGGCAATCTTTTGTTTCCAAATGACGCTTTTAACTGTTTTGACGTAGAATGCATTAACTCAGCAATAAAATTTCATAATCTTGTTGTCCTCTACTGAAAGCACTTTGAAAGTTTCTTTTCCTTATTATATGTTTTCTTATACTTATTTCTAAACAACTGCAATATTTAAATGTAAATGAAGGAAAAAATTGTTTATAAAATATATTATGCACGTACATGATTATTATTAAGAACCTATTAAATTATGATTAAAGACCTATCTAAATTGTACTGATATGTTAATTGTATCAAAAACCTATCTAAATTATAATGGTATATTGTATTAAGAACCTGTTTGAATTATATTGATATATTAATTATATGAAAACGTAAGTCTGTTTATAAGTTCGTAATAATTTCGAAATTTACTGAACCAATTTTAATGTTTGTTTCTGTATTATTCTTCAAGTGTTATGTACATTATGTATGATTCCTTAACTCGTTACAATCAGATAAGAAACAGATCAAGTTAAAATATTATTTGATATAATATTTTGTTTCTCGAATTTACAAATTATATAACTTTGTAATAACGATGTGTTAATGAAAGATGTATAAAAATGGTTTGTATAACATGTCAAAAAATAAAAAAAATTAACAAATTTTAAAAACAGGATTTTAAACGCCCCGCAATACCAGATACTTTTACGCAGTTCGATAACGTGAATATTTTTCTAATTCACCGTGTCATGTTAATGGTTTAATAATTAATTAGTAAACTGAACGATCAGATAAAGCTTTGCATGCATTATTAACACCACAAAAACCAACTTGTTAAAATGATTGGTTTCAGGTCTCACATTTTACATTATAAAATGTTGTCGTGCTCTTATCGAAATGAATGCAGTATTTTGTTGAGATAAAAACCGATTGCATGTATTAACCGATGCACCAGCATTTGCATATTCATTTTCTCACATTATTTTCATTTTAAAACTAAACGTGCATTTAACACTGGTAGTATTAACATACACATTATTAACGTCTAGACATAAGTACGTATTGCAAAGAAATTTACTACGATTGCATATGATGTTTACTAATTATGAACAAGGTAAACTTGTATCTCTTAGTTGCACAACGATAATGGGAAAGCCGGAAATCAATGCAATGAACAAATCGACAACAAAGTAATTAAACACTCAAACACTTCGATATTACGTCAATTGCTCGAACTTGAAACCTGAATTTTTCTTAGAATTTAAGTCATTAAATCACCTTCCATTATTATCATACATTCCTTTTTTCTATAATTGATTACATGTTACAATGCTGATTAAGAAATAGTATATTTTTCTATCAGACAAGTGGAATCTACTAATGCAACGAATAGATATAAGAGTTGTAGTGTCGTTACTGCAAAGACAAGTTTCGACGTGAAAATGTAGTCAAAACGATAAAAATCAAATTGTGGTGACGACATTGTATTGTAAACTATTGTTCAGATTCAAGAACAAAGGGTAAGTGCACATCAAACAGATCTGCTGATTATTCTCAAGAATATTCCAAGCACGGAAACCAGCGTATAAAATTTCGGGAAACTTTTCGCTACACACGGGGAATACATTAAAATGCTAGTGAATAGCTAATGACGCGAAAAAATTATTTGCTGTACCACGTATTTCTGTCGTTCCATGCATAATAATGGCGCGCACTTTCGTGAACATTTTCTGAAATTCTCTCGTCATGATTCAAAGTGAAACCTTGATAATTAAAAGACTGGCGAAATTTCAATTCAGTAATAAACGTAGAAGAATAAAATAATACACATATCAATTGTTTTTTTAATTTCATTATTTTCGGAAGGGAATCTGATTAACGCAATAAATATGCCTTTTGACGAAACCCACGCGTGACGTCATCTACCTTAAATATCTGAAAAAAGGATCCTGATACAAGATCGTTTACGAAACGTTTTTCCAGTCAAGTATCCTTAAATCTTTTTCCTCGTAACTTCGTAATTCTTTCTTTTTAATTAATGAATATTTATTCCTTCAAATAACAGCGAAAAAGATTGTAATGGGAGATTTTAATTCGTGAACTGTAAGACGTTTATCGATGCAAAACAATTTTGATGAATACTAATCATGTTGTTCTGCGTATAAACTCGAATCGGTATTATGCATAAACTTCTTGATCATTGGAGTTCTGTTTTTTGTTCTTGTTCTTTGCCATACGTGTATAATCGTTCTTTCCTTTGTTGTATAGCATTTCCGGAAATGGCATCAGACGTACCTTCTGTATCAGAGTGGTTTCACGGTCGAAATGTTTTCGTCACCGGCGGTACGGGATTTATGGGGAAGATGCTGATTTACAAGTTGCTGTTGAGCTGCCACAACCTTGGGAATATTTTCGTACTAATCCGGAAAAAAAAGGGTGTAGAACCACAAGGCAGACTTCAACAGATGATACAGGTGAGCATCAAAGAAAATACTGACGCACTTTGATACAACGGGAAAGTATTGTGAATCCTTCAGATTTTTTGCCGGGTTATTCGGAAAGTACGTCACGAAATTTAACGATGTAGTAAAATCTCGTTATATTACTTTCGATGGGACTATAGTAACGGACAATTTTTGAGATTGAAAATATATTTGGCTCGTTCATCAATTTTCTATTCGATATTGCGGTAATTATTGTGGATTCTGGTGTCCAATGATTGTGGAAACGCGCTATTAAATATAATGCGTGGCGATATATCGCAAGTAGTGGCGTGGCAATAGATGACGCGTGACGATGTACGACCTTTGGTCAAGTAACGCGTTATAATACAACGTGCATCTACCACACATGATATAATAAAATATAATAATATAATAGACGATTTAATAAAACATAAATAAATAGTTGAACGATGTTTATAAATGGTCGATAAAACATGTAATGTTTGAGATCAAAAATATTTTCCAATATTAAGAAACTGGTGTATGACTAAGAAACGGGCCATACTTCAAATGAAAGTAGAAAACAAGATTCTGATCGTTAACGATGTTGATAGATTAAAATGTGCGTTCTTTTCGAAAGTCGTGAAGTTAATAGCTGTGAATTTAGATTTGGATAACTCTAACAGTTTTTGTGAAAAATTCCACAGGAACCTGTCGAGTACGGGAAATTTCAAGTTACGATCAATTGCGAACTACGATGTGTGATTAATTATGTCAGGCAAGGATAATCGAAAATGCTTTGTCACGGTGGTCACAGTCGCCTCTAAGGTTTATAGGGCCCTGGGCGAAAGATTTAAACGAATATTAACGCGTTATCAACCTTATCATTTTTCATTTTTACTATTCTACTATTTACTATCCACTTTCACTATTTTTACTATTTCATTGACTTATTCATATGACCATTTTACTACTCTGTTTTCTCACGTAAAACGATTAAGGCTGTAGTTTGTTAATCATTAAAGTCATTAGACCATTTGTTAATAATTAACTCGTATATAATCCGAAAAATGTTAACTTCACTCAACATCGCCTGTCAAGGATTTAATTTACGATGTCTTCTGTCGAGGACTGCATATATCACCGATTTAGAAGACTACCTGTATAGTTGGTATTATGAAATAACGGTAATAATTTACTCGAACATGCAATTCCTTTTGTTCATCCGGCTCGGGGCAACGAAAGCGATGGTCAAACCGAAAGGAAATTTTGTTCACTGTACAAGAAACATGATTAACGATTTCCACATGGATTGTAGTGGTGATTTTTCTGACGATGAACAGCGTTCTTTCTTAACGATTTCCTTTAACGCACACGCACACACGAACTAAACACGACGAGATTACCAGCACATACCTTAAGTATAATCGTCCCTTTCACTTTCGTTCTTATTCATTTTAAAGTGAATTGATTATCGAATTATTAATGTAAATAGATAACATTGAAGCATTATTACGTAATGTGAGTTGTGCAGATAACGAATGCAATTGAACTCGTACGCCGAGTTTATTCATTATATGAATCCACCGATTGTTTCGTATGTCATAATCATGACTAATAATGCAATGCTTGAAGAGGATTAATTGTAATGAAAACACTGACGTAACTAGCAGCTTCTTTACGAGTGTCAAGTGTATTGCTTAATTTTATAGCACAGCTTTTACTTGTATTTATCTTTTGTGGCATTTTTTGTTTTAAGGTGAATTGAGTTGAGAATTTAGGGACTTCAGAATTTCGGGTTTTCGAAATTAGGGATTTGAGAATTTGGGCTTTGACAATTTTGGTTTTGAGAATTTGGGGTTTTCAAACTTTGAGATTTGGAGAATTTAGGGTCTTCAAAATTCCAAATTTTGAAAATTGGAACTTCGAGAATTCGAGGTTTTGAGAATTTGGGAAAATAGAAATTTGAGGATTTAAGAATATGGTGAGATGGAATTTGATGATTTGGAAATTTATAAATTAAAAGATTTGGAGACTGAAAATCACAAAACTGAAAACTGTTGAATTTGAAGATTTGAAAATTGGGAAATGTAAAAATGTGAAAAAGTGTATATAAACTCGAGCGTATTATACGAAAGATTTTGAAGAGTTAGTAACTGAAAAGTCCTCAGACATAACTTTGATATTATGCATGCAAACGAACAAGTTTATGTTGTAACTATGTCTGGTCATATAATAGATAATAAAACTGATTCATACAAAGCCAGAAGCAGCCTTCGAAATAAGCGGATTCAGCGAAAGGTGAGGACGAGGTGAATTCGTCAAGGTTGAATCATTATACAAGGTGTTAAAAAAATTGCGGTTAGGCATTATAATAATAACAGTCATCCAAGTAAATTAAAAGCTGATCCACAAAAAAACACTCGGTCGAATGAGTCAAATTTTGTAAAAAAGTGATGCGTACATACATAACACATACACATACGTGTTAATATCTTCATCATTCATTTCACGCGACTGAATTTAAATATTAAATATAGTACTTAGAGACGATTAACTTTTAATCTTAAATTTGACAAATTTAAATCGAAAATTAAACTTAAATTTTTAAATTAAAAATATTATAGAGGAAAAGTCTATTTAACAATTACTTTAAAAATTAAGAGTTAAAAACAACTATCATTTTAATATTAAAAATGAATTTTAATGTTTTCAAGGTATCAAAATTAAATAAAAATGTAAATAATGAATAATAAATTAAATAAATGTATTATATTTTCAGCAAGAACCACTAAAATCCATCAAGGAAAAGTGTCCTGAAAGATTGAAGAAAATTATATTAGTATCTGGCGATACCATGTTCGAGGACCTTGGTTTATCGACTGCGGATAAGGAGAGAATAATGCAAGAAGTTTCAGTCGTTTTCAATGGAGCAGCAAATGTTAAGTTTGATCTGACGCTAAAAGAGGCGGTAAATATAAATACCGTGGGGATTATAAACGTTCTGAACTTCGTTAAACAGGTAAATTATTCTCTAAATTACAAATAATATATCTTAATTATAATTTTTTTTAAATTTACGTCAATGTTAGATATATCTTATAAATTTGATCGAATTTACACCTTAACGATTAACGACATATGATTTAAAAAATTATATTTCTTTATTAATAAATTTTTAATACTTTGGAGATCATAAAGAAACAACCCAAATATTACTTGTTACCAAAAGAATTTTTAATGAGTACTATTAAAACACGATGTATCCAAAAATGTACACGTTTCATAGAATGTTATAACTTGTTTTGTCAAGAAAAAAACAGACTTCTGAATGTGTTAATTAAATTCTTAAAGAAACTTCATTTGTTCGCAGATGCCACATTTAGTGTCGTTTATTCACCTCTCGACTGCGTACAGCCATTTGAAAAATTCGGTGCTCGAGGAAAGAGGCTACTCGTGCCCGATTAGTCCCGAAACCATGATAGAAAATGTAAAGAATATGTCGGAAGAAGCTCTCGAAGAAATGAAACCGAAAATATTACAGGGATTACCGAATACTTATGCGTTAAGCAAGGCACTAAGCGAAGACCTGGTACGAAGATCGGGGCTAGTACCTGCAGGCATAGCTAGGCCCTCGATAGGTAAACAGAACTTTTACTTCGCCAAACAATTCTTAATATATTCGTAATGACCATCGATAACCAAAAATACAATTTAATCAGTAATATTTGAGAAAGAAATGTACCGAGAAAGCTATTTGTGTGAACAAAATATTAATACGTTCACTACTGGTGTCATGTACGCTCGTATGTACAGTCAAGAGCAAAAATTCCTACGAAGAATATGACAACAAAAGTGTAGTGGATTTGAGAATCTACTTGAAGTCTATTTGAGGGTAGACTTGAAGATGTAGGAATTGAAAAGTTATTTAAATTCTAACGAATAAATTTTGTCTCTGATTAGTGATCGCATCGTGGAAAGAACCAGCACCCGGTTGGGTGGACAACGTGAACGGACCAACGGGTTTAATGGTGGGTGCCGGCAAAGGTGTACTTCGAAGTATGCTGTGCAATGGAGATTACGCATTAAATGTGATACCTTGTGATATGGCGATAAACGCGATAATCGCTTTTGCGTGGAAAATTGGAAGAGAAAAGCCAACGGAACCGATATTCATGAACGTTACTAATGCACTTGAGAATCCAATCACGTGGCGTTTCGCTGTGGATGTTGGGAAAAAGTACACGATACAGTATCCCTTCACAGGTAATCAAATACTTGCTAAAAGTCGACAGAAAAATATATAATCTGACAAATTTAAGAATTTTGAGATTTGTTAGTTTGTAAGTTCGAAGTTGGGAAGTTGAAAAATTAAAATTTTGAAACGTCTAAAGTCTACGTTTTTTAATTTCAATGAAAACATGTGTTTCAGGAATTCTTTGGTACCCAGGTGGAAGTTTGACGACGTCGAAATTCTATCACTATATTCGGATAATTTTGTTCCAATATTTACCTGCATTTCTAATCGACGGTTTAATGGTTCTAAGTGGAAACAAACCGTTTTTAGTGAATATACAGCATAAAGTTAACAATGGTGTCAAAATAGTCAAATACTATACCACCAAAGAATGGGTGTTTAGGTAATTATATAGTATAATAATACAGTACTATACCCTCAACAAATATTATTCTCTCATCTCAATCATTTTATCTCCATAACACATGTACGTACGTCACAACCCATGTATATATTCCAAAACCCACATATGTACTCCACAACCCACATACGCACTTCATAGCCTACACATGTATTCTACAACCTACATACGTACTTCACAACCCACATATGCATTCCACACCCCATATGTGTACTCCAAAAAACTACATATGTGCCCCATAACCCACATAAGTCCTTTACAAGCTTCATATGTTCTCTACAACCTACATACGTACTTCATAACCCACATATGTACTCTCAACCTAACTTCATCAAATTTTCTTATCATTCATAACGTTTCAGACAAGATCGTATGAAAGCACTGGAACTCGAGTTGAACCCCTCCGACAGAGAAGAGTTCTTCATGGACACAACTGTGATCAACTGGGACACTTATATGCTGCAATACATTCTAGGTACAAGAAAATATTGTTTAAAAGACGATCCATCGACTTTGCCTCGTGCACGCAAAGTTATGAGGTATCTCTATTACGCCGATTGGATCCTCAAGATCGGTTTAACAATGCTGTTCATTTGGTTCGCTTATTCGTGGTTAAATTCGAACAAGACAATCACTAGGACAGCATTCGAAGTGAACGAAATTTAGGTACATCTTTGAAATAGGCTTGGATATTGTTTAAATACAATCAATACGATCGCGTTTCAATTTATTTGTATTTTAATAATGATGCACTATAGCTGATCTGTTATTTACGTGTACTGGGTGATTTTATGTGCAGTTGTCTTCTGAATAATCTACAATTATATTTTGGAATTGTCTTACTCGAAAAAATGCCTCAAACGAAACTTGTTCTGTTTCGAAGGACAAATTAATTATTATACATACATTCATTCGCATGTAAATAATAATTAAAAATAATTTTACTTTTTCCAATAATTCCTTATTGATTTATTGATTCGAACAAGTTCATATAAAATTACTTATTTACGTATTTTGTTTTAAATAAAATTTGTCCAAGCCTGATTCGAAATAACGTTGACTTTACCTCAATGAGGTAATACATTTTCCTTAATATTTGCAATTAATAATCTCTAACAGTGATGAAAGGTTAACCCGAAGATCCTTCATCAACGCCATATATTTGTAATTTGTATTGAACGTATTTGAAAAATAAAGCAATTAATGAAGTGGAGAAACTAAATACATCAATGCTGTAATCACTAATCCTATATACACAGTTTTTGACTACTTTCTTACAGTACTGTACAGTGGAAGAACACCTACTGCAATTATTTGACTACTATTGGACTAAAATTCCAAATCTATGAACTTCTTTTCTTAATTCTCAAAATCCCTAAATTCCAAAAATTCCAATCTTCTATTCTTTCAAATTCACAAATTCACAAATTCCTACATTTTTAAATTCCCAAATTTCAAAATTTACAAAATTCCAAATCTCCAATCTCCCAAATTCCCTAATTCCCCAATTCCCAAGCTCCCGAATTCCGGAAATCACAAATCACTACATCCCCAGATCTCTAAATCCCAAAATCCCTAAATTCCCATACCGCTAAACCCCCAAATCTGCAGATCACAAAAGTTACAAGTTTGTACAAATATCCCCAGGCACCTAAATCTCAAAATATGCAAGTTGTCGAAGTTGCGCATTTGTAAACATGAAAAATGTCCAGCTTTCGAATTGTCAGATTAAAATATGTAGAAATGAAAGGATCGAAATTCCCCATGAAACAAACCGTAGACTAATATGAACAATCACGTGTTGTCCCAGAGTTGCATGCTACGTAAAGAACACGTAATATGGAATGTCGAAATCCATATTTTTTTTTCTTTACTCGTGAACACGCGTGTTCCTCCATTCTTTCTCCTACCATTTTCGTTTTCACTCTCACTTTTTCGCCGCTCTCACTCTCTGACCCTCGTTCTACGTATTATTTTTCTTTAACAGGTACTCTTTTGTTAGTACAAAAAGTGTTGTCATTGACACTGAGGAACGAGTGTCCACTTTATCGAGATTAGGATTTGAAATATGCACAACTACAGGGTGTCCCAGTAACATGTATATGATCTCTTAATCTTAAAATAGAACATAAAACTGTTAAATATTAAATACTAGTCATATTGATGGTGGTTATTTCGGTGATTTGTTATTTTAAGATAGACTACCTAATATCATGTTCAATTTTAGCGTTCAAGTTAATAAATGGTAAATAATAATGAAGTATACATTTAAGTTTTAATATTGATATTGATTCTTTGTCTTGTATACTTGTTCATGTTATTTTACTTTTGTAAAATCTTGTTGGTTTAACAATTATTTTTTTACATATCGAAACAGTTACTGCAAAAAATATTTATTATAACGATTATTGTATTCATTGCTATACAATTATGTATATTTATCGACTTATATATTTGTTAACAACTATTCAACGACTGCATTCATTCTACTAGTAATTTGTTCTTCCTTAAAATTTTGACTAAGAAATAACATTCCAACTAAAAATATCGTAATAAAACAAACTGTTTCGAGAACGATGAAATCCCATTTGTATCGTTAACAATTAAGTTCCTAACGGAAGTTTAAAAGTTAAATAAAAATCTTTTTAATGACTTTTCATTACTGCGATTCGGTCAACAAATGACATTAACAATTGACAAAGTACAAGTATGTTTAACAAAACTCTTTTCATGGTTTCATACGTTGCATCGAGCGTATTTAAATACGAGTAATGTTAGGCGGGTACAAAATTTCGCGGAAGAGATTATGCGAACTTATGTATGTACACGAACGAGAATAAGACATAGGAGGATTTCGACATTTTTAAATGTCAACACGGGGAGGAGGTTTGTCAATTAGGTTTGCTAGCTGAATGTATATTTTCATTCCAGTGTACTGCGTTTCTTTTCTGTGTTTAAGTTTATTTGAAGCCGTCAAAAGAATTAATCATGTAACTACAAATACGTTTTATATTAGCGACACAGCATATCAGTCTTGTAAATAACAAAATTAGCATGTTGTTAACACTCGGAGAGAAAGCGGAAAGGTGACTACTGAAATAAGGAAATTGTTCAGTAGCGAAATTTTGGGACTTGGAGATTTAGGGATTTGGGGATTTGGGAATTTTGAAATTTGGGAATTTTGGGACTTGGTGATTAAGGGACTTTGGGGTTTGGAGATTTGTAGATTGGGGAAGTTGGGGATTTTACATAATTCAATCTTGCAAATATGTAAGTTCCAAAATACAAAATTTGTTCATAACATAAGGACCTTTAATACAAGAAAGTATAATACTTCGTATCTTCCATCAACGTCAATCTCACCAAATGATCTGTATACTATAATTCTGTTTCGTAATTTCTAAAAGGTTAAAATAAATCTGAAACCATACTTCATATGAGGAATGTTTGATGCAATTCAGTTAAGAGACGAAAACAATGAAATATACACTTCATTGTTTTTTTGTGATTTTCGTTTGCCTCCAATAAAATTCTTGTTCTCGACGTTCTTGTCCTCGGGTAATTTCGAAACATCCCTGTCATCGAGGGGAATCTGATTTCAAACTGACTCAGCGAAAGTATGAGACACTTTTTTCTATCGAGTTTCAAGAAAAGAAGAGTCCATCTTGTGTTTTCGACCGACATGATTAAAAACTGAAAGTATATTACGTCAGTGATATTGTAAGAAAAATAATGAATGTTAAAGTGCAATTCATTATAAACTGCAATGCTCGGTACATCTCATTCAACTGTAGAGAACATAACCTTACAGTGCAATTAATTACTGTATTATTCCTTTTACTTACTTTCACCGAATACCGAAAGTTTAAAAGTCTCAATTCATGGAGACCCTCAAATCTTTTAGATCTCAAAAATTCTTAAATCTTCAAGTTTGTAAATGTACAAATTTCCAAATTTCTAAATCTCCGAATTACTATATTTCCAAATATTTAAATTCCTCGATCTCCAAATCCCTAAATTTCTAAATCTCCAAATCTCTAAATCTCCCAAGTTCCAAATCCCTAAATCCCCAAATCTCTAAATTCCCAAATTTTTAAGTCTTCAAATCTTCAAATTCCCAGATCTCCAAATCCCTAAATTCCTAAATCTCCAAATCTCCCAATCTCTAAATCATCAAATCTCCAAATCTCTAAATCATCTAATCTCCAAATTCCCAAATCCCCAAATCCCCAAATCTCCAAATCACCAAATTCTCAAATTTTCAGTTCTCCAAATGTCCACGCCCCCAAATTTCCAAAAACCTAAAAACCCTAAAACTCCCAAATCCGTAAAATCTCCAAACCCATCTGGGATGAGGTTTTTCTCCCACATGATCAGTTTCTCTAGGGACGTCTGGCCAGTTCACTACCGGTGCGTCGTTAATCGCAGATTGAGCAATTCATGAAACACACAGATGGAAATAGCTTTCTTTCAAGTAAAGAACTTTCTTTATTCTACGAAACAAGTTGCGTCAGGTTATATAATCGACCAAAGGGCTAGTCAGTTTTGGCAATCTTCGGTTTAGACGTTATTTTACGAATGATTGAGTTTTCTGACTATTCAAGCATCAATTGATCACGTAATCCATTCTGTGGGATTACTCTTAACACTATCTGCTCTTTCACTCTTCGTTACTATTTATTCTGTAATATACTGACTAGTGTGTTCACAAATTTAAAAATTTGACTACTGACACCCAAGTTGATTAATCTTTAAAAAATACTCTGTAAACGCCGTGGCAAATTGGAAAACGAATACAATGCGGTTTCTATTGGTTCAAGTTATTAGACGTGAATAGTACTACATGAAAGCAATTATGCAGAAGAGCGTAACTTGTCCTTTCGTTTGATAAGACCATTATATAATATGCTTAATAGGACTATTATATAAGACTAGTGAGCTAAAAAGAACTAAACATCGGAGATCATAAATGTACTGTACTTACAAGTACCAAATACACGACACCGAATTTCTAAATCATCGAACACCCCACTGAGTATAAAAAATATAAGATACAAATAGTATTGCATATCAAAAATATGAAACACCTAGTACTCAATACAAAATAGTCAATACTCACTAAATCCCTAAAGTATCAAGTACCATAATGATCGAAACTTCCGGGTATCAAATATACTAAAACCACCAAGTACCCAAATAAGAACATTACGCATATTACGAATGCAAAGTTAAAAATAGTATTAAATTGGATCAACCATGTTAAGCAACTAAGAAAGCAAAGTGAAATTCGGAACACATATTCCTCGGTTCAAGGACATAAATTCACATATAAATTTCAGATGGTGAAAATGATAAATGTTAATTGATATATCGCAGTACATTCGGCATGAGTTCTTTGTACTGAACTTGGTACATGTTCCTTATCAGTATGCCCATTTAATTGGCCGTTGATTAATGAAAATTGTCCTTGGACACGAAGTTGTAACGCGTTACAAGAGAAACGGGGATTAAATAAATTGCGCGGTACAAAATAAAACAAGTTTGTACGGTGACGCGAATGGCGGTGGAGAGGGGTACGGACAAACGAAAGTGAATACGGCCCTGCATCGAGCGACGATGAGGCGTCCAGGAAAATATTGGGCCAGCGTTATGCTTTCTCAGTCTGCACCGGTCTCACCATCCGAGTAACACCGCCGATCGGCTCTATACGATCACTCTTACTGTCGATCGTGCTTTCGTTTCGTTCGGTTCAACAATCCACTCGGTTTGTGCTGTTGCTCGCATTTCGGATAAATCCAGGACCGAGGAATTCTCGCTCGTTCCGTAAGTACTTCAATTACCAGCGATTTGCTTTCTGCGTTTTAACACCGGCTGTGAGATTTGTGACCGGTGATAGAATTTGAAAACGTTTCGAATCTGTCACGAAGGAAACTGGTCGCGGCGTTCACAGATTTGTACTTAAAATGTGACTATCGATTGTCGTAGTCGATTCGTTGGTGATAACGATATGTCGAAAATATCGCGAGGAGTCAGACGAGTAGAAATTTAAGAAATTGTAGATTCGAGATTTAGAATTTTAGGAATTTAAAAATTTGAAATTTAAAAAATTTTGAAATCCAAAAATTAAGGAATTTGAAAAACTTGGGAATTTAGAAGTTGAATACTATTTAAAATCGTCTCACCCTTGACGACATCCTAACAATATTATCGATGTATCGAATTATCGACATTTCAATGTAACCGATAGTTATCGATAGTTACGGATATTCATTGATATTTATTAATGTTAATAAACGATATCGATAATCACAGTCTTTATCTTTACATAGATATTTTAATATACTGTCTTCTTTTTCTTACATTTTTTATTATAACTTTTTTTCGAGATACTTTGCTATTCTTGTGAACCCAACTCATAATTCAACATGATACTATAATTATAATTAGTTTTCAAATTGTTTAGTTTACTGATTGAATTTTTGAATTGAATTGTTTTTTAATTTTTCCTGCTGAGCATACTCGTAAATATTAGTCACAACTGCTTAGAGCTGAATAAGAAAAATGAATGCGTCTTAAAATATGAGTCTTATAGAATATACATAATCTGATTACGTCATCGAGCAACTAAAATATTAAAAGGAACATCTTAATTTTCCTCTCGAGAATTTTCTGAACGGGTCGTAGTTAATACACTAAGGATGATTATACGTTCGTTGAAATGTTGAAATGCGTAAAACATAGGTGAAACGTGGGTTAAGTTCAGTAAGTAGAAAGCTGGTAAACTTTATAGAATAAAATAAGACTTCCAACTACCTGCTTATGGTATATATTGTCATAACATTACAAGATTAACCAATGAATATTTATGCCTAATACAATGTCTAAAAAATATGTAAGTAGTAAAAGTAGAATAAATTATTCAGAACGTATACGATCAATTCATCAATTTCAAGAAAAAAAAACAATTGACGTAAGAACTTTTTACTACATTCATGGCAGATGTCAGATTCTATAATGATAGTACTCGAACGCGTTTGAAATCTCTAATGAATGACGCGGCGATGTAAAAAGAGATAAATTTGTATAATAGACTACAATTTATTGCGTGCGTGACAAACACGACTGCATGATTAGATATGCAGTATTCTTCATGTTACAAATTTCTAATCTTTCAATTTCCGGAAGTCTCGAATTATCTGGTTTCCAAATTTTCCAAATTTCAACTTCCTAAACATTCGAATCTCAAAATCACCATATTTCCGAATTCTCAAATTTTTAAGTCTATGTATCCCAAAACTCATAAATTCACGAATTTCAAAATGTTCAAAAATCCCTAGATCCCCCAGATTGGCATATCCCCAGAAATCCCTAGATTCTGAGATTTCCAAAATTTTCGACATTCTAAGTTTCCAAATTACTAAATAAAAAATTGATTGATGGTGAAAAGGCACTATGTGATAATGGGGGCATTAAAGGGATCTTGAATTAAAAATATGAGTTTATGTTTTAACAGAAATTTCTATTTTGTGTGTAGTTTAAACCATTCAGAGCAACGAATAACAAGCTTTCTAAATGAAGCAATACGAAAACGTAAGAGTAAACAGAATTTTACGATATGTAATAGAATGATTCAACTTGTGTATTGCGTGACTTTGCAACTGCAGCAGAAGGTATAATTTGTAATTTATCTTCGTTGATGATAAATGATAATACATCTTACTATATATGACATTTTGCATAAATAATTTGCTATTAATGCATTAAGTGTCACGGTGAAAATAACTTTTTGCGATACTAATATATCTTGTTTGGAATTATTCAGAATATCATTATTTTAGGTTTTTTCTTTCTGCTTCTTTTTGTTGTTATTTGATTATATAAACTTGTAGCATCCTTTATCATAACGTCGACTATTTTTTTGGACAGATACTGAATACCAATGTAAAATACAAAATACTGAATTACGAATATAAATTGTAACTACGACATTTCTAACAAATATAAAATTATACGAATTCGCAATAAATGTTAAACGAGTGAAATGGCAACGCGAAATTTAGAACATGTTCTGTATATTTGAAGGGTTCAGTATTGGAAGTTTATGTATAGAATTTGAACGCTATAAATTATTAATATTCACTGAAATATTGCAACACACATTACACATGTTACTATTTATATTATATTTTATACTATTTTTTTTTTTTAATTGGGACTACATTCTAAAGTTATATAACAAAAATTCAGCTATAATTAAACAACAAAATTTTAATGGATGCGTCATCAATTAAACATCAAATTTCATTTTAACTGTAAAAAAAATCTACTGGGTGAACCTGCTTATTTATTAACATAACCATTGCAAAAATCTTTTCAAACTGGTCAACTTGTATTTCTGTCGTTCCAGTTTCTTTATCTATGCGATATTACGTCTTCGCATCACCGTAAAGTCTATTACAACATTCTAGAAACATTTGCATAACTATAATATTGTTTTCTCTATGCAGATTTCATTGTGTTAAAGTCGTTACATTTGTTGCTTAAAGAGAAAGAAAACATAACTTGAATTATATAATTAACTCGTTGAGGTTATTGGTATTAAATGTTAACGCAAACGTGTCAAACAGAATGAGTAGCATTTCGATGTCTGAATGTAAATCGTACATAAATATGTATACGTTAAGAAAAATGGACATGAAGTGGGGATAACGCTAACGTTAGCAAATTAACTTTTACAATTATTATAAACCGAAGAAAACCCAATATTTTATTTTCTAGAAGCAGTTTTCGTATTTAAAGCATGTTGCAAAAACTGTATAATTATTTGAACTGAAATACAAATTTAATATTGCTTATTTAAATGAATTTTAAAAATAGATTAAATTTATGCTTAATATTAATACCAACAGGTTATTATTAACGCAATATATTCGTCTGATTCATATTTATATAATTGATGATCGAGTGGTAGACCGCAGAATAGTGCATAAATTAGAAAACAGTCGAGACGACGCATTAAATTGTCACGATAGTCGAAAAACCTCTACTTACCCTTGGCTGCGGCGGTTGACTTGACACAACGGTATTTAAATATACATATCTTGATATATTTCATTTTTTGCAAGATATAAAAAATTATTTTAAATTACAATGAACTGTAAAATATTATTATGCACATATGTGATTTGCTTCAGTGTTCCAAGTTTGGAATTCCCTATGCAGCAAAAACCAAAATCTGGTATTTTACGAACAAAAATATCCCGAACGTGGAATTCTACAGATTGGGAAATCCCAAGCGTGGAATTCCACGCATAATCAAATTTCAAGTATTGAATTCTACAGTTGGGATCATCCTGTGTGTGGAATTTCACGCTTGAAAATTTTTGTGTAAAATGAAATTTCACTATTAAAATTTTGTTGCGTGTAGTACTACGCTTGGGACTTCACAATGTATGGTATCGCTATGTATATATTCGGAACCGGTGAAATTTCGCAGTAGAGATTTTGTTGCGTATGGAATTTCATACTCAGAATTTTGCTATATGCGTAATTCCATACTCGCGTTATTTACGTTAGTTGATGAGACCAAATTATATCATCTTGCTATTTTACACATGCACCTTGGCTTACTTAGATGACTGTGCAAACCAACAAATTCGAAATGATCAAATTCTAAAAATTTCTAAAAATAACTTACGAAAAAGTGCACATGTTTTTGGAAAATCAAAAGTATTTCAATTCATTGATATTTAATCATTTAATTTATCTTGCTCTTAACTCTGTATGTACTTGAGATAATTTGCAAGAAATACTAATCAGTTTGAAAAATGTTACACAGATAAGCATCGAATTGAGAATCACCTTTTGAAAGGTATCTAACAAATATAAGGTTGTTTTGCTCCGAAGAGAATTTTATGTTGAACCTCGTTAAACGTAAACGACTAACCTATTTCGTATGCTGATTCATTCTATACGAATAAAAGCGACAGATACGTGACTTGCCAAGATTTATGTAGCATAATAATATTACTATGTGTACGTTTGTTGAATATTTTCGAAACTATATATTACTTCAAACTACATAAAGCATGCACAAACAATAGAACGTAAATACCGTGCCATCGTGTCCCACATTCTGTAAACATTGAGATCAGCTATCATGGAAGTAAACAGAACTGGATCTGCAGATTGTCGCGACTGCATTATTATGATCATCCAGGCGTGTCTTCGCAATTGAATTTCACTGTAATTACGACACAGATAACTTTTTCACTCGCGTTATTTACACCACTCATTGTCCTCAACATACTCCCACGACACTCAAATTCAAACTGTTCGACCTCTTCGCGTCTTTTGTTTCGTAGAGCCGATCACGTGACCGGGTTATCCGTTAGGCGTCAAGATTGGTCAGATCAATTTTTCCGAACCAATTGTAGGGCACGATCATTTGAAATCCTCGATTATGAGTGGTCCAAAAATACTGACATCTGATTAGTCGATTTCGTTCTTCGCGGTTTACAAGTCTTTAATTTGAATTTCAAAATCTATAATTGTTCAAATGTTATTTGCTAAAACTGTAATTACCCTAAATATTTTCTAATAATTTTGTGCAGTTTACGTCCTAAGGTATTTAAGTAAAGTATACGGTGCTGTACATTGAACTCATAACCACAATTTGTTAATTACACGCTGTGTCAATTCTGCTGCTCTAGAAAAATGGCCGACATAAGTCGCGCGTTATTTTTCCGTTCGAAATGAATAGACGAAAAATTATGCAGCACGACATATTGTATGCATATTTATTCGACAAGTCTTTAATAGGAAAGATTACTGTCATTCGCGAGGGTTCTTTCGAAATATTCATGAACACTGCTGCAACTTCCGTCCCAATCGCAATGCTATTTCCGATTTAATATTTATAGATGCAGTTCATTTAAATCATTGGCTTATTGACTGAATACGATAAAAAAGTATCTTTATATTCGTTGTTAAACTTATTATTGTCTAACACCTGAAACTTGCAGCTTTTAATTAATTACTTTTTTCGTTTACCGATTATAGAGCATAAAGTAAAAGAATCATGGCCGAATCGAAAGTGGAGGAGATTCCTGACAGAATACTGGAAACCTTCAAAGATCAGAACATTCTAATTACCGGTGGCACTGGTTTCTTGGGAAAAGTCATTGTCGAGAAATTTCTCAGATGTATACCGGTCACGCAACAACTTTACCTGTTGGTCAGATCAAAAAAGAACAAGGATCCAAAGCATCGTATAGAAGAAATTTTCAATTCTCCGGTAAGTACCAAAAAGACCTTTCAAATCAAGTTTGTAAGACAACGTGTTTACATTTAACTTTACTACAATTTTTCATGATGTCCAATACTGTTATAAACAGACAATTTGCTTTGAACTAAGCGTACAGACGGTATTACATAAGTATGAAGAAAAAGTAAAAGAACCACTTGTACGTACGCAAACGGGTTTCTTGGTCGAAATCCCACATTCTGAGCACGGGAATTCTGCCTGGCCTAATTTTAAAGAACAAAGTATTACATAAAGTCGTACTTTTTACGAAATATTAAAAAAAAGGAACACTTAGGTAAAAGTTAGGTAATACGAAGAATCTAGTTATTAGGAAACATATGTCTGTTACATAGAGATATTCCTAAATTATGAGATCTCTGTATCCCTAGATACTTATATTCCTAGATCATCGACTATATTTGATACCCCTAGACTCCTACATCCGAGAAAAAAATGTTAAAATGCTCAGAAACTCACAGAATTACTCGTTTGCTAATAGTCCTTCTCGATAACGATCCACCTGCTATCTCAAAATTTCAGTTCCAATTTTCCGAAATTTTAAAATTCCAAAATTGCAAAATTTGGTATGTTCTACATAACGAAGTCCTAGCTTCTCCTCAATTCCCTAATTTCCCCATAGACTATTAAATTCCTCCTAAATTCTTCCCGGATTCTTCCACAAGTGATGAGATACTTCGAGGAAGAATGATTCATGTTTTACAATCAAAATGCACTATTTTGTTTCGTGATTATTTTACGGAATAAAAGTGTGAGAAACGAAGTCAAGGCCTCCTATATAGACATAACGTCCAATGTTATTATTATCAAACCTTATACACGGTGAAAGTTCTCGTGACGATATGTTATGTCACATCTTTCGAGCCGGTGGCTGTTGGATCCCGTTGTAACACACTAACACGCACGCACAACTGATGTAACGTTGACAGAAGAATTTGCTCTTGCATTAATCAACTGTTCACTTTTATTTTCTAACGGATTGATGGTTTAAACTAACTATATTATATAATCAAAATTTGGCGGTTTTCTTTTGTTAATTGAAGATACGATTCATTTTTAAGTAATAAAGTTGTGTAAAAGAATTAGCATATTTGAAAATAAGTTAAGAAAAATGTGTATAAATTTAGCACAGAAAAATTTAGAACAAAAATTATAAGCAATATGTATACAATAAGCTTCAAATTAAGCTCAAGAAAAGTTAAATCGTTCTATAATATTATCGCCAAAAATAGAAATATATTCCAAAATACAAAAAAGAAAGCATCACACTTTCACCTTTTAATGCATACGTTTCAACATTGGTTTACGCCCATATAAACGTAGCATCTGTTAAATGCTTAAGAAATACCTGAAAACAAGTTTGTCCACACGTTCAGTTCCAACATTGGTTTATACCAATTTAAAAATAGCATTAAATATTTAAGAAAGGCGAGAAAATAAGTACATTTATATGTTAATTTATTATATTATAATTTCATTATATACAGTCTAGGATCGCTTTAAGAAAGGAAACTGACCACTCGAGTAAACTAAGGAATAGTGGATATTCAGATTGCCAAAATTTTTATATTTCTGCGTTTTTAAATTAAAAATTGTTCAGGGAAATCTACCCTGCGTATAACGTAACGTAACATAAAATCAAAGAGCTACAAAGTCTAATAGAAAAAGAATCTAACACTACACAAAGATTATGTAATTGATTTACTGTGAAATTCAACGAGTAATTTTAAACTAATATGATTTAGGAATCGATATTTTCAGCTTTTCGAGCAAGTTAAACAAAAAAGAGGTGCGGAAGAACTTCGCAGAGCAGTAACAGTCGTGAACGGAGATATATCGTTGCCAGGACTTGGACTAAGCCCAGAGGATAGGCAAATGCTTTGTGAGAAGATTAACATCGTGTACCATGGAGCCGCCACAGTACGGTAACGTGGGATAAACTAAAATAAACGAGAAACTATTATTAAGTATTATTAAATGGATTGATTTCATTACTAATCCTTTCTTTTTCAGATTTGACGAGTTACTGAAGAAGGCAGTATTATTGAACACACGTGGCACAAAGCAAATGTTAGAATTAGCTAAAGAGATGAAACACTTGAAATTATTTGCTCATATCAGTACAGCATACTGTCATCTCGAAGAAAAAGTATAGTTTCTACTGTAATTAGTAACTATTAAGAATCGACGACAGAATTTTACTATTTTTTTATTTTATGTGGCACTCTTTATTAAACGCATAATCATGTTTAGGTCTTAGGAGAAAAACCATATCCTCCACCTGCGGATCCTCATAAAATAATCAAATGTGTTGAATGGATGGATGACGAGGTCGTTGAAGCTATGACAGACAAAATTTTAGGAGATCTTCCCAATACGTATGCCTTTACCAAAGCCTTGTCAGAAGGTCTTGTTAATGAAGCAATGCCACACATTCCAGCAATCATACTAAGGTAGGGAACTCGTTAATATTTGTATAAAATGATTGATGTACTTTAATCTCAAAGAACTTTTCAACTGTAGACCTAGTATAGTCATACCTGTATGGAAAGAACCTATTCCTGGGTGGACGGATAACATCAATGGTCCTACAGGACTATTAATTGCAGCTGGAAAAGGTGTTATACGAACAATGTACTGCAACGAAAATGGTTATGCAGATTATCTACCTGTTGATATAGCAGTGAATGTAATTCTCGCCAGTTCTTGGAATTTCATCTACCTCAAAGATCATGAAAAGAGAGTTTACAATCTTACAAGTAGCAGCGAGTTCAAAGTGAATAACTACTTTTAAAAACTTAAATATATTGTCCTGTTCTGTTTATCAAGAACAATCACTGTAACATAGATACTTTTAGGTATCCTGGGCAGAAATTATCGCACGTGGGCGAAAAATCACAGAAAAAGTGCCTTTAAATGGAGTTGTTTGGTATCCAGGTGGAAGTATGAAGAAATCAAGACTGATACATAATATATGTGTGTTTTTGTTCCACATGATACCAGCCTACCTCATAGATGCGCTTATTTTCCTTGCAGGTTATAAACCAATGTAAGTATATAATGGATTCAATTACTCGCAAGTTTTTAATTGTTGGTGCAGTAGAGTCTCGTTATATAGCTCCCATTTATTTGGTTCGTTAGACGAGTTATGCCTTCATACGAATCTTCGTGCACACTAGCATTCCTCCACTACTGTAACGTAATTTCCAAATATAAAATTCTCAAATTTACAAATTTCGTCGATGGCTAATATAGCGGAACTCTACTGAGTAAATTTTTTCTAAATCAAAAGTAATTAAATGATTGTAAAAAATGATTTTGCATAGCATGTGTCGAGTACAACGTCGAATACAAAAAGGTTTCGAAGTATTCGAATATTATGCTAACAATCAATGGGATTTCGAAAATAAGAATATATACGAAATACGAGAGAAACTAAATCCCATAGAGTATAAGAAGTATCAAATACACGGTGAAGATATGGACATAGATGCGTATTTTGAAACATGCATACGAGCAGCAAGAGTTTATATTTTAAACGAACCACCTGAAACTTTGCCAGCTGCTCGAAGGCATTTGAAATTGTAAGCTATATTTGTGTAATTATTTTCCAATAACCCGTCTTATTTCAAACTTGTAATGTAAAAATTATTTGTGTGTTTTTATAATTTTAGGATGTACTGGGTTGATGTGATTACAAAAATACTTTTCTTCATACTACTGATGTATATACTGGCATCCTGGAGCGAATGCTTTAGGGCGCTGTTAATAGGAAGTTGGTCATATGCTACACGGACGTTTTTGCGCTAATCACACATTACTTCACAGTATTTTTAGTACCTTTGTACCGTAAGATGACCAAATAAACTACGATTTCTTTTTATTTGTATCAACTATTAGCTTATTTGAACAAATTAAATATTGTACTATAAAAGACTATTTTTTCAATAATAAATATTTACAATCAAAATCAAATTTTGTCAAATTATTTCTATGTTCCTTTACAACTACAGAATATATATCGGGGTAGAGAAAATAAAATTGAAAACAATATCCGCACTGGAACGTGGCTTTTATTTATATCAAATAATTAAAGAGAATTTTACTCCCTTAAACGGATTCCTGTACAGGTGGTTCATAACCTTCTGGTCTATCAACTTTGGAGCCAGTTTCACCCGCTTCTTCGCTCTTGCTACCTGCACCATCACCGTGGAGCTCCAATAACTTACTCAATTCAAATCGTGGTTTCTTCAATACTTTAACCTGTAATATATATATCATTTACACTCTACCATTACGATTATTATTAAGACATTCAAGAGTAAGTTACAGAATACTCAATGATACGTACTTTACGAATGTAGACATCATGGAGTGGGTAAATTCCTTGAGAGGCTTTCTCAATATCTTTAGCAGTAGCATCTGGCAAAAGCTTGCTGACTACACCCTTCAAGTCGCTCTTCGTGACGTCGTTCGTAATCGTGTCTACCATTTTCTGTCTGATTTTCTTAACCTAAACACAAAAACATACCAAGATATGTGTAAGTTTATGTGCATATAATAATGTATGATTATCATGAATTCTATTATAATTGTTGCAACATCAAATATCATTATTTCTTTTACCAAAAATAATGTGGTAAGCGAGTGCCTATTACTGTATGCAATCTCATGAATCACAAAAGCTCTCTTACAACTTTCATGAACTTTAAATTGCAACCATCAAAAATTAATAATTTAATTAAATTATGCAACTACTAACCTGTGCATGTTGGGCATAACATGTTTTTCTGGTACTCAATTGGTCTTTATTGGTAAAACCAATACAGAAAACTCTAAGAAGATAACCATCAGTGGTTTTTACATCAACATTGGCTTCTATCAATGTCTGCCATTTCTTAACCATGGATCTCAATTTGTCCGTAGTCAAATCCATTCCATGAAAGTTGGTCAATACATTGCGGTGTTGAACATCTTCTGCAATCAACCTAAATTTACGGAAAGATCTCTCCGCGTCTCCATCATTTTGCAAATCAGCCAAGGACACTTCAAATACTCTGTACTTCAGACCTTCGGAAGCAATTTCTATAAAACAGAAGAATAATATTTAAGTATCAGAAATACAAATGAATTCATGTAATGGAAAAATAACAGGGTAAGAAAATTGATACATTCAGACACATTCTCTGTTTGTCCAAGATATATGAAATACAATTCTATTTGGCATTGAATATATCTCTATACTTCACAATAATGCTTCTGTAGAACTAGAAGCGCAAATATGCCTTAAATAATTTTAAAATGTCTTACTTGTTCCTTGGGTCCTGTTGACCAATGTTTTGCCAACATGACGGTTGGTAAACATAGACGGTGCCTTAACATCGTACCAGTCTTTACGAGTGAATGGATCAACGCTGTAACCAAAGAAAATTAGGTTAGGATTGAAACACATACATTACACTTTGAGGTTAAACATGGCAATCTGCATATAATTTATATTTCAATAAAATCATGATACTTTATAAGTAGAAATTCACATTTAAATTGTATCATTTCTGAACAAATTAAATATATTATTTAATATGAACAGTAAAAAAAAACAATACTTAATATTTTAAGAGCACTTAATAAAATATAAAAATGATAAACAAAGAATCATAAAGACAACATTAACTAAATACTTATATAAAAGCAAGAAATATATGATATTCTCAAGTTATTTTTTACAGGAATATTGACAGGGTTGAGCTATTAAACGTGGGATACAAATGTACACTCGAATGTCAGCTGCACAGAATCTACTTTAATATTAAGCATCTTAAAAAATATCAAATAAAAAATTACATTTCTTATATAAGAAGCATTTAAAATACAATAAATAGATATTATAATTTACTTACATCTTCTTTTTCACACCCTTTTTACCACCTTTCGAAAGTCCCTTATTTTTACCCACCGCCATGATTGAGGTTACACACGAAAAGAGCCACGCTTGTCTCAAAGCGGAAACAGGCAGAACACTCTATCGATTAGCGGTACATCCGTCAGTGCTGATTGGTTGACATTTGTATATATATTTTTTGAATAATCTCGATTTAAGAAATAAAATATGTTGTTTATAATTGTATCGTATAATATTCAAAAGTTAAATTTTCAACTTACATCTTCATTGCACTTCTTTGTTTTTCCTTACTTAATTTTTTATCTATATAACTAAAATTTTTAGCTATACAGATGTATTTTGTATAAGATTTAATATTCAACATAACATTTTTTATTTATTTATTGTTAATTTACAAACTTAAATTTGGAAGTTCTAATATTTGCATATGCATGGTAATATAATATGACAGATATTTGAAAGTCTGTAGATATTTTTAAATAATGTCAATTTTCTGTTTGGACACCCCAAATTCTAGCAGCTACCTTGAGGGACATGATATTAAAGTTAAATCAGATATATTTGGTTTAGAAAAAAGTACATAGAAAATAATAACATCAAATTTTTTATTTCATTGCAAATGTAATACAAAGTAGATAATTATTAAATTACTTATTACTTATAATGATTATAAAAATTAATTAAAATATTTCTAAAAAATTGTTTTAAAATCGTGTATAATTACATATTTTGCAAATCCTAATTTATACATGCATTTTACACAAGTACGAAGTTTCCTGCTAACGTTTAAGTTGCATTTACATATATCGAATGTCGTCAGCTGTTGGCCTTTGGCTAGTTTCAGTACAATTCGAATTTTTGCATGTAATACGGTGGGGTTTATTTTTTTCTTTGAACACAAATGCAGAATCCTCCGTTTGTGTTCTTCCGTGATAAATTTTGTTGTAAATGAAGCGATTTTTAGTGGAATGTATGTATACGTGGTGGTCATCACGAAGATTTGCATCAAGTAGTTGGCCTATAAAACCTTTCTGATAATCATGAATCTGCAAACATTGTTTCAGGATTTCAATCCAAGGTAAAACCTTACACGCGGATTATTTAGATGTTTATTCAAACGAATAAACAGTGAATTTATGCAATATGTTAAAGTTTCGTTTATAAGAATTTATATAATGAAAAGAGAAAGTGATGAATAAAAATAAGTATTATTTTTATATACGTAGAAATGAAATCATTTAATTTTCGATGTGATTTCTTTGTTACAACTACACGAATTAAATTGTAACAAATCTTTTTGGCAGTTCAGTTTATTGATATTTTTCCGTTTTAATTTAAGATATACTTTTAAATAGGTCGGTCATTTATTTAAAGCGAATGTTCGTCATTCTGTTTTGCATATTTTATCATTTTTATAAGATCGTTGACTGTAACATAAATTATTCAAAGTTTATTTACTTTCGAATTTCGTAATGTAATTAATTGTTTTATAGTAGAGAAACATTTTACTAAGGTTATATAAGTTAATTGCCATTATTAAATTTGGTAATTATTTTGAGAATATCTTAACAGATATTTAAAAATTATATTGATATTAAATTTAATATGTAATATGAATACATAAAAATGAAATAAAATATATAAAGATAAAGTGACATTATATTAATTCCTTTTACTTTATATTTTAGCAAATTTTTGGTACACTCTTGTTTGATGATATTTACAATCTTGTTTGCCCTTCGCTTGGATGGTTTCATTGAATGGAGTTATTGGACTGTCTTTATTCCAATATGGTTTTGGAAGAGTATGGTAATTCTGGGTGCTACTGTTGGAAGTTATGTTTGGTGGAGACATCCCCATGCAAGATTAGAAGGAGATGCTTATGTACATTACAAAGCAATGTTAATTACTTTGGCATTACATTTGATCTTGTTAATGTTTGAATTATTGGTATGTGATAAATTAGAATCTGAAAGGCATCTTTGGATACTTGTATTTATACCACTTATCTTCATTTCTATAGTATCAATAGCTGTAAGTAATTTTGAATTTCATACAAAAATGATATAAATTAATTTACAAACAGTACAAATATTTTTATATTTTTAGGTCTGTATCTGGGCTGCAAAACATGATAGATCATTTGAACTTGAATTATTTTGTGCAGTCAATGTATTACAGTTTATTTTTTTGGCATTAAGATTAGATGGCTTTGTAACATGGAGTTGGGAAGTAGTATTTGTCCCTCTTTGGGCACTTTTATGCTTATCCTTAGTAGCAGTTCTATATGCAATAGTATTTGCTGCTGTTTTATTAAGAACACCACAAATTAATGCCAGACAAAGGCGGACATCTATAAATTCTGCATTCGCATATACATTTCTTGTGGTTCCAACTTTAGTGTTCCAGGTAAGAGCCGTAACTTTCATTGAAACATTAAAGTAATCTGTGAATTTTATATTAATATTGTTTCAACAAATTTTAGGTATTAATAGCAAATAAATTGGATGGGGATACTTCATTAAATTATACTACGGTAGCAATGCCACTTTTAATATCTCACATAACTCTCATTTTCATGTCTTTCGATGCAAAAGGAGGAAATAGATGTAAGAAACGCTTTTTATAAAATCTTAAACATTATAGTAATAATGTTAATATTATTATTATTGTATACCTAAATGTTGTTATTAATTTTAGGGTGGTTTGGTATTAGGAAAGACTTTTGTCACTTTTTATTAGGATTATGCCCATTGCTTCAAGAATATGGTAATATTTCTTATCAACCAAGAAGTGAACAAGATCAACCACCATCGGAACCAATGGTCTCAGAAAAGAATGAAAAACATTTCAAGAAGATCGACCTAACAAAACCTGTTGTACCCATAGTCTCCATTGATATGCCTGATTGATTGTTTTCTTTAGGTATGTATAAATTATAATGATTTAGAAGGTTGTATTATGGCATATAAACTCGAAAATTTATGATATTCTTCTATAATCCTTGTAGGATCGATTCAGGTACTTGAAATGTTTTTATCGATATGACTGGTTCACACCAGATGCCATATCTTAACAAGTAACAGATACAGGTGCGTAAATAATAGAGAAATCTATTATGGAAAGAAAACTATTATTTTGAGTAAAGTGTATCAGAACGAACACAATAAGTGTGTTATTGTTATATATTGTGCGCCGAGGCAATCATAATAATTATATTATCTATTTTGTTCTTGGGGCTTAAGCTTTTTATAATTATCGTAGATTTTCGTAAGAAGTAAAAGATGTAAAAAAAAAGACTACGACGAGAAAAGTCTCAAAGTTTTTTAAAATTAATTAATTAATAACGAAATAGTTACGAGAAAATTGTACGTTAAATACACTTAGAGAAAAGGCCCCACGAGCAAATTTAGCAGCCGCGATGCTCAAAAATATCATGTCTTTTAAAGCTGCGTTAGTTTTACGTGTACCCAAACTTAAATTACGCGTAGAGTAAGTAACCAACCCGTCCATTTGTTTGATTGCTCCTTTTTAATAATATAGGATAATGGCTGACCTATTTTGTTATGCCTGTTAATAGTGAACTTGCGTAACAATAGCGTTACTATTACTTTGCCAAAAGTAGCAGATACAAAAGATAGCAAATATGCCTAAGGTGGTGCTAAAAGTTAATGATATTTTAAATAGGTTTTATGCAGCTGTGAACCGCGTTTAAAATCCGTTCTAAACCTCGATATATACTGTGATCTGTGTAGAGCAGTTTGATTTATAATTACTTTATATTTTAAATCGATTTTCCTGCAAAGCGTTAGAAATATCAATGAATTTTATTATTAAGGAAAATATTCAATGTAAATAGTTCTACTATGTTATAGAATCTGCTAGCACTATACAGATCATGTCTGAAAATTTATTATGTATGTAATTAAGTCTCAGTTAATGCGCAACTGTTTGATTTTTTGTTGATACAAAATTTTAGTAGATCACATGCGTATTATTGTAAACGATGCGAATAATTGATTCGTTGTGTTTACATTTTATTTTAAAAAACGAAAAGGAAACTCCGTTTGTCTTCTACATTATTTAATAATGTGAATGCTCATATTGAATGAGACTTAACAATAGTATTTACATAGTAAATTTATAAAAATCAGTGCAATTCAGGAACAGAGTGATTGTTAATAGGGCAATGATAATAAAATTGAGAATTACATTTTTTTCTTGTTCATAGAAATATTTTACGTATATTTGAGCCCTTTTTAAAAATGATTTTTAATTTAAGGAAGAAACCTAGATCTATGTTCGCAACAAGAATGTTAAGAACATAGAAGATTAAGAACAAAAGCCATACATTTACATTAGAATAATTTTTCTACGTGTTCCTAAGAATTTTTCAATATTTCTCGTTAAAATATTCGTAATGATATTACTAAAGAGATAGTCTAATTTTAACATGTACGGCAAACGTGTTCAAAGGGCTCTGTTACTTTAAGCCTTAAATTAGATCTTTATGTACGCTTATCATTTATTAATTGCTTACAAAATTCTAACGAGTAACGAATACTGCATTTTCTAATCGATAACGTAACAAGTGTATGCCATTGTTATATTATGTCGAATAAGTTAACTTTTATTATTATTATCATGTTTTTTAAAACTGCTATTTCTTACAAACAGTCAAAAAGGAAGATGTTATGATGCTCCTAAAGAGTGTAACAATATTTGTTCGATACGCTAACATGTTATATCTCATATAACATTAAAATTTTTACAAAAAATGATGCAGATTCTTATATGTATTAACATACATTGTCGTAAATTAGAGGTGTACGGATCCTTCTGAGTTTCGAGAACTCGAAGTTTGGACAAAATCGAGTTAGATCGCGCAAGCGTTTACTTATACAGCTCAACTGCTGTAAAATTTCTTAGTTTCTGAATTTGGAGATTTGAAAACTTCTAAACTTCTAAAGTGGAAGTTTGTGATTTTGAAAAATGAAATTTGAAAATTTAGAAGTTCGTTTGAAAATCAGAGTGTATTGGATTTTTGTCGAACTAACCCGAAATCAGACTGTGCGCGTATGCCGAAGGTTTTAAATTCCGTACATCCCTATAATAAAAACAACTGAAATACGTAAGTTGTTCGAACATAAAAATTTTGAATCG
The DNA here is from genome assembly GCA_945859555.1 of Megachile ligniseca. Lineage (NCBI taxonomy): Eukaryota > Metazoa > Arthropoda > Insecta > Hymenoptera > Megachilidae > Megachile > Megachile ligniseca. Next base: position 10,130,895 of record OX243777.1, read on the forward strand.
GCCTTATAAAACAAAAGATTGGATATATCGGCTGGGATACAAGACTGAGCACCTCGCATCTTTAGAATAGCATCAGCAAAATGCTAATAAAAAGAAACAAAAATAATCACGAGTATTAAACAGGAAAAAAAGAAGTTTAATCGTGAAAAACATTAAGTGATAACGTTATTAGATATAACTACTAAGTATATCCAACCATTTATTGTGTTATAATGTAGAAATAATGTACATATTCTGTTATATTACAATAACATTATAGACTATATCAATTAATGTATATTATACATATCTATCATGAGCGACAGTTGGTAAATAAGTAGTAATATTATTTTATTTTATATACATCACACGCAAAAGGATACCATTATAATCTAATAAAGTTTATATTTTTGGTATTAACAGATACGAGCAATTTTTACAATACGAGGCATTTTTTTTTCATTCTAATTTTTCACGACGCCAAGAGTTTCAGCTTTTCATGAAGTACACGAAATCGTTCGAACATCAACTTATAAATACAACTTAATAAGAACTATAATGAAACGAAATTATGGTTTTTCTAATAACAATCGCTAATTCCTTGCTAACATAGCAAATTATATACAAATCATTTTCTTTTTTCCTTAAACAAAAATTAACAAATCTAAAGTTCGGTTCTTCTGAAATACTTTTTTATATATAGTACTTCTAAGAATATTGGAAACGTATATACAATACAATCTAATCTACGATCCAAAATAATGTGATCACTTACATAATTGATTTATGTAAAAAATAGAAAAGGGTTATCTGTAAAGTCTGGTTTATCACTTACGCACATTTACGGTATATGCGCAAACTATTGTCAGCAACTATGTGCAATCACATCGGATATAAATTGCTTCGGTTACGTATCTAGCTTCAATACAACGGCATATATTCAGGTACCCAGGTACGTCCAAGGAGTAACGACACATTCTTTGATACCGTTGTGACATCAAGATCTGAATCCTCGACCAATGCCGTTTCCCAAACGTACAGTATTTGCAAACGTTTCGCACACCGTGTAACAAATTCCAATAATCCAGAGCAACTGACCATGACAAAAAGAAAGATCATTAGCAACAGTTAATGTAGCCACGTCATGCTGGTTTTGCAATAAATTGCAGCAATAATTAATGAACTTATAGTTGAAGTTGCAGAATAACTAAGAATTAATGGAAAAGAACAAAATGATGTTCTGTATTAGAGATATTCAAATGTAAATTGTATCAATTTTAAATTTAAAAATCTTTTTATGTATTAATTTTTAAATAATAAAATCATAAGAGCATAGTCTATTCTTATATTAGCAAATTCAAATAAAAGTAACTAAATGAATTTATAGTTATTTATAATACAATTGAATTGAACAAGGCACACCTGTATCAATAAAAAGAAAACATAAACGTTACTGCAATACATACGTGACTTCACAATCGCCCAAACCAACGGCGTTCAAACGTGGACATCCTTCAGCGATAGACAGTAAGGCATGATCAAGTAGACCAGGTCCATAAGCAGCGATTACCAATTCGACCAATCGAGGACATTGATAACCAATGCATAACACGGTCGCTTCTGATGGAGCTTCTCCAAAGTAAAGGTGTGTAATAGGAACGTAAGGAGCAATCAGCGGTGTCTGATCATCGTCATTTGTCATGTAAGATAACCTAATGTAATGTACAAACAAAACATTATTTATATTCATAACTTCACTGCAGAATAGTGATTCATTCGCTTATTCATACACCGTTCATGCAGAATACACATGACATTTTAAGAAAGTATACTTGTCAGTCGGATTCAAAAAATCGACTTTTTTAGGAACTTTTTCTTACATAATCACTAAATGAATTCTTCTAATTTTTCTAAAAGATTATATAACTAATTTTCTTCATTATTTAATCTTTAAGATAAAAATGCGACAAAATGACAGTTATTTGTACTGCTATAATTTAGTAGATAATAACTAAACACTAATTATCCTGTCCCCTTCGCCTAATGTGATATACGTTGGATGTAGGATACCTAATACTAAATATTCAAAATTAAAATACACTCACAATACAAGATTTATATTTGGAAGACTACTCGAGAACGTAAACCATGCTTTGTCACTGACACGCGGAAGTGGTTTCGTCTCCGGATGCGCTTCCAGCCGCAGCGTTTCTAATTGAATCTGTTTCTCTGCACTTAAAGCTAGTAGCAAGTCATCACTGATAAGCGAATAGGATAATGATAACTCCTGTAGGTACCGGCAATAACTGACTAACGCTTGGATACCTGTAATATAATTAAATCACCAGATAAAATTTGAAAAGAACCAAAGTATATAATTGAAAGTGGTGCAACGTAGACTCCTTTTAATTAAACGGAAATAAAAAAAGACTTTATATACAGAATCTATACTAGGCTCTCTGTAAGCAATAGAATCTTTCTGAGCCATACTTAGACAATCCTCAGGCTCTTCTAAACTCTTCAAAAGACGCTGCCCCGTCCACATTTATTTTCAAACAAAGAAAGCCTACGTTGCAACCGAATATACATCGATATCGTATAAGTTACATAAATAATTTTCTTCATAAATTTAAGATGACCAATGGACATCAGATTATCGTGTAACTAGTAACAGATCACACCTTCGGGTAATAATCGGGGAAATCCTTTGACTCGTAACAGTTGTAAGGTTTTCGATGGGTCTGCATCGTTACTTGAACACTCCTTCTTTTGTTCGATCGTATCCTTGTTTGATATTTTCATGATGGTCTCGAACTTGTCATTATCGATATCCAGGAAAGTGGGTTTTGCAGTCTTCATTAGTGCCAGCATCTACCGGTAAACGTTTTATTAATAACTATAATAAATACCGTATAGATTATTAATAGTTCCGAACATTATTACTTCACTGTCAGTAAAAGCAAAGATAAAGCGCTCTGTTAGCCTAGAACGTTTCTATCTCACTACAGGAAGTGGTAAATTTAAAGTTTAGAGTCACAAACGGAATGTTACTCTTTTATCGCTGACAGAGGCAAATTTAAAGCTTAGTTGCACAACTGAAACATTTCTATTTCATTGCTGACAAGATGAAAATTTAAAGCTAACTCGACTAAAAGATTACTATTTCACCACCGACACAGGGAAGGTTTAGTATCTGAGACGTTCCTATTTCATCATTGAAAGTGGATTTAAAGTAGTACATTGAACGTTTCAAGGAAGAAAACTTAAAGCTTACTGTGACGATTGCAATGTTGCTATCAGGCTGTTAAAAATTCTGATAATGCATAACGAGAATTTGACTTTCGAGCTAACAACACTATGGTCTTCAATGAAGATATCCGTGAAAACACATGCAGTCGGTACCGTAAGTCTACGCGACTATCTTTTCGGAAATGCCTGGTGCAAACGAATGCAGTGCTGTCGGGAAGCACACTGTCTTACAACAAAGTTCGTTCGTGCGGCCTTCTCGACGGAGATGCAGAGAAAAAGCGAAAGGACGATTGGAAAGGCACGTAATCGTTGTGCAAGCCCCAACATCGGGATCATAGAGTCGGCCAGGCGACTAGGCCATGCACGTGCCTAGGTATGTGTCGTTACAACGTGCTCCTTTAAAGGGGAGTGTACAACTTAAGACGGTGAGACCGGTAAAAGGACCGCGGGAGACCGCATGCGGAACCTGTTCACGGACTAAACGATCCTCGAGCCAACAATAAGTAGGCTATTCACGTGTCTAGATATAATGATCACGTGGATTTCAACGATGAAGGGATCGGTATAAATGATATGGCGTGATTGGGAATGAGTTTCAGAATGGTCAACATACCGTAATGAAATTGGGGTGGGTTAAGGAAGAATAATAGCGGCGATTTCGACCAAGCGAAAATATTAATTTTGAATCATTGATTTTACCTTTGTACTTGATAGGTAACTCACGCTCACTACTCAGTTATTTGATAGTTACGATTAATGATAGAAATAATAATTTTAAAAGAATTGAGCAAACTTTTCAACTAGCAAGTGCAAAGGGTAATGAAACTGGAAAATATAAGAGACTCCATTTTATTCACAAACTAACTTTGTATAGGGGCAAATTTAGTGCTGCTATTCATGCAATTACTTTTGAAGTACCACGTGCTTAGTTTATATCGTGATAACCAGAGCCAGGATTCAAATAATAGGTTCATCAAATTTTCACCCCCTATGTGAATAATATCGTAGCACGAAGAATATAATTTCTAAAGTTGATTGAATGCACAGAAGATTAAAAAATGTCTCGAAGAAATAATCCCAAATTTTGCACAATGATCGACAATATAACATTTCGCGTGATTAATAAAACGTTTGAAATGTACAAAAGGAGGTCATGGACTTATGGAGCATGTTGCCAGTTCCCAGTAGACCATTCACGTGTTCCGACTCACGTGTATCACGAAGAGAAAGGAAACTGATATAAATTGTTAACTAATTAAACATCGATTGGGAAATACTCGATCAATTTCATTTACCGAACCAACACTTAATCTGTTACGACAAACAACCTGCTATTGATAAGTTAACAATAATATACTAAATTAACTATAAAATTAATTTTCTGAAATTATCTGTTAAAAAAAGGTTAGATCCTATTGTTATAGCGTTGTACATCGCCACACATTATATATTCTCTCGTGCTATATTGCAAAACATTGCGTAAAATATTGTATATCGCGACGTGGTACATCACACCACGTCTTATAATGCTACGCTTTATACCAAGCATTATATCGATAGCGTTTTACACCAACGCGTTATATTACCAGCGTTGTATAACCACATGTTATATCGTGGAGGAAAAACTGTATTGCGAAAAAAACAATTAACGTTACGTGCTTATATTACAGCCCAATAATGTACGTCAGTTTGTAACCTATAGTCAATAATGGTATTCAGAGTTTTCTTTTATCGTTTTTTAATGGTTTTAATTATAGCGCTGCGTCGTCATCAACCACCTGTAATCCCCATATTAATCGATACGTTAAGTACAATAATAAGAGAATTCAAAGTTTTTCGTTTCTTTTTGCCTCATTATTAAAATAGCATTTTTTACCAAGTAAATAACAATCGGTGTGTTATTACATATTTCAAACTTGAAAAGATTTTATTCCATAAATACTGCATTCTGTTTAAAATAGTAATATAGAAACAACAAAGTACAATTAGCAACCATGAGCTTGCATATTTATTCTATTGCCGGATAAGGAATTAAACGCAATACCGATATACGATGCAATAGTTCGCAAACAGATACCGATGGCAATATTTCTAAAACGTTTATCGTGAATTTTTCACAATGCAAAGCTACACTGCGTCGTTCAAAGATCAATTTCTGAAACCCCCAACAAATATATTTCAACATTTCCGTATATTTCCCGCCAATTAGTCACGAAATAAACGAAAAATAAAAATTACGACATATTACGAATTAAGATGAAAATCATTACCTATTATCCTGGCTGTGATTGAATTTTACGTTGTTCCAAAACGGTAATTTCCAAGTGATCGCAAATTGCACTACAGAAACGGGTAGATTGATAAAAAATTCTTTGCAAAATGGATTCGGATTGATTAGAAGCGAAACCCATTTACTTCTGGAATGAATCAACGCTAGCATCAATTGGATGCTGTACCTAAAACAAATATCCATATGATTAGTACACTGCTATCGTATATTGCCATTCTAACCAATAATTGTCAATCACATTTCAAAGAAATATTATGTTCTGAAACTATTCACATCTGTTAACATCACAACTTTCCTTTTCATGAAGAATCATTCAAAAATTTCTGGAATTTACTCGCCAAACTTAGTTACACATATTTCCTTGGAAAAATGGAATCAATGTTCGAATGATTGATCACACCTATTGAATGTAGATATTCATTTTACGATCAATCAACGAAATATGTATTAAACAAAATGTATTAAAATTGTTTTTACTTTTTGTATGGAGAACTCGTTTATCACGACACGTTTCTGAAAACTTGTCACGAAAAACCTGGTATTTAAATATTTTTGTTTCTGTAAACCGGTCTTGATCTGGCAGCAGGCTTACCGTTGTGCTTCAATCGCGCACAACACTGCCACACGCTATGGATGACTGATGCACGTGTTCTGTGCTCACGTGCACCCAGCTGATTGATACCTGCATATACGTATTTCGTATAGATATATATTCGCAATATAATCAGGGCCGAATTAAGACCTCGAGAGACCCCAAACACTTCCAGGATTTTTGTGCATTCATATAGGTACATATTTTTAATTTAAAATATACACCGCAACAAAATTTTATTTTACGAAATGGAACTTTGGGCCTTGGAAGTTTTTAATTTCGGAATTTTTGAATCTTGAAACCTTACAGCTTTCTGACTCCGAAATTTTAAATCTTTGGGGTTCTGGTATTTAAAAAAACTAAGTCCTCGGAACTTTGAACATGTAGTTAAATCTAGTAACGAAAAATTGTTATAGTAGTTCGCTTCTCTCGATGTTCTAAACACATATGTACTTGGTTAATACGGCCCTGCATTCAACTATGCTATATGGATACGTATATCTTTTCACGCGACATGCGTCATTATCTTTGCGTGTCATTTTCTGTTTCCCGGTTTAAGAAAATTCGTATCTTTTTAATCGTTTGTGTTCTACTTTAAAAGTATATTCTATATGTGCATCAAATGTATATACTATTTTATAATTCATAAAACAATTGTTTATTTTACTATGTAAATTTGCAAAAATATATTTTTCTGAGTATTGAGAAATTCTTGAATTCTTGATTCATCAGTGTATAATTTATTTAAAAAAAGCGTTTATATTAAAATCTTAGTATGGTTATAATTATTCAAAAAGTTTATTACAAATTATAATTAAAATTAATTTATTCGATGTTATATATATAGTTTCGTGTGCACAATAGAATTTTTTTGTTATACATACGATGTTCAGTTGATGATCTTTTCTTGAGTTCAAGAAAAGATATGAAATTATTTTGATAAAGATAATCAAACAGATATCAGTGAAATAAAATATTGACACTATAGATATAATGTTGAAAAGGATAAATAGCGGAGAAAGAGAAAGATAGAAAACTTTCACTCATACGTATCACACATTGTTAACATTTCAGCGAACTGTCATAGATGTGCAATGTAACGCACGGATATAAAATATAACTTATGCACAGGTTCAGGAGTGTATTCACTGACGATCTAATTTAATTTTATTTTCTCTTAAATATTTTCACAGGACATACATTTTTTAAACAATAAATTAACTCTTCGATTTGTTACTATATATTATTTTAACAAAAATGTTCTGTTTTGAACTTTTATACTTCAATTTGAATTTCAATTTGAACAAATTGAGCTAGATTTAATATTTGTAACATTATTGATGTTGTCGATTATGCGTAGTTCGATTTGATTAATTCAATTTTTAATATGCCGATTTATCGCAGTTTCAATTTTTCAATTTTATATACATATGTATTCATATGTATAACAGGATTGCATGTATGTAAACATAATTGCGAACATATGTAATTAAAATTCGACCGTGATTGAAATTTAATTCATAATTATTATCATTTATAACCAAATACATATGAATTAAATTAATATTAATGCAATATTACTGATATTTCATTATTTATAACTAATTACACATTTACATTAGATTATTATATTCTGAATCAAGATTTTTGTTCTCATTATGATCATTTATGTATTGAGGAAAAATTATGCGTAAAGAATGATTGGTTCATAGTATTGAGCTCATACGGGGAAACCCTACAACTACCATCAAGGTTATATTTTGACGTATTAAAGATAAATGTTGGTGAGTACGCAAGTAGCTCGAGAACCGTGCTGTATCGTCATAGATCTTTTGTTATTTTTACTTTTACGTATTATTTATATAGTGTTTAATATTAATTATTTGTACACTCTATAATAATAAAAATAGTGAACGTTTATTAAGTTTCGTGAAACAGTTTGTAACAACGCACAATGCCTGAAGTTTATGAAAAATACACAGTTTTAGACAATGGTTGTGAAAACCAGAATTTCTTACCTTTTGACTATGGTAATTATTAATTTAATTATGTTTTTTATTTATTAAATAATTTCATGATACACTTATCAAGCAAATGTCACAAAAAGTATTCACAGAAATATCATACTTATAATAGTGTATTTCTTAAGTTTTTGATTAACATATGTTTTTCTAATAAAAAAATGTACTTGCACATTTTTATCCTTCAGACATACCGGCAATGAATACTCAAAGTAGTTGTAGTCCATTTAGTGATTCGCACAGGACTTCTTTGATGTCACCATTCACTGAAAGTGAATTTATGTCATTAAAGAATTCAACAGGTATTTGTAATAAGTAATTTATATATTTTTTCTTTAAATAGTTTTAAACATTATAAGACTTCAAATAAAATATGGTAAAATATTTTCATGATTCTTATTCAAGTAATCGGAGAACCACATATAACAATTTTGGAACAACCAATAGAAAAATTTCGATTCCGGTACAAGTCAGAAATGATGGGGACACATGGAAGTTTAGTAGGATCAAACAGTAGTGGCAGCCGGAAAAAGAATGCACCAACAGTAAAAGTATGTATAATATAACATATATAATAAATTATTTAAATAGTTATTGAATAATTTAAATATCTTATTTAGTTGAACAATTATTTGGAACATGCAATAATTAGATGTACATTAGTTACATCTGATGAAGGTCGAAGAATACCTCATGCACACAGATTAGTATATAGAGATGGTGGAGTTGATTTTGACGAACCATATCACATTAATGTGTCTCCTGAAACTGGCTATACTGTTGCGTATGTTATGTGATATATTAATTTACTAATTTTATATAATTAAAATCCATTAACTCAGAACTATCAATCACAGATATTATAAAACATTTATTATTTAACTGATATAACATATAGATTTCATGGAATGGGAATTATACATACTGCAAAAAAGCATGTTAGAGATGAACTTATTCGCAAGATGAAACTAGAAGCTTTAGAAAGAAATAAAGGCATTCTTAGTACTCGGGAAGAAGCTCAGGTGTGCAAAATATTAATATTTGTAGAATTTTATTTTTTAATAAAATTATTTTTATCTCTTATTTTAATGAATGGTTATTTTTAAAGATTAAAGCTGATGCTGAATTCTACCAAAAATGTATGAATTTAAATAGTGTTGCATTATGTTTTCAAGCATTTATTGTTGATAAAGATAATACTATGTGTCCAATAACAGAACCTGTTTATTCACATACTATTAATAATCTCAGTAAGTGAAAACTTATAATACACTTGTGTTTATGTATTGTATATTTAAGAGAAAGGTAATTAAGAAATTAATATTTGTAATTTACCAGAAAGTGCATTAACTGGAGAACTTAAAATATGCAGGATTGATAAATATACCAGCTCTGTTGAAGGAAATGAAGAAATATTTATACTTGTAGAAAAAGTAGGAAAAAGTAAATATTATTTCGATTAATATATATAACGTACAAGAAGAGGAAACTCAACAATATAAAATAATTATTATTTTTTAATGTTTCATTTTTTTGCCGTAGAAAATATTAAAATAAAATTTTTTGAATTAAATGAAAATGGTCATGAAATTTGGAGTGCTTATGGACGCTTTACGGAATTAGATGTTCATCATCAATATGCTATTGTATTCAAGTATGTTGGAATTTAAATTCAATAAATAAATAAATTGTAAACGATGTTATTATGTACAAATTAATATATATTTTTTTCTACAGAACTCCACCATATAAAGATCAAAATATTACTTCGCCAAAAGAAGTTTTTATACAGTTAGAACGACCGTCTGACGCAGATTATTCTGAACCAAAAAAATTTACGTATAAACCAAGTGACAAAATTATAGGTAAGTGATAAATGGCAGTTGTTTTGAGTATATAAAATAAAATTAAAACGATGTACTGTTAGGTAAAAAACGCCAACGTATGTCTTACTCTGGAAGTTCAGAATTGTCACACATAGTTCCAACTTATAATGCTCCTATTGACAATGTATCAGGAATTTTAAGTGGTGATAGTCGAGATATTTCTAGGGAGCTAAAAAGATTACTTTCTGAAGGTTGTTCATCACCAATGCAAAAAAGTTTCGTTGATTGTATGGACTTTAATCGTGAGTATGAAATGTGCTGTTCTTCTAGAATTTAAAGTATTCAAAATTTAAAATCTTTAATATGTGTGCAGAATATCTATTACACATTGACAACAGCGACGCAAATATGTTGACTTCTGATGGTCCATTAACTAAACAGGTACACATTCTTTGTTTTTTTACTTTAATTGTTTCAAATTAAATTTAATACAATTTATTTCTAAACCACTAATCAACATAAATTCTTCACTAGTATTATGATGATACAATGTTTGCTAAAAATATACTTACTGAAGCTATAAAATGTATGAAAATGGATTCAACAAATATGAAAGAACATATTCCAAAGCTGCTCAAAGATCGTTCTACCTATGGAGATTCCCCATTACATGCTGCCCTTCGATATGGTCAACGTGATATCGTTAAATACATTCTAATGCTAATAAGTACTGACAAAGACTGTAAATCACTTGTAAATGGGCAGAATAGTTCTGGAAAAGTAAATATTCTCTTTTCAATTAAAATTAAATTACGTTAAAATATGAAATACTATAATATAATTATTTTAATATAAAATACTTTATTCAGACACCATTACATTATGCTGTCTTACAAAATCTACCAGAAGTTACAAAAGCATTACTTATGCTTGGAGCTGATCCAAATCGGATAGATGAACATGGATTTTCACCATTACATGCTGCTGTAAGAAGTAAGTTCAATCACTGAAAAATAAAATAAAAATTCAATTATCTATATTTATTAATGTACACTTTAGTTCCCGAAGGTGGTGCATGCGTCGATGCTTTATTGTCAGAGAAAGCAGTTAACATTGAATTATACAATGATGCTGGGTGGACAGCATTACATCTTGCTGCTGAATCTGGTTCATATAACGCAGTATGTTCCCTCGTTCAAGCAGGTGCAAATGTAAACAGTACTGATATGTCTTATGGTAGGACAGCATTACATATAGCTGTAGAAGGTGGACATAAAAACATTGTTGAATTTTTACTTAAAAAGGTGCATCATTTTTGTTTTAATATATTTACCGTATTAATTATTGTCAATGTCACACATTTTTATTTATTACAGACAAATATATCTGTAAATAAAAGAAATTTCAGTGGAAATACCGCTTTACATACTGCAGTTGTACATTCTGGAGTAAGAGCAAAAGAATTGTGTGCACTATTAATACAATATGGTGCAGATCCGCATATTCAGAATCACAATCGAGAAATAAATAATGTATGTATTTTTTTACAGTTTACACATATATTTTATAAATTTATTTTAAATGTCAAATTTATTAAGCATACTTGATTTTATCAATTCAATAGGAGGAAAAAAGAAAAGGAGGTAGTGTCACTATAAAAGAGGAAATTGATTCAGGAGATGAAAATACAGAAGGAACTGCTGGACAATCATCATTTGATTTAGCCATGAATAAACCAGATGTAAATTACGTTATTATACTTGTATACGTACATGTTATATTGTTACTTACGCAAATAGAGTCAAATAAAAAATCAGTCAAAGAAAAATTAATATCAATTTAGCAGTTAGTTTTATATATATAGTAAGTTCGTAAGTACTCAAAAATATATTCTTTTTTAAAGATCTTGCAGCTCTTTAGTTTGAAAACTGAAGAAAATACAAATGAAGTGTGTTCAGTCACTACAAAACTAGAAATCGAAGATAAAAATTTATCTACAAGTTGGTTAAATGATGAACACAAAAAAAAGTTATCTGTTCTGTTAGATAAAACACAAGGTTGGAAGAAACTCATAAAAGAGTTAAATTTTGAATATATTTTTAAAACTTTACATCAGAGTTCATCGAGTCCATCTTTGCTTTTATTAAATTATATTGATGTAAGTTACATATTTTATAATATATAGCTACTTTAAATTTCATATAATCATTTAATTATTTCAACAAAAATTTGTTTAGGTTCAGGCATCTTTATCACTTCTAGATATGGAGAATTTGTTAAGAGGTAATGGAGAGGAAGAAGCAGCAAATTATGTACATGAAATTTCATCTGCTTATACGTAAAATACATTTCTGTTTTTTAAATGTATTTGTATATTGTATATATATCATTAAATAAATAAGTATGCATTATATACACATTCTTTTTTTAATTTTGTATCTATAGTTGTGCATTAAAAATATAAATGAACATACATAATCGAACTCTAGAGATTTCTCATTACATATAATTTCGAAATGACTAGTGTAATATAATTGTGAATAGTCAAAATAGTTACATAAAAATAAACATTGTCTTTTTTCGTATAAGTCTTAGAAAAAATTTAAAGTTGTGTTTCATGATAGTTTTTAATAAAATTTTACATATTTGATGAAACTATTTTTGAATCGTACACTTTATCATGCATACATTAAAAATTTAATTTACTATATCACACAGCTTTATTCAAATTAATATATTTGAGATATATGTAAATAATATATTTATATATGTAGTTTATCATTATGACCTATCAAATGCCTTTATAATTGAAACAGTCTAGTTTTATAAATATCACTCAACAATTTTTTTATGTTGCATCACTGAATATCCATTTGTGACATCATGCACATCTTCACGTATATATATATATGTAAAGTATGTTGAAGTATGAAGCATAAAGAGAAACAGATGTTTTATATAGTAAATTACAATGTTTGTTTGATCACAAGAAAGTTTACATTGTTTTACTAGTTATACGTACCTTGATTGTTAATCTTCTAATATATAAAGTGTTAATATTATTTTTCGTATAATTGTTATCCTATTGATATTGAGTACTGAAATGAGTCATATTTACAAGAAATGGACCACTTATAACATGGGAAGATATTAATTTATATTTGTATTGCAGATAAGAATATTATTTTTTGTAGAATAGTAGTTACTGACATAAAGCGAAAATGGATAAATTAAGGAGAGCTTTAAGTGGCAATGAGCAGTGCGACGAAGAAAGCGGTATTATTAGACAGGTAATTTCTTTGAATCATATTAATTTCCATGGTATATTTTGTATTTCATTTTACTTCTATAAAATTGTTATTTTAAATGCTCACAATTATTAATGGAAGACTGATGTGGATTTTGTGGTAAGCATATAAATTAAATAAATATAAAACTTATGTATTCTTCACCAATATTATTTATTAACAATGAAAATACATTTACTTTAATTTAACATATATTACATGATACTTTTGTTTTTAGGTTATGGACCAAAATACATTGAGTTGGTCGACTCGAATAAAAGGTTTTGCTATTTGTTTTATTGTTGGCATTTTATGCTCTTTCCTTGGATCTTTTGCTTTATTTTTACACAAGGGACTTACACTATTTGCTGTGTTTTATACATTAGGAAATATCATCTCACTAGCAAGGTAGAAAAATATGTTTAACTTAGTTCCTAAAGTTTTATTTCAGGATGTAATAATTTAATTTCTTCTTTTGAAATTCATTAACTTAGCATAATCTGTTTCTTATTACCCAAAAAATAAAGTAGTATAATTTCTGTTGCATGTTAAATAGAAAGGAGAGGTAGAAAGTGCTTGGAATTACTTGTTATAAGATTATATAGTAGTTCTATGCCTTTGCAAAAAATCCACTGAAAAGTAATTAAAATCTGGGGAATTACATACAAATTTAAAAAAAAAAATCAGCAGTTAATGGGTTAAATGTGTTACTAATCTATAAACAATTGTTTATAGCATTATATTGCTTCATATATTAAATTTTGTAATGAAATTGTAATTACTATTTTTTTAAGGCAGATATTTTTTATGTTATTTTTAGCACATGTTTCTTAATGGGTCCTTGTAGTCAATTAAAGAAAATGTTTGCTGCAACAAGAATTGTGGCAACTATTTTAGTATTTGTTGCAATTGGAATGACACTATTTGCAGCTTATGTAAGTATAGAAAAATAAATTGTATTATATTTATATACTATAACAGCAAAATATATTTTACTTAATATGTAAAATGTTATTTTTAGCTTAAAAATCCAGGCCTGGCATTATTGTTTATAATTATTCAATCAGTGGCAATGACATGGTATTCTTTATCTTATATACCGTATGCACGTGATGCTGTTAAAAAAACTGTGGAATCATGTATTTCGTGAAACGATTCACAAACATAATGGAGTAAAATATTCCACCTAGTGAATATGTTGTTTTGCATTGTACCAGCAATATGCAGATATGAAGAAGAAATAACATTTATTTACTTCAGAAAAATTCTGCTGATACATCTCATTACAAATACAATGAAAACATTTTTAAATATACGCTTAAAATTGTAATATTTTATAATATTAAAAGTGAATGAATCTAATTAATTCATATAAAATATATAACATTCTAATAACACTGTTTTTTTTTACAATACCTGTTATGTAATCTTTGTACAGTATTAATAATTTTGTACATTAAATAAATGATAAGTTATTTATGCTGTGTAATATAAATTATCATTTTCTATTTACATTTATTGTAAACTATTTTATATGTATATATTCTTTAATAATATGAAGTTTTCAATAATATACAAAATTTGAATAATACAGTGGTAGTCACTGTATGTACCTTAAGTATAAGTTACATCTTATTATTGTTGAATGATTAATGATATATGATGTACAGTGTTAGTACATACATATATACACCACACACATACATGTTTATGTATCATTGTGACCCTATAAAATGGTATTAAGTTGAAATAAACTTCCGTTCCGATGGACTTTATTTGATGGCAAACATTGATTATTGGGTTGTTGTAATTTATTTTTGTGGGACATTTCTTATATTATAGCATAAGCGAATATATGTATACACAGAGTAGAATTGCGATTAAATATCAACTGAACTTATTTCAAATTCTTACAGCTAAAATTTTTTAATTTCAGAATAATAAATAGTAGAACTATTGTACAATAGTAAAATAATGAAATAATAGAAAAGTAAAATTAAAAAATAATAAAATGCTTGTATAAGAATAATGTCAGCATTTGAAAAGAATATACAGATACATAGACACTGTTTCTTGAATATGAAGGTGTAACAAAATTATAAATGATCAAAATTATATTTGAGGTACAGTTTAATTTCAAATTTGAACGTTAATTATTAAATAACTGATCATATATTGTCGTAATTTTAACCACCAATCGTAATGCAGTACCTTATTTCGTCACACAAAAATGGAAGTTATAATTGGACGAAGATAGACAATAGTTTATTTTTCGTCTTTCGATCAGCAACAGGTTCTAATACAAAGAAATTTCTTCAGCAGCCATTGCGTATTGACGCGCGGGTCGTGATCATTCTAAAGTGCCTAATAGTTTAAATTCTGATCGTTTTCTTTTAATATTTATTGTCATATTTACGGTAAATAATGTATTTTGGTCAATTTCAATATTTTAAATTGTGTCATAAAAACTGTTCATGTAACAAAGAAAGAACTTAAAAAGAATGTAAATAACCGTTAGGAAACTCAGATTTGAAATAACGTCTCATTTAAATATGAATTGTAACCTATAAATCTGTTGATTTATAATCAACAAATTGATTATAAATTGTATAATCATGAAATCATTTTAAAAAAATATATTTTTATAAATATTATAAAATAATTTTTCTTTTTTTTTTCGAAAAGATTTTGTAATTTTATTAACGTTATGAGCTTATAAATTAATTCCGAGCAATTCGTATAAATATATATGTTAAGTTTTAATATTATTTGTAAATTTCAGAGATAGACACATATATTCTGTTTAAGTTGGAAAATGCCTGCACCAAAAGATGATTGTGCCCGGAAAGCTTCTTTTAAATTTAATTATAAACATGAAGTAAGTTAATTGTAAACTACACAAAGTTCAAATTTTTATTAAATATTATACTTCTAGTAAAATATATATTTCAGTAAATATGTTAATACATATACATAGATGTATTGCGTATTGTTACTTATTGTATACCATAACTCATTGTTGCAGGAAGCAAGAAGAAGAAGAAATGAAACATCAGTGGAATTGCGTAAAGCTAGAAAAGATGAACAGTTGTTTAAACGACGGAATTTAAACATTGGCAAAGAACAACAAACCTCCACAGATGAGAATAATCTTTCCCCACTTTCTACATCCATAGATGACATTGTTAATGGTATGAAATCTTCAGATGAAACGATTCAACTTCAAGCAACTCAAGCATGCAGAAAAATGTTGAGTCGGGAAAAGAATCCTCCTATAGACAGTATGATAAAACGAGGAATTGTTCCACGATGTGTTGAATTTTTGGATTATAACCACAAGTATATATATTATAGTATATTCATTCTAATTTTACTAAGTTTATGAATTATTTATTACTTAATTCAAATGATTTCAGTCCTGCATTGCAATTTGAAGCAGCATGGGCACTAACTAATGTAGCATCTGGTACATCAGAGCAAACTCATTTTGTTGTTAAACATGCTGCTGTACCAAAATTAGTTGCGTTACTCAAATCTTCATCACCTAATGTTGCTGAACAAGCAGTATGGGCACTTGGAAATATTGCTGGTGATGGACCAATGGCTCGTGATCTTGTTCTTGGTCATGATACTATGCCACTTTTATTAGAATTAATTAAACCTGATACTTCTGTATGTATAATATGTATATTTATTTCCATATAAGTACAAAACTATTAATAATATTTACTATTAATATAGGTAACATTTACTCGTAATATTGTATGGACACTATCAAATCTGTGTCGTAATAAAAATCCACCACCTCCATTTGAAATAGTACGAACCGCTCTTCCAGTATTAAACCGTTTACTTAGTAATACTGATAAAGATATCTTGGGTAAGTTGATTTGCACATTGCTTATTAATACATTTTCTAACAATATGATATCGTTATAGCTGATGCTTGTTGGGCTCTTTCATACCTCACTGATGGTTCCAATGATAAAATACAAGCTGTTGTTGATTCTGGAATTATTCCGAAACTTGTAGAATTGCTTGCTTTACCTGAAGTAACAGTGTTGACACCAGCACTTCGTGCAGTTGGAAATATAGTTACAGGCAATGATTCGCAAACAGATGCAATAATTGCAGCAGGTGGTTTACAACATTTAGGATTGCTATTGCAGCATCACCGCATTAATATTGTTAAAGAGGCAGCATGGACTATCAGTAATATTACTGCTGGTAACATGGAGCAAATTCAACATGTTATAAATGCTGGTCTATTACCACCTTTAATACACGTTTTACAGTGTGTAAGTCAATATAGTGTTTATTATGATAATTAATAGTACGCTAATTTATGCAAATCATTTTTAATACCGATTATTTTAATTAATACTAATTATTCGCGAAATTTTATGTAGGGAGATTTTAAATCCCAAAAAGAAGCAGCATGGGCTGTAACGAATTTAACGTCAGGTGGATCGGTTCAGCAGTTGGCTCAACTAGTACAGTTAGGAGTGTTAGCACCATTTTGCAAACTGTTAGAAGCCAAAGAATGGAAAACGGTGCTTGTTGTTTTGGATGGTTTAACTAATATTTTAAATGCGGCAGAAAAAATGGGAGAAGTTGAGCGTGTAGCTCTTATGATAGAAGAAGTTGGAGGTATAGACAAATTAGAGGATCTTCAACATCATGAGGTAGAGCAGGTGTACCAAAAAGCTATTGCAATGATAGATACATTTTTCTCTGATGGAGTAAGTAAAATTCAGAAGTTTCTATGTTTAAGCTTCTATGATTAATATTTGTAATTTACTTATCATTTGTTGTACGTAATTCATAAAATCTATCTACAGGACGTTGAAGAGGCAGTATTAGCACCTACAGCAACTGATGGTCAATTAGAATTTAAAACAACCGAAGAGACACAGAAAAATTTCAACTTTTAAAATTTTGTAATCACTTATACGTCATTCAATATATTAGCGTGTTCCAGCTTATCTTGTAAATAGATTTAAAGTTTTTTGCCATCTAAGATAAATATTAAATACAAATTTTGTTGCCTTTTAATCATTCTTTTCTGATGTTTTATGTATTTTGTAATAATAGTAATTGATCTATTAATTTTTTTCTACATACGAAAGTTCAAAATTGTCATTTATTTACAAATCACATCACTGTTCGCATACCAGTTCAAATGACGTACTTCATGATTTTTCAATTAATGTTTTATTTTTACTGTTTTGTATTTAGTTCAAAGTTATAACATTTACGAAAACAGTTTGTTTTTAAATTTAATTGTATTTAAGACTTCATCATTTATTTCCATGCTTTCATAGATTGTTACATCTTTTGACTGGAAATAAAATATTACGAACTACGTTATTTATCACATTTTATATGTATTTTTTAATAAAATTTTGATACAAAAGTTAACACGTGTTTCCAATACATTACAGTCATACATATTGAACCTGAGTAAATGTTCAAATTATTATTTATATATTAAAATCATTGTAATTCTAAACAGTAATAATAATTTTAAAGTAATATAAAATTAACTTAGTTAAAGAACAATTTCTTTCGTGAATAAATTTACATAATACATGTTTAGCCCTTTCGGGCTATAGAGAGACTAGATGAAATTGTAGCTTGGTTTTTTCTTTTACTTAACATCTAGTTACGAGTATTTCGGAGTAGCACGCGAAGTGTTTAGCTAGCACATGTTTTTAGATTGGCAAGTTATTTTATATACGTGCATTCTGCCGTTATCAAAATTTTGTTTACGTAGTTAAGTACTATCATAGAAATACTAAATATTGCAAAATATTTTTTTAGCATGATATTAATTATATTATTATTTCAGCTAAATAGAACAAATGAAATATTCATTCTGCTTCTTTTAAAGCTTACATTAGGTATGTTTTACTAAATGTATAGGTCCTTTTTATTTTAAATATTACTATCGACCTAGAATAAAATCGCCTTGATCATTAACTAAAAAGTGATAAACGAATGCAGCTTTCTTCCTATCAATTGTTGCTTGAACAATTTGAGTACGAATCATTCTTCTTTGATCTCGATCACCTCTACTTCTTGGTGGATCTCTTAAAAATACTGATCCAAATAGTGTTGCTACAAAATAAATTATATATAAATTTGTTGTTCGTTGTATTAAGTAATTAAGATAAGTAAATACTTACCAAGAGTTTTGGCATCTAATTCGTTGTCCTGAGTATGATTTAATAATTCTTGTAAAAAGTAACATATATAAACAAAAACTGTTCTCCTTATTTCTGGAAGCTGCATTACAATCTGTAGACAAATTAAAGTGATGCAAAGAATTCGTGTATATGTATAATATTATTACTTGCATAAAATATAGTTAGTCTACGTACTTGTTTGCACTGTACATAATTAGTTACCGTATTCAAACACACATTATGTAAATTATATGGAATTAAAGGTTCAGCTGTTGATTCTAAAAGTAAGAGCAATGCTTCTGCAACAGAGTGTACGCTACCAGCTATACAAAAGATAAGGAATCAATGTTATTCTATGACTGTTTAGATTTGTAAATTTTATATTTAAAGTAGGATACGCATTGGATCTTGGCTCCAATTGTCTAACCAATCCCTTATGGCTATAATTTCACTGTGTAGTCCTGGTGTTTCAAAAAGGCCTGCCGTTTTTATGCCATGACGATACAGTCTATCTACTAAGAACCATACTTCTTTTGGAACAGGGTAAGGTTCTTGGGAAAGATTTTTATTATTTTCCTGTGGTGCAACGAGATTAAATACTGATACTTTTATTATAATATTGTAGTGTTTATTTGTATTTCAGTGATATACTAACGAGTTCCATCAATCTACCAACAGGAATTTCTCTGATTGGTACTGGAATATGAACTAAAGCTTCCATCGAAGATCCGAAACAACTTCTTTCGTAAGTACCTGGAAAAGCAGGTTGATGCAATTTGTTTTACTTTTATTTTATTTTGTGAATGCAGTACACTACAGTCTTGTTGCATGGCTTTCTTTTATATGGACTTTCAAATTTTGATTGCTAGAGCAGTAGAGTTATACATATATTGGGAATCCATTATACATAAACATAAGATGTTATTACCTGTGACAGTTATAAATATATCCTTTCCTCCTTCAAGATGTAAAATTAAAATATCGTATAATTTATCTTCTCCAGAATTCAATTTGCATGCCGATCTTTTGTCAACATATATTTCGAATCTAGTGTCACATTTTTCACCTGAAATATAATAAGCAGAATTATGGCACAGTTAATTTACTTTTCTTAGAGAAAGAAACTTACCTGGTTTTATAAAACCTTTAAAGGGTTCTATATCTAGCCAATCTTTACAATAAGTAGTATCACCTAATTTCTTTATAAATTCAAATTGAACTGGTACCTTTAAATAATATAATTATTATATACAAAATATATAAATACGGTCGTTAAAAATTGATTTACCTGTCCGGTGTTAGCGATAATAAGTTCTTTGCTACTAGGTTCCAAAAACTTTAAGGTATCAAATATGATTTCTGTTGTATCCACCATTACTTGCGGTAAAAATTCATTTTCTAATTTATCAAGTTTTTTCATCACTTCTTCGTGAATTTTACGATATTTTGCTATGTCAATAATTCTAATCTATATACAGTTATTATAAAGAATGAAATTGAATAATGTGTGGTTATTAAATCACAGAATTAGAATGTGTTTATCTACCTGAGAATCAAAAATTCCACTGACTGGTTTATGATCAGAAATTTTTAATTCAGGATGACTTCTGTAATCAATTGATGTAATTGCTTCTCCTTTCCATAAAATACGATCGCACCATGCTGGTGCTCTACCCTTCTCACTGTAATTAATATATATTTAAATATAGTAGAATGTATATAAATATTCCTTAAACATTTCTATAAAGTTTATTGCATTAGACAACTTGAATTATATTAATAATTTATTAATATTACTGACCTTGAATCCCAATTATCAGTTCCTGGATCATATTTATACGTTGGTTTAAATAATATTTCAGCTTCGTGAAACCCTTGAAAAACACGACCTAATCGTCGTTGCTGACCAAGTTGATCTAGAGCTAAGACAGGAGCATAATTTCCAACATCTATGTATTCTTTAGCTGCCACAGCGTCCATTTCTGTTATTCGATAATTCAAATCTCCTAACCAATAGATCTGGCTATATTTAAAATGTTGTTTCTCAAATACATTTCTGCAGAAATATATTTCAACAAAATGTTTTGCTAATTTACTTACTCGTGATCTTTAAAATTTTTTGGTGGAACATATTTTGAGAAAGACAAACGTGTACATATATCTCCATAATCTTGATTTCTCCTTTCATATTCCTCACAATGCGCTGCTAAATGAGCATTAACGAAGCAAATAGACGTATTGTGAATGGAACAACTTACTGCTACTCCACCTTTGTTACCCTGTTAAGATTAAATACCTTATTAATATAATTGTTACATTAGTTACTTGATTCTTTTATTATTCAAAAATTAAAAATGTTACCATTTTACCCATAATACCAGTGCCTACTGTATCGACCGATACATCTTTTATATATGGCATGTGACTATGTAACGCATATATAATCAACATCATGCCTACTAATCTTATTATGGCAACTTGTTCATATACACCATCTGGATGAAGAGATTTTGCTACAACTTGTCTATAAATATAACAATAATGATGATCTAGAAGTATTAAATGTTTCTTAATAATAATTTAAAATGTAAATTAAATACCTCCACTCTTCTTCTCTTGGAGTATCATTGAAAAGAAAAGCTTCTTTAGTTAAATCTAATTCTTGAAATCCAATTGCATATATATCTGGTGGTGATTTGTCATAACTTAACCAGTCATGTAATGTAATATTATTTGGTGGTTGGCCATTTACGTTCCATGTACCAATAAATATACTATAATAAAACTGATATGAATAAGATGTTTTCTTAATGCAATGTTTCCAAAATAAGAAAGAACAAACCGGAATGTTTTGCTGTATGTATAATCATCTTCTTTACATGCCATTTGATACCGTACTGCTGATTCCCTAGCAGCCACAGGAGACTTACCAGATGCAATACTACGTCTTGTGACAACTAAAACTGGACTCTCCAAATCTACTAGCTATAAAAATTATTTTCAAATAGAAGCTTCTGTTATAATCATACACATATATGAACACTCAAGCATGCATACAGACATAATTAATACACAATATGTACTGACAGGATCAGTGTTGTCTTGTACATCTTCATTATTATTGGAATTTAAATTACGTGCACTTCCTGTTAATTTCTGAATCCACAGAAATTCTGATGCTGAATTTTTTGTTTTTTGATATACTAAAATTATTAAAAATTGTTAAAAATATGAACTTTTAATGTAAAGTAAAGCTATAAAATGATATTTATATTTACCTTCTATAGCCCTAAATATTTCAGATACTAAAGAACTTGTTTCTACTCCTGGCCTCATTTCAAATACAAAGTGTAATTTCCTGGATGTAACATTAAGATAAACATCAAGAGTTTCCTGTTGCTTTTCATCAGTATCTTCAATAAATAACAAACATCATTGACATAACATTAATTTTAATGTAGGTCATAACTATCTATAATTATTTATTAAGCTTTTACACATAGAATTAAGCTCATTACGTACTTATATTGCATTTAAAATCTTGATCAATAGGTAATATTCTTTCTATTGTAAGATCACTATAAACTTGTGGAGGTGTTCTAGAAGTAATTAAAATGACCAATGCATGAGTTGTTCCTTTATTAAGAAGGGCTACGATTCTTGCAGCTTTAACCCAACCCTGTATCAATGATGCTTCAATTGCCTTTATATATAGTTAAGGATTTATAATTGCCACACATAATACTATTAAAGACAAACAAATAAGGCTGGTTTGAGATAAAAGGATACAATTATTACAGTTTCTCCAGAAACAAATTTTGATTGTACAATCATTGATTGCTCTGGTGATGACATGATTATTAGTAAAATATATTCTTCTGTATATTTTATATGAGATCTTTATATCATCTAACCAATATGTAAACTATAAAATATTAATGAACATATTATTTTATATGCTCAATTATGCCATGATCATACTGTTTCACAGGATGTTATAATACTCACTACTATAACACTTCTTTATAATTAATTTCAATGTGGATAATAATAAAAGATGTACTTGCTTGTTTATAGTAACAGTAATAAAGTAGAATAACTTAAACACACAGTATAATGGAAATTTTATAACAGTAATACTGCTCAAATTTATAAGTTTCTTTTATTAAATGCCTTATTTCACTTCTATAAAATATTACCTTACTTTATCAATACTAGAGATAAACTATCGTTGCATTTGTCATCGTTGACTCTTTCATTGCGAATTTTATTCTAACATTTTCTAATATTTTTATCAATTAACTTATATTAAACGATGTAATTTACCACTAAAAGAATAAAAATGACAGACTATAGTGATTGATGTTAGGCATGATTAAATTTATTTTATTCGTGTGTGTCAAAGAAGTTAGACACTATTATCTATAGTGCATTTTTTACACATGGATAGGTGCATACACTGTAGTGCAAATCTAGCTTCTCTGGGGAAAATGGCAGTCAAGAGGAACAAGTCCCTACCACCCGCAATGACATTCGTACATTGGTATGTATTATGCCTATTTTACCAAAGGCATTTCCGAAATCAATGAATAATAAAATGTTTGCATGCACACCCTTATTTTTAAGAGCGAGCTGTTTTATTGCGCACTTTATATTTCAAAAAGATAATTCTAAGAACTACATTGGAATGTGAATAACATTCTTTATAATTGAACATTACGCTGAAATTTACATTCATAACAAAAGTATCATGAACATGTAATACTTAAAAAAGATATAATAGACAACATTTTATTGTCAAGTAAAACTAATTTAAGAACATCAAAGACATTTGGAAGCATCATTCCTGCATCTACTTTAAAATTTATATTTGCGCGCCTGCTATTTGGAAATCGTACAAGGCATCATCTAGTAGCAAAAAGCGGAACTAGTAAAATCGAAAAATGTGCTCTTTTGTTTCGCTAGTTTTGCTAGATTTTCTTGGATAATATGCGCCAGATTACTTCGAAAACCGTCACTAATCAGCTACAGAGCGTTTTAGAAGCGCGAACACGTTGCAAAGGTAAATAAATGCATAATTTGTTATCGAAGTTTAGTTCCATTAGTTCTGACTTTCTGCTGCTAGATGGCTAAGCATTGTGAGGTCCATAAAATGTAATTCAAACAACTTTTCCTTAGCTCAGAGTACATAAATTTTCCAATATAATGTTTCGAACCCACTGCAGACATTTTTTTTGCGTAAAAACGCATCAGTATTGAAAAATCGCAATTTTCTATTTCAATAATTTTGCGTGTGGCCACTGGATGGCGCTAGCGATGCCATTTCAGTTGGCGCACGGAAAAATATTTCAAAATATATATTGGATAGATGCTTCCAAAATTCTTTCAATTTTTAAAATTAATTACTTTCCACTAAACTATTGTCTTTTTGTATCTTTGTTTTATATTAAATCGCCGTGGTACTGCCGTTATGAATGCAAATTATTCTGCAATACTCAATTACAATTCTGATGTAGTTCCCTGAATTACCTTTTGGAAGCATAAAATATTATTTATCAGTTTCAAAAATGCTTTTTACAAAGTAAGAATATTGCGTCTCATGCATATATGTTATTACGAGTAGTAGAGACTTATTCTTTTAGGCTGCCATTTTCCTAAGGGAAGCCAAATTTTGCACTTGAATGCGTGCACATGTGCTATATATTTGCGTATAATAAGGCTTATACACAATGACTTTAGGCTAATAGATGAAGTTTCCATTAAAATTTCGTGCACAATTTTGGGCACACAAATAAAATTTCCCTAGTAAGCAGGAAGTTTCAACATTCCAAATTGAAAAATATGCCGACTTCCTAAAGCGCCATAGGCGAATTTTCCTTTTCTAGCGCATTCATTGACCATGCCGTTTATCGCAATGGCGGTATAGATATCCCACAAAGAAGAAAGTGGATCTTCTGTAAAGTAAGTGAACATTATTTATATTTTTTTTTACAAGCGTATATTAAATACGAAGTAGTGTGTTTTTATGTGAAGACTCAATGTTAAATTTGTGTCATTGCAACGTTGCAGGATGATCACCATTTGAGTGGGCAAGGTCTCAGTTGTACTTTAATAGACTACAGAATTCTGTTTCTTCCATATTGATCAGTGTATTAGCCAATATACTATAATCTTACTTATAAAAAGCAACAAAATCTACATACCAATATTAATTATTACTCGAAGAATTTACCGCCTTAGAAGAATAGGACATCGAAAAATTCGCGGTAATCGTTCCCGACATCTTAGGTTAGAACGATTCAAATACTTTTTAATCATTTTATATAATTTAACGTAATTTTCACAGTTTTTAATTATTATTTTTTTGTAGTGCATGTACATTTTATAATATTTGCATGTAATTGATGATGATACTTTGATAGATAAATAATTAGATAATGTTACATATAGCTTGTAGGAAATAAAGGAAAAACAAAGTAATAAATGTATGTGTTAGCTGTTTCTATTTATTGTAGATGTATTTTTCTATATAATAGTATTTTTAGAGTTAGTAATTTAATATCTTCAACAGTATTATATTTTTTCTGTAGTATAAATTAATGATTAAAGTACATTTTTGTTTGTGCAAGATGTTAATATTTTTTCATGTGTTAAGTAAGCCATAAAAATTTGTAGTGCAAAAAAAAAGATATGTTCATACTAAAATTATATATATAAATACTATGTCTTTTAAGAAAAATAATATTAAGAAGCATTCATTGATTCTTTTATTTGTGCTAATTACACTTTCAGGTGGTATTTGGTATTTTATTATCTGAATGGACAATAAGGTGGATGTCTCAGAAGTAGAAAATATTTCAATGATCGGATCGTCTGAAATTTTTTATCTGCCTGAGGTCGCAGAGATATCACACGTGTTAGATTCTACTGGCCTTAGTCCGTTAACATCTTCTTTAGATCATACTCTTACTCTTCAAGACGATAAATTACTGTCATCTGAAGTTAACATGGGCATAGAAGACACATGGTATGATTACTTTCAGTTATAAAATTATCTACCATTATATATAATGATTTATATTGTTGATATAATCTAAAAATTTTATCATAGGACTGAAGCAAATAGTTCTACGTCTGACTATGCCATTCCACTTCCACCACCACCTGGTTTAAATGATTTTACAGATGTTGGTGCAGATCCCATCAGTGATAGTGGGACTGGTATAGAGCATGGCCCATTTTTACCTCCTGGTACTCCAGCCCTAAATAATTTGTTTTCAGAAGGTGGAGATTCTCAAGATGATTCCCCAATGGGTGAGCATAAATGTTATTTTATTTTTAAATAGATGTGATTATTGAATTTGAGAAATAATATTTTATTCATTTTTATTTATTTTGATAGAAGATGTAGTGTTACGTGCTGGAGTATGTGGACTTCGTAATCTTGGTAACACTTGCTTTATGGCTGCTGGTTTGCAATGTTTAACTGCAACCCCACCTGTCCTGCGACATTTTTTAGACCTGCAGCAAAAAGGAGAGAAACTGCCTCCTCCTGGATCACTGATGGCACATTTTAGTGTACTACTTGGCAAAATGTGGTCTGGCAGATACAGCGTACTCAGGCCTACTGAGTTCAAACAAACTTTAGGGGCATATCACTCGCAATTCAAAGATTATAGACAGGTAAACTTGTATAATTCTTTGGAAATTATTTAGTTATTAGTAAAGAATTTTAATAATTAGTGAGAATAATAATGATCAACAGCATGATTGTCAAGAATTTCTTGCGCTTTTATTGGATTCTTTACATGAACAAATGAATACAGCAAAGTATACAAAAAATTGTCAAACTCCATCATCTACAACCACTGCCAATTCAATTAACTCAATCGAAAACTCAAATGGAAAAACCGTGTCCTCAGTTACTGCCAATAGTAATTCCAACTGTAATACAGATTTGTTAGAAATGTATGATTGTTTACCATCACCGGAATGTCCAAATAGTCCAAATGTCACAATGGCGGGTTCACCAAGAGGTAATACTTTATATTATAATAGTTGTAGTATTTTAATATGATTTTCTAAACAATTTTTATAGAAAAATACTTCATTTATTAGATTTAGGTTCACCGATAGGTGAAATAGATAGTATTATGAATTCGCCACGAGGATCACCATTGAACGATGGCGATGAAGATGAAGAAACGCTTGATTCTGATGAAGTGATTGAAGAGAAAACGAATACTTTTATTCATAATAAAGTTGATGATAAGGGAAGCGAAGTTTCGCCTTCTTTAAGGCTAGATACTCTAATCGAACTATCAAAAAATGTTCCAAAGTATCATGGTCTCTATGATATTCATAAAGAAGCAAAAACTAGTAATGCAAATTTCTTAGTGACACAGCAAGAATGTAACAATGAGATTCATTATGATTCCCAAAAATTTCCGAAAGAAAATGTCCGCAGAATGCCTTTGGACAATTCGAATCTGATGGAGAATCATGATTTTGACAATAAAAGTATTAGTGTCAAAAGAATAAAAGAGGTCAATGTTCAAAAAGTCAATTGCGGTATAGATTATGCATCGAGTGGTTCTGACATAGAGTACGACAACGGTTTAGAGAAATGTAATGTAAAACGTATGAGGCTTGATGACCAGGAAAAGAATCATAAACGTGATGGCCAGGGAAGTATTACTTCTCAGTGCACGAGGGTTTCACAGAATTATGGAAATGGCGCTATAGCGGCACAAGATGAAATTGAGGCAGATAAACATTGGGCAAAGCATTTAAGGTCTAATAGGAGTATTATTGTTGATACTTTTCAGGGACAATTTAAAAGCAAGGTGAGATCGATTGCATTCTGTATATTTTATATTTTTATGGAGACTGTACGTTGGGGTAACAATTAGTCATTGGTTTTTACCGTAAAATGTCTCCCAGATTAATATTCAGTAGCTGTACCTTCTTGTTTCGAGAAGTACAAGAATCAGGTCTCATTCTGCTGAAATACTGATGTTAAAACGTACATAGTTTATACTATTATAACAAAGGTCGAAAATTTACGTTTCCATGTATTGTCTCTGTTTCAGGTTGTTTGCGCGGTCTGTAAGCACGTTTCAGTCACATATGAGCCTTTTATGTATTTATCAGTGCCGTTACCTCATGCAATGGAGAGGCAATTAAACGTTACTTATGTTCCTGCGAATGGCGACCAACCAATAAGGTGCGTTGTTTCATTAAACAAACAATCGCGCATTGGGAAATTAAAAGAAGAATTATTAAAAATACTTGGCAAAGAAAACATTGCAATAGCAAACATTGCACTTGCTGAAGTTTTAGAAAATCATATATCAAAGATTTTGGTAAGCATAAAAAACTTTGTCACGTATGTGATAGTCGATTCTTTAGCAATGCACGTTTTCAGTTCAATCGTTATCATTTAAAAAGTAGTTTGTATGTGTTTAGTTTATCAACTCGCTATGGTCTTATATAGCTTGAACACTAATTTATAAATTTGTAGCGTATATAATAAGTAATTAAATCAATTAGTTTTACAGTACATCTAATGTAATTTTAAGTACATTATTCTTTGTTTTTAGTAGGAATAGAATTAAATTTTATTTCATTTGACATCAAAAACACGGTGCGTGGGTTGTAATTTTGATACAAAACAGAACAGTTATGGAGGGTGAAGAAGGCGACTTATCGAGTAGTCTCGGTAATCGTTGATACTGCCCTCCGAGAATAAATATTGTGGAAGAACACTCTCGTAGCGCAAAGTTTAGTTACGGGGCTACATTCCATCATACAGATTTAATATCTTGTTCCTGCACGTTTCTAGTTTTTAACTTCAATTTTCTTGTTCGTTTGTTTGTTATATTGGCCCAGCGTGGCCATCACTATTCGACTATATTATTTTACCCTTGCACCGTAGGTATTGAGAATTATGTATCTTGCTTGCTGTAGCTTATCGCACTAGACGGAAATATCACAGTTGGATTGTACACCACGGTTTTAAATTTAAGGATGACAATACACTCTTGAGACACATCAATGATACGAATCGATCTATATACGCCTTTGAACTGACGGAACCTCCTGACGCATACACTTCAGTGCCAGACGGTGGTGGAGATCGCGTAATGGAAACTGATAACTGTCAGAAATGTACAGCTACAGGAGAGGAAATCCCATGTATGATTTGTCTTGAGGAGTTGGATGGAGATTTAAAGAGACACAGCGGGAACAGTTGCAACTTTGTTACGTGTGATACTTGTATCGAGGTAAATTTTTTCCTACATTGTTTAACACGTTGCGGACTAGTTATTTTATTCCTACTTATATTCAATTCAATATTCGTATTATCAATAAGAGTAATATATTGTTGAATTATTAAAAGTCTTTGTTTGAAGTGTTTACTGTCCATATGTTACTATTTGAATGATAAAAACCCAATGATGAAAACGGCAGCTTCAATCTAGCGGGAGGGGTGTACAAGCGAGGTACATTGTTACCACTGTTTCACCTCGGGAAGGTCTGAGATTAAATCATTAACGTTCTAGCCGGACGGTACCATAATGGTACGTACGGGAACCAGAAATAGCTTTGCGTTATCAATTAGCCCAGGAAACTTCGTTCGAAGTAGAGGCGTTTTGGAACGGAAAGATGGAAACCCGTATGATTCGCTATTTGAGTACAATCCGCAAGCCAGACAACATGTGTTCTGGAACTCAATTCAGACTAATCTGAGGCTGCTGTATACTGAGGGTACTAAATTATGCATTATTGTGTTTAATTTGATTACTTACTTCCTACACTCATATTTTTTATTTGATCATTAAACATTAGTACTTTAACACTTTCGTTGCTGGTAATACATATGTTGTATTTTGTCAGTTGTTTCCATAATGCCGTTGACGCAAATGTTGCATTTTTGTTTATAGAATTATCCGATGCTGTTATTAATTGATATTTGGTAATTAGCTCGCCTAAGTAGTGACTAGTAAGAAACTAAAAGTGTATCATCTCTGGTGAAAGCTAGCTACAAAAGTGTTGAAATGTGAAATTTCTTTGTGTATATAATACTATAAATCATTTTACATTTAATTCAACAGAATTACTTCAAGAATCAAACGGAACCTCAAATGTGTCCAGTGTGTTCAACATACATGACTGCATCGTCTTTCATTAAAATAGATCAAACAGGTCGACCTGCAATTAGGATTTTAAATGTTCCATTGGTATTACGACACGATACCACTAACGAAACGACGAACAATCGTAAAGGAACAAAACTTTTTGGTTATCCGCATTTAGTAAAATTACCTTCAAGAGTAAACGCTAAGGATTTATACGATATTGTAAAAAGGAATGTACCGCAAGAAGGAAATTATACGCTTCATTTTGTTACGGGGCAGGTAAGATTACAAATTATATTTTTCTGCATGTTAATTATTAAATAGTTGTGAAATGAAGAAATTTTTTTGTAGGGCCACCATTGTTCTCGTTGTATATATACTGCACATTGTACGGGTTGCAACGTACCCGAATCGGGCATGGTTATATTGCATAACGGTGATACTTTAGCTGTGCGTTACACGGAACACGTTCCTAAGATCGCGCCACCAATTGATCACATCAGCGTCAGTAAACAGAGACCTCATCATCCTCTGTCCTTGTACGACTGTCTTCAGGCATTTAGTCAAAGGTAAATGTTATTATTAGTTACAATACGTTATTTAAAATTTTATAAGTAACTTGTTTAAAATAATGCTTGGATTTATATATACATGTATATATAAATATATACATACATGCGTTTTTAGCGAAACGTTAGATGAACATAATCCTTGGTTTTGTCCAAAGTGCGAACGAAATCAGTGTGCTACAAAAACACTCACGGTTCATAGATATCCCAAGTTCCTTATAGTATATTTGAAACGGTACGTCCATCTCTAATTGTATAATTAAAATTAAAAAATTACATTCTTCTTAATAAAAATGTAACAGTTATTTTATATAAATTACAGATTTGTGTTTTATGAGTGTGCTAGCATGAAATTAGACGATAAAGTAACATTCCCTTTGGTTGGTCTGAGCGTGGGTCAGCACTTGTACGATTTGTATGCGTGCGTTTGTCATTTTGGAGGTATATATTACTTTATTCATGAAAGTTATAAATGAAATCAATACAAAGAAAAACTCCTTTATACCATTTATGAATATTGTAGGAGTATCAGCTGGACACTATACGGCGTATGCGAAAAATCCTCGCACCGACGTGTGGTATTACTACAATGATGAAATCACAAGCAGACAAAAACCTCAGGACGAAGATTTTAGCAACGCTTATATACTTTTTTACAGTCGGCAAGGGACCAATTTAAAACCGTGTAATATATAACCAGTACTGAAACAAAGAAGCTGGCGAACAGGTGATAGTGACCCAGAAAGATCGAGAAAGGGAATAAGGTGTGGGAAGTCAATGAAGAGATTTTCACAGTGTTGTGTTTGTATGTTGTTCGAACTGCGTCAAACTGAATGGGGAACTGCTCACAAATCTCATCTATTTTTCTTAATGATCCGCTCATGGTCTATCTCAGCGCCCCTCTTTCTTCCTTATATTTTTTGAATCCTTTCTATTTTTTGAATTTCTAATAAACGTTCTGTAGACGATGCAGCGTGCGTGGTACGCGCGTGTAAATCAGGAATGTGCGGATATCCCATATTTCGGGTTCGAGTCAAATCGGGTCGAGTCGAGCAAAACTGAACGAGTTCGGATGGATATTCAAGACATATAAATCCTTGGGTACATTGATTTTCGTTCGAGTGAAATCGGGTTGATTGAAGCAAATTCTCGCAATTCTGAATTTGGTAACAAAACAACGATATTGATTTCTTAATTTTTACATAAGATATTTTTAAATATATAAATTTTTAAGTTTGAAAATTGGAAACTTTATAAATTTGTAAATTGTTTACTCGACTTGATAGCTCGAGTCCCCGACACATTGGATTATCCGTACAGTCCTAATGTAAATTCGTTGACTGTCAAATATTATTACAAGTAAGCCGTGCGTTAAATGGTTTTGATACGGGAGATATTCTTCCGTCAATTACACGACGTTCAATGTGAAAACAACAGCTGTGTGTGGTACAGTTAATAATCTGAAAAGCGTTTAAATGTATTTATACCAGATAGTACGTAAACGTACGTCAAGTTTGTACAGTAGGTGATTAAACGTAGATTTCAAGATTTTGAACAGACGTAATTTATTAGCGGTTAAAATCGAACGTTATGACTAGAAGACACTTAAAAATATGATCGTTAACGATGAAGTGTAACTATATTTACTGTAACATCAGTTTGTTTTTACCCCGAACGGATACAAGACTGCTAAAGATGTTTGTAATCTGCATGTACACTGTAGCAAAAGGAAAAACGTTGTATTTGCAGATTATTTATTAAATTAGTTTTGTTGTAATTTTATTACAAGATATTCATTTTACTTGTTAAATACGTTCGTATTCACACGCATACACACGAACACACGCATGCATTATAGTACATGATCATCAATACCCGTTGCCTGAGTGCTATTTATGGCCTGATAACTATATTATGTATCTTTGTCGTACCAACTATTGTAAAAATTGTTGTTGTAAAACAAACTGTTTCAATGTTTCCGTTAAGACGATTCATTAGCAAAAAGAAAAGTAACTGTACTGTACTATATTTGTATTCATTTGAATCACATTATTTTTTGTTTTCTAATTAGCTAATCATAATTGTAATACGTTATTGACTCTTGATATCGTTTGAAGAAAGAAAAAAAGTTCTAAATATGTCGTTGCAAATAAAAAAAGAAAAACATTAAATTTCTTTTAACTGTTTAAATACTTGGTAAAATTGTGTTTCAATTTACAGCCCATACCGGATAAGAAGTGATGATTATCTTAATCGCTATTCAGAAGAGTATAAGTGTAACATGTTTTTTTTTTATAGCCGTAGAAATTTGATTCGGGAAAGAGAAACTTGTATATATATGTAGGTACAAAGATCGGAGATATGCAAAATTGAAGGAAACTAAGGCCACCGATAGGGTTAACGATTAGGTACATTAAATATATGTAAAAGACTATCTTTGGTATGTACATTAAAAACCTTATCGATAAATGTTTTTCACGATAAATATTCGTATGTAACAATCAAAAACGTTTGCTCGCTCGATGGTGTCAAAAATACGCCATTAATAATTATCGATAGAGCGGTCTCGGAATATCTTTCTAGATTTTTAACGATAACCACAAATAATGGTGTGTTATTGATGTTAGAATATATTTTTCCCGAAATTTCTTTCGACCGTTTCTTCTAACCTAAAAAAACGACTACGATTTTCTTCTATATCTCCTCGTTTGAACAATACGAGCATATCATTCGTATATGTTAACACGATTTGTCCTGTTCTCGACTATTTTCATCTACCTAAACGCCTTCTTTTTGTTCTATCGTTGTAAAAATGTCCGTCCTCAATGTAAAGACACTGTAAACCATACCACTGCTCCAGGATGCACCAAACCTCCGATTTCGCAGTTTATTGTTCGCGTTTCGCCGTTCAAAACGAATAGTGCATCGCTCGATGGACTAACCATGTATTTACCAAATATGCCGCTCTGTACGATTGGTCGGTTTGGGTTTCCCCATTTCGTTAAATTAGGCGGGGTAGCTTTACCTACTCCTGTTATCATTTCCACTTTACCTGTATCAAAAATAACAGAACTTAGTCATTCAATTTTCTATAAAAATCGCTAACACCAAATTTCAGGTATTATCTTACCGGTGGATAGATCGAGGAAGAGGATGTCCTCTTTATCGATTGATGACGCGTAAATATCATATCCATGCGTCGTTTGTGACGGATAAAGTGCAATATCACTGATGTTCAACGTGGTTTTTACGTCGAACGCGAATTTTAGTCCTTCAGCTGTAAAAAGAAAATTTACAGTAATTACTTATCATGATTAATTTTTTTGATTTGTATTCCTCTTACAGGCATTTCTAAAAAAGCCTATCTTTTAGGAT
The DNA here is from genome assembly GCA_945859555.1 of Megachile ligniseca. Lineage (NCBI taxonomy): Eukaryota > Metazoa > Arthropoda > Insecta > Hymenoptera > Megachilidae > Megachile > Megachile ligniseca. The sequence continues at coordinate 10,165,412 of OX243777.1, forward strand.
GATAATTTGTACAAAAGGTAATCCACAATTACCTGATATTTCTTGCACAACAAGAGTTACACCGCTGTCTTGTTTGTCCAGGGTGACGAGATGTCGAGAGTCCGGCGAAATCGTTGGTCTTCCTAAAAGATTCGGTTTGTGGACGAGAACAGTATCAGTGAGATAATCCAACAACAACTGACCCGTTGGTCGATTAGTAATTGGTTCTTGGCATTCAATTATTACGAATCCGTCTGAAAGACAATACAAATAAATTTATGACAGATTCAACCATCGAGATTTATTGATTTTTTAAAATAGCTACTCACAAAGTACAGAAAATTGAACATTTGCCGGAACACAATCGTAAGAACTCAAATCAGCGCTACGCGTGTATTTCATGTTCTTCAGATCGAGTTTATACATATTACGTTGATTCGTGTGACTCACGTAGCCATATTTGAACATGCTGTCAATATCCTGCACATACAAGAGAAAGTTATAGTTTACAGTAATTTAATTTAATTCACATGAGATACTAATAATTAACTGAACAATGAATCCTAATATTCATTGAATAAGAAACTTACTTGTGGTTCAGGGATGTAAATATTTTGAATGATATCGAATTGTGCATCAATAGGTTCAGGTCGAATGGCTCGATGCTTTTTCTTCTGGGAAGCGTCCTCGATTACTTGCACCGTTTTAACACCAATGTTTTCCTCGTTTCTCCAATTAAGCACCCACACTTGATCCAAGGCAGGTACATACCAAAGTTGAACAGGATTTTTATCCGTTGGCACCACCTGCAATAAAATGACGTTAATTTTGGAAATTTATGATAACTCACAATAATGTTTACTTACATCAACTATAACCATTTGCACTTCGCTGATGACAAGTATCCGATCTTTTTCTGGTTGGCTGACGTACACGTAGCGATTTGCAACGTTGATCGCGCGTCCCCAGGAACAAGGAACATTTTTAACTCCGCACACGTACTCCTGTAAGTTTTATAATAAATGAAAAGAAATTTTTAAGTGTTGTTTAAAATTACTAGGAAAAGAGAAACAGTATTTTAGACTGAGTTTAGAATTACAGTGGATATTTGCCGCGAAGAAAGTTATAGCGCATGAGCATATGAGGCGTTACGATGTGTGTTGATACAACGCGTTGATAGTATAACTCGTTGGCTAATATATGGCAATGTAACACGTTCGCGAAACACCGTTTAAATAGTACAAACGGAAGTTCGCCGTACTTCAAACTTATTACAATTACCTGAGTGCCAGGAATAACATCCGTGGATCGAATCTCGTGCCTCGGTCTACAAGTGGAAGGTTCGTAGACTAAAATGCCCCACTCGTGGAAAGAGAAAAACCTGCGTTCTTCGTTTTCAGTGGCTAAAATAACAGTGATTACTATAGGTTAAAAACTTGTAACAGGTTTCGAATATCGATCATTATAAATGACTTACTGGGTGTAGGTTGCTCTTGAACAACCAAACTGCTGATGTCTCTGGTCACGCCACCCACACTGCTAGCTTGACACATGTAAGCTCCCGTATCGGCATAATCCACGTTCTTGATGATGAGTTTAGTACCGTTCCCGATGAGATCGTATTTGTCTGTTTGATCGTGATTCAATGGTTCGTCGTTTTTCAACCACTGTACCCGTGGTAGAGGTTCACCGGTTACGTGGCATCTTATACTAGCTTCATCTTTCAGATGCTTTGCTTGAAATTGCGGCGTTACTTTTACGTCTGGAATAGCTGCGAGAATACGTAATTAGAGGTGAAATATATTATATTTTATTATCCACTTTTTTATTATACTAATTATTATTTTACTACTTTACTAAATGTACGTACATTATAAGGTCACTATTAATTTTGATATACAATTATACTACTATTTTACTAGCTTATTATTCTAGTATCTCTATTATATATATTACTATACTGCAATATTTTTTATTTTATTATTTCATTGTTCCAATACTTCACTATTTTGTTATTTCACTGTTGTGCCATACAACTTTATAATTGTACAATCATTTCGCTATATCGATATAATAATATTTACTACTTATATTACTATATCATGTTGCTAATTTACATTACATTTTTGCATTAAGTTCAAAATAAGTTCACATGCAATTGAAACGGAATTTCTCTTCAACTTCGAGTACTCAGATTTAAGCCCGGTATACTTCGATTATAGCGAGTGCTTCGAGTACACGGATACTCGGTTAATAAAAGTTTTAATCGAAACTTCAAGACGGCTTACTGTGAATCGTTAGCACGTGCGTTTGAACGACGTCTTGATTTCTGACCGCGTGGCAGGTGTAATTTCCGGCGTGTATCAGCTGCACCTTCGTCAAGTAGAGACTGCCGTCGTTGAAGACTCGAATCTGTCGAAAGAAGATGGTGCTCGTAGATCATTGTTAAAGTACGAAGCGAATAAATCGTTTTTTAAATAGCACCTCAGGCTCGTTTAAGGTCTCCAAATCGGCTTCGTTGCGTCGCCACACTAATGGAGGTGGTGGTGTGCCGGTGACGTCGCACTTGATTTCAACGTTATCGCCCACCCTCGCAGAAATGTGATTCACCTCCAGAGACTTATCGAGAGACACGACCGAGACACCTACAAACGATTACGATGCATCGGTTTAACTCGTTTCGCGAAACTCCTTCGGCTCGTATTTATCGCGGTACTAATGGGAAATCAAGTATTCCTAAAGACACTCACTGTAAAGTTTGCTGAACGCCATATAAAATTCGTTTACGTTCAGCTTCCCGTCCCCGTCCGTATCGTCGTAATTGATCATGTGACCCAAATTGCAGCCTTTACATAACTCTTCCAAATCCTCGTTCTCCGCTACCTAAAATTTCATGTGTGTCGTATATAGACACGGTGACAAGGATTATCAGATATTAACAGTGAAAAGAAGCTACCTGCTCTAATTCCTCGCGTTCTAGGTTTCCATTGTTGTTTTGATCGTAGTGAGAAAACATTATGCTGACGAGGTATTCTTTACTGTGGTTGTCCTGAGCCATTAGTCTCGCATGATTGTACAGCAGTAAATTATCCTGTAAAAAATAAATTGTGAATTCGATACGCAGTTTCTTTGATTTGTAATTATTTTAGGTATCTGTTTTTAATCTTTAGACGATAGCATTATAGCGAATTTAATTTATAAAATGAACAATTTTTTATTTAATTTTAGTACCATTTTTATTTTCTGTATTTGTAGATATTGCTTGTAAACTGTCGTTTAAAATTAGACTGCCACATTTTAGCTCGACTATATTTTAGCCGAAGAGTAGGTCCGGAACATGACTGACCTGGTTCTGCGTTCGAGGGTTGCGCCGCAGGTTATGCATTGTTAAAATTGATGGCACCGGTGGTAATTAATTTAGATAGACTCATTAAGTTTAGCACTGATTGCTTTAAAGTTTCATAAAATCAAAGTTGATTGTTCAATTGATACATTGAATGCTCGGGGGGTCGTAAATAATTTTAATCCTTGAAATAATCGGATCAATCAGGATTCAGACGTATCGAATGCGAACGACGCATTGATTAAAATTAAGTACTCGAGTCTGCAAACAGACTTTGGTATGTTGGAATTCAGCAACTTTAGCAATTTGAAAAACTAGTATCTGAAGAAATAATACAAAATTTAGGAAATGAAATATAAAAATTAATTACATCTTTGATAGTACGAAATGTACTTTCATAAGGAAACTTGCAATGACCTATTCTTTTGATTTACATTATTATAATACCCGTAAGTTACAACGCATTACATCTACTTTACCCATGTAATATTTGTACTCCACAAGGAATAAAATTTCTCCGAGTAAACGTTTATACATAACCGGCGAAACTTCTTTCGCCATTTTCCCTAGGGAGACCTACCGCGTTCCACATAATACGTGAACGACTTGAATAAGCAAGTTAACATACCTTCATTATTTCGTATTCTTGATTCGTGCACTCTTTTGTGTCGGTATTATTTTTCTGCGGCGCTAAGTTATCCTTTAAACTGTCCTTCTTCCGGTTTCTGAACCTCGGATAGGAAATCGTTTTCGCTGTTTTTGACGATGATCCGTCCATGTGCAATGTTCTTCGAACGTGTGCATTCTCGATGTCTGTAAAGGATTAAAACACAGCCGGGAATTAACTCTGTGAAACGCTTCGAAGCGTTTAATTTATTCAAACGTGTAAAACAACGACCAGGTAATGATAATAGACCCGGTAATTGGGGAGCAAAATAGCAGAAATACTTTTCTGAATGTTGAATCGTCGGCATCAATCTCCTCGGATTACTTACTTTCTCGATTACAAATTAGATTTGCAATTAAATTTACCACCTTCGTATGTTCTTGTGAAATTATTTCATATTTATCGAATACAACTTTATAATTATTCGTTGATCATTTTAAAACTTTTACTAAATGTTCTTTTAGACTTCGTTAATTCAAATTTGTGTCTTTTGTGACAAGTTAATATAGCTTGTTATTCGATTGCTTTTCAATTAATTGAAAAGGCCATAAAATTGGACAATTATTCGCTTATTTAGGAGAAATGAGGAATAGGTTCCAATGCATTGACTACCACGCGGGTCATCGGTGACGGAGCTACAAATTCGATTAAATAACAAAAAGAAAAGAAAAACTGTGAATATTACGATTAATTATATGCAAAAGTTTCTCTCTTTCAAAGCAATTTCCGCTATCATCAGATAATAAAATACCTATAATCAAAATATTCTATTATTCTTTACCGAACAGTAGTCATCGTCGAATCGTTATTAATTAAACAAAAATGATTCTGCTTTTATCTGCAATGGCTTTACCCACATAACGATACCACAAAATTTCTACCTCTAGACTCGGGTATAAACCTAGCAGTTCGTTAGCACTATATGAAACCAGAGGGAAAATGTACAAAGGAAAAGACATAATAACAACAACAAGAAGAACAATAATAATAAGAATAATAACAGAACCACAAGGAACAATAGTAATTAAAAGGAACAACAGGAAAAACTAAGTAATTTGCTACGAGCTCGTTGGTTTCAAAAACCCAGTTTGCGAGTGCAAACGATAATAATATTTCATACATTTCAAAAATATTCCTTATCATTTGCTTTGTGTTACAATAATGAAACAAGAAAGGTACAAAATAACGGATACACGTTTCATTAATCGACATTAACATAATAAAACACAACACGTTTAAAATTGAATTAAAGCAGGAACGCCATTTAAACGTGCACGACGGAAACTTCTGCATATGTCACTAACGACTTTAAATAAAAAAGAACTGGGTCATCTTTTTTTCTTCCTTCTTTTTAATGCGTTCGATTTTTTTTTTACCGTGATGTAGACATCTCATCAGTCTGCTTCTGGTCAACGATGATCCAGCGTGGCAGGCAGCTCTATGCAGCTCGCAGTGATTGGCATAAATCTTTCCGTTGCTCGCGCAAACCGGTCGATGCCTTCGCGGGCATTTTCGCGTGCAGACACACAGGGCGACGGTATTGTTCGGCGAGGGTTCGCATTCTCTGCCAACGCCGCAATATTTCTTCACGCAAGGATCAACCGTGGGAGCTGCGGGAAAAATAGCAGAAGAATCATCAGGAATTCGCCACAGGATACCAACATCCTCCAGAGTTATCCTTCGGAGAACGGACCCCGTAAATGCACGTCGTGATTTACTTTTCTGCTCCTTGGAAAATTTGGAATCGCGCCATTATGCTGTTATCGATTTCCAAATTTCTACGTTCCTCTGAATATCCAAACTCCTAAACTTTACAATTTATTTCTGTATTCCCAAACTTCTACACTTGCAAAATTATCAAAATTTTTAAGTTGCTAAATTTTCAAATCTCTAAACTAGAAATTTTAATATACCGTAATTTCTAACTTTAGAATTTTTTGAATAATTTTTCCGCTATCGAAACTATTGATACCGAGCGTCTACTTGTAAATCACTGATTAGCGTATAAATTGCACACATTACTAGAAATTAACAATTTTCCACTTAGCATAATTGGCTGTATTGCAACGAGTTTTCAATGCAGGATATCCATCCACGTTAAGATGAATAATAGGCTCATTGTCAGATATGATTGACGTTGATCAATATTCAAATTCCACGTTTCATAGCGAAACATCGCGGATAATTACGTAAATGATAATAACCGTAATACATCGTGTGTTTATGTTTGTAGAAATTCAATCATACTCTGATATCTGATAGCGGGGTAACTGATTACAGTCACTAGCTACGATGCTTCTGCTCGATTACGTGTATTGTAATTCAAACCAATCACGAAAATGGAATCTCGTAAATCTTCATTATTCGTGACAAAAATTGAAACAAAGACGCGAGTTAGAGTTTGAAGTAACGAGACACCATGTTGTACAACATATAACTGGGAAAATATTTATTCCATTATTTATTTTATAGTAGCAAGTACTTTCGATAAAAGTATGCAATATTGATAGCGTGTAAGATGTAAAAAGAAGTGTATGATAAAGAAACATACTGTATATAAATATTCTGCATTCGAAGAGAAGTTGCGTGTTAATCGCGAAGCAGTATGTAACCAAGTTAATATTTTTGGAGACCGTATCGACTAGCAATGTGCGCCATATTTTACGCTGTCGCGGTACTATTAATCTTCGGGCTCATATTGTACGCGATCCTCGGGGCGTACCATCTTGTTTGAGAACGGTATGCAAGATTCAAGAAGAGAGAAGCGTTACGCGGGAGAAAATAAATAAAGTAAAGAAGGGATCCACGATGGTCCCTGTGGGTGTTCAAATTGTCGGTGCGCTGATTATCACCGGTGTGGTGTGTTTCATTCTCAAGATACAATACTTATAAATCTTCCGTCGGAGAGTTCTCCGTTTCTTTCGTTGGACGAGCCCCGGTTAAAGGTACGGCAAAGATCTCGTTTTCGCCGACGGTTTCTTTCTCTTTCATTTTAAATGACCATCGTTTCGGAACGCGAAAGTCCGGGCTCTAAAAGACCCCATTGTACACCGCAAATTATACATTCACCGAACAATGATTTAATTAAAAATATTCAACGTTGGGAAAACGGAAAAAGACTGCGAGGAACGCATCAAACCATATTATGCGAAGTATAATGCCGCATCAAACGCGCCTCGAGGAAACGCGTTCATTAATTTTTTTCCGCGATGCTGATCGGTTGTTCACTTTTCAGCAACTAAGAAACTTTCTCGTTATCTTTCGATTTTAATCCGACGTAGTTTCTATACCCGGTTATTGCGAATGATTGGTTTGGAAACATAGAAAGTCTGATACGAATTGATAAAACAAAAGCGTTTGTATACTATTTATGTCATATCCATTCGAAGCTTCGAGTTTCATGAAAGTGATTGTATAAACGTTTCTCCAATATTCTGATATGAACAAAATGAACAGCTGGAATAAACGATTATTCAAAATTTTAAAGTTTTAAAATTCTAGGACTTTTCAGCCTAAATCGCTTGTGATGTATATAAAAAAGGAAGGTGTATAATAAAGATATCGTTTTACTGCTTTCAAATGCTATATTTATTGCGACCTATATAAAATCACTTGGCACCGGATCGAAAATGGCGATTTACGGATTTTTATCGTATATACGTTAACACTTACTTTCAGGTAGATACGGTTCTTCAGGAAGCGAAGATCGATCCATTAACGGCGACATCGTCATCGAGAGGCTGTTACTCCTGGACAATGAAGCGTCATGGTTTTCGGCCAGCGTGAAGTCTCGATGCCGCCTTGAGTGCTGAAAAGGAATGAAAAATGCATACGTAAGAGCCACACAGGGAACTGGGTTAAAACGCGACGGGGTCAAGAATGAGACTGACGAACCAGTTACTTGGCAGAATCGATGGAAGCCACGATCGACCGTTCAGATTAGGCACGATCGAGCTCGGAAAAAAGGTGCATCGTTAACGAAAATTAGAACAGACCACTTTAGCGATGATTGAGAGTGGGCCATTCTTTCTTTCGTGGAAATACGCAAATTTTTCTTCGTCCTCGGCTAACGATTTTTCGCTCAGCGTTTCATCCTCTTATTAAAAATGGCTCGATGGAAAGAAACGGAGAGTTACCATCAAACTTTCTTACGAAATTGTTTCTGTGCGTTCCAGAGTTCTTAGTACGAATCATCTTTGTTATAAGAATTAAACTGCTTAAGGAAAAGCTAACAGAAACACGTTTCTGTAGGGAGAATCCCTCCTCCTCTGTATCAAAGAATTTTAACTTACGTTCGGATGAAACGAATTATTTTTAAAGCTTTATCGGAGAGTTTGTATTAAGGACATATAGTTATCAATTCTCAAACTTGCAAATTTTTTAATTTAATTAATTTAAAATGTTCTTTACACCAATAAATTTAATACCGTTATTCGAAAGACAATTTTGTTAAACTATGAGAAATTGTAAAAATACCGTGGACACTAGTCCAGGATATCCTGTGTGTGTACAGTATTCGCTCTATGATAGAGTATCAATACCAAGAGACAAATGCGTTAGAGAGAAATTGGTTTCAGCATCGAGCGTTCGAATTCGTTCGATTTTTCATGCTGTGGATATAGATAGGATATAGAGTGACTGGTCACAGGCATCGTGGAGGAAAAGCAGGAAGAGAAAACACGAATTGGTCGGGGATCTCAAAGCGATCGTCCGTTGATGCTGGTTCTTCGGAAAGGGTTAATATACGAAGCTGAAATATCAGAGCGACATCGGAAAATATGAGTCGTTTTAGGATCTATTCGGTCCCACGACCAGGTTATTTCAGCGGGAAATTTATGGGGATACCACGGCGTTCCATATCTCCATTAGTGTCGCCTAAAATTGTTCGTTCACGGAACGGGTGTTTTCAATTACTCCCGGAAATTACCGGCAAGGGAGAACAACTCTTTGAGCGAACTTTAAGAATTAATTTAGATAGCTGAGGGAACTTTGTCTTTAAGAATCGTTAAACTTCAAATAGTCTTGGGACTTTTTTGTAGCCACCATTAGAATTCCGTCGTTTTATAACGGTCTGCATTTTCTAAATGTATTCGTGGTATGATACTTTTGTAATATGTTACAGCTGTTGCAACGTGTACCGCGGGTTATTAAAAAACATGCAAAATTTATCAGAAAAATGATTCTTGGCAATTTTTGTTCTATTTTTGGAGAGCATTTTTCTTGAAAATTGTCAGGGAAAGATACAAGTTTATTTTTCATATTAGTTCGACAAATTATAATTTTGTTTTAATTACTGTGCTTGTTACTTGTAATTTTAATGCGGTGGAATCCAATTAAATCATGAAGTTGAGAATTTCGTCATTAAAAGGAAACATATCCACATTAGGTATATACGATAAATAACGATCTTCCATTTGAACTGTGGTTTTTTTTATCGAATACAGTATGAAATAATGAAATATTTAAAAATATCGATGTAACTGAGTTTATATTTTAAGCATATTTGTAATGTAATATATTTATACCGTAAACCGTTTGCTAGAATGCATAAGGTACCATAACAATTTCTGTATAATATCAAAATTTCATATACTAAATTCTGCAAACTCAATAAATTTTTCTCAAATTACAAGTTGTATTTATAGAATTATTCAAGTTTGTCGAATCAAAGTTAACCTTGTCAGTGATCGTGATTATCGAACATTGTGCAAACTGTTCAAAGCTCCTTTATTTATCTTCCATTCCTTGCTTTGTATTCATACCATTCCCTTTCGGTATATGTGTGGTCTCATTAAACCGATCAACGTGGCGTAAACAACCAGTTCGTTTCGGAAAAATCGTGATTTCGTTCGAGACAAGGATACGGTACGTTCGCGCGTTCGATCCAATTATGGCCTGACGTTTCATTGGTTCTTCCAGTTGTTGTATTAATGCGTGTTATTTCCGATTATCGATTAATGTCGCTGGAATAATATCATTCACTGCAGTACAAGTACTCAAATATTTTTTTACAACAATTTTTTTCTGATATACAATGAAATCTTGTTATAATTTGAAATTCTTAGTTACGATATCGTTAATGCTGAATGACCAACACAATGCTATCACTAATGGATTGATATTACAAACAGGATGGTATTGATAAAATTATGTATCACTAATGTAAGTATATTATTATCTTTATATATCACTAACGAGATGTTATCATTGGTGTGATGCTATCACTAACCTAATGTTATCACTAATGGAATATTATCACTAACACGATCCATTACTAATGTGATCTATCACTAACGACATACATTACTAATACGATTCATCACTAACACGATGCTATCACCATCACAAAATATCACTAACGGACCCATCACTAATGCAATGAATCACTAACGTAACGTAAAATACAATATAAATAAAAAAATAATAATCTATTTATATAACCAATTTCAGAACTTGTTTCAGGTATGACCATATAGCGAATCACGAGTGAACTTTCTCGAAATATGAAGCTCGTTGAAATTCTACCTCTCGAAATACAAAAGACACGCAATAAGCAGAAAGTGGAAGCGTTTTGTTAAAGAACAGTTCCATAAGTAAACACGATGTAAATACAAGGAAAGTGTTAGATGAACATACTTGAACGCTCATTACAAGATAAGATCGCGAACCAGTTTTGTTACAAACAACAACAGCCGTTCCTTTTGTAGCGTTTACGCTTATAAGTTTGCCCGTTCGCGGACGAAATCACCGGCGTTGTTATTTTCCTTGAGGTAATTAAACCCTGTTGGCGAACCCGTTGCGTGTGTGCCTATGTATAACAAACGCTGGTATTTCTTCAGTAATGGAGATGATTAATTAATAACGTTCGAACGAACCGGGTGTATACATCGACGAGCATTTTGAGCTTCTGTAGGGAGAATGATGTAGGGGAAGAAACTTCATCGTTCGTTCCAGATCGAGGAACACACCGTGAAATAAATTTTTTAAATTTAAAACGTTTCAAATACGCCAATGTAAAAATTTCAATATTTGCAAGATTTCAAATTTTAGATATTCAGAAATTTGTAAATGGAGAAATTTAGATACAAATTTTTCAACACGTCGAACTTTAAAATTGTTACATTCAAATGTCTGCAAGTTCTCGAATTTACAATCATTTTCCGGTCGGTGGTTGTACATTATGCAGAACACACTGTAAACTTGTAACCCGTCTGCAGCGAGGAGGTATCACGACAGTTGACAGTAGATCGTTAGGATGTAGGAAATCGGAAGAACCGACAGGATATGGAAATTAGTCGGTTCGAACAACGCTTCGAATTTGGTTGTCAGACGTTGTTTGCGTTTACATTTATCATGGGACGTCGCGCAATCAAAACCGTTTCAGATCGCGACGAATTATCCTCGCATGGCGGAGGAGGATGTACACTCTCGTACAACGAAAGCTTCCATTAGGAAATGTGAAACAATATTTAAATTCTCCTTAGGATTTCTCTGCGCTGCACAGGTCAAATACTACATTTTTTAATTCTCTGTTCATTCAATTACTAAATTCTTTATTTCCAATTTCGAGGGATTGAAATTTCTGTATCCTGGATTCGCAAATTTGCAATTTCTTGGATTACTCGAATTACTGGAGTTAGTCAAATTAGTCAAATTACTCAAATTACTATAATTACTCAAATCACTCAAATCACTTAAATTGTCATATTACTCAAATTAGCCAAACTACATAATTACTCAAATTACTCAAATTACCCGAAATCTCAAATTTCTGAATTTGGAAAATCAAAAAGTACCTATACCCCAAATTCCCAATTTCTCAAATTACTCAAATTACCCAAATTCTCAAATTTCCGAATTTGGAAAATCCGAAATACCTATACTCCAAATTCTCAACTTCCCAAATTCCCAATTTCTCAAATTACTCAAATTACCCATATTCTCAAATTTCCAAATTCTCAGATCCCCAAATTCTCAAATTTCCGAATTTGGAAAATCCGAAATTTCTATACCCCAAATTCCCAAATATGCAAACAAAAATTTTCGAAAATAATCGCCGCTATGCTTCTCTGTCCGTGTAAATTTATCTCGAGCGCAGGAAAGTCTGAGTTGTATCCGACTGTACAGGGGACGAAATGCCTGCAACGATCCGGCCACCTATTGCGCCGGGCTAAATTCTGGCACGCCGACAATTATGTTGGACTACGGTGTTACACGAGGCCACGAGACAACCGGTGTTCAGCATGCTATTGCACATGCATCGGAACAAACACTTCCGGTCAACATTGACGGAATGGCTAGCACACGCACTCGAACAACGATCACGGCATGTCGGATGTTTCTCGACTGATGCTGTAGCGGTCCTGAAGAGACGAGAGCCACGGAAAAGTATCATCGTGGCAGGAATTCCAGATGCACTAATTATTTTCAAGTTAATTAAGATTTTTAATTAACTTGGCTGATTCACGATGGGAAAGCAAACGATCCTTTAGCCTGGCTACTGTGGTATAAAAATAGTACCACTATGTCATTCCGTAAGTGACGTTTACACACAACTACGTTGCGATAGTTACCACGGTTTATCGATTAATTAAATATACGTTGTTTATTGTCTTCCATGTTATGTAATATAATACATAATATTGTTTAATACCTTGATGGGTATTTTATTTGTGATTCGAAATTTTTTACTCGAATCTTGCTGCTATAGTTATATAATCAATGGGGTATTATTTTAAAATTTGTTTCGGGATTGTATCTTTTGAACAGGTGAATCTCGTTTGACTACTTGTAAATAACATTTTTCATATTACAATAAATAAGGGTGTATAAAATATTCTACCCTGTATACAAATTGTATTAAAGTGAAACGAATTAGGTAAAGTCGACGGAGTCGATCATGGTCCTAAGCCCTGGACTTAGGGTCTAATACCATAAGTTCATGGGCCTAGAATCAGGCTTTTCCACGATCTTGGGTTTTGCTGCGAATCGAAGGACTATCGCTTGGGGCGATGTAGAAATCCCGGTAAATTAACTGTCCGATTTCACCAAAAATACCGCGAGATTTAAACTTGGGTAAAGTTTGGAAATTTAGAAATGCAAAAGTTCGCATCCCTGAATGTAGAAATGAAATTTCGCGCGGGATAACTGGAAACATTCGCGGAAGCACGACACGAAACTACGATAAAACGTATTCATTTCGTAGTGTTTTCGTGTTTACAGCATGGTTTCGCTTAATTAAAATGTTTCCGTCGATGTAACTTTAAACTTTAACCGTACAGAATTTCAGAGCCCACCCTGATTAAAACCGTCACGTGTCCCGTTTGCCTTGCGATTTTGATTTCTGGGTCGCGTTCTAAATACGGCCAATAGAAAATGCATGCCTATTTCAGCGAATCGTATTTTAGTTTGATCGATCATCACAACAGTCGCAAGTGGGTCACTGCGAGTTGGAACCGATTGGAAGGAACCGGTTATGTCATTTCTTGTCCGAAGAAAGCTTGTCAAGCGAATAATGTCAGGACATAGTGCGGTGCATTGGGACGCGAGGGTGGCTTCGACAACGTTGGCAACGATTTTTCTTTTTTTTTTTCTTTCCCGCCCTATTCTTTGCGGAACTTCCACTCGGTACTCGACTTTCCATCAGAGAAGCGATGCACGCGAGTAATGTGTAGTTTAAATGCAGAAATTTCTCGTAGCAGACGCGCGAACAAAACTTCTGACGGCGCAAAAAAAAGAGAATAGATGAAAGCAATTTGCGTTCATCCATCGGACAGCAATAAAAGGATCTAATGTACTATTTCGCGATGCATGGGCAACATTTCCATTTCCCTTGAATTAAACGGCTGCAGTCGAAAATCGATTATTTGCCTGAAAACTTAAACATCTCGATTATCGGAAGTTTACAAATTTCAAAGTTTCAAGCTTTGTTTGTTTGGAAATTCTGCAACGGAAATTCAGGAATCTCTGGACTTTAAATCTTAAGATACCTATATTTTAATATCCCTAGATTTTAATGTCTCTACAAGTCTAGATCTAAATACTTCAATATTTCGAGTTTTTAATATTATCCCCAGATTTAGATATCGACCTCCGAAGAAATTTATTTTGAGAGTTTGAAATCATTTATGTGGGTGGTTCTAATTATAATTTGGTTGCTCGCTACAATTTCTGTGAGATGATCGTTAAATTGGAGATAGAAGAAGAAAGGAAAGACGGTTGGAGAAAATCGCTGAAAGATTCTGACTGTTAATCAGCTGTCCCTCGAATCGTTCGGAATAAATCCAACGTTTTTCCACTTTGCCATTTGTTGCTTTCCCCTCCTCCTTATCGCTACGTGATTTTTCCTCGTTTCAGCGTTGGTAACCGGGTGCCCGATGCGGAAAAGAGGATTTCGTGGGGTGCGCCAGGTTGATCCATAAATCTGTCGATAGAAATATTGCGCGTTTTCTAAGCGGAAAAGCAGGTAGGCGAATAGGTAGACAGGAGAACTTGGAATAGAACGATTTTATACGACCCTTCCATTTTTATTCCATTCTTTCCTGTCGTTCCTTGAGAAACACGTTTCGAGTTGACTACCAAGACCACCGTGGCAACGTATAAATTATTATAGAACAATTTTCGAGAAACGTGTAACGTTGGATTTTATCGATTAGCCAGAACGGTCAACATAAATTAGTCAAAATAATCACTTGTCATACCTGGATAATCTTGACAAATGTACTAGAGCTATGAAACGTCGAATATTCGATATATTTGAATTAGTATTCGAGTAACTTGAAATGCGAAATTAGATCGACAAATGTGACACGCAACATGAAATACGCAGGTCGACTAAAATTAAACACTCGAACGAGAAAATGTCATACATTGGAGAAATTATATGTACAGAAATAATATAAAACTTTTCAATCGCAATTATAACATCGGAATGAAAATGGATTTAAAATTAAATTTAAACTTACCTTGTGACCGGCGGCGCACACATAAATCCACGATAGCAGGAGGTAGAGGGTCGTGATCTGGTATTTCCGTTTCATCTGGAACAAATGCATTTGCGTCAAAATAGAAATGTCATATTCGAGTTAGGATTAATCAATCGGTTTTGGATCACAATTTAATCCGGTCCATGATGGAAAATTTTTCTGATCAAGCACCGCTGTGTACCGTGTGTCCATTTCGATTTGAAAATAATTATAAACTTTCAATTTAGACAGATTTGTCGGAAGCGTATGAACTTAAAATGTTAGCACATTTTGTCTTCAGCGGTTCTTGATTACGCAAATTCTAATTAAAATTTAACCTGAAATACAAGTGCAGTGAAACTACGAGGTTTATCACGCTTGTAGTGTGTGTCACGAGTGACACGATATTGTAGGGCAGGTCCTTCGCTGTTCATACTTCTGAAGTCATTAAGATTACAGTGTACTATAATAAGAATTAATTTTATTCACCGGATTGTCGCATAACAGATATTCTGAAACACACATAAAATATGGTTTTGATGATACGGATGTATCGTAGCGATGCAGATATTAACAATTCAAGTCTCCAAATAGAAATATTAGATTAAAATGTAATTCTGCAATTGCCGGTAACTGACAATAATTACAGAACACGGTTTCCGTTTCTGCCACAATCGAAGAGGACGTTTCGAGAAATATGTATTTCGCGTGTCATGGAATATTGAAACAACCGACTGCGAAGCGACTCCCGTTTGGTTCCAAAGGCCGGTTAATATTTCACGATTTAATAGTTCCGCGTTTGCGAGTAGTTTGAAACCGATGGAAACGAATTTACACGAACGAAACGGCCCAGCCGGAAGCGGAGGAGTATTCGCGTCTACGTTTGCGATTTAATCTTCTCCGCCTCTCTTTCGGCGCGATAAATCATCGGGTGACTCTGCGATTCTGTTAATAAAATGCGACAGCGTACAAAGATTCGTTTAATTTATCGGACAACCTGGATGCTGGTTGGGCAAATAAACGTTCGGTCTACCACCGCATGGTACCTGCTTTTCAATTAGCCGGCGAACAAGATCCTCTCCGATTAGAATCTCCTACGATTTTCACGACGAAATGCATTCGGGGATTTAAACGCTTCCTTCCGAACAATCTACTGTTCCGATCTTTTTGCTTCCACTGTTTCCTGGTACTTAATTACTCCGACGACATTTAACCGCAACCCTTTCTCGTCCCTTGCCCAACGATTTCTTTCGCGAACCGATTTGCATAATAATTTATCTCCCATTAAACTTCGTTTATTTGCGGGACCATTAGTTCGGGTGTATCGACTTTCCTTGTCGCCATATTTTTTCTTATTTAAGTAGGGAACAAATATTTAATTATATTTTTTGATTCATGGTGAAATGTATCACGATTTTGGATACACGTGATTAATATTTACATGCGTTGCGTTTTACACGTAACAATAATCTATCATTACCATGAGTAATCCAACATCGTGTTTCAATCCCAAACGTAAGAGCTTAATTTAATGCGGGATGTAAAATAGGAACTCCGAAACAGGCGTTATACCCGGGCTACAAAATTGACTCGGTTATCTGTTGCATAAATGGGAACAGGATGATAACTAGACAATAGATTGTTAAGCGCAACAGCTGCTATGATTGGCAATAACTAAACAATAGACAGTAAACAAACAATAGAATAATAACTAATCGACAAGCTGGTATGGTTTAACTCGATGTTATAAGGCAAATACGATAGTAAATTAACATCCACCGCTGGCTATTGAAACGATCGAGTAAATATCGATTTACAATTTAACACCCTGTGTTCGCGATACTGATCTATTTACACCATCATTCTTTGTAACCTTTTCATTTACTCTGTAAAATACTGGCTACAATTTCTAAATTAATGATTTTGCAACGAAATTCTTTTGTAGTCGAACCTCACACTATTCCACTAAATACAATTTAAAACAAGTTTTTTTAAAATTAAATCTACACTGTTATGATGTATAAACATAACAATAGCAACAATTAATATTAGACAAATAATAGTCAAAAGTATTAATCAAACTTTTCAACTAAAAAGTTTCAGAGTTGCTATCTAATGGTAAAAATACCTTCAAGTGCAAAAAGTTAATATGTAGTCCCTTGTTACCTATGAAAGAATATGTGAGATAATAGAGCAACATTTGGAGTTAAATGGTTTAACGAAGAGTATAATTAGCATGAAACTGAGCTTCAAATTGACATACCACTTGGGGAAAATTTCATGTCATCGAATGATTTAATACGCGTCACCCAAATAATTTCCAGTGGAATGAAACAGTTTCGTTAACAAAGAAAACGCGGTTTCTCGTTGCTGCGGTAAATCGCGTTTCTTTACGCGACAGCCGTGAAAATTGATTAAATCACACGATCGTTTGGGGTGTGTGCTCAATAAATCGGTGGCACGGTTATGAAAGGGAAAACTTATACGCGGCCGTGCTCGTTTCTAATCGTCTTATCGCAAAGGCGATTCGTGAACGGATCTACCCGCGTGACCCGCGCCACCCTGGGCAAATATAACCCGGGAGAATATGAAGACATCCGTAGACGGTGGTGGTATTAATTAAAAGTGCCGAGCGCCTGTTTTGCTTTTGGATCAGACAGCCTCATTCGTAGCGAAAAGCACGCTCGCTGCTCGCCGGAGCGCGATTTTCGTGGGGAAGGTTTCTCCTTTTTTTTCCTCCTTCGCGCGTTTCATCCCCGTCGAAGCGAGGAATTTTCAGCGAACCATATCTCTCTGATTCAACGTGTAATCGTTATGGATGCATTGAATACGAGATTATGAAGGATACGCGTTTCTTTCGGACCGAGTCGCCATTATGGTAACTCATTTACCTCGGAAATTAAATAAATAATACCAATAAGCTTTGAAATTTAAGTGTAGCGACATTTGTCGTTTTAGTACCTTTGTAATTTTTCTCGCGTTTTATTATGGATATAAAGTTCCTTGTCAGACTGCTTCAGGTTTTATCGCCGTGTTGTATCGTTAAACAGTACGTATTTTTATATTTCTAGACCTCTGTACTTTATATACATTTTTATTCATGTATTCCCAGATTCCGATATTTCTAGGTAGCAATGTTATTAGGTATTCGATGCTTTCATATCACATCTGTAGATTTCAATAATCCTAGCTTAATATTTCTGAATCCCAATATCAGATTGTAATACTCATAGATTTCAATTCCTTCACTACCCTCAGATTTCAATAATCCTAGTATTTAATATTCTTAGATCTAATATTACTACCTATATAGTCCCTAAATCCTATTACTACACATGTTATCCCTAGATCCTAATACCTCCAGAATCAAGATTACAAAATCCACAATATACCTAGACCTCAATACTTCTCGATCTCCAATATTTTTAAATTCCAATATGTCTAGGCACAATATCTCTAGGTCATAATGTCGCTGGATCCTCAAATTTCAGTACTACATCCTTAGATCTCAGTATCCCTTGTCCCAGAATTCAAACATCTGTAAAACCCAAAATAGATCCAAGTATCTCACTGTCCTTGAGCTCCAATATACTTGAGATTCCAATTTCCTAATATTTCTAGATCCCAACATCTATAGACCCAACTACTCCCTCCATCCCAATTCCAAAATATTCCAGGATTCTAATTTCCGAATTTTCCCAGAATTTCCCAATACCCCAGTACAATTTCAAAATATTCCTAGATTCGATGATCCCAGCAGTTCCTAAGTTTCAATATTGCTAGATCCGAATATTCGCGGAGGCCAATACTCTAATATTCCAATATCTCTAGATCCCTGGTGCAACAAAGTACTATAAACCTTTCAGATCCAACGTCAGTTTCGCGAAGTTAGAGAATAAGAATTTTTCGTGTGACAGAATTTATCCAACGGGACGAAATCGTTTTATTCGGATGTATCGCGGGTTAAAGTGTCCCCCAAGACGGATTGCGTATCCAACGGCGGTGGATAGGACGGGAGAGGTCGAGGATCCTTTCACGGTGGATACCGAATTTTTCTCACGTACATGCCATATAACGTTCGTTGAAAAATGAATTTCCCTTAACCGTATTCCCGACGATACGCGATACTTTATTTAGCGCGTTTAATCCGCGCGAAGCTGGAGATAAATCCGTGGACGTTAACCCGCCTCGAGTCGTAAATCGACCGTCTCGACGCTAAGCGGTTGAGATCGTTCGGCAGTTTAGAAATCGTACACCGCGACGTCTTAGGAGCCCGCCTTTTCGGTATCCATCCCGGCTTTTCAATTGCAAGACAAATAGCGTTGATAAAAGAGGAAATATATTGTTATTGACCGAAGCTGTTACCCGCGGTTTCCGTCCGCCAGTATTCAAAAAACGTTTATGCTGCAAACGATTGGTTCGCCTTTAAATCTTGTTTCCGATCCAGGGACGGGAGAAGCACTACCGTTCTACTACTTCCGGAAGTGAGCAGAAAACACCAGAAGCCATTTTCAAGGAATAAGAGTAATCGATCGTACGCGTTACCCTCGTGCCACCCTGCATATTCTTCAAATCTTTATTATTCTATAACACCTCTATCTTTATAGCTAATTTACCATTTTACTACATTACTGTTTTACTGTTCTATTATATTACCACCTTTCCTTTTTATTACTTTACTGTCATTTCATTATTTCACTACTGCGCTATAGTACAGGGCATAAATTCATTCGTTTTGAAAAGGCTGTACACGCACACACATGAAAGGTATATAATATAATCTTATCTTATCTTATTAATATGAAAAGAACCACAAACTCACCAAGTTTATACACCCTCTACACATGTTCAATATATACTCTTTTGCCCTTATCCTTAGTCGAGTTTAAAGAATGCATCAGTGCTGCAGTGCAATTGACAGACTATGCTATAAAATGTATGGATGAGCTCGATTATCGTCTGGACGTGTCACCAAAGGGGCACATATTGAAGAGGGTATATAACCCTGATGAGTTTGTGATTCTTTTCATATATCCTTCACGTGTTTCAACGAATGAATTTATGCTAGTCCTGTACTATTTCACTATTTTCACTGCATAACACAACTTCAGGTCCAATAACATTTAGGCCTGAAACCTTCCCCCTTAAGGTCCATACAATTTCTGCTAGTCGAAAAATGAATTCTTTTAAAAAAGAGGTCATGCAAGGAAGAGTTAAGTTCGGAAAAATGGTTGTTCGAAGGAGGAACCCCCTTAAGAGGTTAAATTGAACGTTACGGAACAAGCTAGGATAAAGAGCCGAACAGTCTCGATGTCGAAGGTCTTTACCTTCTTAACCTCACAGGGATCCATGCTTTTCAGATCGCTTAACCGACTCCTTCCCGGCCCATTTAACATTCTGATATCCGGCGAGTTTTATGAGCACCGACCAGACCCGTCGTTTCCCGCGCGGGGAAATTGAAACGCGATTGAAAAAGTTCGAGGGTTGCCTACGCGACCAATTTCTTCGCTGCCGATTCCGTTCGCGTTTTCGCTTTGCCAATTAAGTGGTTCGTCGTTGTTATTTCTTCACGGTGAAACTTGTCGGTGGATAACCGTTTTCTTGTCAATTTCGTAAAATGCTCGTTCGGAGAAGTCGTTTTTCTTCTAACTGGTATGCAGAGATTCTCGATTTGAAACGATCATAAAGGATTTAATAACGAATGGTTATGAATACTCCAAACAATTAATACGATGCATGCTTCAAAGGTTAAAACTGACGTAGAAACTGGTGAATTTCGGATTATGGATTCGATTGTGTGTATATATGCTGATTGTTATGTTAATGCATTACATATGCAAATTAATTGTAATAATAAATTTATCGTTCCGCATTGTTTGGTACATCGATATGAATAATTCCTTGTATAATGTATTTTGGTACGGGTCACAGCTTTGGAGTGAAAACTTATATACAGGTGTACTTTAATATTTATATTAACTGTTTCGCTATACTACTGTAAAATGGTATTATGTTATACTGTAACAATTATATTAGATAGTATCTTACTATATCTATGTATATCAATATCTATATCTGTAACTATATCTATATTTGTATTTATATCTGATCCATTTTTATTCTAATACCCATAAAATATTAACACAGCAAAAATATCTAACAAACGATAGAAATTTTCTGAACACGTCCCTAATTTTCCATCATTTTATTCAACTTGACTATGTACGGAACGAAGTCTATTACGAAAAAGAATGTGATCCATTTTCCCACGAAGTTTAGTGCGCCACGAAGATCGGAAGATCCTTTCTCATCTGGTGGGTCTTAATCGGGAAGTCTCGTGGTATCTCTAATTTACATCCGGTGTCCCTGTCGCGGTTAAAAAAGCTCGTCGGTCGCCGGAAGACGAATCGAGCGGCTCTGTAATTATTCGAAGAAAAGAAGAAACGTTGGACGGGTCAGGGCCGCGTGGATGGTTGATATTTTTTTAAGAGACGGACGACGAGGTAGGAAACGAAAGAGGAGAAACTCGACGTCGGAGACGAAGCAGCTGGTTGGAATGCTTTATTGCGTGCTGAGATAATGGGGACGATGCGGGTTCCGCTTGAATTTCCGCCTCCAGAATCGCATCCACCGTGAATCCAACTGTTCCTTGTTTTATAGATACCTTATCATGGATGCGATTGTTCTAATTCTCTAGCGAACATCAGGACACTTTTGATTCGACGTTTATCAGTGGTGAACTGCTCGTTAACACATTTAACTTACAGTTCATACTCTTGTAGTACCCCTATTTGAACAATATGATACTGATATTTCATTAACGATAAAACAGCCAAGGTAACGAAAGAATTTATCACATTCTTCCATGACATAACCTAGCATAGTAACTATGATTAAATAACAATTAAACTAACAAAATTGTAATTTAATTCGAACTGAATTTAGTACACTTTAAAAAGTAACCCCAAGCTAACAAATATAAATGTTAAAATTTAACCGAGTCAATCTACCGTAACTTTACCTTAGTTTACCTTGCCTCACTTAATCTAACTTAACCTTAGATCTATTAAGCTAGCTTAATAGAGTTGAATGAAAACCTAACATAATCTAACCTTGTACACAATGTTCTCATTTAAGTCTAATTACTCTCGGATAAATTAGCTTAGATTATATTTGAAATTCGAACAAGAATTAATACGGAATGATAAGATTTCAGGTTAGATTACGGCAAGTTTCAAGTTTAAATTGATAAGTTTCAGACTAAGCTTAAGTCCTTCGTGATATTTTAACAGTGTTATCGACCGGTATCAGTAACAGCTCAATTGATAAAAATCTAACGACGCTTCTTTTTTTGCAATTATAGCATATGGACGTATGTTTAGTCGTAACAAGGGCGAATAAAAGCAGTCGTACCATTAACGATCCACTTGGTAAAACAATTTAACTTTTTACGCAGGCTGGGCCGAGACTTAACGAGCGGTTACGTGTTATTTGAATACACACGGTGCGCTGTTTATTTCTGCCCAGAGTCTGCCTCTTGTCTACGAAAGTACCGCGCTCAAATGAATTTTATTCTTGCGGTTTTAAATTGCTGCTCGACCCGCTGTCGCTTTGCATTAATTATTCGCAAAGAAACAGGAAAGAATGAAAACGTATACGGTGTCTAGGGGACGTTCATGTTGCATAATCTAGCGTGCATTAGGAGAATCGACCCTTGTTTATTAAACAAATTAGATTAATCTAAGTAGTAGTAAACATAATACACAGCTCAACCAAATTACTTTTTCAGACTTCAAAGTCGCTTGCTGTTTATTGATTTTAACTTCAAAGTAATTTAATCTGCGCGAGATGCAGGAAGCTTAAAAATTCCGAAGACATTTTTAATACCAACGTACAGCGTTGATACGCTGCGGTCATGTTATTTCGCGAAAAGGAGGAATAAATGAAAAATTGTTCCGAATTTTCTAAATGTCTCTGATCCCCTTTGCGGACCTACGTTAGAACACGGCAGAGTTAATGAAAATTTGAGGAATTATTCTTTGCGTCTTCATAAATTTTTGCAGAAAGTTTCAAATGGATTCACCGAACCGTTTATGAGTTATAGCGGTTTTAATATTCCTTAATTTTGCGCCAGTTCCTATGACGCATCGTTATTAAATTCAACGGAGACATTGAAAAAGTGCAACAGCTTTTTTCAAATTTTCTGTACACGTAACTTTGGATCAACATAAATGCGCAAAACTTCATTAACTATCACTGAATTATTTTTTAATTTTAATGTAAAGTCGTGTGCGCTACAAGAAACAAAGATACTAATGAACGAGAAGTTTCTGGTAAAGTCTTCTGATTTTTAAAATTGTGAAATAATGAATTAGAATTTCTTTCGGTTACAGTTCCGATTTAATTTTCAATTTTGTTCGCCGGAAGGAGAGGTTGCTCATTAGTGGTTCAAGAGATAATTACAGCAACGGAAACAAACACATTCACCGGATGTCGGGTGATTTCTCCGGTGTTCCGAGTTTGTTGCTCGCGAAACGACAGAACATACACGCGTTACGATGTATCCTATGCAATTATCGTCCGCGAGAACGACGTACGTCGGCCATTAGAGTTGCCGTTTAAATTGTATTAATTTCTGACAAGCCATCGGACGATGGCCGAACTTGCAATTACCGTAATTGAAACGCTCGTCGAGGGACGATCAACGTGGTAGGCACAGCATGCACGGGTATATCGATACAGTATGGCCGACAACTCGCGAATGCAAATATTTTAAGGCGACAGCTGTTGCTCGAGTGTCGCTCATTAAGCAGAAGCACCGGCTTCAGAATTTCCTTTCGGCTCAAGGGACATCCGCGAAATTCCGCTGTTTCGCGATTACCGTTATACACGCTTCGCGAACACCACTTCCATTTATTGCCGAAGATAGGTTAGGTAGCGGTCGAACATGTGACCTCTGCGATTGTGTGTGGATCGGAAGTAAAATGAAATTGGAATCTTGATTCTTTTTGGAGAAATTGTCTGAAAAGTGGAGTTTGAGTTCGGAGATTGTCGGAGGAAAATTATTTCGATGGGATTGCAAAATGTTATTTGAGAGAACTGATTTTCAATTGCAATCATTTTGTAACGGTAGCTGCTGATGTGTGACATGTCATCTTGCGAATAGAAATTGAAGACGTGGTCTAAGAATGATTTAGGGGTAGTGAATAAAAACACCCTGAATAATTTCACTTGAATAATCTTTAATGAAAATTAAAGACTACTTACAACTGAACTAAGAACTAACAGTCAATTAATACATGTATGCAATAACGATATGAAATTATGGTTCGATGATCTCTCAAGAACGTGACTTACAAGGAAACATACTGTCTATTTTGACGAAACTATGGATACATTAAGCAGGTAAAAAGGAGGGACACGTATTTTTTGATAGCGACCTAATCGCAAGTTAAGGGGGTGAAATCACCTCCTGAAGTTTCAGCAGAAAAATGCTATCTCGAAAGCTATCGAGATAAGAAAACTTCCTCAGGAAAAGTTTCATGGTCTCTTGAGGTGAAATAGAAAGTGGTCACAGATTTTGTAAAAAGTAATTTGTTCATAACAACAAAATTGTTACGTTATTTTAAGAGATACGATAATTTACATAACAAAAAAGAAACGAAATTGTTTCCTCAATCTATGACAGATTTTCCTCTTACAGATTTGTAAATTTTCATTTAGGCAGCTATTATTGTGAATACGGATACGGTATGTTTTCTTGTTATCGACCTTGGGTCTTTTGCACAACCAGTCGTATGAAGAATTTTTCTTAGATGTTTTCGTGTGTCGCCTACATAAAGTCGACATTGCCGGAAGACCGAGAAGCATTGAAAAAGAGCAAGGATGTTCGAAACGATCTGATTCAAAGACCAGTTTGGTTAGGTTCAGTGCTGGTAGTCATCAGAAAGTAGCGGGCAAGGGTATCTCGGTTCCCTCACGATCCCTAGTTAAGTACCTACGCGTTCTCGTTAAATGAAGCTTCCAAGAGGACAAAGGATAGTTAAAAGCGAAACACAGTGACGTAAAAGCCCTTGTAACGAGTACGAAGATTCAATTGACACGAGCGAACACAATCAAAGGGATGTCGCTGTTAAGTTCCCTGGATAATTTTATCGTCCTATTAAGTTTGGCTGTTTCTATAACTTCGTCGAACACCGTGGCGAATCCATGCACTGGAAATTTCTTCCCATCGCATCGGCCCTGTTTAAATGATCCGTGTAATACTAATGTGACGACTCATGGAACGGGTTCCGTTTGCAATTTAGGGCTAATATCTAAAATACTTGAATTTAATACCGAGTATACTCTATTCTTTTACTTTCCAAAAGCATTTTAAAATCTTTTTCGGCGCGATTCAACCCAAACTTTATTGCTTCCATATTTTCATACACACACGTTTTGCAAATCTAAACCGGATGGCACTCGTATTTCTTTACACAAAATGAGTAGAATATCTCGAGCGTTATCTTCTGCAGGAAAAAACCAACAAACCGGCTTGGGCAGTTAACCTCTCCATAACCGATTATAAATCAAACCGCGTATGAAGCAGTCAAAACAGCATTGTATATCGGATAAATATTTCGCGGGTGCTAGGTCAGAATGATTCGGTTCGGGGGATTAATTCGTTATCCATCGTAATAGGACCAATTCACAATTCAATTTTATTCGTATTACCCACGAGAGAGGACGCGTTTTATTTCACGATCGTGCGTCAGGCTTGAATTAACCGTGTCACTGGCAATTTATATTCCCGCTCTTTGATCCATCGAAAGGCACACCATTAGCGTTCGCGAAATGGCACCCGTTGAAAGAGCGATTTATGGTGGTCCCGATTAAAAGCAGCCCGATAGCGTCACTTACGCTCGATCTCACCCTCTCTTCTTTCATCTCCCGCTTTTTTTTCCAGGTATTAATGGATATATTTAATCGATCGGGCCCGGTGAAAGGTTCCGACGTCACCGACCAAGCCTATATAGGTGCACACGATTTATATGCGGAGGGCGATTGGACCACGATTCTTGGAGATTCGTTGGTGAAAACTGGCTATACCGAATGGAGCGACAAGTGGAATGGACAGCCGGATAATACGGGTGGTCTACAACACTGTGGTTCATTCTTCAAGTAAGGAAAGATGGACGATGTAAGATCTGACTTACCACATGCCTTCTGCGAATTATCTTGCACATCACTTCTTTAATCTTTTTTACGAAACCCTGGTGGATGCAAAAAAAATATTTTGCATGAATTGTTTATTTTAACAAACATGAACATAAGAAAACATTTATTATATAATTGATGCCAAGTACTGGCAAGTAATTTATTTTTTATTTTCGCATATTACGTTAGCAATCTACGGTACATTTACACCTTCATCCTCTTAAAAATATTGCAAAGGGTTGCGATACTTTGCTTTACGATGCGTTACGTTCTAACACGTACAAAGTAAGAACGTACCAATTCAGTCGTCAGCGAGAAGAATCCAATGTTTTCAACTTTTCCTTTTCACACGTGCGTTACATCACCCCGTTGGTTATTGCATTTCGAGTTATTACGCTCCACGTTGAAAAGAAAAATCGAAAGAAGACATTTCTTTCGTGACACGCGGTGAATCTTCAACCATATGGTCCAGAGAAATTAGGATTTTCTTGCGATATAATTTTCGATGCACCCTGGATCTCTATTTTATTGCTTTAAATTGAAAGTTTTACCATCATAAATTTCACATTTTTAAATCATCAAATTTTCAACTTTACAAATCATGGAACTTCTAAATTTTTGAATCACTGGATCAATTCCTGAAATATAAACCTAGACTCATTAAAAACTCGGGGTCAGGATTCACATTGTGACCTCCCTTATAAAAAATATAATGTGTTGAAGGCACGTAAGCCACCTCGTACGACCAGTCCCACAAAAAAACTCATAGAATCTTTTCCGTAGAGAATTGTCTAAGCTATAAATTTTATAATGACTATTTCTGTCGTAAAAGAGACAGTTAACGCGACATTCCTATTTTACCTCCGACTGGCTATATAATTTATAGCAAAGGTCATCGCGAGAGGCTTCTGACATATTACTAAAGACATCGAAATAAAGGACCGTACAAAAATATAGCTCGCTAAGAATTATTCCCCAGATCAATCATGCTTTCGTGTAATTTCGCTGGTCAACGTACTCAGGTATCGAATTGTTCGAAAACACAGTCAATAAATTGTACGCGTATTCACGGACGTCTATAAATTGGTCGTGTATCAAGCGATTTTTATTTCAACCCCATCGCTATCTATCTTCGTCGTTAATACGATTTTTCCAACCCCTTCGTCCCTCTTTTCGTTTTTCGAACCCCTCTTCCCGCTGCTTTTTCTTTCTTCGTGTTATTTTCTTTTTATTTCCTGCCACGCCACGCCACGCCCCGATGTTCGCTATCCTCTCGAAGTATTTTTAATGGCGTTTCCACCTACAGGACGAGACGGAAACTGGTTCTTGAGTGCTTCCAGTGTACTGCAAACAACTCGGAAACAAGAGCACAAAAGAACGGAACAAGGCTAGATCGACACACGGCGTATCGACGTTATTTCTACCGGACATTATCGGTCTCGTATTTTTACCTGATCCAATGAAGGATAAAAGAAGTAGAAAAAAAAAGAAAGAGAGCATTGAAAGATTGATGGGCTTAATCTCGACGTTCTCTCGATTCTTTGACAAAAATCCATTTATTCTTCGTTCGATCTCTGTTGGAGATAACAGTTTCTAGCAACGGCATCCAAATATTTCTTTTTTCGCAATTTTGATTACGATCGGTGATGGGTAGATCGAGAGAGTCAAAGGGCAGCTGATATACATGGCGCGTAATGAGGTGTGGAGCAGAGAATATGCAGTGTGGAATTGTCTCTTTCAATGTGTAAAATTTTACATTATCAAATTTCGATTTTGCGATATTGGGAACTTGGAGATTTAAAAATTTGGGAAATTAGGCCAGTGGTAACATAGAGATTTGGGAATCTGAAATTTGTGAATTTTCAAGTTTTCAAATATACTGATTTGGGAATTTTTAAATATCAAAATCTGAGAATGTAGAAATTCTCCACATTACAATTCAAATGTAGAAATATAGAAATTCTAAATTTGTACCTTTATAAATTTCAAGTTTTAAATTTCCCAAGTCTGTACATGTACAATTTAATCATAAAATTGATAAATCCAAAAACGCAGAAATGAATAAAAAAAGAAAAATGAATAATGTATTCAGAATTAATAAATTTCCAATATATCGAATTAGAAGTGTAGCCTAAGTATCATAGCCGCGAGTACATGCACCTCATGCACATGCCAGCGCGGTTGATTCACGGGCACAGTTGGCTATATTAAAGGAGCAATGCAGTAAGGTAGCCAAGTTTCATCGATTTTATTGTATCGACGAAACAAGGAAATGAAGTTAGTGAACAGTTGGGCCGAGATAACATTTATTTCTCGAAAGGAGCATCGATATCGCGGAATAGAGTGAGGGGGTTAGAGGAGGGGGGAGGCAGCGATGTCGCAGAATTGGAAAACGCGACACGCTCCAACCTCAAACTTTACGTTTCGCACACGGAAACAGTTGGTAACCAAGAAAAATTTTCGGAATCCTCTTCTATCTTGACGCTTTATCGATCGATAAATCAAACTTCCCGGAAACAAGGGAACTTGTCGAAGGAGGCGTGAAACGTACGGGACGAACAAGCAACGATGTCCTCCTTGACTGTAGTGCACGATTCGCGGTTGGTTCTGTTGGAGTTAATAGTGGAAAACGTGAGTAACCGATTAATTCATTAGTGTCTTATTCTTCATTCTTTCTAAGCAATTTTACGAAAATTATTCGAGTAACTTGAAAAAAAATTCGTATTCATTTTTGTTACTGCTACCCTTAAATTACCTTTCTCCGTCATATTGGTCATTTGGTCGTTTCTATCAATTTGAGAACCGATTTAATCGCACAAAAATATGCATATACATAATTGTAAGTTCCGATACAAGTTTGAAACAGTACAATCGTGTTAGATAAACGTAACGCGATCGTTCGGTACTCGTTTTACGAGCAAGCTTTATCTGAACCCTGCGTTGCTCATGAAATTCTTAAAGTTATCTTAACGCACGTTTCGTGAGGCACGTAACATTGGCGCGAATTCCCAGTCACGTAAGAATAAAGCGATGCATCATCCTATATTAAAAAATATTACTTTACCCTCGAGATTTTTTCTCCTTAAAATCTGTATTTCGAGATAACGGAACGAGGGAAACTAGGTCTCATCTTGCAAACTATTAAAACTTTTCAAAGCTCTGTTTAAACTTCTTCGAGAAGAAGTAAAACAATTTTATTAGCACATATTATTATTTCATTTGCACATAATCCATAGTCATAGCCATAACGATAACTTTCGTCATTTTCATAATTCGATAACGATTGATTTTCTTGTTCTCTGCATCCGATATTATGGGTCTGACTCGACTCGGACAAACTAATTCATGGGTTTCGGTGATTCGACAGAAAAATAAATAGATAGATTTTCTTAACAAAAAATAATTAGTTTGAAGTTGAATTTCGTGTTAGGGAATGAAATATTACATAATTCTCAATTCACAAAATTTTTAAATCATTAATTCTTTAAATTTGCAAAATGTCAAAGAGGAATAGCATCGCGTAAAATGGCGGCTCGGTGTGTCTCCATGTGTTAGATTGTTAGGTGTTACATGTGTAAATAAATCAGTTGAATAATATTTTTATATATACGATGTTTTCCACATTAGTTATACATGCCATGGAAGGACATATTCGATGCAGCATTAATGAAGAAGACGGTGATAATGTTTCGCATGTTGGACGAGGAATGGACAAGCTTGATGCCGAATCGACGCGACTATCGTTCCTACCGTGGCTCCAATTACGAGAATGAACGTTTCTACGGCGGTAGGTCCGTGCTGTTTGCAGTACCGGAAGAGACATTCGACAAGGACGTATCCGGCGTGGACCTACAGTTATACGTATCCAAGGAGGTATCCAAGTATTTCGAATTGGAACGACGGCAGAACTTCGGGTTCACCCTCGTCAAGATGGACGATCTGCTTAACGGTATTATAAAGGACCTCCGTGAACGGAAAGAGCTTGGAGGTTATTTTTCTAGCGCACTGGAGCGAGAACCTATATCAAGGTGAATGCATTTGAATACGCGAACCTGGCGTTTATGCAAATGCACGGACGAAACCGATTACCCCGACGGTGAACGTTATCCGTCCGGGTTAATGTAATTTAGAAAACCGCTGCGCCAAGTACCAAATCTGAACGTATTCACGTTCGTTTGTATCGAAAACTCACGGAGAGATCGGATCTCTATCGTTGAAAATTTGTTCGGGGTTAACGAACAAAATTCTCTCTTCTGTTACCGTGTTACGTCGCACGGATCTATTCCAATCGCAATGGTCAGGGAAATTTATGGAAATAGAAGTGAAGATTCAAAAAACGGAAAATCTAACAAATCCGTTCGAATAGGACCATCAGAAGTTTCGCCTACGATGAGATTTTTTCAACCGATACTATTCCATCTGAAAATATATTCTGTAGAAATATTTCATTTCTACTGATGTTTTGAAGTATTTGCAATATAAACTGTAACCACGAATATAAAAATATCGGAATATAAGGATATTTGAGGGAGGACATTTAGGAATATTTGGACGTAGGGGTCGAAACTTGTGAAATTTTGATTTAGGGACAGTGATCTCAGGATACATTCAGATCTGAGGATAGTTGCCAGAAGTGTAGGTACATTTGAATTTAAGAATATTCCTATACAGATACATCTGGGCTAAAGGATATCCTAATCTAAAGATATTTGTAATTGGAACATGGAGGTTTAGAGATATTCAACAAAACCTAGGGAACTGCAGGTTCAAATATGTTCAGATCTGAAGATGTCTGGAGTTAGCAATATTACTATCAGGTGATATTTGGACATAGACCTATCTGGATCTAGCAATTTAGGGTTATCAATTTGATCTATCATTTAAAATATAATATCAGTATATGATCTAGCATAAGGTTATCAATACCCAGATATATATGTATAAATTAGCAATTTATGTATATCCAAGTATAGACCTAGTAATTAAGGAATATATTCGTCTATCGTTTCGAATAATTCATAAATGAAAAGTTAACGTTTTATCCACGAAGTACGCAAAAGCGCCAGTTAAGCCGAAAGATGCTCGTAAATCCGCTTGTCCCGTGCGAACGAATTAAAACAGCCACTCTAATCGTTTAGATCGACGCGCGGAACGTTCCCTCTGTTCGACGAGGATGTACGTAAAACTGACGCGACCATCGAGGTGTACGTGCGGATCAGTTACCTAGGGAAATGCATCATCACCGAGGTGTACGCTCCCATAAGCACGAAAAAAGCGTTTTATGCACGCGAGGAGTCGGACCCCCGTTATCCGTATCAGTTCCGCGAATTGGACACCATGGACGTTGAGTCCTTCTGCTGGGGTAGTTTGACTATTATACCACCGGTCCATCCAGACCACCTGATTTGCGCTTGCAAGACGGACCCAGGTTGTTTAGAAAGCGCCACACAGACAAAGAAGAAGAAAAGGAAACAGAAACCGACCCTCAAGGAGATGTACATTGCCCGACTAGCACTCGTGCAAGATTTATTGGCCAAAATGAAGGAAGCCAGGAAGAATAGACCACAAATCATGGGACGGGGAGAGGGAGGCAGGGAAATTTGTCCAACTTGTATTTGTCCAGAGGTGAGTATATTTCTAGTAAAAGCTATTTAAAACAGGTATGAAATTAAATACAACGTTTGAAGATTTATTTCGCTCGACAGTCATAAATACGGACGTATCTTCGATACGTATTCAAGATATAATGGAACTTTTAATTAAAACAATAATTCAACGAGATATCGGAAATAACATATAATAAATTAAGCTAGAATTAATTACCTTAATTAAGAAAATACAGTATGATAATGTGTTAATAACATATTATATATCCGTATAAAATATTGGCTGGAAACATATTTATTTTGTATCTCGAATATCGTTTTATCCAGGTCTGCTGTCCACCCGCGAGCTCTCCAGTGTCTTGTATCTACACTATGCCGCCCAGCGCTTGTTCCTCTCCTTGTCAACCGACCGTTTACTGTCTATCAAACGCCACGTGACCCCGCAGGTAAAATTTGCATACGAAGGGGAACCACGGAGTGCCGCTGAAAGATATCCGGAGGCGTTACGTCGTCTAAATCCAGTCGAACTTTTACCATTGTTCCAAGCTGGCTTTTCTCGAGGTAATCACGGGTACCGTGTCCCATCGTGTTTTATGATCCATTCGTCCCTTACGATTGGACGATTTCCCAAATTGCCTGGCGAAATTTTATGCACGGGAGGGGTTGGCTCGGGGGAGTGGCTCGCGAGAGCATGGCCAAACTCCCCGTTGACTTCGCCGAGCAGAATTACTTAGCCTGTTCATAAGAATGGGATTCGAGCAGTAAAATTTTTTTATTTCTACATTCGGATATTTGGGGATTTGAGAACTCGTGAACTTCTGGAGTCGTGGATTTGCGAATTTCTGGAGTTATTGCTTTGTGAATTAAGAGGTTTTGACTTTGGGAATCTGAGGATTTTGGACGCTAAGGATTTGGGGATTTGGGTATTTGGGGATCTAGGCATTTGGAGATCTAGGTATTTGGGGATTTGGGAATTTGGGAATTTAAGGATTTGGAGATGTAGGTATTTCGGGATCTACATTGGGGACCTAGGTATTTGGGGATCTAAGTATTTGGGCACTTAGGTAGTTATGGGGTCTTATGTATTTGGGCACTTAGGTAGTTTTGGAGTCTTACGTATTTGGGCACTTAGGTACTTTTGGGGTCTTTCGTATTTGAGGATCTAAATATTTGGTGATATAGACGTTTAGAGATCTAGGTGTTTAGGAATTTAGGTGTTTATGGATCTAGGTGTTTAGGGATCGAGATATTTGGAGACAAGGGTATTAGTGGGTCAAGCTGCTTAATAATGTAGGGGTTGGGGACCTAAAGACTCAAGAGTAGGTGTTGCCTATCTGCATTTAGCAATCTATCGATTTGAACACGTAAGGATTTGGGAATCTAAGAACTGGAGAATCTTACAATCCTTGAATATACGAATATACAAATCTGAGGATTGTGAGATTTAGAGAATTGTAGATATTGCAATTTAAGAATTCGGGAATTTGCAAATCCGAAAATTTAT
This sequence comes from Megachile ligniseca, assembly GCA_945859555.1. NCBI lineage: Eukaryota > Metazoa > Arthropoda > Insecta > Hymenoptera > Megachilidae > Megachile > Megachile ligniseca. The sequence continues at coordinate 10,198,674 of OX243777.1, forward strand.
AGATATGAAAACTCAGAAATTTCAGAACTTGGGTACCCACCAATTTGGGAACATGCAAAGTTTGGAATGTAGAAAAGTAAGAAGAATGAATTGCTTATTACTCGATGCCAGTAGAATCGCGTATTCCGTTCAGAGGAGGAGCATAAAAGTATGTAGCAGATTTACGGAGAGAAGGAGGGGAGATATGCGGTCACAGGGAACTCGTTACAGAGAATTTTCTTTCGTCGCGTATACGCGTGCACGTGTGTGCACCATCGGTGTACACGGAACACACGATAATCCGATTCCAAGGCGGGCGGTTGCAAATTTGCCCCGAACGAACACCCTCGAACGTCTTCTGAGGAATTTCATGCAACGGGTCGCGCACTTTTTCAACGCACGCGGGAAACTCGATATCCGCACTTCACGCTGCCGGATATTCCGATATTCCATGCAATTGAAAGCTGAACAGTTTTGCATTTTGATCGTGAATCACCCCTTCGCGTCACCCCGCAACGGAAATCGTCCCCATATGGGTTCTATGTATATACGTAAGTTAGCACGTACAGGGTGTCCGAGCTAATATATGATAGCCCTCGCGTTTCTAGTAACTGCGATAAACTATACCAACGAAATGTTTAGACTTAAAGAAAAACTACATATGAAAATGGTAGAAGATTTATATTTCTATTGAAAGAATTTATATAAGTAAAAATAAATATGCAGTTTTAATAAAGAAGAAAGATCATATGTACTTTTCTAAATGTTAATTGTATATTTATTATAAATATGATATAATAGAATGCAGTGTAAATTTTGATGTAAACATTTTGTTTGATATAGTGGAAGATATAAAGAGAAGCGTCAAGTTGGACACCCTATGTAGATTCACGTATGGATTTCGATTTGCAGGCATAGGAGTATTTTATCATCTGTGGTATTATGCGAAGATTCGGATCTCGAGTGGGCGAAAATCGTTGATCGTCGGAGACGCACGAAATCGGAGGAACGTTTGCGAAAATGGAGTGAACGCCACCCTTCCTCGGTTCATAATTCTTCTGGATAACCTTCCACGTTTGAAATTTTACGGAATTTAACCGCAAAGAAAATATTTCTTTTTCTCTTCACCCGACTCGTTTGGTTCGTAATTTTAACCAAAATTTAAAGATAATATTTGTTCCCGAGATAAATTGTACCCCGTGATTAAGTCAGACGAATAAATTAGTGAATTCAAATTTACTCGGTGTGTATTCAATGGTTATCAATTTCAAATCTTTAAATTCTTTTAATCTTTTAATTTTCAATATTTCAGGTTATCAAGATTTCGAGGGTTTCAAGTTTTTAAATTTTTTATTTTTGCATTTAAAAATTCTCAAGATCAGTAATTTTGCAAATTTCCAAATTGTGAAATAAATCCCTAAATTCTCAACTGTTCAAATACCTAAATCCCTAAGTTATAAAATTATCAGATCCCAAAATTCTTAATTACCAAATTATTGAATCTCTAAAACAAAAAACTGTAAAAGTTTGAAAACCCACAAATGAAAAGTCAACAAGGGATGTTTGTTCAGTTTTTAAGAGGAAATTTTCCACGGTAAAGTTCCATAGGGACGTTTACCCCGCACGCTATTACACATGGCGTTACAGAGGATTAACAATGGCGGATATCCGAGAAGTAAGTTGCAAACGCGAAAGGCTGTATAGAAGCAAGAAAAGGACTAATGGATATTATTGAATTACCAAATTCTTGCTAGAACTGATCGTAAATTACGACCGCGTTTCGCAGACATTGCACAAAAAACTCCGCATTTTCTTTCGCACGTGTCGCAACTATGCAACGACGGTGATCCCGAGAAAGTACCTCAAATTCGCTCAAGTTTCAGACGGCAAAGAACCGTCACGTTTTATGCGAGAAAGTCTTAGCTAACCAAGCGTAATATTTGCCCCCGCGTTCGAGTTTAACGCGCATATACAAATAGAAGATTTACTCACTGAACTTCAACACGTAAACAAGTTTCTCATCCTTAATTTGCCTTCTTTCTTTCCTTTTTTCTTCACTCCATTTTTTGTACTTCTTATTAACGCAAATTATGTACCTTTAGATTGTACAACTTTGTGTATTCTAATTAAAATTTTTTAAATGTCCTATTTTAGAATTTTGACATTTTTCAGAAGTTTTCCAAATCCTCAAATCTCGAAATTGAAAAGTTCTCTAAATTTCTTAATAATTAAATTAAAAAATCAAATTTTCCCAATTTCCAAATGGTTTAGTTTCGAAATGATACAAATGTCTAAATTCTAAAATTCCCTCAATTTTATAATTTTCAATTTCTGAGTTCCAAAAGTATCCAATAAAAATTCGCAAGTTTCCAAAAGTGACATCATCATGTTCAGTATGAAACCACGATCAGTAAATAAGAAACGAGTTCACATCAGAAAATCTCTCTTATCTTAATAAAAACATGTATTCAAACCGGAACGAGATACATGTAATTACCGTACAGAAATATTACAATCTGAATGCATATGGTAATTTGACAACGGTTATAATGAATTGTTTCCGCTGCAATACCTAAGGAACGTTTTGTAAAGGAACGTGTGCACCGTCAGCAAAGCGTGTAAACTTTAAACGATGCTCGTAAAACACGCGCGTTAGAAAATATACGGTACATTTACGCTCTTTGTTAATTAAGAAACGCAAGAAAGTTACGCGTCCATTTGTATCAAGAAATCATCGTTTGCGGATGAAATACGTAGACATGTGGTAACTTGGGATCTTTCAAAATAATCGACTAGCGAAAAAAAACGAGTAACACAACTGACGAGTGAAAGTAAACGTCTTTTGCGCTCGCGGCTTTCTGATAATTTCTAAGTGCGACTCGTCGCTATATTTGCTTAGTTCAATATTATTTATATCTTCCATAATTTTAGAAACGTAACATATCGTCGAAGCGATTTCTAATTCAAGGTTGAAATGAAAGCGTAAGTGCGTTGGCTAACGCAACGACCCTAGAATCTGAACCAGTTGATCTAATTAGTTTCAGGCGTTCTTGGTAGCCATTGCACATTTTCTTATTGCTCACAAATTGCTATTTAATTGATGTTCAGTCACCTGTTCTTCAAGTTATCTTTAATCGACAGGAAGTGTAGGAAATAATAGGTGTTGCATAGAGACTTCCTTTAGACTCTTCCTAACTTTCTCCCGTTACCTGCAACTTCTTTCTAGACTTTCATTCAGTTCTCCCTAGTAGCCTATGGTTGAGAGCCCCTGTTTCCCCAAACTCTTTTGAAATCTTGATCACATCTCACTAGATTGTTCACTAGATTTAAATTAAATTTAAATAATTTGTTATTTATCTCGATGCCTAAACACGAAACAACCGATGGCACCGTGCTTCGATACAAAAAGGAATCAGAGCGGAACGAATTAAATATACAGCTTCCTTAATGGAGCAATCAATCGTTTGAAAATACGCGTAGAGGCAGTGTACAGTGAACATTTTACACACTGTAAAAGCACTAAACGTAAAACGAAACGAAACGGAACAGGTAGGTATATTGTTTTATCTATACAATGCCCATTGTATTCGTAAAATAGATGTACGAATGGAAAAGAAACAACGTTGGTGGCATCGTTGTTTCGCCGGTTTCCATTGCGATATGTTGCCGTTGAATTCTCTTCCCAAATGGATTCACCTGGATTTCCCAAATTCTTCGATTTACCACACGTACATAAGTTCGTTTTATTTCCCTCCATAAAATTAGATGCAGGAAGTAGCGACCAGAAGAACTCGAAAATTCAGCGGAGCGTGCTTTTCGAGAGAATTCAAGAGAAAACGTTATACTGGCACGATGTTCTTGACGTTTTTTGGAACACGCCACGAGTGAATTTCTCTCCACGAGTTTCTCCTGCATCAGTCAGTTTTCCAATTTTCGAATTCTGTTTTTTTTTTTTTTATTCACAGTTTTGAGCTATTACGAGATTTATTTGGTCGGTAAAAGCAGAGCACTTTAAATTATATATTGAAGTTTTGGTTGTTAACAATTTTCGAAGTTTTGGGTTTTAGGAGATTAGGATATTACAAGTTTGGTACTTTAGGCTTTAATTTAATAGCTCGTTTAAAAATTTGTAATCAAATACTCCAAAATCTTTTTAACCTACCAAATTAAAAACTTAGCCAATTAAATATTTATCGTTTCATGTACTTAAAAAATATAAAAAAATTCTCAATTATAAACCGATCAGGTTGCAGTGTTTAATGATCTATGTCGAGGAGATTGACACGTGCAATTTCTAAGAAATAAATCCGCAGAAAATATACAGGGGCAAAAGATTAATATACTTCTTCCGGGTGTCTCTTGAATTTGACTGCAACAATCTCGACAAAATCTCGTTCAATCATAGTTGGAAACGCAGACAGCTCTTTCTTCTCGTGGCTACGTCGACGTTTAGATAAATAGCGAGGAATCCAAAAATAGGGGAGCATACGAGGAGCAATACGTAGTTTGGCTTGGATAAGCGGCTTGCGAAATGGCTTCACCGTAAAGGGAAAAATATGAACGTCAGTTACGCGTATTTTCCCTTCTGCGACGTTCTTGTTCTCCGTTTTATGCCCGTATACCGTCTGATTTTAATCCAATCGTCCAATTATCTCATAAATTATTTATTACTCGATCAAAACTACGAAAATGCCTCTTTTGTCCAATTCGATGTTGTTTAACAACTTTTATTTCATCTTCGGTTATTTTAATTTTTATTTTAGGTTTCCTCAATTTTTATTTTATTTCAAGCAATTTTAATTTGTATTTTAGGTTTCCTCCAGTTTTAGGGATTTGGAGATTTGGGGATTTAGAAAGTTTGAGAATTCAGAAACATTACGGAAATTTTGTAAATTTCAAATTTGAGAGTTTCAAAATATGAGATTTTGTAAATTTGAGGATCTGGACATTCGAAATTTCGGAAATTTGAAAATTTTTATGTTTAGGGTCTAAAAATTAAAAATGTGAGAATATGAGAATTTAAAGATTTACAAATTTGAGAATTAAAAAATTGAAAATTTTTAGACATGAAAAGCCGATTCCACGCATCCAAAGTTAATTAGTATTTGAAAGAAAATTAGGCGCAAAATTTCTAATACTACGTCTCATTAAGACATTATAACAAATGAAATCATACGAGTGAAAATGAAATTTTTAAGCTAGAATGAAACGACTAACCGCTATCGTTTTGCACTTCAATAAAAGATCGAAAGGAGTAATCCCTACTTGCAGTTTTCTCTTCTTCAAGCCATGTTACTGCCGTCTATCACTTTAATATAATTACAGGTTAATCGATAATCAATCAAAGATTTATTAACTGCTTTTCACTTAATTATTGATGATATCGGAAAACCTATTAATAGATTTCCGTCAATCCTCGTACAATGAACCGATAAGAATAAGATTTACGATAATTTAAATTCAATTTCAAACTTTCTTAGCTTCCATTTTTAAACTTTAAACTGTCTCCTTTTGTAGCTGTATTAAATGTAACAGTTTATGGTGTCATCAATATTTTTCAAGGTATTCAAGTAGGTTAATTTAAATAGGGTTATATATGTACATATATACTTACTTTTTATATACATTAATATTTATATTCATATATTAAAATTTGGAGCATTTCATCCAGTCCTCGTTTTGACATATAATATGATTCATTTTCAGTTAAATAGATGAAACATTCAAAGAGTATTTCAGTTGCCATTTTGTATTTAATCATTTATAACGTTTAATAAAATATGTTCTTAGATGTGCAGTATAATATCCATATCTACTTATTGAGTTGTTCAATAAATTCGTAACTTCTCTAATAATCCACATCTTATAGATTGTTCCGTAAATTCCACAACCTTCGATGCAACATCTTATCACATATTCGATAGTTCCCTAAATTCGTAACTCTAATAATACCCGCATCAATTCCTCATAGATCGTTCAGTAAATTCCACAGCTATCCACATCTTATACACCGGGTAGTTTACTAAATTGGTATCTTTTATAATAATCCTCGTCCACTTGTCAGAAAAGCAACGAATTCAGCAAACAGGCCAATACCAGTTATCTGAGCCCATCTCGTATACATATACAACATATAAGCCAGGTCTGTTAGAAGAGAATGTGGAAGACTCGAGGGAATGAGATTACAAGGGATCAAGGTGGAAGGAGTAGCCAGTCGGAAACGTCAGAGTGACTTTTTTTTTTACTCTCCCAGTTTTCCAGACAGAGACCCACCACCGTATTAGAAATCGTGGAACACATCTAGCAGGGTATCCCCACCAAAGTAAAACACGAGACGGTGCATCGGTAGTTCGGTGTGTCTTTCTAACAATGAAGGTACCTAACCACGAGAGATTAGGGGGTACTTTATAAATGCGCGATCACCGTGCGGCTTGACGCGAAACGTTTTCGACAGGTTCGATGAAACGCTTCGACGTTCGTGCTCAAACTGACTTTCTAAGTGTTTTGTGAACGAATCGACAGCAGGTGAGTAGCGATGCAAACTTGACGATCCTCTCGTAGCGGCTTGTTATACCCTGGCTGGTTGGCTGGTTCGTTGGTGCCGGCGGTGACATCGGCGCAGACAAGATGTATCGATTACTGATACTTAAAGCATACCGCTGCACGATGAACCGAACCATCGTTTCTCTTTTTTTCGCCGACCGAACCAGACCCAGACCTAGGTCAGACAACCGCTAGACGGTTCATACGGGGTGTCGAAAAAGAGGGTTCATCCGGGACGGTGCAAATTCGGAATCTCGGGAATGTGCGGAATATTGCATATATATCTTGCTGTGCACGCAATTTCTTGTGTTGGAATTTCAGGAACGTTTTACCGCCTTCATTAAAAAATTCTAGTTTCTACATTTTTGCACGTTTATTTTTTAGATTTACTTATTTTCAAAGTGTGACTCCCAAATTTTGAAATTGGAGAACTGGTAAATTCATAAATGAACAAGTTCCAAATTTCCAAGTGTTAACTCTCAACTCATCAAATTTTCAAGTTCCAATATTTTCAAATGTTAAAACATTTAAAATTCCAATTTTCCAAATCTTCAAACTTGAAATTCTTAAATTTCTAAATCTTTAAATTGTCAAACTTGAAATTTTTTATTTCAAATCCTCAACTACCCAAATTTTCAAATCCCTAAATTATCAAATTCAATATTAAAAATTTTCAAACTCTACAATTTCAAAATTTTCAAAAACGTCACCATAAATACACTTTGTGCTACTTAAGACAGTGTGTTTTAAAATAAAAATATATTTTCGTAATTTTTTGCAAATCAATCAACGATCGAACAGTGATTAATTGGTATGTAACATACAATAATAAACGTAAGCACAACTTCCGTCTACATGTTCAATCAATTCTGAGCAAAATCTGGAATATCTGAAATATGGATTTTCTATAAAATTGTGCAAAAAAGTTTGAAATCTATGTTCGCCGCTACGCCACGCTACGACCACTATTGAATGGAATATATTTTTATTGCAATATGTCCAATAGTTTTTTCTTTCAAACTTTAAACGAATTTTTCTCCAAATTGGTGTCTGTGATAAAAAACGTGGTAACTTTTGTGGTAGAAATAGGGTTCTTTTCAATTCACATATTTTCCGTCTGTTGTATTGGCATTCGTCATATTAGTATACGTTATATTGCCTCGCTTTGTATGAATACTGTATTGCCTCATATTAGTGCGTTATACTACTACGCTTTCAATTTATATTGCTGCGTGTCGCAATTCTACATCTTATATTAACACGCGTTATATTGCCTCAATTTATATTGCGTCGTATTATTACATTACTACGTGTTGTATTGCCTCGGATTATATTGTCACGTGTATTATAACTTATATTACTATGCATTTTCAGGCTTTATATTACCATGTTCAGTATTATATTACCAGGTGTACTATTACTCCATATGTCACTTGTGTTGCTATTCAAAAATTTTCAAATTTAGAAGTTCTCAAAAGTGATTTTAAATGCCAAAGATTTATTAATAACAACAAATTTTTTGTCAATCACAAGAATTAGAGTTTCAAACATGATTCCCAATTATTTCAAAAGTGATCATATAGACCATATTAGACCACTGACAGTAAATCACGCAGATCCACAAAAAATAGAAAAATCATTTCACCACCTCGATATATTGCCAATTCCAAGAATATCTCATTAACGCAACGAAAGTCTACCGCACATGAAAATTTCTCACATATCGATCAATTTTGATTCTCGAAAACATTAATTTAAAGAAACAGCCTACGTTGATTGGGTATTTTTTGCTACTCCCGGTGAGTGCTATAAATGTGAAGGGTATAGACCCCTTTTTTCGCGAAATGTCTGGTATGTATGTGCACACGTGACACGAAACCGATGCCGTAGTTACAAGGGTGCTGCGAATATATCGGTTAGCTCGGTTTTCGAGCAAGCGGCAGCAATTAGCTGTTGCGATTGACGCGCGCAATTAGAGCGGCGCGTGAAAAGGGAGCATCGAGAACGAACGCCCGGTTTCGAGGGTGTCGTATAGCGAGCTAATTATGACAAATCGAACATTTGCTCGGCTATCGTGATTCGATGATTTGGAATTCTGAAATTTAGAATTCTCACGGATTCCGTCCTTTGATGCGGCTATTTAATTGTCTCATTGTTACACGCACGGCTATCAATAATATTATCGTTAACATGATCATTCGCAAACTACCCTCATGTATTCACTCGCGACGAAAACACGCTAATGTTACTGGCAATTATCGATAATTTGATAGATGATGCATTGTTGTTACGATGTACCTATCGGATTGTTTGCATATGCGCTGCTTCATTATTTCGGATAGTTTATACAGTGTAGGAATTTATCGATTACTATTGAACCCTACTCACGTCGAAAACTATCGATGTCTTTACAATATTTTTTCTGGGTTAATAAATAGTTCGTTTAGACGCTGTTCTAATCTAGCAATTTACCATTTTTGGAAATTTGAAAATTTAAACTTCTCAGATATTATCTCGGAGATATCATAAAACTATAAGCGACTAAATTTTAGACCAACAGACCTACGTAGTAAAATTATGATTATAGTATAATTACGGTAAACACTTTTCCGATTTTTATCGCACGATTAAATCGGCAGTATTAAAATAACAAGTTCATACTGAACAGACTGTATATTTAGTGCACAGCTTTATGTCTATTGTGCCATTCACGTGTTAATTACTTTCATTAACTCTGAAAGGGTTATCGATAGTCTCACCGCAAATACGGTCCGAATATTTCGATAAGCTGGCAACAACGCGTCTGATAAACGATCCGATAAAATACGCGTTTGATAAACACTGAATAGCTACCTATTAACTAACTGGAACGGTGACGAATAAACGTCAAACTGGCCGAATTTACCAGTTCTATAACGGAGATTCGTTACCGCAATTAGAAGAATACACGATCGTGCCAAATAAAAGGATGAATTCCCGGGCGAAACAACAGTTCTAAACAAGAACCAACATGCTCCGAACCAAACTTAACGAAGTACAGAGCTGTAACACCCAGGGAATAGAGTACAATTTATTGCACTTAAAAGTATTATAACTCGTATAATTGAAAACGACAGTACAGCCAACGATACTAGCTTTACAGCTAACTATACAGGGTACTTGGCTACGCGAAGCTGTGCATCGGCAAACCAGTTAGAATCCTAATTTGCTCGTCAAAGCCTGTACGTGTCTAATACCAAGTCTATCCATACATATATATAGTCTGATCAACTACTTAATGATCGTGCGGAATTGCTAATTACACTGACAACAGGATATTCCTAATGAGGTGCTCGACTCTGGGCACGTATATTATTCAATTATTCAACTATCGATATTTGATGTTCAAATTTTATCACGTCTGTCAACATTTTAGAAGTTTTATTCATGATTTTTCAAGCTAAATTATATTATCTGTTAGACTGTAGATATAAAAATACAGATATACGGATATCTAGAAATCTATACAGGGACCTTTGGAAAATATTTCGTCTATTAGTATCTTTTACTAGTATCCTTTATAGTATTAGTGTCTGTTATATTATAGAAATTTGGAATTTAATAAATCCTAACTCCGAAGACAGACGTATAATATTCCCCGTAGGAGGGATCGATTGTCACTTGGCAAAATCTTAACGACCCCACATGGCAGATGTTTGTCAAACAGTTCGAAACTCTCCAGGAATTTTCGACAATTTACGGGTACGATGCTGCAAAGCTTGTTTGCTCGATGGAACAAGCTGCTTCGAACATTTTCCGCAATGCTGGAACTTTGAAAGACCCGTAACTCGAACGTGAAGCACTTACGAGGCCGCGGCGCTTATATCACACTGTTTCGTCGCGGCTGCAAGCGGTACTCGCGGCCTAAAATAGAAAATCTCGTCTCTGAGAGATAGGGCGAAAGTTTCGACACCGAACTCGATCAATTATTATCGGGAATTTATTTTCGAAAGTTCAGACAGAATCGTCGAGATTCGATGCACTTTATTAATGAATTGCTAGTTCGTGCTCGGCACTTCGTTTAGGGGAGATACGCGCTGGCAACTATGCAACAGGAAATGCAATTTTCGCTCGAGCGTATTTTTCCTACTGTCGTCGCGCGTATATTATACGTCAGTTTTATACGGGCTACGTATTCAGGGCGGAGACAAATATTCCAAATAAAATGGGATATACCTTCGCTTACATACATTCTACGAAAGCATTTTCATTTTATCCTTGTGTGTTGGCATTACCTTCTGTTGCTGACGTCTGTAATCAACTAAATCTTGTAATCTTAAAAATTACAAGAAATTTTAACATCTTGATACGATCTTAATTTTGTTTTATGTTACGGATTATTTTTTTACGATACAGTAGAATGCATGACCGTTACATGTTCATGAGATGAGAACGTATTGTATGTTTACATGTTGTAAAGCTTTATATTGTTGCATACTATATCAGTGTGGGTAATTTCGTTACGAGTCATATCGCCACATATCGCTATGCTCCATGTATCTCCACGCTCCATATCGTCACGCGCCATATATCAGTATGCATCACGTATCTCCACGCGTCGTATATCAGTACGTGCCATATATCACCACGCGCCGTATATCGCCACGCGCTACATATCGGTATCCGCTAAGCGCCATTTACGCGTCATATATCGCCACACTTCACACATGGCAATCGTTTCCCATTCGTGTAATATATCACCGCAAATTGCATAGGAGATGAAAATACGTAGTTGGTAATGAAACACCGTTTTCTCCGAGGTTCGTTAAAAATCTTTACCGAGATGTGTTCTACTTACGATTCATGGGTGCGTTTTCTCGGCGATAAATCGCGAAAGTTGATGTTTTATGAAAGATAGACAGTTTCGTACCGTGGAAGATTCATCGCCTTTAATTTCTTAGCCTTTCCTTAGACGCCAATCTTTCATCCCCATCGTGAGCACGGACAAACACAGCTTGACTCAACCGGTGTTAAATGCTCGAAACTCTCTCGCTTCTCTACAGGGTGCACCATAACATGTGAACATAACTACATGAAAATTAACAGCTCTCATCATTCGATGTCGGTCTACAGAGCTTGAATGTATTCCTCTATGATGTTTTCATCTTATAGCCAGCCATAGTATCGCGATAAGCAATTATAGTCTTCTTTAATAGCGTAAGAGCGTCATTAAAATAATACATCTATAATCTTCATACAAGCACAATTAAACTATTTATTACTATTTTACGTACTGAAACTACCGACTTTATGTCCACGTGTTATGACTCGTCCTGTATAACGTAGTATTTTCCTTGATTTTTATTTCCGGCCATCTGCAACGAGCGGGCCACGCGAAGTTCAACGATCCATTTCTCAAACTGCAATCCCGTCCTGTAACTCGTATTACGGCCCTACGGTTGCGCAAATCGCGAAGGCGTCATTAACAGATGAAGGTAATTACAAAGCGTCACCCGCGGGGTTGTTGCACACAGTTATCTACGGCTTAGAGCAATCGCAGTTGGATTTAACGTCTGCGAATAGTCGCCACAGTGTTTCGGTGAGTTCGCGCCATTGATACGCAACCCTGACACACCAGCAAAAGGGATTCCGAGGAAAGAATCCATTTCGTTCGGCTTCGACAAATACTTGCTACAGGTCGTGTGTAGCACTTTCTAACGACGTGCCGGCGAAATTGCTGCTTTCTGATTCCGCGATACGATAATGATTCCGATAATCATAGTAACGTGTTCCGTTTTGTTCGAAATGTATCAACACTATCGTGCGCATCTTGATCGGGAGAAATTCTCGTTCTACGAGTAATACCTGATATTGCAATTTTATCTTCGTTAACGTCAAGATTGCATCATTGACTTTATGGCTGTCAGAAGTGGATTTACTTAGCATTTTCATGTGCAACTTAATTGGCATTCCTTCCTTGTGAATATTAATTTTGCAACCTCGTATCCGCTGCAAAAGGACAACATATTTTATCTCATATTCGAGTACTTTCGAATTAACAAATGACTAAATATATTTCAAAGTTCCTAGATCAAATCTCTACATTCTAAACTTTACAGATTCTAGGCAACAATGTACCTGGATAACAATACTATATCTAAAAATCCTAAGATCTCGAATTTTGGAGACTCAAAAATCTCTGGATTTTAAAGTCATTTGGTTTCGAAATTTGAAGTCTTTGGATTTCAAAAATTCTGAGTGCTCTTCAGATCTCGAAGTTCCTAGATCACAAAGTTTTTAGTCCACGATACCTCTAGGTATAGAGTCCCTTACATTCCGAAATCCCTATATCTCGAAATCTCTACGTTTAAAATTGCAAAATTCGAAAGGACCTACCTATCAAAATTTCAACATTCCAAAGTCTCGAAACTCTGGCTTCGAAAATATTCTATATTTTGATATTCGTATAACTCGAGTGATCTGAAAGTATAACTGTTGTCTCGTCAGTGGATCGAGGCAATTTTGTACTCTCTGCTGTAAAGATTAATGGGTTAATCGTCCTGTTATTGGCAACAACACCTTGCTCGAGGGTACATGTCAGTCGATTCGTCGGTTGTATCTCGAATCGTTCGAACAATCCGAATACACGATAATATCGATCAAACGGGATCGAAATTGCCTGGAGTCAGTTGGTCGTTTCGTCGTTCGACAGTCCATCATTCGTGACCGATGCGGTCACGGATCCACGGACGAACTTTTATGATCCAACAGCGCAGAGAATGAAAAGGAAATTTGCTAGCGTGTCGAAAGACGAGATTTTTATGAGCGAGAGCGCTGCATGCTCGGTTTGATGCTCACGACGTGTGCCGTACCGTGAAACGCGGGTTTGTAAATGTCGAAATTCACTCGTTCGTAAAAAAACAACTAGCACAACACGCAATCGATTAATGAGAAAAGTGATTAGCGGCGATATACACATATAACGCGTGGTATTTCGTTGACGACCATTTCAGCTGATTGCTATGGCCGTACAAATTAGTTGCAGGTTGGAAAATGCGAATAGGATATTGGTAAACATTTAAACGTCGCAACATTTATGAGTTTTCTGAGGAGAAAAGTACCAAGTATTGTATCTGGCTATATTGCAGACGGGAAGTGAACTTTGCGATTCTTTTGTTAAAGAAAAACGGGTCGACCAGAATATTGGGTAACAGTTATTTCGGGCATCAAATGCAATCGAATTATTCACGAACAAACTACCTTATTTTTTATTCGTTCCCTTTTTTATTTTAATCCTTTGCACGAAACACGGTTTACATTCGTAGTAAACGGAGTAAAACAAATTGGAGTAAATGTTTCGTAAGAAAGTCAGGAATACGTGACATTGGCAAAGTATTAAATATGAAATTTCTAATTTAGCGTGACAATGTTACTAGATATGAAAGTTGGTATGTATGTAATAATCGACAAAGTGGACAAAGCTCTGAATAATATTTTAATTAATCGAACAATATACGATAACAGCGATTATCCCGTTTTATTCTACCTTTTTGTACTTTTGATTGTCCAATAAGAGGAGATATATGATCACGAGTGCTGTCGAATCGAAATATATGTTAGTCGAGTACACGTGTATGCACTTGACAACCATTCAAATTCATTTTTCTCTAAATTGAAGGTTCACGTGAATAAATTTCGTTCCATAGAAAGGGATCAATACATTTTCGGTCGGTAGGATCGGTTCGGGAACACCATGTATATCGGTTAAGGAAAAGGAAGTTTTCCATATATCGTGAAACGTCTTGCAGCACATCGGATCCGGAAGTCACAGATGTCGAGCATGCAGTTTTATTGCCCGATCAGACGCAGCGACCATCGAAGTTGTACGTGTGTCATCGGGCTTATTGAATTATTAATACAAAGTTGGACATCTGCTCGCTGGAAATTTGGCCGTATACCAACGAAGTAGGCCAGTTAATAAAATTTCTTCAGCTAGCCGGTCCCATCGTAAAGCGATAATACAGAACGATAAAGAACCGCCGGAATTTCACCGTCTAATTTCTCTCGAGGGTAATTCGTGCTGCGGGTTCGCGTTCGAATGCATTAAACTTTTGATTGAATCTCGGAACTTGCCGTAAGATTCGAGCCACCTTACTGAACTCCGCATTTTTCTTCAACTTTCGCGAATTAAACATCATGGAACGTACACGATTTAGATGCGAACGATCGTTCAACGAATTTCGTTCGAAACAATGTGGAACTCTAATTGCCGCGACGATGAATATGGAACAACATTACCATAAGTACGGGAAGTTTATTACAATTCTGTTTAATACTTTACCATGTGTTATATAATTATTCTACAATATTTGTTATTGCGAATGGAATTGTGTAATATTCTGAGAACTCAGTTTTTAATTATAGTGTGGTGATATTGCGCGCTAATATTGTACGTAATTTCATTTGTGGCAATAAAGTGTGTGATTATATTGGGTACGGTAATGTCATATGCTGCAATATAACAACGTGTGGTAAATCTAACACTTTGAAATATTTCACGCGGCGATATAACACATAGTAATGCAGTGTGCGGCGATATAACATGTAGTGATCTAACAAACGGCGATATAACGCGTAACAATCTAACATGCAATAATATAATATAGTATGTTGCAATCGAATAGTGTCACTGTAAAATGTGTTAATGTAATTAGTTTATTTCGGGTACATAAGTGATATACAAAGTCCAAATTCTTTTAAATGGAATATATTTCTGAATGTTTTCGTTGCATTTATGATTCCTCATAAAAATGTATTAACACATTTAATGCAAGAGAGCGTTTCTTTCAAACTTATTTCAATTTCAATATTGCGAAGTGGTACATTCACTCGTGCACTCACCTACATCTTTTTGTAGGTAGGACGACATATTTTTTTTTACACGCGTCGATTCTACGGAACATTCTGCATAAGGAAGTACTCGAGTGAAACGCTAAGGAAATCAATAGTTTCCGAGTAATTTCAAGTTTAATAATGAAAAACTTTTCGTAAGAATCCGATAAATAATTCTGTTCGAGAAGTACAGATAATACTTTGCTAGAATGATTGAGGAAACTTGAACAGTAAATTATTCTATGGTTAAGAAATTTATCGAAAAAAGCACGGAATCCAATGCATCGGGAATTAGATGGAATATAGAATATCGATTCCAATTTCCCACCTGAGGGTAGTAACACTCCAGTGACTAATAATAATCAGACTGCGGATATTAAAGCAAATGTACAATTTTAGAATTTATTATCCGGCAATAAGCAGGGCAATATATTCAACAATAAGTATTTTATCATATCAATTTTATATATTTTCTTTTAAACATTTTTATTCTATATTACTCTAATTTATCAGATCTATGTTTAACATACACATCTATTCCCACATGACATAAACGTACAGTTAAACGATTATAATGTGGCATCGAAATTAGCATTTTGAATCTTCAGTTAATAATTGTATTGCATCGTTATAATCCCGGTAGTGTGCATTAACAAGCTTCATGTTATAGACTTGTCCATAGGGTGGAAACGTTAGTCTTTAGTGTATGTATAGGAAACAAAAGGTATCGTAGATTAAGAGATAGTGTATTGGAGCGTGCATTAAACGACACGTTTAATCTCCGAACCCATCCGAGATTGTTCCACGCCATTTGATGACGTTCGATTTAGCTACTTACTATACCCGCAGCTAATTGCATCGTAAAAAGCATTAATAATTTTAACGGGTTTACGGTACATTTGAGATTGGTTATTAGGTCGTTGATTATCGAGTAAGACGATTTCGAAATGCGGCGTGAAGGCTGCGGCAATTTGATGGCATAGAAGTACCGATAAATAATATTTATGACATGGATTCAGGACTTAAAACATTATACTATTTAATAAAAATGAATTTGCAAAATGAATTTCAAAATTTGGGGTGTTTTGAATCATGGGAAAGGGAGATTGAAAGTTGGGAAATTTTGGAAATTTGGAAATTGGGGTATTTCGAAATTTGGAAATTTAGACAGGAAAATTTGGAAATTTGAAAATGTAGAAATTGTGTAATATAGAAATTTGGAAATTTGAAAGTTGGAAAATTGGGAAATTGGAAATTTGAAAGTTGGGAAATTGGGAAATTGGGAAATTGGGAAACTGGAAATTTGAAAGTTGGGAAATTGGGAAATTGGGAAATTGGAAAACCGGAAATTTGAAAGTTGGGAAATTGGGAAACTGGGAAATTGGGAAACTCGAAAATTGGGAAATTGGCATATTTGAAAACTAGTATATTTAGAAATATGGAAATTTAAAAATAGGAAAATTTTTAACTTAGAAATTTGGAAATGTAGAAATTCTGTAATTTAGAAATCTAGAAATTTGGAAATTGAGAAATCGGAATACTAAAAAACTAAAAAATTAGAACTTAGAAACCTAGAAAACAGAAATTCATAAACTTGAACAAATGTAAAATAAGATAATTTAGAAAGCCACTCAATACAAGAAAAAATCAACGATATTATTAAAATATTTGTGTAATAACTTCCATTGAATGTTAAACTTTCTTCTGATACACTACAAATGTTGTTTTGCAATTTCTTCGGGTCATTAAATCCTCGCAGACTTCTTATGAATAGAAATATACAATCTGATATGAAGCAACCTAATAATTTTCTCAATGTAAAGGAAAGTGTGACAATTTGCTACATCATCTATAATTCAGATGATCTTTTATCAGAAAAGTATAAATACATCCATAACTTTCTAAATGTATGTTGTGCAGCGAACGTCACACTTCCAGTTTTCACTCTCATTACTCTTCGCTTTCCTTTACCTTGACCAATAATATGAATTATGAGGTATCATTTAGTTTGGTTTATAATACGATATCTAAATGTGGCGCGACACATAGACCACCAACTTGAGAGGGAGAGTTAGAAATTATTGATATACAGAGTGTCTAAGAAAAATAGATCGATAATGAATACAAGATAATTAATCACTGAAATTATATGTTCTACCTTCTCATAATATTATTAATAAATCAATTATATTCGTAATACTATTAATCATGCTTGATCATGCTTAATCAATTTCTGATTTCTAAATTTAGAAATGTTGAAATGTACAAATCTGCAAATTTTTAAGTGTGAAAATGTAGAAATGTGGAAATGCAGAAATGTAGAAATGCAGAAATGCACAAATGCAGAAGTGCAAAAATGCAGAAATGCAAAAATGCAAAAATACAAAAATGTAACCTTGTAACGTTAAAATTTTCAACAAGTTCATAAATCTTCAAATTTACAGACCAGCCTATAAATAACCAGTTCAGGAACGTAAAAGTTCCCGAACACATAAATTTTCGGGACAACAAATTTTCAAACGTTCAAATTTACAAACTCACAAGTGCAGAAACTTACAAATTTCCAACTCCACTCTACATACTTTAAAATTGATAAACTCATAAATTTGCATATTTGCAAACTTCCATGCTTTGCGTACGTTGTTCACAGCAACCTAGCGAAAGTTAGCAGTAGTCGGCCTTGAACTTGCAGCGTCTTTCGCTAGAAACGCGGCATAAAATGTCAATCTCACCTTGGCTCCGTGATTCCCCAACCGCATTCATCAATCGAATTATATTCGCTCTCTCGAAACCGGACATACTGGTTTCTATCATCTGCGTCGAACAGCGAGTGCCATTCACGTTACAACGTTGAGAAAGCAATTACTGCTTTTTGTGCCGTGACTTAACGATTGATACATAATTGACATCCGCGCCAATCTAATGGTCGATAAAATTGATCGAACGCAATAATGAGGGTAATCAAAATAGTCTGCACACATAGCGCGATAATGTACATTTTATACGATAGTTCATAAACTTTCAAGGCAAAAGGCGGAACAGACAGTTTCCTCTTTATGATGGGAAAAAATCTGTCGGATGATAATTTACTCACTTCCGTCACTCATCAGTGAATTTCACTATCATGATGCACGATTTGCTTTTACTTTCAATAGTAATCTACGTTTTTAGTTAGTGTTTGGACTTGTATATTTTAGAAAAACCGTTGCATTGTAAATCTCGTACGTGCAACACAAAAAATAGGACTCTTAACGTTAATTTATGGCAGTTTGGCGAAAACAGCGTTAAAAGCTAAATCGCTTTAGTGGTGCCATAAATTTAAGCATCTGAAATTTGTCAAGATGGGTCCTGGGGTGCTGTCTCAGGGTTAAGAGGTCTTGGGACTTTCCAGCCGCGTCACTCGTAATCTAGCTAAGGGTGACCAGGACTTTGGAGGCGTGGATTGTCAAACGAATGACAGGAAAGATGACCGCCTTCTTCCTGATGAACCACGCAAAAATCAGCCAATGAGGAAAGTCACCCCCATCGACAGCCCTCAGGCAGAAGTTTTAAAACCAGTGTTTTTTCGGAAAAACGTCAGATTATATTGAACCGTTAGAACAGATTATATTCAACCTTCAGAACCGATTATATTAAGATTTAGAACCGATTACATCAAGATTCAGAACCGATTATATTAAGATTTAGAACAGATTATATCAACTTTAGATCAGATTTTGTGAACCCAGTCGTACGAACTTACGACAATATAATCTCTCCAGGCGTACTCCTGTGATATGTGAACTTGTGCGAGCGAACTCTCACACAAATAATAATATATTAGCCAACTGTCATTTCAACTCATTTGTTAACCTTTTTACAATTTTTTACTATAAAAATTACACGTACTTTTACACAGTGCACTTGCGTAATTCATTCAAAATTTCCTGGTGCACAAACATTGGTCCTTCGAGCCGGATTGAAACAGAACGAACTTTGAATCAACTGTGTGTGATCAGTGATTATTATTGAAGAATCATTATTCTATTGTGACACAACAAGGATAGTCACTAGAATACAAATCATTTAAGTGTACAATTGGACTTTGTATACTGCAACGAACTGAACTGTTTAGAGACTGTGTCTTTTTGTGAACTTTGATTTGAATTAGTGAATTTGAATTTGTGTTGATACGACGACATACATCGAAGTATCAGCATATCCAGCACCTACTCTGCAAACCTATTGGACGAGGATAGAACGCAGCGAAGCAGGTAGCAGCAAACAGCAGGCAGCAGCAGGGCCAGCCTGATTTTCACCAGTCATAAAGTTTGGTGAGTCTCCGATTTATTTCCTTTCTTCTCCTGTTTTCCTAATCCGCGGCTTGTGTTATTTAAATTGTATACAATGGAAGCTCTAAGGAAAAAGAGAGCAACTGTCAAATCAGCTTTAACGCGTTTTAACAATTATTTGGACTCGTTTACACCGTTGTCTGATGTTGAGGATTTACAATCGCGTTTAGAAAAAGCTATTCCATTATTAGATAAATTTGAAGCAATACAAGAGGAAATAGAATCGCTTGATGAAGTCGATTTAGATGAGACCGTTCGAACACGTGAAGACTTCGAACGTGAAAAACACCTACGCGAAGAGGAGGAAATAAAGATTTTCGAAGATAGCTACCATAAGGCAATTGGCAAAGCAAAAGGATTCATAAAAAGTAGGCAATCCTTTGTACCTTCTGTGGGATCGGTATCTCGTAGTGTTACCGAATCACCAGCACTGCACTCAGAAGCAGGCCCAATAGGGGTTAGTCTTCCAAAATTAGTATTGCCGACTTTTGATGGCACGGTTAGTAATTGGATAAAGTTTCGTGACACATTTAGGTCATTAATCCATGAACATATGGGACTGAGTAATATTCAGAAATTCCATTATTTGAATTCAGCATTGATTGGAGATGCTGCTCGCACTATTGAAGCTCTAGGCGTTTCAGAGGCGAATTATTTGTTAGCTTGGGAAGGGTTAAAGTCTCGCTATGAAGATCCGAACACTTTAATTCATCACCATGTACAAGCACTATTTGAAGCACCAGTTTTGACACGCGATTCGTCACATTCGGAATTGCGTCAGTTATTGGACAACACGAATAATAACTTACTCGCATTAAGAACTTTAGGAAAAAGAACTGAATTCTGGGATCCGTTAATTATTTATTTATTGACATCGAAATTGAATATTTCTATGAGACGTGAATGGGGAAGAACGTTGGCTAATTCAACGACAGAACCAACTTTCAAGGAATTTGCAAACTTCTTGGAAAGGCACATTAAATTCTTACAAAATTCAGATTTAGATAAAATCAAATTTAATGATATTAAAATTAATAAAGCAACGGTGAAATCGGTTACGACGAAACCGAAACAGATAAAAACATATTCCACAATCACGAATAAGAAATCGTGCATAATTTGTAATGGAGCACATCCGATATACTCGTGTGAAGTTTTCAAGGGTATGTCAACGGTCACACGTTTGCAGAAGGTGAGGGAACTTCACCTATGTTTTAATTGTTTGGGTGATGGACATCAGAACAGAGATTGTACCTTCGGACCATGCCGAAAATGCGGAAAAAAGCATAATTATCTACTTCACCTAGAAAGTTCAGGTACTAATACCTCGGGGTCGCTACAGGTACAAGTTACAGGTGCCCAGTCTGAAGGGGTACAGCAGGTAGCAAATTCTATACAACCGAATGAAAGCACGTCTGGTCACTCAACCGCAATAAAACAAACATTAACAGCTCGTGTTATACAAACAGGAACAAAAGTTACAGTGCTATCTACAGCCAGAATTTATATTTATGATTGCCATGGACAGAGGCATGAATGCAGAGCACTTTTGGATTCAGGATCCGAACCGCACATTATGACTACCGCATTATGTAATCGTTTAGGACTACCGAAAACAAGAAGCAACCTCGCACTTACGGGTATTGAACAAGGGTCATTACACGTAAATTATTTAGCAACAACGAAGATTTGCTCCCGGATTACTAATTTCTCAGCAACGATCACTTGTGTTATTTTGGACAAGATAAGCAGCAATATTCCTAGTACACACATTAATACAACGGACGTACAAATACCAAAAGACGTGGAGTTAGCTGATCCAGATTATAACTGCTCTGGACCAGTAGATTTAATTATAGGTGCCTCACTCTTTTTGAGACTTCTTTCAGTAGGACAAATTTTCATAAAGAATACCGAACTAATGCTTCATAAAACTGTTCTTGGATGGATTATTGCCGGAAATATATGTCTCAACTCTCCAAGAAAATTAATATGTAATTTAGTAAAAAATCAGGATTTAAATGATCAACTCGAACGTTTTTGGAAACTCGAACATTGTTTTCTACCAGTCGACTCAACCGCGAAAAGTAAAAGAGATCATAGTGAGCAACATTTTATTGACACCACTGAAAGAGATGAAACTGGACGTTTTGTAGTCAGTATTCCGTTCAAGGATAATGCGTCAGAATTAGGAAATTCTTTAGCAGGAGCGGAAAAAAGGTTTTACGCAGTGGAAAGAAAATTGTCAAAGAACCCAGAACTTAAAGAACAATATACTGCTTTTATGGAAGAGTACGAAGCACTCGGGCACATGAGTGAAATATCATTATCAAAATATACAGATAAAACGCACTTTTATTTACCACATCACGCAGTGATTAAGGAAGGCAGCACAACAACTAAGTTGCGAGTTGTTTTTGATGGATCTGCGAAGACTTCCTCAGGGTTATCACTGAATGATGTACAGTACATTGGACCAACCGTACAGGATGATTTGTTTACTATATTGGTACGGTTTAGAAAACACAGCATTGTTTTATCCGCGGACATCGCAAAGATGTATAGACAGATTAAAGTTAAAGCCCATGATAAAGCTTATCAACTAATTTTGTGGCGGTCAGATACTAACGCACCAATGAAGTATTTTGAGTTAAATACTGTGACTTATGGTACAGCTTCTGCACCATTTTTAGCGACACGTTGCTTGCGTCAATTGAGCGACGAATTGGAAGAAGAAAATCCAGTTATAAGTCAGGTTATACGGCATGATTTTTATGTGGATGACTTGTTAACTGGTACGGATAATATTGAAGAGGCCATGAAGGTCAAAAATAATTTAGTGAACATTCTGAGCTCAGCAGGGTTTGAATTGCGGAAATGGGCCAGTAACGATTCTCGACTTCAAACGGAGAGTAAGAACACGACAAAGGATGTAATACCTTTGTTAGATAAAGATCCTAAAACGTTAGGCTTATTTTGGGATCCTGTGACTGACACACTTAAATATAATGTAAAATACTCAGAGCAGAATAGAATTACGAAGCGTACAATAACTTCAACAATATCTCAGATATTTGATCCCCTTGGACTTGTTGGTCCAACGGTAATCAAGGCAAAAATAATATTGCAGAAATTGATGGGAAATTTGCCGATGGCTAGGGTACTACCTGCACGGCCATTCTACAACTGTGGAGTCGATTACGCAGGCCCTTTTCTATTGAAAGAAGGGGCTCGTGCACGCGTTTCTATTAAGTCATATATTTGCATTTTCATCTGCTTTGTTACTAAGGCAATACATATAGAATTAGCTCGCGATCTATCTACGGAAGCTTTTCTTAATTGTTTGAAAAGATTTATTTCACGTCGCGGTAGATGTAAGAATATTTATTCAGACAATGGTAAGAATTTTGTCGGTGCAAGAAACGAATTAGCAAAATTGATTATATCAGATAATGGATTTGAAAGCGAAGTGACTGAATTTTTATCCAATGAACAAATTGAATGGCATTTCATTCCACCTTACGCACCTCATTTTGGTGGATTATGGGAGAGTGCAGTCAAATCTGCAAAATTCCATTTAAAACGAGTAATAGGAGAAACGCGTCTTACATACGAAGAACTTTATACAATAATAACACAAGTCGAAGCTTGTCTTAATTCCCGTCCATTATCTCCTTTGTCAAATGATCCTAATGATTTTTCACCTTTAACTCCCGGACACTTCTTGATCGGAGATTCATTAATGACTTTTCCACAAGAGCATTTGCATGACGTGAAGACTAGTAGGTTAAATAGGTATCAACACTTGCAACAAATGTTTCAACATTTCTGGAATAGATGGCAAAGGGAATATTTGCCACAGCTTCAGGCACGACACAAATGGTATAAAAGTGTACCCAACGCACTTAAAATTGGTGCCATGGTACTCATACGCGAGGACAACATACCAGCAATGCAGTGGCCGTTAGGACGCATTACTGAATGTCACCATGGAAAGGACGGTATAATTCGTGCAGTGTCTGTGCGCCTTCCTCGAGGCATTGTTAAAAGACCCGTTTCAAGAATTTGTGTTTTACCATTTGAACAAACTGGCAATTCAGAACATTGCACTAAGGACTAGTTAATTGACTTTTTAGTAGACTTTAAGTGAACAGTGTTTATTAGTAATTACATGATAGAAGTTTATTAGTTTGCGTTAGAGACATTGTGTAAATATTAAGTACTATTATTAGAAGTATGTGTGTGTAGTTTATATTGAAGGGTGTCCCTTCAAGGCGGGCGGAATGTTTGGACTTGTATATTTTAGAAAAACCGTTGCATTGTAAATCTCGTACGTGCAACACAAAAAATAGGACTCTTAACGTTAATTTATGGCAGTTTGGCGAAAACAGCGTTAAAAGCTAAATCGCTTTAGTGGTGCCATAAATTTAAGCATCTGAAATTTGTCAAGATGGGTCCTGGGGTGCTGTCTCAGGGTTAAGAGGTCTTGGGACTTTCCAGCCGCGTCACTCGTAATCTAGCTAAGGGTGACCAGGACTTTGGAGGCGTGGATTGTCAAACGAATGACAGGAAAGATGACCGCCTTCTTCCTGATGAACCACGCAAAAATCAGCCAATGAGGAAAGTCACCCCCATCGACAGCCCTCAGGCAGAAGTTTTAAAACCAGTGTTTTTTCGGAAAAACGTCAGATTATATTGAACCGTTAGAACAGATTATATTCAACCTTCAGAACCGATTATATTAAGATTTAGAACCGATTACATCAAGATTCAGAACCGATTATATTAAGATTTAGAACAGATTATATCAACTTTAGATCAGATTTTGTGAACCCAGTCGTACGAACTTACGACAATATAATCTCTCCAGGCGTACTCCTGTGATATGTGAACTTGTGCGAGCGAACTCTCACACAAATAATAATATATTAGCCAACTGTCATTTCAACTCATTTGTTAACCTTTTTACAATTTTTTACTATAAAAATTACACGTACTTTTACACAGTGCACTTGCGTAATTCATTCAAAATTTCCTGGTGCACAAACAGTTAGGAATGAAGGAATTGCAACTGTTCTTAATTTTGTAGTGTTATTACTTTTTTACTGTAATGTAGGATAATAGCTCAATATTTATACAGGGTTCGACATAATGAAGTATGGTGATACAAAAAATGTTTTAAGTTACATTTTAGGGTGAAAATTATTTGACGAAGGTAGACTTTTACTTAACCCTGCGGGCGTGGTTTCTAAACCACGTGTTAAAATTATAGCCCGAGGGTGTGGTATATAAACAAGCTGATTTTTGCTAATATAAAATAGCGGTTGTGGTTTATATACCACTAAAAATAAAATTTTAAAACAGAATATTTTAAAGACCTTTTAAAACAGAATATTAATCAGTAATAAGTTTAAATAAAAATTTATTAAAAAAATAGTAAGTGCAGATACGCTGGTAAATGTAAAGTTGCATTGTTATTATGAAAACTGTAGTTTTATTTCTTCGAATACTCTAATAATAATAAACCTAACAATCGAGTCCAAATGGATAATACGAAGAGAAAAAAGCAAAGCACGAAATTAAGAGACACGAGTAACCGTCATATCGAAAGTTAACCGGCTGACGATAACGAGATTATTAAAATCCATAATTGTGATATTAGGAACGGAAATTGCAGGAATGTACAGCTCGACGGTGACTCAGTACGAGGAGAAGAAGAACGACAATGGAAAGGTGGAAGAGGACGTAGAGCCGTTACCGCTACCAACCGAGAAAATCCCGGCTAGGCAACCTATAATATGGGAAAATGTGATTGGTATCATTGTGCTTCATTTCCTCGCCGTTTACGGTTTCATGAACGGCTATCGAGATGCCAAGTTCTGGACGTGGATTTGGGGTAAGTATATATCGAACGTCGCCTCCACTTCGTTTAGGAAATCCGTCCGTTCTCAGATTTATTTCTTCCTCTTTGTTCCGTTTTATTCGTACAGAATTCCAAATAGATTTTTCCCCCTGCTTTTATCCAATCTTTGCCGACTGTTTATTCGATTTTATTCCGTATCTCGTGTTACAAATTGAGATTGGATTAAACCCTTTGCCTTCGGACTTGATTACAGAGGCCATCTGTTGTGACTTTGCACGGTATCGATCTTTTTCTGCATTCGTATCGAATTACTAATTTTTAATTGCTCTATCGACTTCTTCAATAATATTCGTTACTATTTTTATTTATACTTTTATTATTATTGGTCTTGATACGTTTGTTAATATTTTTTTAGCACTTTGTTAATACTTTGTTAGCAGTTTGTTAGTACTATTGTTAGCTCTTTGTTAATACCTTGTTAGAATTTTGTCAATAGGTTGTAAGTAGTTTGTTAATACTTTGTTAGCATTTTGTTAATACTATTGTTAGTACTTTGTTAATACTTTGTTAGTACCTTGTTAGTACTTTGTTAATACCTTGTTAGCATTTTGTTAAAACTTTGTTAATAATATTGTTAGTACTTTCCTAAATGTTTGTTAACATTTCTGACGTGAGCACTTTAATACAATTTTTTGCATACCTTTATAATACTATAAGTTAACTTTTACATTAAGCTCAGAACAAAGTCAAATTGATTTTTCTCATTTGTAAAAAAAATATGAAACGCATCTAGTTTTAATCGATGCATTATTGTACCCGTTTCATGAAAGTGAGATATGATTGATCAGGTTACCGTCATTCGAAGATTAATCACTCAGGATATCCGGGAAACTTTTAGACAGCTACCCGGAATTCGATTCAGGATTGTGTTTAAAAGATCGTATCACGTTCGTTGAATGACACTGACTCTCTCTAGAATATCTCGTGCAGCTAATATCAGAAGTTAGAAATTTTCAAATTCATAGATTTTCAAACATTCAAATTCCCAAAATTCCGCAAATTTCCAGCACTAAAAATTCAAAAGTGTCAAATTTTTAAAACTCCAAATTCTAAAATCCCTGAATCTCAAATTTCCCAAATCACCAAATGCCCACATCTCAAACTTCCTAAGTCCCCAAATGACCAAATCTCTATACCTTGCTAAATTAAAGAAATTAAAAAATGTGTAACTCTTGCGAATTTTTTGATGAAGCTACCGTCTATGGGGTGACGGCTGGTTATGGAATAACGGCAGGTGCCCATCGCCTATGGGCCCACAGAAGTTACGCGGCCAAAGTTCCTCTACGTATTTTTCTAGCCTGCTTATACTGCATGGCTGGGCAAGTAGGTTCAGAAGTATTGCTTCTCCTTCTTCCATTCATGTCTACTCCTGTTTTTAAATGATACCATAAATGTTTTTTATTTGATCAGACGCGTTTCTACAATTGGATACGAGATCACAGAACGCATCACAGGTATACGGAAACTACGGCGGATCCACATGATGCGAGACGCGGATTCTTCTTTTCCCACATGGGGTGGCTGATGGTTAAACGACACCCGTCCGTCAAGAAATATGGCAGTAAAATCGATATGAGCGACATCGCTGCCGATCCTGTAATACAGTTCTTCGACAAGTAAGATATTTCTGTCACGGGGTTAATCACCTCTCTTCACACCGCAAACTTAAGTGAATATATTACGAGGGTCCATAATTTATAACGTAGCTTCGACAGTATTCAGAAATTTTGAAATTTATGACATTAAGATTTTCAATAACTAAACATTTACGTTTCTAAATTTCATAAATTCTTAAAGCTTCAATTTTATACATATTTGAATCTTTCAAAGTTTAATTCTTTATAGTTCTGAGTTACTAAACTTTCAATTTTTAAGTCTAAAATTTGTATAACTAAAATCTCTGAATTCCGAAATTCTCAAACTTCAAAGTTCTGAAATTCTCATACTCTGATATTTGCACATACTTAAGTTCCAAAATCCTCAAATCCCAAAATTTTCAAACTTCTAAGTCTCAAAATTCCTGAATCTTGAAATTTTCAACCCCTTAAGTTCTAAAATTCTCAAATCCCCAAATGTTCAAACTTCTCAGTCTCCAAATCTCCAAATCTCCAAATCTCCAAATCTCCAAATCTCCAAATCTCCAAATCTCCAAATCTCCAAATCTCCAATTCTCCACCAATTCTCCAATTCTCCAAATCACCGAATTCCCAAATTTCTAAATTTCTAATCCCAAATATCTAAATTCTCAAGCTCATAAATCTCTAAAATTCAACGTTTCAAATACAAACAATTTTATTCTGCTTTCATGCCATCATAATTTCCATAAAAAATAAAACGTTACATTAACGCGAAATGAATCGCGTAAACATTTTTACATTTCCGACGACGCAACGGTAAAACAAATTTTATCGAGATTAAAACCGAACGACACTCTAACAAATGTCCCGTGCATGAAATAGCATCAAACGTAATTTTAATGAGCGTAGACATGTTTTCTGAACAATTTTAATAAAGTCTCATGAATGTCATACAAATTTACCGTTCCATTAAAAGCATATTAACGGACTATTTCTCGCTTTGAGTTAATTGAACCTGAAAAGCACACAAGAGTTAATCAAACGTTTCTGTCCGTACTATTGACGTAGTCGTACATTGAATCAACGTATCTTCAGAATTCCGATGAATCAAGCTAACGTGTAGCGTAGATGAAACGTCGAAACGCTTTTCTGAAAGGACATCATTTACATCTGAAAGCTTCGAGTAGCAAGAGACCAATAATGGTTTTCTCGGTTAAACTGTCTTATCTACCGTTTCCTTTTTTCCCATGGGTAATTAAACATAATAGGATCTCGTTGATTTCAATGACACGCCGATACGCGTATTTCAATCGTCGGAATGGTTTCAACGTGTTATTATAATTCGAACAATTGGATTAAGGAACGGAGGCATTATTCGAATAATTTGCGTGATTCAAATATCCGTAGAATCAGATTTGTCGCTCGGGCGTTTAAATGACCGATTAATTTTGATAATTTCAAATTTACTGGGAGGCGAAATTGGAATATTCAATTCGGGTAACTTGATAACTGGTAGAATGTTTAGGTATGCATAGAATAATCAAGTACCTGCGGAATTTGAATTTGTTATATGAATATTCAAATAATTCCAATTTGAATTTTAAATGGCGGTATAATTCAGATTTGAATTTCGAATATCTGAGTAATTTTAAATTTGATTATAAGAATACTCATGGAATTCGGATGCAAACTCAGACCATTCGAGTAGTTCGATTAATTGAGTACCAACTTCAGACTTGAAATTTGAACGTCGAAATGTAACATTATTTTCTTTTCCTTTTTTGTTTGATTTATTTAATATCACACAATTTGATTATTACCACGATAGTAACAAATCAATTGCTGCATGACCCAAGACAATTTTCCATATGACTGAAATTCACAGTCTATTCAAAGACATATAATATTTGAAGTAAGAATTCGAACTCGAATATTCGAAGAAGGAGAATGTAAGGGGGTGTGAATACAGTCCTAGCACCTTGTGAAAGACTCGTTAGTTCACAAGTATTCAAAAACTGGACAAGTGTATGTACGACCGTTGACACGTTTTCATACGATGTTACAGGCATTACGAGATCATTATGTTGTGGCTGTGCTTCGTTCAACCGACATTGTTGCCAGTTTTCATGTGGGGCGAGACATGGTTCATAAGCGTTCACGCGACGCTCATCCGCTACGTGTGGTCGTTACACGCCACTTTTATCGTTAACAGTTTGGCTCACATGTGGGGAAATCGACCGTATAACAGGCAAGTTTCCATACCGTGCCGACACCCACGGTCCCCGGTACGGGCTCAGGATCGTGGCGTGGACCGGGTTAATTAAAACTTCCACGAGAACTCGTTCCTCACCTCCTTTTTTATTTCATTTTATTTTTTTATCCCCCATGCACGATTTAACACACGACCCCCTCTCGAAATATCGCAGGAAGGTGAAACCCGTGGAAAATCCGACGGTGTCTTTCTTCGCTCTGGGCGAAGGTTGGCACAATTATCATCATTGTTTCCCGTGGGACTACAAGGCTGCCGAGCTGGGAGCTTACAGCCTGAATCCGACCACAGCGTTCATAGAACTGATGGCACGCGTTGGTTTGGCGTACAATCTGAAAACACCGTCGAAAGAGCTGGTCGATCGAACAAGCATGAAAAAAGGGGACGGAACCGACAGCCTTTGGGGACATCACAGACACTGAAATATCGATGTCGATGCTTACAACCTCGTTCCAAGATCAGAGAGCCATCCGAACACGCGTCGAACAATCAACGTTCCGTTCTGAGATCGTTCAACATTTTATTTCAGTGTAATCGACGCAGCAATTTCTCAGTCTATTTGGGTAGACGGACATTTGGAAATTAGGAAATTTGAAACTTGAGAAATGAAGAATGTGACACTTGTAAATTTGAAACTTGAGAATTTGAAACTTGAGTATTTGGAACTTGGGTATTTGAAACCTGAGAATTTGAAACTTGAGTATCTGGAACTTGAGAATTTGAAACCTGAGTATTTGGAACTTGAGAATATGAAACTTGAGAATTTGAAATCTGAGAATTTGAAACTTGAGTATCTGGAATTTGAGAATTTGAAACTTGAAAATCTGAAACCTGAGAATTTGAAACTTGAGTATCTAGAACTTGAGTATCTAAAACTTGAGAATTTCAAATTTGAAAATCTGAAACTTGAATATTTGAAACTTGAGAATCTGAAACTTGAAAATTGAAAACTAGCAAAGCAGAAAATGTTAAAACTAAAAATGAAAAACTTGCAAATTCGACACCATAATATTATCAAACTTCAAAATATGTGAGAAATTTCAAAGTTTGCGAACATGAAATGAGAAAGTTTGTATGTAGAAGGTAAAAGATCTATAAAATTTCGGAATACGTAGTTCGACGCTCCGCAAAGTCTTAGGTAAATACTTATAGCATACTGCGCACATTCCGCAGGCTGTCGTCGGTCCTTCTACCACTATCGCACTATCTACGTTTTTGCACGTCCTTTCCTTTTTATGTTTGATCAACGATTTACACGCGTTCCACCTAGTTCGTCGAATCGCTTTTATTGTTATCGTCCTAGATTTATTTTTGTCGTGTTTTAGCTACTCGTGTGTTGGATGGCTCCAAGATATGCGTGAACACGTTCAAGCACGGTAAACACTCCGTTCGCGCGTTGAACTCAATGAAATGTTTTATAGTCGAAGTTTGATCGACGAGATTCCAGCGGTCGACGAATATAAACGTCAACAATCTTTTGTATAACGTGAGTGTTCTATATCGATCTGCATAAAATCCGTTGTTATTCGTCGTGAAGGAAGAATGGTAGAGAATGAACAATTTTGAATCAAGTAATCGTATTCGATTTAATAGCGCTGGTATTCAAAAATTCAAAGAAATTGCTGCAAAGAGAATCTGCCATTATCATAAAGCATAATAATTGCAATTATTTGGGATACAATGGTTTCGTTCTCCAATTGAAACGTATTTTGGTATTTTACGTAATTTATGATATTAATATTGCACAATGAAATCGCTCGTCCGTAATGAAGCAAGAAAATTGTAATTAATCAGTATACGGTTGCCCCATTTGCAGATTTAAACTCGTTTCATACCTAATTAACGTAATTTAAAATTTTTCATTTGTTGAATAGGCGACCATAATCAAAATATTAATTTAATTCTTCGAAATATTCTTGATACCTCTATAGTATCAATTCGTAATTATTTCAAATAATCTTGTTACACAAATTTCCAATACAGATATTTGAGAACCGGTACAATTTTGACTTCAAACGAAAATCTATTAAAGCAAAAATTTCAAAATCAAATTTTTAAAATTAACTTTGAACTCAGAGACACTCGTATCTGAAATAACATTTCATTTAAGAAATATTACAGACATTTTTACCTTTGATAATATTTCAAATAATTAAGAGAAATCAAATTTCATGTTCTATTTCTGAATTTATCACAGGTTTAATTATTCGAACGAGTTCTTCGAGACAACAATTGATTCCGATAAATAATTTATTCCTCGTTCGCAAGCTTCCTCGAAATTTAGGTCATAACTTATTTGAAACAGCGCTTAACTCTAAAATTGTTCAACTTCCACCATAATCCTTCGAACTCAGGCTTCGACACATTCTTTTTAATACGTCTAATCCACTCGGGAGTATTTCTTTGGCCGGATCGTTTCTTTCTCTTAAAACGATTCGACAAAGTTGTATCTCGCGTTTCGCAGCAAAAACAACGGGAACACAAACAGAAGCAGCGAAGTTCGTTTCACAGTGCAAATCGTCGCGTTTACAAATAAAACAAAATAAGGCTCGCTTTGCCGAGCAAGTTCGCCGAATTTCCAGCCTGTTGTAACCAACACAGGCCTGTCCGGTCGTCGACGAACTTCAAACACGGTTTCGTCGTTTGCCAGCTAGAATTACCGGAATGGATGGAACGCGAGATGCATTCATTGGATATCGTGGATCGCGAAACCGCTTTTCCGACGCACAGCCACCAGGACGCGTTGTTCATTTATTCAAGAAGGCCGTAAGAGTTGTTCACGACGACCTTGTTCTCCTTACATTAACCGTGCAAGTAACACTGGAGGGTCGTCGTTTCGAGAAAGGCACATAACGAATGCTGCTGCTGCAGTAATGAACCGTGTTTACCTCGTGCTTTCGTTGTAAACGCGCATGATACCGCCATTGGCGTAGCTGCGATTTTTCTGTGAAAAGGAACCTAACCTTTTGCACTTGTCAGTATTTTACCTGCAGAAAGACAGCGATGCTTTTTTATCGGAATTTCGGTGAAATTTCTCGGAAATTTTTTTATTATCGATCACCGCTCTTTCGCTATGTTGTAATTTATACATTTATACTTAGATATATTTATTGCAAGTTATGTAAAAATATGACGAGTGAGAAACAATTGAATTGCACGAAACTGTAGTGATAATCTTGTTTATAGGAGCAATTTGCACTATTTTTTAGTATACTTGTTAATTGTACACGAGCGAGATGTAAATAAATTGTGATGATGAAGTATTGTGGTTCTTGTAATTTGTGTAATATTAAGATAATTGAAAGGAATATGGGACATTATGGAATAATGTAAAAGTTGGTGGGTAAAAGGAGATTTCATTCTTTATTGAGAGAATTTGGATACTTGAATTTGGAAGCTTGAGAATTTGGAAATTTGAGTGTTTGAACTTTAATTCAGGAATTTATACATTAATAAATTTTGGTGCTTGAAAATTAATAATCCCAATTTGTGGTCTGACAATTTGAGAATTTGAGAATTAAATTTAATAAATTCAGTAAATTTAGTCAATATATTAAATTTATTTAAATTTATGTAACAAATTTATTTAATACATTTAATTTGTAAATTTATTTAAATTTATTCATCCAATTTATTTAATAAATTTAGTAAATTTAGTAAATTTGTAAATTTGTAAATTTGTAAATTTTACAAATATGGACATATGTGTTCTTAAAATAATAATGCATCGAATAAACAATTTGGATGCATTTCATTATTGATATTTATAGCGTGGTACTTTCAAACAAATTAATCGATACGTAAAATTGATTAAGTAAAATAAATACGAAGGTATTTGACGGTTCGATGTACTTCGGATTAAATGACGGATGGGTGATTTAGTGGATTTTCAGCAGGAATTTGATGTGGGAGTTGAAATGTCACAGATTGGTGTGAGATTTGTTGAACCGTTTCAATCGTATTCAAACTGTTAAACCGAGTAATTTGTAATACCCTGATAGGTATGATAAAATCGGATTTAAAATCTAAATTATAGTTTCAAATTTCACTATTCTCAATTTCACTGATTTACACATCTTCGATTTTTTAAGTTTCAAATTATTACATTGTCAAGTTATCAAACTTTTAAATTATCATGCTATCACATTATTAGATTACGAAATTTTCAAATGATGAAATGATGAAATGATGGAATGATCAAATGATCAAATGATCACATGATCAAATGATCAAATCATCAAATGATCGCAAGATCAAATGATCAAATCTTCAAATCATCAAATGATTACATAACCAAATGATCAAATGATTAAACGAACGTTATCAAATTTCTAAATTCCGAAGTTCCTAAATTTTAAAATCTCCAAATCCCTAAATTCCTAAATTTCTAAACTCCTAAATTGTTAGATTCATAAATTCTTGAACTGCTAAGTCTCTAAATCTCCAAACCTTTAAATCCTCAAATCTCTAAATCCTCAAACCTGTAAATCCTTAAATCTCTTAATCCTCAAATCTCTACATCCATAAATTCCTAAGTCTCCAAATTCCTAAATCTCAAAATCTTTAAACCTGCAAATCCCTAGATTCCTAAACCCTAAAATCACCAAATCCTAAAATAACCAGATCTCTAAATCCTAAAGTCCCAAAATCCCAAAATCCCTGAACTTCGAAATTCCAAAATTCGCAACTTCCCAATTCAGCAAATTCCTAAATCAGCCAGATCGAGAATGATGTTCTCCTACAACATAACAAGAATCTACCGTACCTAGGCTCACCATACATACGTTATGTATCACACACTTACATGGTGCAGTGACTTGCGCCTGATTTGTATAGTTACAATCTGAATGATAGTAGAGAGACAAACCATGCGGTAGTAGGAGCCATGTAGCTGTCGACGAGAAGGCACTTACCGCAGTAGAAACAGCCATGCTTGGCACGGCACACGGTACATAATCTGGATTACTATTAACACGTTAGCCGCCTCAGTAGAACATGCCATATTTAGTGCGGCACACGATAATGCGGCTTACTAAACGTTGCACGGAAACCGAAGTATTTAAATTAACAGATATGTACTTGCACCTAGATTTTTTCGAGTTACACGATGGCTTTTTCTTTTAGACCTGGTACTGAAACATTGGGCACGTTAGGATAAGTAGTGGATGTGATCTAAATACAGACTAGGGTATAAGTACGAGTTAACTGAAGTATAGAGGCATGTTACTGTGGATAATATGAAATCAGAAACGATGTTAAAAGAAGATAGTTGCTTATTTTATCGTTAACGCGGTATCTCGTAGAACGTGTAATTCTACTTACTTCAACGTCTTAAAAGATTTTACTGATGTGTTCGTTGAATTTCTTTAACGACGATCTATTGAGCCAAGAGATTTTTTAACAAAGTTAAAATAGAATAGTTATATCAAATATTTAACAGTGTTATATTATACTGTTATTGTATTAACAGTATATTTTTAATTTGCATATAATTTGTAGTTGAACTAATTTTAACTCTATATAAACATACTTTAGGTACACACTGAAACTTAATATTTAACAGGCTTGGTTCTGAAATAAAAGACCCCTATATCAATGTTAATTTATCAAACAAATGCTTTGAATTTTCTATGTAATTTTAGTGACATTTGGAAGCGTTGTTATTTCATCGTTTCGTACTTGTTTGACTTACCTAAATTGATAATGTCTCCTAAATTTATAATGACCCCTATAGCAATCAGCGTGTTAATTAATATCACCGTGCATTTGGTCTGGGGTAAATGTGCTAACTGTGCTCGTAATGAGCTAACCGTCAATAAAGTACACATCATTAACCATGCCTGCAGAAATTCGAATGAATTTTTCAACAAATCTGCAACAACGAACTGGTGAAAAAAATTTTCAACGAAGAAGCTGATACTCCATTAACCTTCGTGCGAAATAATGTTGAACAGAGAAATTTTTAATCTCCGTTGAAAGCGTTTCGTCGAGCACAACATTTAATCCGTTCTCGATTTCCGGTTCGATTCACGGACCGAATCGGGCATACAGGCTTTTTCAATAACTCTGCTATAAACCAATATCTACGTTACTATTAACAATACAGGAAAATGTAGGAATCGTTCATATTATGTTGTTTATACTACAATTGTTTTAGAATTGATTGCCTGTCAAACGAATTTTTTAATCACTACTTATTGACTGTTGTTCATCGTTGTTAACGTTAATGTTGCACTGACGATTGAGATTAATATTTATTTGTTAATGTTTCGTTTTATAAAATTAACGTTTTTTTTATTTAGAATATAATATAAATAAAGTTGGATTATTTGTCAAATGATACAAACCGATGTGTTAGGATCACACGTGTGCGCTAACAAAATCGAAACTATAACATAACTTAGCTAAAATTGAACTTAACTAACTCTAACTTAATCTACCCTGATTAACCCAACGCTAATCTAACTTAAATACTCTAGCCTAACGCAAATTGGTTAACCTAATTTTAGCCCAACCAACATTGACTAACCTAGTAACCCATTATAAATAAATAACTAATTCAGCTGAATGTGTAGCGCCGATCACATATGTCACATATGACATAAGAACAAGAACACTTAATGTTTCAAATTTATCTGTTAATCTATTAGTGTATATCACTCTATCAACATTAAAAGCTCTCAAAACTTCCTTTCGTTTCCATTTCCTATAAATAAATAATTCAACTGAATTGTAACTACTGGTCACATACGTCACATATGACATAATAACAAGAACACTTTAATCCTTCAATTTCATCAGTTAATCTGTTAGTGTACATCATCCTATCAACATTAGAAGCTCTCAAAAGTTCCTTCCATTTGCATTTCCTGTAAATAACTAATTTAACTGAATTTGCATCGCTGGTCACATATGACCACCGTGGCGGTGAACGCGTTAACGGTAATGGAGATATAGTTCCGACAGAGTTAGTGAACCGTCTTGTATAATTTCATTCGGTTTTCGCGATTAACTGGAAACACACAGCGAATAGTTTTGTACAAATTTTCATGCAGGAATCATTATTGGCCCGTGGATGGTTACGATGATCACGTACCAGTGCCAGATTGCACTTTCACTCGTCGAGTTCCCGTATCGTGGGAATTATTCATCGAAACGGAGGAAATTAATTATCGTTGGAACAACGGTAAGCGAAGCTTTAACGACCTAGTAATTACATGCCGGTTGATCGTTACACATAGAATACACGTTATAAGCCAAACGTGTTTGCGATCGTTTAATATTTCGCGGATTTCTATCGGCCGCAGGAACCGAGACCGATGAAAATTGTGCATGGATTATACTCTGATTGTACACTGCGCGCTTCGTGTACACGCTGCCCCTTCCACTGTGAACACCGCTTAAACTATACAACGGTGGTGGGTAGATCAGGTGTCCAGAGGACAGCTCGTGGGCACTAAACTACACTGTGGGTATCTGAACTCTCTTTCAATTATCCGGGATCACGGGTTTTCAAGTTTGCAATATGGCAACTTCAGATTTACGGTTTGGACATTTCAGGTTTATGGTAGAAGGATTTGGGAAACTACGGATTTGGCAATCTGAGAATTTGGGAATTTAGAAGTTTGGGGGTGTGGAGATTTTTCGGACTTTAGGGATTTGGGGATATGGAGATTTGGGAATTTAGGGATTTGGGGATATGGAGATTTGGAAATTTAGGATTTTGGGGATATGGAGATTTGGGAATTTAGGATTTTGGGGATATGGAGATTTGGGAGTCTAGGGATTTGGTAATCTGAGAATTTGGGATATAGAGATTAGAGAATCTAGGGACTTGGCAATCTGAGAATTTGGGAATTTAGAAATTTGGGGATATGCAGATTTGGGATTCTAAGGATATTGTATTTTTTGGATTTGGGAATCTAGAAATTTGGTGTTATAGAAATTTGGGACTTTAAGGATTTGGTAATTTAAAAATTTGGGGATACAGAGATTTGGGAAACTAGGAATTTCGAACTTGAAGATTTGGCCATTTAGAAACTTGAGAACATAGAAGTTTAAGAATCTAGGGATTTTGTAACCTCAAATTTTGGTAATTTAGAATTTTGAAGATATGGAGGTTTGAGGTTTTGTAGATTTGTGAAATTTGTGTTTAGGGTTTGGGAACTGGGAATTTAGAAATTTGGGAACCTAGAAATTTAAGATTTTAAGGATTTGAGTATCTAGGGATTTAGGAATCAAGGATGTTAGGAACTTCAGGATTTAGCAATTTTGAAGTTTAAGAATATTTAGGCATCTATGAATATACAACTAGAATCCAAGGAATTTATAAATCCAGGAATTTATAGATCTAGGGAACTGAGAATCCAGGGATTTAAGAATCGAACCTAGAAACTTCTGAATCAATTGACTTTCCAGGTTACAACTTACAACTGTTCAATTTTACAAATTTTGAACCAGATAAGTTGAAAACTTGGAAATCCAGAAGTTTCGTAATTTACAAACTTTGAACCAGTAATATAAGCGATGGCAATATACCAAAAGCCTGCTGTAGTTAACCATCATTACTTTGATCTCTTTTATTACGAGGCAGTACTTAGGATAAAAATAAGATCATCACGAAAATAGATCACCTATCGTAAAATCATGCAAATACACTTCTGTAAGTATAAGACGCAGGTAGCGAAGTTTATAACGCATTTGATATTTATAGCTGGATAGAACTTTGTTTTACCGTTCGTACATCACGGTACTACAGAGGCTAGTGGCCTGGTATATTTTTATCGTTGATAGATATTCTTGTATGATAAGTGGACGCTTATAATAGCGTACATAGCATTCATTTTTTTTTTATCGATCATACGTCTACTGGTTCCGTATAAAATAATAGACTATAAATGGAAATGGTATTTCAGGAAACAGAAGAGATTCGTCGAAATTGAAAAGATTTTAAAAATTCAATGCACTCAAAGATCTTTTTATGCTCTATCTATATTTTATAACGGTTTACCCAAAGTCGCCAATCCGGTAGGGAAACACGTTCAATGTTTTATTTCTGACGAAGTGACAACCTAAATAAACGATTAAAAAAATCTCCCAACAGACATTCGCGTTTAGATAACCCAGTTCACAATTACCGGGAATGTCCCTGTAGCGGCATCGATTAAAGTTAATGTCGGTAGGATAATACCGACGAAAATATTGTCGATGAAATCCTTATCAGTTGTTCCAAGTTACAGCTACATGGAATACAACGTAAAACGTAGAATACCAAGAGCGGTAGTCTTCCCCGGGGAACAAGACGATGTAAAGGAAGCCATCACCTTCATACTCGAGAGATACTACGCATTATGTCTGATTTACACAAGACGAATATTTGGTTTAGTATTCATTTCAAAGCAAACAGCGCGTACCATGCCTAGGCATAATGCGTACATAACTCTAGGATACTAAGGCAGGTCTTAAGACGGGGCTTTGTTCTCCTGCATTTTTCCTTAGGGAAGGATACCGGGCTTGAACGCATTTCGAATGCATTCTCAGATAGCTGGGATTTCTAATTTGAACATTTTTTTATTCACAGACATCCGTGTTTTAAACATAGAAATTTTTTAATTTACAGAATTGGAAATTTATAAATTTGAAATCTGACTTTCAATACTGTAATTCATTGATCCAAATATTCAGTAACCCCTTGTACAATATCGTGTCATGACGCCTATTTTCACTGCAATATTGGTTTCAATTATAGTATCGGTTCGCTGAAGGCAAAATTATATTTCACATTTTAACTTTCTTCAGCTGTCTCAACACAGCAATAATTAGCTGTGAATGCCTACAAAATTGTAGGTCAAGTTGCTGAAAGAGGAAAATCCGCAAACTTTGAAATATGAAGAGTTGAAAAAGATATAAAAATATAGAAACAAGTCTTGAAATTTTTAAATGAACTATCTTCTAACCTGTACACGTATGTAGGTCAAAGCAAGTTAACGTAATAAAATACCATAAAAACGCAATAAAGTATCAAAAACTGTACGATCAATCATACTCTACGGTACTTTTTACCGAAAGCCTTCATTTCATATCGACAGGCGTTTCAAGATTGAAACGTACTTGTATCGATTAAGTGCAGAAGTCGAAATCAATGTCTCCTGTTTTTACAGCACGTTCTATATCTCCGCTTCACCCTCGGCCGAGTATTTTCCACCATGAATTTGTTATAACCATCGCAATAGAATGGATCGATAAGACACATTCTGTCTGTGCGGGCCTCTGATGTGTCTTTTACCGCCTTCCCAGGGCGGTGGAATAAATTTGAATCGGGAACATGCGAAAGGGTCGTTCGTTGATCCGATACGTCTCCAGAAATCAGATTTCTTTTCGTTCCTCTTCACTCCTACATTATAACGCACATAAATCCGTTCTTTGACCGTGCCCGTATTTTTACCCACCCAAAACCTGGCAGATTGAATCTGGTCTTTAATACCGTTCTCGTACAGCTGTTAACGTTTCAATTACCAAATCATTAAATGTCAAAATTAGATCGTCAAATATGATCATTATTTACCTAGCTTCACGATTTATTACGTTTAGGCACCAAATTTCCATGTCACTTTAGATCTCCGTTGTAAATTTACCACATTTGTTTGATCAATATCGTCGGTTATTTATTCTCTGACTGTACTTGTATTAATACGTACACACGTGTGAAAGAAACAGCATAGATTGAATATGGTCGCTTTAATACTTTCGTAGGCGGTCAACGTTTAAGTAATCAAAATAAATATAAAAATTAAGTAGT
The DNA here is from genome assembly GCA_945859555.1 of Megachile ligniseca. Taxonomy (NCBI): domain Eukaryota; kingdom Metazoa; phylum Arthropoda; class Insecta; order Hymenoptera; family Megachilidae; genus Megachile; species Megachile ligniseca. The sequence goes on from OX243777.1 coordinate 10,238,965, forward strand.
CAAAATTATTTTATAACTTTAAATGTAAGACTTGATAAATTGTCGAGCTTCAGAATTACTTCCGTTCAGACACTAAATTTCGATGTCACGTTACATCAATTTGATGGACACAACTTCGCTGTTAATTTGTCATATTTGTTTGCTACATCATTTATTATTTGTTCTCTGATTGTGCTTGTAGTAGTACGTATGCAGACGTGGAAGAAATAGAATAGATTGAATATGGTTGCTTTAATACCATATTTTCATACACGCAGCTGTCAACGTTTCATCAAATACAAAAATTCATTAAATCGTCAAATATGAACATTATTTTATACACTCGTTAAATGTAAAATTTGATACGTTCTCGAAACTAGCTTCATAATTTAGACCAAATTTCGACGTCACGTTAGATCGATTTGAAAGACGCATCTTCACCGTTAATCCGCCATGTTCGCTACAATATCGTCGATTATTTGTTCTCTGGCTCGTATTAAACCCAGACATCGAAGAGCCCGATTAGATTGAATATGGCCGTTTTGATAACGTGTTTTCGCAGGCAGAGCAGTTAACGCTTTAATTAAAAGTGAGTTATGTTACAATAACTATAAATACGGTCACGCAGTTTCGTGCAGTTTAACGCCTCTACTCGGCGCAATACATTACCTCTAGCTATTAGGCGTTAGCTCGTGCTCAAGATCTGCATAAATGCATTAGCAGAGAAGGCTGACGTTAAACTAGCAGGAAACTTACGGACAGAAAGTTCGCCGAATTGCTTATACTTATCGAACGATTTTAAATCCTGAATCCATGTAATCTATATACACGTACATCAATAAAGTTTACTCCAGACGCAACTGCATTTCATTATACTTGCTGATTTAATGTATCAGAGAGATACACGCGATGTATGGGTACGAAGAATTCTTTTCCTGGTGCACCATTTCCCAATGGTGCATTGGGGAACGTCGTAGGCTTCACTAGGAAAAATGGCAATCTAGGGAAAAGGGAGTCTTTCAAGTTTTTGCGATATTCTCAATATTGGAAAATTGGGGGTTTTTAATGCTACAAGTATTCAGGTGAATTTGGAAATATGGGAATTTTGGTAACTTAGCTCAGGGATTTTGGAATTTGGAAATATAGGAATTTTGGTAAATTGCTTTGGGGATTTTGGAAATTGGAAAATTTAGAGAATTTGATAATTCGGGGATCTTGGAAATTTTGAAAACTTAGGAACTTGAGAATTAAGGGATTTTAAACACTTATGAAATTTGTAAAATTTAGGTGTTCAGAGATATTAGGATTTAGAAATTTAGGAAATTTGGGAGTCTAGGAATTTTAAAATTTAGAAATGTCAGGATTTTTGAAATTTCCAAAAATTAGCGAATACGAACATTTGAAAATTTAATGTTCCCAAAATTTGAAAATATGAAAATTCTCCAAAATTCACAGCCTCAAAACATCAAACAATCGAAACTGTTCAAACTTATTTATTTCATCAATTAAAATTTGATGAAAGTAGAGACTCTGCCCTTTTATTCAGAAGAAGCCTAAGATGTTTTCGAGAGTATAGGAAGAATCACACACATCGACAAGTTCAGCAACGTTGAAAAGGAAACGTTCAATAAACGAGAAAATTCGTCGTATAGTAGCATGATCGGATTTCGAGGCAACGCAACGGTTCGACGTTTAATCTCGCGAACGAGAGCTAAAAACGCGGGATCTACCGAGAGGAGAGGATCAAAGGAAGCATTAGATGGCGTGCTAAAGCGCAACTCGAAGGGGAACCACAAACCGCGGTAGCGACATTTCCGGCTGGTTTGGGAGGCCGTCAAGAGCGAGGTAAAAGCGTAGGCATTATACAGGGTGCAGTGAAAAATGTAGCGAAAGAGGACATGGAATGATTTCTCGTTAAAACATACATCTGAATTGTAGAATAACCTTCGCTCACACATTTCCTGCGAAAGTCATTGCAAAAATTTGAATATTTTTTGTCGTTGCAACATTTTCGGATGGTTATTAATAATTCGATTAAAATAATTATGTATATTCGGAAATGTAGGATTTTTAGGTTTGGGAAGGGTGTAAATTTTAGAAAGTTAAAATAAATGCAAATTTTTAAGTTCTGAAATGAACAAATCTTCATCTTCAAATTTTCAAATTCTCTTATTCTTAAATTCTCAAGTTCCCAGATTTTCAAAACCCAACTTCTCACATTCCTAAATCCTCAACTCCTCAAATTCCCAATCTCCCAAATTCTCAACTTCTCAAATACCAAAATTCCCAATATACCAATCTCCCAAATTCTCAAAACCCAAATTCTCACATTACAAAATCCTCAACACCCCAAATTCCCAAATCCCCAATGTCCCAAATACTCAACTTCTCAAATACCAAAATTCCCAATATACCAATCTCCCAAACTTTCAAAAAGCAAATGCTCAGCTACCCAACGTCCCACGTCTTCAAATCCCTTTTCCCTGCTTCTAAATTTCAAAACGGAATTTTCCCAATAGAAACGAAATTCGTTCGCCGAGACTCTTATTCAAAGGATTCCCACGTTACAGCGAAGCGTACGAGTTCAAAGATTCGCAGAGCCCGCGTTTCTACGGTAGCACCCTATATACAGAGATCGTGCCTTAAAAGCGACCAAAACGGCTGATGATAAAGGCACGACCAACCTAGAGTCTAGGTAGACAGTGGCTCAAAGACCGTGCGACAGTCAATGGGTAAAAAAAAAAGGAGAATAACGACGAGATCCAACTGCCATGTTACGTGTAAAACCGTCTTGACAGTGCATAGCGCGGGGGTTGTTTGGAAAGCAGCTCATCGCCAAGAGGCTCTCGTTAAATCTCCAAGAACTTTGTTCGTTCGGTGACTGGCTTGCTTGAAATCAATACGAACCGTATAGTACTACAGGGCTGTATTAACCATTATATTGTACTAAATATTCAGGTACTTAGACCATTAACAAAAGGTATCATGGAAATTTAATATGGGTCATATTGCGAAATTTTAGATATCTCAATCTTTTGAAATTCTTAGATTTCTATATTCTGGATCTATAGTTTCATAGATATGTAGATATGTTGATACATGGGTACATTAGATACACGGATGCATAGATACATACATACATACATAGATACATACATAGATACATACATAGATACATACATACGTAGATACATAGATACATAGATATATAGATACATAGATACATAGACACATAGATACATAGATCTCTACATCCATAAATCCATATCCGAGTGCATGTGTTCATGTGGTCCATTGTCTGTGTCCCTATATTCCTACATCCCAATGTCTCTATTTCCCCATAGAATGTCTCTATATTCCTATATCACTATATCCCAAAGTATCTACATTGCTAGATCTTCATATCTTCATATTCCAACGGCTCTAGCTCTCAATCTCTCTAGGTCCCAACATTCCTATATCTCAACATGCACAGATCCCAATATCCCGAAATCCCTGAATCTCCATATCCACAAATATCTCTAGATTTCTAGATGTGAATATTCTCGGATCCCAACATCCCTAGATGCTAACGTCCTCGGACCCCAATATTCTTAGGTGCCTATTTCCCTAAATACCAGTATGACAATATCCCTCGGTCTAACATACACCAATACCTCCAATACCAATTCCAATACCAATCTTTATATCCCTAGTCCTTAAAGTACCGTGTTAAAGTCTCGAAATCCCAAATTCCTACTAAAGTCTCGTACTACGAAAATCCCAAATTACGAAAATTCCATGTCGAGAAGTAAAATTTCGTATTGCCCGTTGTATTTGGAGTCGGACACGTATATATGAGGGAAGTAAAATCTCTAGGAGTGTCAAGGGTCTTTATAGGTCTCAATCCAGCCCTGTTCAACTACACGTACCCACATATGTTGCTACATGACAAAAGTTCGTTCTGAACTTTTGACCCGGCGACGGCCATTGTACGCCGACACGCGTTCTGTTCCGCATTCACCCTATTTCCTTCTATTTCATGTGAGCATTTTATGCCCGTATAGGGCGTACACAGGTGATGGCGGTGATGGCGGTGGCGTAGGGGGCGGCATTACCGTTTTGCATGCTCCCGACTATATAATGCACGGCTGTTTTGAAAAGGTAATGCAATTCATAACAGAGCATAGCGATGCGTTCCGTTCTGTTCTTGTTCTATTCCGTCGCGAGGCACGCCGCGTTCACCAAAATAATAACGCTCATGACCGTTAATAATCGTAAAAATGCTAATGTTAATGACGACTGGCGGCGATATTAACGAGATCGTCGGCCTCCGTTGCCGAAGAAACAATGTTATAAGAATAATGCTAACTGTCGCGTCGCCGATACGATAATAGAAACGGAAATGTGTTTAGTGGATCAAATAGATGCTCGTTAGAACACGTACTTCTTGCTAAGTTGTTACAAATTCTTTGTAACACATCTGAAAAATCATGACTTGTTATCAAAGACTGTCATTTTTGGAGACCTTAAATATTGCAAATTCGAATCTTTAGATTTGTACAATTTAATAGAGATCAACCTTTTGTAAATAATCAGGGAGTAGCAAGTTTGAATGTTTTCAAAGTACTAATTTTCATATGTAAACATTGTGAATCAGATCTCGGAATTTTTAAATTTAAAATTCTTTTAATTTTCTAAATTTTTTTCATTTCGAAAGTTTGTCAACAAAAGATTTCATTAAGCGACTGCGTAATATAACAGAGACTTTGATTAAATATCTTTGAATCTTTTCAGGATTCTTGAAAATTTAAAACGGTATAATGATATACATGACCCACTTTGCTTGCAGAAAATTAATACTGTTTAGGGCTTCATCAGCATTACAGCTACCTTCATCAAGGGCCAAAAGGCGCCCTATTATTGACGCGTATTAGTAGGCACACTATGTACATATATAGCAGGCATGCTCATAATGCGGATCATTGATTAACTGATCAGTTTCTGATTGGTTAACTGGCAAATTTAATCCCATAAAATCACATTAAATTCCTAAACTTTAAATTAATTAATTATTATAAAATTAACTGTACATACAAATTTTACCTACGTGTTTTAAATTTCACAGCAATTTTTATTTAATAGAATTGCATATTTTCAACGGCAATCTACGATATTTAAAAAGTGAGAAGGTATGCGAAATATTTTTAATTCAGAAGCGAAATATTTGATATAAAATATTTGAAACACTTTTCAACTTTATTCATTAACGTTTCAGGTAATACAATACTTTTTTATGTAAAATGACCCCACAAATGGATTTAATAATAATTCAATGAAATAACATATAGTAGAATAATAAAATATCGTTCTTGGAACAGAATAAATTTGAACAAAGTTTATTTTAAACTTTTGAAGAACGGTTGGACCGAGTGGGTAGACCAAATCGTTATATCCTGGATACAAAAATACATAATATCATCCAGCGACATGTGAAGGCTCATTAAAATTGAAAAGGAGTTCATCTTGTTAGAAGTAAAGGACTGACTTGAGAAGTTCTCCTTGTTAGAAGCAAAGGACTTGAGTGTGTTTCAACTGTACTTCTAGTCACTGGAAATCACTAGAATGCACTGTCTTACTCCTTCGCGACAAACAACTGATGGATGTTCACAAAAATTCGTAGACATCATAGGTAGCCACTTTCTCAATTTAGAACATAATTTTATTTAAATCTCGACATAATTTAAAATTCAGAAAACTTGACATTTCTATAGATCTAAATTCCGTTCTTAAATTTGAAATTTCCAAGTTTTTAAATTAGAATCACCTTAAATTCCCAAATTGGAAAATGTGTCCATCACTGATCTAAATCTAGCACCGCCAGCAATAAACTCTATAAATCTTCATTAATAGACAAAATTATTCTTCAAGAATGCGATGATCGAATGTAATTCAAAAATTTCGAAAAATGAAATTCGCAATTTCGCAAAATTGTTTAATGAGATCAATACGGGTCGCGTGCTCGAAAGTGAAACGAATAGGATTCGGCAATGTTTTATTTGATCGAAATAAATCGAATATTCCCAATGGTCCTCGTAAATTCTCGGATGGAACCTCTCGTACCTCGACACCCTCGTACACGTAATATCGCATTGCGTTTGGTAAATAAAAGCGTCAGAGATTTTAATTAAACAAAAGTCTACCTGCGAATATAACGGAGCGAAATATCGGCGATTTTCGGCATTTTTATTTGATCTGAAACACAATTTTCCGTGGAACAACCGGGTCGTTTGACAACCGCGTCCTACAGCGAGCGTGTTCCGGTCAGAAAAAAATATCCAATTGTTTTTTCCGTTTCGCGTGTCGTACTTTTCGAAAATCCTTTCTTCCAGGTATCGTCGATCTACGGCTGAGCGAATCCGGTACGCTGCCGGAAGTGGACCGCTTTCGCGGATGTCGCTTTGGTTTTTCCGCCATAGAAATGCCGGTTGAAACGCGTATTTTTTCAGTATCTTCAATGGATTTTAAACAAAAGCGCTTTCTTTACCAGAGAGGGAAAAGCTTTTTCCTCTGCACGGGTCGTCGAAACGGTAGAAGGTAACACGAAAGGAATACCTTCAAAGGGGTACAATTTCACGCTGTCTAGTGGATAAAATTCCCTTACGAGCTACCTTCTAAAAGAAAAAGCAGTAATACGGGAGTCGAACTACGAAAGAGAACTTCTTCCAATGAGATACGTAATTTTATTGATCTTCTCATCGTTGCTTACCTTAACTTCACAAACTTATGTACAAGATTTATCCCCATTGCATTTTCGTACTTTTAGAAAACTTTAGAATTCCTAAATTCCTCATTCTCAAATATTCAAGTTTCAGAACTAAAAAATTTGCAAACTCTCAACTCCAAATTTTCAAACTTCAACTTTGCAAATTTCCCATTTCCGAACGAACAAATTTCCAAATTCCTAAATACCGAAATTTAAATTTCCGCCTTCAAATTTGTAAATGACTGAATCCTCAATTTCCGAATTGTCGAGTTACCCATCCGAACCCTCAACCCCAAATTTTCAAATTTCAACTTTGCAAATTTCCCATTTCCGAACGAACAAATTTCCAAATTCCTAAATACCGAAATTTAAATTTCCGCCTTCAAATTTGTAAACGACTGAATTCTCGAGTAACCCATTCCTCAAATTTCCCAACTCTGAACTTCTCCACTATTAGTGTAACTAAAGAACGTAGCCACCGCCAAACAAGAGGAATCGCGTCAACCATGCGAACCAAAGACCCATTTCGGTCTTCCGATTCCGTGACTCCGGTAACTTTACCAATCTCTCCATCCTTGCTTACGGACGTAAGTCAAAGACCTTACAATACCGCGACTTTGGCAGTTCTATCGATCTTTTCATCGTTGCTTCTCAATATCGGGCAACGTACGCACAGCCGCTATACAGGATTCCGTTGCAAGGTGAAATACGAGGCGAGCGATAAAAAAGTCCTCGATTAGAAACATTCATTCTTCGGTAAACAATAAAGAAAAAAAGTGATTCTATTGATCCGTACAGTTAGCGCTCTGTTCCACCGACGGATAAATCTAGCGTTTAGCCCCCTGTACATCAAAGTATCTACAGGTGGAGACGCATGCGCAGTAGCCCGTTTATTCGTAGATGTCACCTACACCTGTCCGACTACGGATATGCAGCCGTATTCGTCCCACGCGTGCTGCACTTGCAGCCAGTGGGATTCTTTTATATCAATTCATCCTGAATCATTACTCCCTCTTTTTCCCCGCGGTGCCCTCTCTCTTTTCATCGTTAACCTCCGCCGTTCGCAAGTTTCACGCTCGTGGCCTCATTTGCGCGTCTGTTCGCACCGCGATTTTGTTAATGTAAAAACCACGTTGGGGTGCTTTACACCAGCTCCTGTTACGTTCGCGAAACTTTTCTTTCTTCCGTTTAAACTGGTCGTGTCGAGTTGACACGATTGAAACTTAATTAACGCGAGTTTCAGATTGTAATCGTTATTTCAGAGCTGTTGCCTTCCGATTAGTTATACGCTATCGATGTACTTAAAGATACATCAATGATCTTCGTTATATGATATATTCTCATATGTACGAGATTTATTTTCATTTAAATTTCAATTTAAGGTAGTTTCAGAGAGGAATAATTTGAACGGGGAAATTGTATGGATAATTTTTTGATATCGATATCGACGGTGTTCAAGCATGCACGACGCGTTGTACGCGACATTAAAGACGATGTATTGTATGGTTTCGATATAAACGTGTGAAAAATATGCACGAATAAAATGATTACTTCGAAGTACCATTTCCCTATCTTAATTAAACCTGCACGTGTTGTTTCCGCTAGTTCATTAAGTAAATTACTGTGCTCACCCTATGTAGCTGGATCCCACCGAGGCTGTTTCGTAGTAACAATCTTCCCGGCCACCACAACACCACCGCGACAGCACTCTCCGAGTTTCTTTAATGGTACCGAATTTCCGTGTCCATGTTCTTCGATTTGTTCACGAGAATCGAATAATTCTTAGCGAGAAGTTCGAATCGTTCGTGGTACGTTTCAAAAGGCGACTGTCACGCGTTTTACCGACTTATCGAACATCGATTCGATAGATCGACCGAACAAATCATCGTACCGGTACGACGAAGATCGAGACAGGAACGAGAGGATGGTATAAACAAATGCGGTGATGTGTGCGCGTGTGTGATATGTATACGCGTGCGTTCGTCGGCGAAGAGAATACACGCAAAACCTACCGACCGCTGCGATAGCTTGGGGTGCACTGAACATGAGGAGAGGGTTGGAAAACGATGTGGTGTCTGATCTAACCTTACCCCACGATGTGATAGTGGCGCAGCGTGTGTCGTATCGCGCGCGTGCGTGCCGCGGGGCGCAAGCGCGGCTGCAGCTTAAACTTTTCCGGCAGTTTAAGCAATTAGGAAGGAAAGCGGAAACGGGATTAACTAATGCGTTTGATTCCTATTGGATAGCTGTTACTTTCTTGCTAAAGCACACCAGCTGCCGAAGGAATCTCATGTGCTAAGTTTCTTACAGGATTTACCGTCCCCAGTGAAATTAAACGCTCTGCTACCGATGGATCGAACCGGTTTCAACCCTCAAACCGCGGCGTATGTAGAAATCGCGTCCCGTTTGTTTTGTACGGTTCTACAAATCGCGATATTATCGCGATGCATATTGAGCTTCAAGATGGATATTGGGAAATAATTACTGGTTCTTTATTAAATGGTATTTCAATTTAATAAGCCCCTCTTTCAACTGTCATAAATAGGGTCGGTAAATATTGGGGATTGAATTGAAAACTTGTACGAGACGAAGGAAAACCTATTTCTGTATAAAGAAATGTTGGAATGAAGTAATGCAATTGAAATTTAATGAGATGGAAACATCATAGAGATAACACAATTGTCTCAGTAGAAAAGTGACGTGTATGGTCAGACATACTTATAGTACAGATTATTAAGAATACAGCTAATGAATTTGTCAGTCTTTTTAATTTATTAGTGCGTATCATTGACTATTATGACCACTCAAAAGTTACTATTCCCTATTTTTTATTTTAAATAATTAATACAACTGAACCTCTTTCAGCAAAATATGAGTTATACATTAAGTTATATATGTAATTCAGTATGATAACAGAAAGAAACAAAATTTTTATTATTTTGTAGCACGGTAATGAGTAAATTAACTGCGTCCCGTGAAGGGTTGTTTCCTTTATATTACAACATTGCGAGATCTGACTTTTTCCTGTACATCCATTTTATTACATCCACGAACAAGTTACTACACGTTTACGACATACTATTTCAAATTCTGTCAAAACGGAATCTGACAGAAAATATGTACTACTAAAAGAAGGATACAACTGAAAGGAAGATAAGACGGAATAAAAACCTTCTCTTGAAAGATTGGAACATCGATTTTTATATGAAACCTTGCTTTGAAATACGTATACGAATAATTCGGTTTTATTGGAAAAAGAATTATGCGTTTATGATTGGAAATAAATTCATTATGTTTTATGTCTACGATAGTATGGACAAGAACCTTAGCATTGACAGAAACCCATTTTAGCAAAGACAAGAACCAACCTTAGCGTAGGGTGGTCTTGGACTTCCGTATCAATTGGGGTTGGTTTTACATCACAACGCCCTTAGTGGTCGAAATTAAAATTACAAACACTAGGAAGACATAATTTGCAATAATGTTAGAGTTTTGTTACTAACATGTTAATTTGAGAAAAGTATAATAATTGAAAAAACATTTCTAATATGCCAAAACGTGAAAAACATTAGAGAAATATAAATTTAACAGAGATAATAATAACCATTTAATTAAGACACACCTATAAAATTAAAATTAATTTCAAAATAAAAAAATAAGTCATTAAACAAAATTGATAATATACCCACAGGTAAAAGTTAATAAAAATAATAATTTTAGTAGTTGTAGTACTAACTTATTTAAAAAATAATAAAATTAAAGCTTGCAAGGAAAAGAATTTCAAATAATAATTAACAAATATTTTATAACAGATCACATAATAAAAAGTTGCAAAAAGTAATAAAATTCAATACTGAACATGTAAGGTCGAATCGAGGTACCTGCGTTCTGTATCAACGCGTAACATGACGGTTGACTGAGCACTAAGGATTATCTATCCTTGTTAACGGTTTGCACTTGAAAGAGGTCATATGTAATCAGTTTTATCGCGACTGCCATGGAGATTGGATCTACCCCTTCACCACATTCTGGTACGAGTCAAGGATTCAATTAACGGACTGTGTGTTCATCTCTGTGTTGTCTAGTGTATTAGTGCATGTGTGTAGTATGTTTTATCAAGTGTTCGTGCATACGTACGGAGGTGCATTAACCCATTTTATGACGTGGATTTTCATGTGTCACAGTGTTTAATTATGTGTTATTACATATCATTATGTACATATTACATGTCATTGTATACGGGTGTATTGGTGTGTTTTACGGTGTGGTTACTTATGTTTTGATATATTTTTGCAAGTGTTTTATAGTGTTCTACAGTGTACTTACTTTCGAGTTTTGGTATACTATTGCAAATGATTTAATATGTTCCACAAAGTAGTTACCCACGTGTTTGAACATATTTTTCCAAATTTTTTATCACGTTTCACGACGTGATTACACGGTGTGTGCTTTAATTTGCAAACTTATTTCCGGGTTTTGTAAGGTAGTTATTAAACATAGTTCCCCATGCATGTATTTGTATATGTTTGAGTATTGCAAAATAACAAAAATTACTTATTGCATGTTTACACGAATAAATTTGAGTAAGTCGAAAAAATGTATGTTGCTCGAAATTCGAATCGACAATAAAAGTTTATTAACAGTTGTGATCCTTTTGTATTTACAGAAGATTTCTTTGACTGCCTGATCGTACGAAAGCAGCCAATCGATCGTGGGTCAATCTGAGATGCGCTGCCTCCAAGGTGCTTTCACTGTAAGATGAATCCAGTAGTACGAGTCAACGATCGGTGAGTCGCTTTTTGTTCCTCCAGTTCTCATGTCGTTGGACTAATGGTCCGAAACGACACGGGAACTGGTTGTATTTTAATAATTTCAAATGAGCATAGTAACCATGAATATATCACGCAATAATAGTACAAATTGTTTCCTTGTGTATTTATTAGATCAAGATAGGGTTCTCTTGTATACATGTATTTTAATTTTCTTACGAATTGATATACCGAATTAAAACTATAGAATTCACCCTCTCATTTAAAAAATGATTAAAGCTCGAATTTTTACGAGTTCGCGGCTTTAATTCAAGTTTTTAGATTTTTTATCAAAACTTTTGTATTGAGTTTTGAAATTGTATTTCAACTTGTTATTGTTTCGATTTTTGAAGTTTTTAAAACTTACCACAGCTTTACACTTTTTTATTAATTCATTGATTTTTAACGTCAATGACATTCTTTTTAAAAATGAAAACGTTAAACACAATTTCTATTGTGATTGTGTTAATTGCTTTTGCAATTAACGCATTTTTTATTGTATTTTAAACAAGTAACTTTTTGTTCATTCTCTCCGAATCTGCCACGTTAATTACATTTCCCCTTTTAAGAGATTCATTTTAAATCAGTTGACATTTTATTTCATACCCTACATTTAGTTTAATTACATCTTTTACTTTCAGAGTTTTATTATAAATAAATTGGTGTCGTTTTATTTAAAACGAATTATTGTTTCATTCCTTTTTCCTAAATTTCCGTGCATAAATATTTTCTGTCACGATGTTCGTTATTTGACCCTTGGCTTCTGAATTTACTACAATAATCATACTTTCTATTTTTATGGTTGTATTTCAAATAAAATATTGTTCCGTATATTTCCTTTGAATGTACGATTACAATTGTGATTTATATTTTTTATGTTTGCAATTAATTGTTTTTCTGTTCGCGTATTTTACTCGGGTTGTCTCGATTTATTTTATTTTCTACGAAAATGTTAAACATCCGGTTAATTTAATTTGTGACTTTTGTAAAGGCTTTGCTGGAAGAATGAAGGGGCTATTATCGAAGAGTGGAAAGTATTAATTATTAACTATCATTAAATAAACATCGATTTAAACTTTACTATTGTGTATTTTTCGTTTGCTTTCACATATTGTTTTTGACTATTATAACATAGGTAATCATTGAATACTATCATCATTATGTTTTACGTTAATTTTAAGCTTGTAGGAAGAAAGTTGGCCAGGTTCTAAATTTTTCGTTACCATACGTGACGAAAATATACGATTATGATATTATTTTTTGTTCTCTGCACGTATTTGAAATATATTGTTATTTTATTTTCGTACAATATTTTTGTCGAGCTGCCTCAAGTCTGATTTTATTATATTTTATTAAAATATTGAACATTTGATTTATTCACGCAATCTTCGAATGGAAACTCGTTAGTTTTACAAGTTGTATGACGTGTTTGTGTGCTACAAATTAGTTTTAAGATTTGATCTAAATTTATAAGTTTGAAATTTGTGCAAAGTGTGCGATACATGTCCTTTGCTAGTGATAGTAAAGAACATGTATATCGAAGCTAGCCTACGGGCTAAGTAGAGTAAGAACTCGTTTATCTGGTTAATAGTAACTTGATAAACGAGCTAATTGTATTTGAAGGGTGGGTCACGATCGTAGCGACCTCCACGTGGTGTGACCTGGTAATCGATATCGCTTTTTGAACATTTTTTGGTAGATGATCTTTGGAAAACGATATCGAGCTAAAAGCTACGTTTTACTTTTGAGTTACAGTTTCATTTATTGTTCATTTTCTTCTACAATAATGTCTTTTCATGGAAAAGAATATTTGCAATCACCAAATGCACCATTTGGGGGTCAAAATCTTGCATTAAGCGAGCGTGGATTGAGCAAATATATATTGATATTTAATTCTACTTATGTATAAGTCCCAATTTCACAATTTTAAGTGCAAGGAATATAACAAAATTATTGATTCTTCTTACACAATTTGCAATTTGGTACATGGTTCTTAGAATGAGATTACAAATCTACTTTCATTAGTTCTCGCTTTTTATCATCAAATGACTGTGCTGTTCTGCTGAAAACAGTTATGCAAAAATTCAGATTAAATTTTGCAAATAAGTCTTTTCTGGTAAAAGGAAACATATGGTTCACTATTTTCATGTAACTTCCTACTTTACTGACGGGTTCTGTTCATATCAGGTGTTGGCAACCTTTGTCGACTGCTAGTCAAAGATACCGAAGTTTTGCCAAAAATATAAAATAGTTTGTTAAAGTCAAAATTTTCCGAAGGTAATTTCTCTTGTAATTCGATGCATATTGCAGTTAATTAAGCCAATAAAATCAATTTTAATTGAATAAAAAAAAAAATAGAACAAGTGGCGCCATCTCTCCGGCGAACAGGGTGAACTACACACTTTTGAAACTGTAGTTTAATTAGTTCGTATATTCTACCGCTAGATGGCGCCACATGTATTCTTTCGGTTCAATTTAATTAATATAGTTGATTTTATTAGCTTAATTGACTATAATATGAATCGAATTACATCAGAGTGCTAAATTAACTTCGAATTGTTTTATTTTACCAAACTATTATTCATTTTTAACCATTCTTACGCTAATCCTAATTACCCTAAGAGTTTCTGGCTCATGTGTCGCCATCTAGTGGTAGAAGTTAGGAACTAATTAAACTACAGTTTCAAAAGTGTGTAGTTCACCCCGTTCGCCGGAGAGATGGCGCCACCAGTTCCATTTTTTTGTTTAAATTCAATTAAAATTGATTTTATTGATTAATTAACTTCAACATGAATCAAATTATATCGGAGAGCAAGCCTAATTAACTTTGGAATGTTTTAACTTCTGAATCAGAATCGAAATATGACGGTATTCAACAATTTCCCCCAAATTTTTCTCGCATTACCAAAAACCTTTCTCGTAGATGTTTCTTGTAATACAGCGCATGCAAAATTTGTCCAAAATCAGAGCATAAAGGTTCGATGTTTAGCCGAAGGTATTTCCAATATAGTTCCATAAGTTCCCATCTTCCATCGTTAGATGGCTAATTACTACGTCCATTCGGTACAACTTAAAAAATTTTCAAATGCAATACTTGTTGCATCATAAAACAATTTTTTCTATTTTCGTGTACACAAAATAATTTTGTACAAACGCAATTTTTAATTCCGGTATTACCTCGTTTAACTGCAAGATGGCGTTCCCAGTATCTGTTTTCCACACAATTTGCTATAACAAAAATTAATGAGGACGTTGTCGCCAAAGGGTACATTTACCTAGCTGCATAATCGTCTCACCGATACTACCAGTTATTTGTTCGTCAAATAAACGTACATGAACTTCATTCAAAGTTTGATTTTTCGCTGGAAATCGTTCGATATGCTCTCGAGAGCAATCAGATGATTACGAAACGTCTTGTATGATTGGAACAACCATAGCTGGTTGGTCTTTCTCCCTCGTTGCCACAGTAACGTTTCATTCATCATTCCGAGCAGCATGCAGTTTGCGGATTCTGCATTCGTTTCCGGCTGGCGAGCAGTGGCACTTCATTCTTACGAGTTACACCGGATATGCCGAGAGACAGATCAAACCAGATGCCGAAGCATTCGAAATGTTCCGAGCAACCCCTCGCGTTCTCTATTTGTGCTCGGCCCGTATTTCGTGGCCCCGATTTTCCTCGTTAGTCGAGATTCCACGCTCTCCTCTTTTCTTGTCAGCTCGTCAACGGCCACCAAAAAGAAAATATTCGCGAATCTCTCGGTTTCTTTGGGATTCGCCAGAGCAACCGTGCACCTTGATAACGCCACTTTCCAACCGGAAACACGGATGCTTGCCGGAATTGGGAACGTCACTTACCCCTCGCGGGGTTAATTTTATGTTAATCCTTGGACCGCCATCCTATTAATACATTTAGCGGCTAACAACGTTTCATATATTTTTAGGTTGCAATCTTGGGAATTTGGAGACACAAATTTAGGGATGCAGGATTTTCAGTAATTTGAAAAAATTAGGGAGATACGGGGGAATTTGGGGATTTGGAAAGTGAGTTTAGGGGGTTTGCAAGTTTTGGACAGTAGGAGTTTGGGAATTTGGAAAATTGGGAAATTGAGAAATTGGGAATTTGCAAATTTGGGAATTAGGAGTTTGGGAATTTGGGAATTTGGGTATTTGGGTATTTGGGAATTTGGGAATTTAGAAATTAAGAATTTGAGAATTAGGAATTTGAGAATTTGGGACTCTGGAAACTTGGAAATTAGGAATTTGGGAATTTGAGAATTTGGGACTTTGGGAACTTGGAAATTAGGAATTTGAGAATTTTTAGAATTTGAGAATTTTTAGAATTTGGAAATTGGGAATTTGAAAATTTGAAAATTAGAATATTTGATAATTCAAAAACCATGGATTAAGGGATTTGAGAATTTGTTAATTCAGGAAACTGAAAATTTATAAAATGAATTTGAGTACTTCCAAATTGAAGAACTTCAATATCCTTAAATTCTCATCATTAACTATCAATTAAAAGCCTCTACTGTGTTATAACATTATTCCCCCAAAACATTAATACTGAATTCTAATTTCTATCAACACCCTCATTAAAGTACATATTTTAAACTAATAACTAATGATTTTAAATAGCAGTCTTAATCGACTAAGTACACCAACACATTCCAGAAGATGCAATGCATCATGATGAAAGCATTTCTGCTTCAATCAAACCTAGATAAAATGTGAGTCAGGACATAATGCATCCATCTTGAAAGATACATTACAAAGATTTAAATGTCTCTTGAAAGTTTGTTTCGGACCATTATCCTGAATCCTAGGGTATCGCGACGACGAAATACATTCGTCGTGTAGTTAATTAATCAAACAGTATCACTGTCTGCCCCCATAGAGTCCAGTTTCTAATGTTTTTGTGGAACTGGAACGCAAATCTGTTTCTGACTTGCATTTGTCATTCTGACCCGTATACGTATTTGCACCAGCGCCATTGGAAACTTTCCTTGAACGACTTTTTGATTAATCATCGGACTTGAAACCAGCGTGTTTGCTTCGAGCTTGCAGCAATACTTATATTGTACGCTTTACTGAATCAATTCTTTCGTCTTAGAGGAACCATTGTGGGTGGGTACATTTATGTTGGTTAATTGGTTCAATTTTTGTTTTTATGTATGTCAAATATAAATTTTTTCATAATTGAGTTCTATAGGCGAGTACTAGGTTTAAATTTCCGAATCCTCAACTTCTCAAGTTTCTAAAAAACTAAGTTTAAAAAATTACCAAATTAGTTCCCATATTCCTGAACTCACATTCTTAAAGACTAATAACTCCTAAAGAAAAAAACTTGAAAAATTTATCACTATTATATGAATATATGTATCTCCGCATCAAATGAACTTTTCAAAATGTCCATTTCAATTGGTCAATCAATACATGACTAGAATAACACGAAGCGAATGTTCAATAAATAAAACTAAACGTAATTGAAGTTCGAAATCAATTGAAGCAAATCAAGTTTTCTGGTACTGAAAGCAGTAATCCTCGCGAAGGAAGAAGCGTAGTTTCTAGTTTAACAAGTATCTGTCGGTGGAGATCGAGTTACGGTATTGATATATCGATGCACCAGGGAGTCAGACTTCGAAATTAACTTGCGGATCGGTGAGTACGGTTTAAAACGTGCCAGCCAGAATCAGCTGTCACGGTAAGCTTTCGACAGGAATGGCTACACATCGAGAACAAAACACGCATTCTAGCATCGAATATTCAAACAGGCCTTTAACAATATATCGATGTCGATAGCATCGGGCTTTCCTTGCAACCCTTACATCGGACGTTCGACGGTCTTCCTGTCGACTAGCCGTCAAAATTTATAACGCGTTCATCGATACTAACGCGAACCGACCGATTCTAAACGTTCGATCCTGTCTCGTTCAAAACGCGTTTTAACTTTTCATGCTGCAACTGATTTTTGTTGAAAGTCAGAACAGGATAATGCAGGATGTAATTAGCTGGAGTTGTTTTGTGTGTTCGGATGAATTAGGATTGTTAGTTTGATTAGTTTGCTCGGGTATTTCGATGGGGTGTTTGCAGATTTTTAATATTTTGCTAAGGGTCGTGACTGGGTCAATGTAGGTGGAGAGTATCTAGGGAGTTTGAGATGTATTTGGACATTTTTGTGTGGGCTATTATGGGATTTGGGAATTTGGGAATTTAGGAATTTTGACATTTAGTCATTTGGAACTTTGAGAAGTTTGGGATTTAGTAATGTGGATTTAGAATGTAGAAATTTGAGATTTTAGGTAGTTGAGTATTTAAGTATTTGGAGCTGCAGCAATTTAGAAATTTGAATC
This sequence comes from Megachile ligniseca, assembly GCA_945859555.1. NCBI lineage: Eukaryota > Metazoa > Arthropoda > Insecta > Hymenoptera > Megachilidae > Megachile > Megachile ligniseca. The sequence continues at coordinate 10,256,847 of OX243777.1, forward strand.
TTTGAGAAATTAGAACTTAGAAATTTGATAATTTGAAACTGAGAAATTGTATATACATTTGGAATTTGGACAATTAAATTGTTTAAAAATTTCAAACTTGTTTATAAATATAACAGATAGAAATGTTACTCTAGCATGTATTCTACAATACATAAATATATCATGTCTATAATATTACATTCTACAATATAATATAATGTAATCTCGTGTATAACAAGTACAACGGTTTCTCTCAATGAAGTATTAACCCACGTGTTTAGTACGTGTTTATTAATTATGTGTGAGAATTTGTAACAATACGCGATGTTTGTTAACCGTAAATAATAGTTTGAAACGAGCAACGTTCACTTGTAATACGTTATTCGTTTCAACCACTTAACCAGTATTACGGTATTATCCGCCATCAAATTATAGCCTGCATTCGTAGGATTTATTACCTCGTTTGTTTCTCGACAAAAACTCGTGTCTAAGGGGCAAATCCACCCTGAGAGTACTATCCCTACCTTCTTAACAGAACATTACAGAGAGAACTTGTTTCTCCCCAAATATGTTTTTCACGATTTATACGCTTTCCACCATATTTTCCTAATAAATATAACCCCTCGTCAACCGCCTTTCGTTGAAATTCTTGTTATAAAATACCCAACTAATATTTACTACTAATGTGACAATCATGTCTATAACTTAAAGTACAAATTAATTGAACATATAACAAATTAAATTTCACTTTGTATAAATGAAAATATTCACTGAAACGAGACATTAAAATTTTCACTGCTAAAAAATAAAAATTGCTTAAAAATAAAAATGGTAGGTTCTAAAGATATATAAAAAATAACGAAATTTAATCTGTTTGAAGGATACACATTTAAAATGAAAATATACAGCGTATTTCACTTAAACGAAACATTAAAATTTTTACTGCTAAAAAATAAAAATTGCTTAAAAATAAAAATGGTAGGTTCTAAAGATATATAAAAAATAATGAAATTTAATCTGTTTGAAGGATACACATTTAAAATGAATATATACAGCATATTTCACTTAAACGAAACATTAAAATTTTCCCTGCTAAAAGAATAAAATTGCTACTAAAAATGAAAATTGTAGTCTGAAGATATTTCGAAAATAATGAGACTGAATCTGTTTGAAGGATATACATTTAATATTACGTCGTCATGGTAACTAAATATATTTTCGTGTTCGTGGTAAATGAGCAGCAGCATACTTCGAACATCATACGTATGCGTACCGCGTATATTAATACCACAGAAGATTAAGAACCAAAATTAACTTGCAAACGCAAGTTAGTTTCATGCATGTTTCATGGCCGGAATAGAATTAAAATTCTTCATTCTACCGTTTCGCGTTCCTCGAAATTAGCCGAGTATCTTGCCATAAGGGGTTTGCCCGCCGTTGGGGCCTAAAATACGTGTACAACCCCTATTCTTCCGGTGAAATATTCAAATAAATGAATAACTCTTTTTGAAGGTTTTATACATATTTAATACATGTTTAACCGTTTAATACATATTTAAGGGTTTTTTACATATTTTGAGATACGATAAAGAATTATTGTTTAATTATACGAAAACAAAAATATTCGCATTCGACCTTCGCTGCAGTTAAATAAAATCTTTTATTAATTTATAAAAATTTGTTAAATAAAATTTAAAAATTAAAACTAGTTAAATAAAATTTTTGATTAATTATTTTCATCCGTTTTTGCCCTGTTCGGGGTAAATTACGTGAATGGATTCTATGGTGAATTCGTAGGAACACTCGAAGCTCATTTATTCATAGACGACTACCTTCTTCAGAACCTATCGATATCTCGATGGAGGAATCATAAAAATTAACATGCATATTTGCTGTCGCTGTTATAAAAGTGGAGTGTACTCGAACATCATTACACGCGATCGAGAGGTTTGATCTATGCTCAGAAACGAATGAGGACTCCTCTCGTTTCATGCCTTTTCACCAGCGGAACTTCAACTATCGAACAAAAGTTCGAGAACGACTAGCGTTTGGTAGATCGGCTTTAAATCAGATTACGAATATTGACGTTACTAACAAGCAGTGACCAGGCTTGGCCCCCTAAAATAGAGATTACATCCCCTTACCCTTCTACTTTTGCTTTAAGTAGCATCAGGGACCTAGGATATGGAATACCTGTATATCGCGTTGGAAATTCACATTTTTCAATTATTTGTTTTAGCAATTTTTCAATTATTTATTTTAATTATTTCCGTATATCCACAAATTTAAATCTCGAATTCCTAAACTTCATAAATACTCAAATTCCAGACTCCGTTTATTCCCTAGTTTTCAAATTTTCAATTCCCAAATTACTAAATTACCAAATCCCCAAGATACCAAATTTCCTTATTCCCAAAATCAGAAATTAATAAATCCCAAATGTCCTAAATTCCCAAATTCTCAAAGTTTCAAATTCCTAAATCTCTAAACTCCTATATTCCCCAATTGCTGCATGCCCAAACATCTAAACCCCATCTCCTCAAATCCCCAAGTTCGTAAATCCCCAAAATTGTTCCAGTCCATTAGGCTAGGAACGTGAACTTGTGATCAAATAGAACCGTGTCAATCTGCAAGAAATATCTGGTGCTAAATTTAACCCGACTAAATTGCATCCGGTGTGTGAGCGAAATTATTCCTTTTACTGTTTATATATAACTCGACACGAGCATTCGCTGCTCGAAATATGAATCTGTTAACGAAATCGTGTTCATTCATAAAATAATAATGACTCTGATTGAAATGTTAAATTTTGTCTCGGAGCGTTTATGAAGTTCAATGAATTAAACTCTCGATTAATCGATCGAGTTACGCGAAAGATAATGTATGCACATATATAGAACAGTTATTTTCTTTCGATCGATCGTATACAGGGATTTTAAATAACATTCGACGCTATCAGAGATTGTGGTAAAATTTTTTCGACGGAGTTTCAAAATTATTCAGTGCCAATCACAAGTGTCAAATTTGACCAAACGTCAAATAATAAATAATTTTAATCTAGATTACAAAAAAGGGAGGAAAATAAAGTGCACGTTACAAGAAGATGATAAATGTTATAAATAAAAATCAGTTAACTGATCGTCAAATGTTGCAAACGTTAATAATTGCAGATATTCACGTTATATGTAACACGTTCTATTTGTAAAATGTTTTACGAAACAGACCTGTAAAATTTAACGCGAATTCATGAATTTTGTGGAATCAATGAAAATCAAAAGGGGGAAGATAGAAAGGGACATAACCCGTGCAACTGTGATATGTTTACACGCGTGCAATTGTAATGTACGGCGTGCCATATCCGTTGATATTTTATTGCATTAATTCTGTGCAGCAACCATGCATCATATCGCCAGCTATCAGACTGTACGTCCTGTATCAGACTGCAGTTTTGTCACATAAATTTTATGTCGAATTTACGATCCCCACTTCAGATTCAAGAGAACAGAACCGTCTACCAAACGAGTAAGGTTATTGTAGCAATTTAATTAATTACTATTACTTTTTCATTACATTTACGTGATCTCAAGACTTCCAATCCTTAACATCTAAAAATCATACCACTCTTATTTACTTATCTCACCTTCTTGCTACAAAATTATTTATCAACATCTGACGAATTTTTATTTAAAAATTTACTCACGGATCAATGTCTGCAGTTGAAAGGTTAATTGAATTATATTTATTCACAGTGTCGACCAAGGATGATCGTTTTATCGATAAACATATTCCCTATTCAAAATATATTTCCGTTTTTAAATCAAATGATTCGACTGCTCGTGAATGCGTACGGTGATGTGACGAGCAGATAATACAAAAGCAGATGAGTTAAAGAGCAGTTAAATTAAATCAGAAAACATTTGGAACCGAGAATGCATTACAGTTTTCGACTTGTATTCATGATCAGGTGTCCGGCTCATTGAACGCGGTCGATGAAGCGTGGCAATTACGGGTACGGTTTGTTCACTTCAGTTTAACAGAAACGCAAATCAAGCCTGTAACGAAAGAAGAACGATACCAACAGCGTTTCAGATTTATTTTGATTTACGATACTCGTTGTCAGGTTCAACATGAAAATCGTAAAAAGTTTCTAGCGTTGATCCGCTCAACTGAATACTGTTGACAGAACTTGTTTCTATCCCAATTTTAATGGGATTTCACTTACACCGTCATCCATTCGTCCAATTTTTATTTACAAAACGCCGAAATATTTTTGAAGCTTTTATCCGTGGATCCAAAAAATATCACTTTTTCGAGCGACAGAATAATTCATACACTGAGCGTGATTGATTAATCGCTTTCGAGGGACACATTTTCATCCTCCCATTTGAAATTAATTACCCTAAATAAGGTTGAGGAAGCGTTCACGGTAACATTATGAGTGGATTAAGGACAGGACAAGGTTAAACTACGGCTGGAATTAAGCTTTAGATTAAGGTTACATTAGGGTTACGTTGGGATTGTCAATATTATGTTCGAATTAGATCAGAGTTTGATGAGGGTTCGGTCAGAATAGGGTTTGATCAAGATTTAGTCACGGTGTAGTTTGGTTCGGTCAGGTTTGGTCAAGAAATAGTCACAGTTAGATCAGGTAATTTATGGTAAAACTATATCTACTATAGTTAGATTTTACTTATTTAGCACAACTCAGAGTCATGTTGTATTAGTTAAGGTGCAAGTTTAAAATTATTTAAGATAATAAGTTCTATTCTTTTTTCAGAGCAATTCTTCATGAACTCCATCTCACACTTGGCTGACCTCAATGAAGAGGTCACAGACGTAGTAACGAGTACAGAAGCGTGGACACATCGGCAGAGACAATGTGGAAGGCATTACTGTACTAATTGTTCCGAAGCATTACTAATTGTTGAGCAAAAGTTCCTTTGATGTCAGCTGTAACCCAGGAGGAGAAAAGAAGATAACCGGTGTTTGTCGCACGATAGGTGGTAAGGTAGGTAGATGGTGTGACGGTAGTCGCGTATGAGTGTGGCAGTCATCAGTGTGCCACGGCGCAACCGGACAGGCGTTTTCGCGACGGGATAGGAGGGTGGGTGGATAGAGGCGCCTAACGGCAGCTGTGAGTCGCATGATCCGTTCATTCGGGTTCGCACGGCTACCCTCGTCTCTGCTCGGCTCTCCGCGTTTCCAAGAAACGACCCCCTAGTTTACCGAAATTCTCGTTCCGATGCACTTGCATTCGTTCGCGCGACTCCTCCGTTGTCACGCGCGTGCCGATCTCACCCCGCTGTTTATCTCTTCCCCTTTTCGCCACGCGGTCTCGCGATCGCGTTCCACTGATCCCTTCTGTGATCGCTCGCAATTGTTTCCATTGAAAGAACTAAAAAGTGAGAAGTGTTTACAGTGTTAGTTCGAGGGTTTTACGATGTACGTTGTTCGGGTGTCACGTGTCGTTCGATAAAAAATCGTTTCTCGTGCGGTCAGTTCGATCGATCGCGAACGTTCGAAACAGAAATACAACCGCGTGCGCGACAGTTTGTTAACGGTCCGTTCAATCCCGTGAGGTTTCCCGCAATTTTCAGCCGGTCACCGCCGCGTACACCTGGTGAGAACGCGTCAACTGCAAAGGTACATTCATGAGTGTCAGATGTTTGATTAAACGCGACTTTCCGTCGATGCTCGGATTTTAGGTAAATACGGGCTCTGATTGCTGTCGCCTGCGGGCTGGGAGGACCCTTTTGATCCTTTGGCTGGAAAACACCGTTGACGCCAAAGAAAAATTTACCCACTGCGATGCCTGTTTTACGCGGATTACGTCGAAATTAATTTCCAACGGCAGTGATAAATGAACCGACGATGGAATTTCGTTTCGTGACTGGTGGTACGAAGATCGAGAACTGGTTACCAGTGAATAACCGTGTGATTGACAGCCTGTAAGATTGATTCAGAAACGACTGTTCATTCCGGTGATTGTTATCGATCGATAGTGTTGTCAGTGAACATTCGAATCGTACAAACCGGATTTATCGAGGAAATCTTTTATCGGATCGATGGAAAGATTCTTCGGTGGTCAGTGCTCAAGATGTTCAACTCGCTGGGTCCAACTGGTTCTTCGCTCCGAAGACGTGGACCGGAATTAAATCAGTGTTTAAAATCTGTTTTCTGGGCGAATTAAAAACGGGTCATTCTGTCGTGAAATCGGTTAGCGTCGGCACACTGGAGGGCTCGAAAATACCGTTTGCCCGTTCGAGTGGCGTTTACGTGCAAATATACGACTAGAAGTCGGAGGAACTTTGTGTAATCAACGAGCCGCTTCTTCTTCGGCCGACGTTCACTTGGCATCGGAATATCCGTTGAAAGAGAGAATGAAGGGCCACCCAGACAGCACGTAGGGACTGGCCCTTCTCGTCTTCGGAGATGTGGCGCTATCTACGGTACACTATCCTCGGGCTTACCGTCGTCCTGCTGACGATTCATGAGATAGTTCTCGTGCGAGCCGGTGAGCAAGGTAATAATAATTCATGCATCTTATCTTTGGTAACGGCAAACACTCCTGCTTCAACTAATGTTACTTCTTTCGTCGTATTTCTCTGTCAAACCATCGACCATTGAATGGGTAATCACGCACAAAAATATTTCTTCCAGTTTGCAACGTTGTACAAGAAATCATATCTCTAACACCGTCAATAACATTATAATTTAATAGCTACATTATTCGTTAATTATAGAAATACACCAACTGTCGAGTGAGGCCATGCATCTCATGTATCTGATTTTTAGTTAAAAATTTCTAACTTTGTTCAAAATAATTCATTTCTGATATAACACCATTCCGATCTGCCTTCGGTTATTTGTTCGTCGATTGATGCTCTTTGAATAACTCACCTGTGCTCAACAGCGGTCAGAAAATCGATTTTTATAATTAGCCGCGGTTGGGCTACGTGTTATACAGTAAGAACCACATTAACGTAACTTTTGATTACGGTTCTTAATGATATCGGTAAATTAAGTGATATTGACAGTTCATGTCGATGAAAGTAAAGTGTATCTTTAAAACTAAAATTACTTCAGTTTATGATTAGTTTCAAAAGTTTATTATAGTTTATTTGTCAGGTAATTGCATCGTGTAAAACATGTGTAGTACATGAGAATACGTGCATATCGATCAAACGAAAAAAGAAACGAGAGACTAATATTTTTTCTCTTCTGGTAGAGAAGTTTCACGCATTCTTTCGGGTTCAATGAAACATAGCCTCGTATTATTTTCGTCGAAACGTAATTTGTCTGAAGTTGTTCGTACAATTGTTTGAACCGAACCGTCGATAGTATTGTGCACGCATACAATTACAATATAGATGGTAGTAAAAAGTAGGGTGAGCTTCGACATGGAAAGCAATTGGGAACGGACAGTAGAAGTTTAGTCGAGTGAAAACAGTCGGCCCATAAATACCTATTTTAGTTCGTTGGTCAATAATTGAACACGTGCGAGACTCGTGTGTTCATTTTTTGGCAAAATGAGACACCGGTGCGCATTTTCAATCGTAACTCATCAAACAATTTCCGCGTGGAACTTTTTCCACTGAAAGATACATACTGCTTCACCTCTGTATTTGCGAAGAGAAAAATGGAAACTTCGAAGTAACGAAATTTGATCGGTACATGTTCAGGTACATGTAAATTCTTAAACATCCACTAAATTCTCAAATGTTACTCTCTTTACGACATACTTGTAGACTTGTGAGATCTGTTTGGAGTGTCTTGTTAAAACTTAAAAGGTGCGGGAAAATATTAAAATTTTAAATGTAACTAAGAATGCATGAATGAAGTATTGAACACTAGCAGAAATAAAATAACGAGTTTCAAAATACAGTTAATGAATTTTCAATAAATTTCGTATCGAGGAGAACGAGTGAAAACGCATTTAAACGAATGTGAAATGATCGTTCGATTCTCTGTAAGATGTTTCAGTTTATTAATGAAACGATGAATTTCGAATACGTACCGAGAACCGAACATTTATTTCGGATAAATCGATCGCTGTATTATACGCAGTTAATATCTGATTTTCATTCGATATTATGATTTTGCAAATTCATAAACGATTCTCTATTATATTACCACTTGATCGTACAAATGCTTTTGATATATCCGCGTCACGTTCATTGATGCAAAGTAATTAATATTGTCACGTTATAGAACTCTATAAAACGCTATCAAAGAATTAATTTAGCCACGAATACGTAGCATATTTTCAATCTAATTGCCCGGCACAAAGCGATTTAAAATTTAATCGAGTCGACTAGAATCGATTAAATCTTTTTATGGGAATCGTTCTGTTTAAATCGAATGTTCTATTTATTAAAATATTTAGACAACTGTTAATGATATTGAAAAACATTTTACATGAAAGTTAAATGGTTTTGAAGCGTACATATTTAAGAAGATAAAACATAACTATACCGTGCATAGTGATCTAACGCGTGGTAATTGAACGTGGAGTGATCTAACAGGTGGTGATATAACGCATAGTGATTTCTCACGTGACGTCTTCACGTTTGACTATATGACGTGTAATGACTTCAAGCGTGGTAGTTTTACGCATAGTTATACAACACGTGAGGATTTCACGCGTGGTTACATAACGCATGGTGATCTCACGTGTGGCCATATAAAGCGAGGTGATATAACGCGTGTAAATCTAACTCGTGGGAATCTAACGAGTAAGAATCTAAAGCGTGGTGATTTCGCGTATGGCCATACATCGCACCGTGATCTAATTCGAGGTCATATATCGTGTTGTGACCTAACGCATAGCAAGCTACAGAGTTTCAGAGTTATGTCAGTGAATAGTGGTTTCCTGTGTCCGAGAATCTAGATTTCGTTTATATAGTTATCGCGGGTCACGTGTAAAACATCGAGTCTAATGCAATTTAATACTGTCAGGAATGCTATTTATCAGAAAGCTCTTTTTCACACTATAAATACGGTGCACGGATCCTACGTCCTCGCCACAATGGACGAGTATTGTATCGTTGATTCATTTCTTTTATATTCTTACATAGAACAGTTTTTATTACCGGTACGTTTTCCTGCGGTCGATTTTATTTCCCGACAAGATTAAATTCTTGGTTGACGGCTCTTGCATTGGTTAGTTGATCGACTTTTATTCTTTTTACCATATTTCTCGTTTTCTGTTATATCCGTCTCATTTTTTCGATGAAAATGTAAACCTTTAACAACAAACGGAATCGTAGCAGTTATTTCTCTTCGTGGAAATAATATTTCTGATGCGTCTACTCGCTACTTCAGCTTTCAGACATTTTTATTACATTTGAATAGTACAGTTATCGATGCTTTTCTGACAAATATCTGTGCTTGCTCGCAAGCTGGAAACTGTGGAATCTCGAATTTTGGTACTTTGGTATTTCAGAATTTCCAAACTTTCGAATGTCACTTGGAATTCTTGAATTTTTGAATCTGAGAACTTTGGGATTTCAGAACTTTTGAACTTCGGAGAATTTCGAAATTTCAGACCTTCAGAATTAAGAAATTAAATAATTTTGGAATTTTAAAACCTTGACTCTTTGGAGTTTCTAAAAACACTAAATATTGAAACTTTCGATGTTTAAAAATTTATGAAATGTAAAATTTTTTAAAATTCTATATTATAAATGGAATATACAGAAATCACATCCTATGTAACTCATAGCAAATATGTTAAATTGTATAATAAATCAGTGGTATTCCCAGTGGTCTATTAGGTACATATATGTCTCTCTATGTTCGTCCAACTTCACTATGGCAGTCAAAGTGTTAAATTGTTGCACAGTAATCAATTCGGCGGTGAATTCTGTGACTCTGCAACAACGCCAGTTCCAAATTCTATTCACGCTTGAAGTTACAATTTCTAACAAGTACCGGCAGTTTTTATCAGACATACCGCACGAACTAAAGCGTATGTACCTGGTTGTACATAGGTATGTACATGTGTCCGTTCGGATAACGTCATGCAAATGGTAATGGCTTTACAGTTTCATAACAAAGTTACACGTACTTCTATTTGACCACATGACTGATTACCATCGTGTGCGCATCGAAGCTGAAATCGATGCTCCGATCCATTAAGTTTATTACGACCGTGTCGTTCATTCTTTCTTCGTGTACGCATCAGTGTTTTTTTAAGTAAGTTTCATTTCAAAATTTCTGTCCAACCGATATTGCAGTTAGTGCATTCAAGACTAGGCTTCTTTTGGACATATAAACTTGAAAGCTTTTAAATTACACAATTTTTAGATTCTCAAATAGTAGGTTCAAATTCTTACATTTCCAGTTCTATATTTTTAAATTCCCACACTTCTGAATTTTTATAAAGCCAAATCCCTTATTCTCGAATTCCTACGCAAATTTCTATATTACAAAAATTTCTATATTCCTAGATATCTATATTTTAAATTTTTACCTCCCTGAATCCCTACACCCCCGAATTTCTCTATATCCCCACATCTCTATGTCTCCAAATTCCCATATTTCCAAATCTCTATATTTCCAGATTTCTATATCCTAAAATTCCTATATCTCCAGATTTCTATATCGGTAAATTTTTACTTCCCTAAATCGGTACACCCCCGAATTCCTATATCCCCAACTCGCTGCATCCTCAAATCTCTATATCCCCAAATTCTCATATTTCCAAATCCCTAAATCCCCAGATTTCAATATCTTCAAATCTCCACCTCCCTGAATCCCCATACTCCCAAATCCCTATATTCTTAAAACTATGAATACTCCAACGACTAATTCTCTCAAATACATTAATTACTGTCCTTTCCAAAATTAAAAAATTCTTGAATTACATATTTTTGAATATATCGTTCCCTAAATAAATAACGTAATCGTAAATTATCGAATATTTAAATGAATCTGAAAGGTCGTTTTATAGATTGGAATTTTGTTTCGATACGTTCCGTATGCACCGGCAGTTTCGTTTTGTGCACACAGAATTTTAGCGGAACTTTTCCAGACTCTTTCCGGTTCAGATTTTTTTCTTTGAACGTTCCCTAACTCAATGTGCCGTAACGAATACGATTTGTGGCGATTCTTTCGCGTCTGTACGGTCAAGTTAAATGGGCGGAATCGTTTTAAGCTGGGGAATTTCACGGTCCGATCGATTCCGCGATACGTTCGTGATCGTTTTGTTCGCTTATCAGTGCAATCGGACGGTATTGTGGAACCACAGCTTGACACTTGGCCAGGAAAAATAATATTGATCATTCGTTCGTTTCGATTCTCCTCTCCAGATTACGTTTGATCCGCGAATACTTTTTTTCTCGTCATTGTCTACCGTTGCACCACAAAACTGGAATTCTCGACGAGGCTCGATCTTCTGAATCTAATATTTGATGAGCGAAGAGCATTATTTTCTTATAAAACCAATCACTGTTTTAATAGAAAAATTTCTCGACTATACGTTTCCCGATTTTGAAAATTTGTTAATTTGAGTATTTCTAAGTATGAGATTTTATCATCATGAAAATTTGTAAATTTAAATATTTTTAATAAATGTAGTGTTAATAAACAGGGTGTTAATATATGATAAATTTATATGTGTGACTCTGTTTTGGAGAAAATTGAGTGTAATCATTTTTCCAAATTTTTGTTCACAAGATAATTTCAAGAACGAAGTATGAAGTATGTTGATAATTTATCATAAGAGGAAAATGTCCAGGATTAACCGTAGCATTAACCCGTGCTTAATTGAATGAAGAAATTGTCAGGACACCATGGCGCCGATGTGTCTAGTCCTGCAGGTTCGAATAACAAACACGTTCCAGTAGGTGCCAAAACGTTTGGTTCAGTTTTCGAAGATTACAGACGTCCGTTTGAGATTCTAAAATAGAAATATCAGAGTATTGTTATCTTTGTCCACGTCCAACAACCCGTGCTCGAATCGTCTGTTATTCGAGACTTCGGCTGCGGGCGAAAAGATGAAAAAAAAAAACAACAGGTTTTATTCTGTGTGGCTAGCGGCCAATTAATTTCACTCCATTACACGAGTCAAGCGGTAGATTAATAAACTTCACCTTGTCACGCTTGTAACAACGTGTGCCAGCTTAGTTTACCTTGGAGTTTATCCGTTGGCGAGCATGAATGCTCGCAATTTGTTCACGCTTGTAGTAGATAGGCGGATAATAGAAACTTCATCGTGTAGCTGACACAAGCTGGCTATTGTTTCCTCCTAAAAACGCTTTCAAACGACCGTTTGCTTTTCGATCGAACGAGACACGTGACGATTCCGACGTAGTCGAGCCGATTATGGCTGCACGCGAGGGGTTAGCTTGTCCAAACTCGACCTGCGCGCTACATTTTTGTAATCTCTTGAAAAGAAAAGGGCTAACCTGATTTTTGACCAACTCGAAAATTAAGACCGTCTAGAGTACATGAGCTGCATTACGTCAAATGAAAGAAGTTTCATTCCCGGAGACTTGGGCCCGAAACTTTTACCCGGAACACATTTGATTATCTGTCAGGTTTGCCTTTTTTCTCGTCCACGGTACGCAGATGTTACGCTCGAGACTTTCCAAACTTACTCTTACGAGAAACGAGCGTCTCGCAAGGATAAGATTACGAATATCGATGTCAAATACTAGGAGTTTGTCGCTCTGTTTGATAAAATATCAACCCTTTGTACGGTTTAAACGTTTTGGAAGAAACCTCGAATATGGAAAAAATTCATGGGAAAATTTTACGATTTATCGATGGTGGCAGAATCTTCATATGATAAAAAACACGAGAGATATTATTAAAAATAAATGGTGATTTTATTACATAAAATCGTATTTTAAGATGGCATCAATCGACCGTTGTTTTATAAATTCACACTTTCATACTGTTCTTAACTTTTAACGTTAAAGGGAAGAAAATTAGTAGCTACAGCTCTCACGAGTTTTCGGGGGTCCATAATTAAATGAGAATAACACATATTTTAAGTATTTAAGCAGCTCTGACACGCAACCGAATTGCAGCACACAAGTTGCAAAGTTCCTCAATATTTGTCACCACGAATTTCCGTCAGATGTGTATACAATTGCTGAAACGAATCATTAGAATTCTAGGTATGGGCTGGAAATTAGACACCGAACTCTTAACCACACCGCTGAATGCATTTCCGGCCGCTCTATCGGAATCGAAACAGAACATCGAGGTAATTGAATTGGTTTCCGGTAAGATGCGTTCGGAAATTTAGGCTAAATGTTTGGGAATGGTACAAACTAGAAACGGGAAATAAAGCTTTTCAGTTAAATTCGTAGCGTCATTTTTACTTGTCTTCACTCTTTCTGCTCTGATACCTGTTCTTTTTTTCTCAGCGAGACGAAAAAGGGGTCAATTTTACACACATTATCGCGGTTAATTTTTGAAATTACTTCGTTACGAAAAATATTAAACACGTGGTTTCGTTGTGTTCAAGTTGAGAAAGTGACCCCGTATAAAATGTGTCGATACTAAATATTTTTCCAGGGTATTAGGACTCGGATCACGTTCGTTCGAAGTCTTGCACACTCTGCGAAATGAAAGTACTGCCTTTATTGCTGTACAGTATCTGTCAAGTGCCTGCCTCTATTTTTCTAATCTGCTTCGTCTCTTTCGGAAATTTTCCTCTCGATGCTGGGGTAACAAATTTATTTTCTCGATGAACCGGTCGAGCGAAATTCTCTGTAGCGGTTCTAACGAATTCGGAACAAATGCAATTTTGATAAATTTGTTTCTGGTTCGACACTCATGGAAGTGCTGAAGTTTAACAAATTAATGTAAATATGTGCCAGTATTGGAAATACATAAAATTTGTAACGAGACAATTTTCGATCGTGAAAGTTGAGGATGGGATCAGTGAATTTACAAACTCAGATTTTTACATTTGGGATTTGGGGTTTTGGGGATTTGGAAATATGGGGAATTGGAAATTTAGGAATATGGGGATTTGGGGATTTGGGGATTAGGGAATTTGAGGTTTTGGGGTTTTAGGGATTTGGAAATATGGGGAATTGGAATTTGGGGATTTGGGGATTTGGGAATTTGGGGATATGGAAATTTGGTAATTTGGGGATTTGGGGATTTGGAGATATTAAAATTTGGGAATTTGGGGATTTTGAGATTTGGAAATTTGAGGAAATGGTAATTTGGGAATTTGAGGATTTCGTAATTTGGAAATTTCGTAATTTCGTAATTTCGTAATTAGGAATTTCGTAATTTGGTAATTTGGAAATTTGTAATTACTAATTACTAATTTACATATGATAGATGTAAACATTTACATCTACATAATTATTTCCTAAATTTCAGTGAAATATTAAAGTTTGGTTCCGACGAGCCATCGATAGGGCCCATTAGCATAAAACATATAGGTGCTTTCCATGAATAAAGTATAGATTCATTTAAATACTCTCGCACTCAGTCTTCAATCGCTCGTTAAAGATATTGAATAAAACAAGTGTACTTTAGCATATTAAATTACTTCGTAAAAGTTCTGGATACCTTCGAGATCATGTTTAAATGCAAAGGGCTTCCGAAAGAAAACCATCGGATATAGTTAAGTTTGTTTTTAAACAAAGTCGATACTTAGTGGTGTTTCAAATTTTATACTAAAATATTCCACTAAGTTTAATACCAGAACTACCAGCGTTCGAATATTTATTTTTAAATTGAAGAGGAAGTACGAAAATGTCTAAATAATGTAATAGCACATGCAATTATGCATGTTCAAAAAAGTTGGTATTTCAATGAAAGCATCTTAAAAACAGTGATTTAAAAGAAAAAACTTGAACAAGTTTTAACTTTGATGAATTCTACCGTTAAAATATTTTGCGAACTATTGACTTTTGCTATGTACACAGTACGTCAGGTATATTTGCGAAGAGTCTGCTGCAATATTGCAAAATTTCAAATATAGTTTCATTTAAAAAAACCGAAGGTTCAAAAACCTTCATAAGCGAATTCATCCTTCAGTATAACTAAATTTCCAAAGTATGATTTCACCTGTGAAATTTTAATCTTCACAAGTAATAAAATGTAGGGTAGAAAATTGAGATATACCCTGTATATTTCGTCATAACACAATAAAATTTTAAGCTTAATGGCTGAATATAATAATGCTTCCGTTCCGAGCGTTACACCCTGTGTACCGAATAAATCTTTTGCTTGCGCAGCAAAAACTATCCACCCCTTTTACGTATTTCACTTTATCCCGCGTTCGGGCGTAAACCCATGGATCCACGTTGCACGAATGGGACCTCGTATAAACGAGGACTTGTACTTTCCGATAGTCGGGGTGATAATTAAATTTGCAGCAATAATACCGGCCGAGGGAAATTTTTAGAGGTAAAATCCACGGTTACGTCGAACAAGAAGAGGGGTTAATGGAGAAAGATGACCGGCCAACAGAACAGAAAGACGCCTTCTCATGACGTTACCATTTCTCGAGCCTAGTAATTGTACACAATCAAGCACGCTCCCGTTATCTGGCCATGCGTCAGAGATAAGGGGTGGATCCAGGGTTCGCTCCATCTTGCTAGATCCTTCGGTGATTACACGGCCATACGGCCGTACGAAATCTAGATGGTGTGTCGTTTGCTGCAATCCGCTGGTAATCTACGGCAATTTTCCGTAGACCGTCCGTTGCTTCTACTTAACACACGTCCGTGCCGTAAGAATCGTTAATTACGCCGGCAGATGAAAATCAGGCTATAATTATGAGCTTCCACTACGAAGCGTTTAATGGCTGACCAGGGTGGTGAAATTAGAAGCTCCGGTACAATCTATCGCATCCGTGATTGCAATCTGATCGTTTCATGCGGGATAATGAATACGTGTACTCGTACGTACAATTTTTAACCCGTTAACTAGGTCATTTTTCAAACGGATAACGATCACTCACCGTCGCGTGTGTCGGATCAAAGGCGAACGCCAAGGAGCTTATTTCGGATCATGCGAATAATAATTCTCCTGCTAACTCAAGAATTATGCACGCTGTTTAATAACTTGGGTCATAAATGACCCGAGTACGCGATATCATTGATTATAACATGCACAGGCTTGTATTTACTGTTAGAACGTTTTGGAAATTCAGGCATCGACAAATTCGATGATCCGAAAATTTTTCGATTAGATACTTTGAAAATTTCGACAATTAAACGTTTATTATTCTGTAAATTGCAAGTTTTTTTTTTTGTACAGGAATTAGAATGTTTGTGGATAAAACACGGATTGTTCAATAAATACCGATTTTACCGGAGTTAAAAATTTATCAAGCCTTTTTAAGGATAATCCCTTCCACGCGTAAAGTACTTATTCAAACGGACCAAAAAAGCGCGTGAATAAGGGATTAAAATAAAATCTATCCTGGAATGCTTTCATCCGTGCAATCCGCATGCTGCAATATTAATTCAACGACTCGGTGTTTGTCATTATGTCGATAATGTTTAGCTTCAATCCGAGCACGGTATTTGATGTGCAGCAATCGTATGATTATTTACCTGCGATATTCGTAAACGCTGCGTATTCATTCGTGCATAATATTCTCGGCATCAGTGGTCAATTCCCTTTGATTTTCATTAGATCTTCAAATTAGCAGTAACGATCGAGTTCGTTAAGAGCCGTATTGGATACCGCGCATAATTTTCAGTTTATACTTTCTTTTTTTCTTACATATTACATCGAGACCTTCCTTTCGTTCGTTTCGAGGATGTAGGTGGTCGTAACCGAGGCAAAAAGGTCGTTACGGATAATGGGTTAAGGCTTAGCTTTTATCCCCTTTGCCTTCTACGCTCTGATATAACCCGATTCAACTGTCTAAGTCACTGGCAGTCACGGGATTCTCCTTCGAATACGCGACGTTTGCTCGGGATAATTACGTAGGCAATTATGCCCAGGCTACTCGAACCAATTCGAGTCTTGACGTTTGATTTTATACTAGCGAAGGGAAGAAAAAGTGCACAGCCGTCTGCGATACCCCATGACTGGGTTCGAGTATGCAGGGGCGGATTAAAGGGGGTCTAAGTGTTGCTGCAAAATTTAGCTCCCCCATTATCGGACACTTTTCTTTCGATAAATAGGAAAAAATTATGTTCAACATTTCTGTATATTTATATCTGCTCACATTTTTGTATATACACATATAATACCATTCGAATAAAAAAGTGATTCACATTAGAATTTTGCTTTACACGAAACTGTTTAAAGTCTCCTAAAATGTTCGTATGCGAAGGAAAAAGATAACTGTTTATCGAATGTCTTCATTTTATTGGAGATTCGTGCTCGGAGATTATTCGAATAATGACCAAATCTGTTTGAAACTGCACGATTATTTGGAACGGAATGTAATACCGAAGATATTAATTCCTGTTCACTGATCCGGATGTGAACTAGCTGTATTATCTTGATGCGCGATTTCCCACCGTACCTGATGATCCTATAAAATCAATTTCCGCGAGAGATAAACGGCGAAGATTATTAATATTATGCTTACTGGATTAATATCGGGAACACCTGTATTCATAATCAGACTTCCGTGTTAAAATTACGAAAACAAATGTAAATATTTTGTTAGAACAGTTACAAACATTATTATTACCTTTTGTCTCAATTTCATTTTCAACGGAAAATTCTTCGTTAAGAGGCTACTTGAACGTTAATTCTTAACCTAAACCTTTATCGAACTTCATCGGTATAACTCGGACTCGCGATTTATACCTAACATCAAACCGGATTTAAGATTTGCATCTTTCATGCTTTTCAAGATCTTCCGAAGTTTCGATATGACATCTCTATCGAGAGTGTCGCGAGTTTTCTCACGATACATCGCTTCCGTTCTACCCTTTCAAACTTCCTACGTTTTATTCTTCCTGGTAATGTCGTTCGTGCTTCTTTTTCTTTAATCTTTCGCGGAAACTCCGTTACGTGTTATGAAGTTGACCATCGATTGTAATGCTTCTTCCTTTCCCGAACTTGTTCGAGTGGAACAGTGTTACCGATCTTCATCATGCTTTCCCGCGCGTTTCTTGACAAGACTAAGCGATCCATGCAAGAAAGACAATTTTCTTCCAGGGAAAATTTATGCTACGTTACTTTTCTTCCTTTCTGCGCGGCGATATGAAGCTCGGTACGGAAATTAAGAACGGGAAAAAATGAAACATCAGCTAATATAATATTTCAGTAGGGATTATTCGTTTATACTACTGAGGAATTGAAAATCATATTGTTTTCAAACTACATACATACTTTTGAAGTATTGCTAATATGTGTAACTAAGATACACATGTGTAACACATGAGAAATTCAAAAGGAAGGAGGATTACATAAGAAATATCACTTTAGACATATTTTAATAGCTACTTACACGTAACATTTGTAACTACCATTTTAATTTTAATTTTCTTTATACACCTCAACGTGGTACAGTAAACACTCATCACAGACACAGATTTAAAGAAGTTAATCGTTTACAAGATATTTTAATACTTTTCTAGAGGAAATAAGAAGATTACGACTTTGTATGCTAATCTAACATGAACATCGCTTAAAATGTTCTTTAATCTTTTTCCCGAATTACGCGAGTAAATGTTTACACGCGAGAACCATGCTCCACGCCGCCATTTTGTCTGTCGGAACGCACGGCGCAATTACATATCGCTGAAAACTGAAACAAAATTGTTTTCACGTTCGAAATTTCACATTCAAAATGAGTGCAAGCTGTGTGGCACCGACGTTAGCATTTTAAAACGGACCGTCAATTTCGAACGGTGTTTTTGGTTTCTTTTCTAGCGTACGTTTGCGGTATCTTTGCATAAATAAATTCCTGGAATTTTTTCCCTGCACCTCATAATTCCGAAGTCGAACGTACGGAGGATCAATATGTTCATTAATCTTTGATCTTCTTCCATTTTTCCGTCCTAGTATGCAAAGTATTCGTATTCCGTAGTTGCTCTCCAGTTTTACAGAAGAAACGAGGAATGCGATTAAAATGAGGAACCTGAAGATTTATCGGATACCGGTAATTTATTTTTTAATCGATTTACGCCTGCCGATTTCTTCAGAATTTTTCATAATCGTAATCGAAGCGTTTATTGATATCTTTATATTTCGCATTCGTCGATGTTTTACATATTCTTTGTTATCAATTCATCTTCGTTATTTTCATCAAGAACTATCTTTAACTATCTTAAATTTTTCAGCATACTTTTGAACTAGTATTCTGTACACGGTTTGTTACAAAATCATTTTTCTCACGGTCTTAACGTAAAATTCATCAAGAAAAAGGGTTATTAACGCAGCCGTTTTTCATTATTTCGTATAACCCGAAGACATTTTTATTTCGCCTAAGGAAGATTATTTGCTCGCAATAATTCTTTACCAGGGAGCTTCAATTAAATTACAAACGAAGTTTTTCATCGTTGCAAACAAGGGTAATTTTGTTCAGTTTAATTGTGCAATTCCATGACAATTATAATTGTTCTCTTACATCCAGCTTTCCAAAGCAAGATGCTTCATTTTTTTTACTTAAATAAATGTTCCAGCGTTCACAATTAGCGACCATCTTATTTTAAAAGCAAAAATGTGTCGAACGTCTTCCGCATCTATTTTAACGAATGAATACAAAAGGAACTCAATGAACGGAATTTATAAATTACGAAGCGTTAGGTATTGCAGATCGGTACCTAATTACCTTCGGTATTTCGCCGAGGATCAACAAGCTTCTTCGAGTTCCCTTTGCGTGACGTAATTACTCACCGAACTAATTCTAGTCTGCAAATATTTGCGCTATCGCGAAAGCGAATCGCTCTAGTAACGATGATTCTAGTTTTCTTATTCTGTGCAAGTTGTGCTCTAGATTCCGTGATTGAACGTCAGTTAGCATTAATTGGCCCCGTGTATTATGCTATGCAAGAGATAAATTCCAAGTAGGAGAAAGAACATTTCCTCGGAGAGGATCCTTCAGTGAAATATCGAACTTCGTACAAACATATGTGCATGGAAATTGCGAATTTTACTCTTACAAGGAGAGGTCAAACTCTCATCGTAAATTTGTGAACGTTACTGTATATAACGTAAAATAAAACGTCCCGAGGTCGACCTAAAATAACACGAGATAATAATAATAGAGATTTGCTCGATAACATTTAATATAAGATTTGCGGAAATCAATTTCGATGCAAGTAAATTTGTAAGAACTATTAATAACGTGTTCGATAACTTTCCGTGGATGTAGCACGTGACACAGATTTCACGTTCTTACCGGATACACGTATTTTGAGCGCGTGAAAGTTAATTTAGATCCACCTAGATTTGGGATGCTTGATATCAGCAACCCAAATGTTGCCTGGATTTCCAGGATCTCTGGTCTTATGAATTCGAGTCCCATGAATCCGGAATCACTTTGCATTCTACGTTCGGAAGTTTCAAACATTTTGTTGGATTCTACGTGCCAAGATTCGGGAGTTTCGGGTCATCTGGAGTGGATCTCACGAATATTCTATGCTTGTGTCCAGAAAAAAGTGAATC
Source organism: Megachile ligniseca (assembly GCA_945859555.1). NCBI lineage: Eukaryota > Metazoa > Arthropoda > Insecta > Hymenoptera > Megachilidae > Megachile > Megachile ligniseca. The sequence goes on from OX243777.1 coordinate 10,277,391, forward strand.
GACCATGCGTGCTGTTGCATTTGCACTTTAAACGTTTCCGACATTTTTCATTTTACAGCTACGAATATACGTTGCATTTCGACAATTCATACTGTTACAAAATCAAGTCTGATTAGATTAGAAATATGTTCTTATTCATTATTTAATAGATACAAATTTTAGTTGAAGACATAGACACATGTTATATTAAGTTTCCATAATTTCATCCCCTATATTGTATTTATAGTTTCACTTTATTCTGTCATTTTATATTATATTTTAGACATCTGTAAATCTACTATTAAATACTCTGCCACATGTTATATTAAGTTTCTATAATTTCATCCCCTATATTGTATTTATAGTTTCACTTTATTCTGTCATTTTATATTATTTTTCAGACATCTGTAAATGTACTATTAAATACTTTTCCACATATTATATCAAGTATCCCTAACTGAGTTACTTCTTCATTTATTCTGCCTCCCGATAGAAAAGCGATTATCGAAGGGTAAGTAGACTGGCGATACATCGCACAGATTGAGGGGAACGGTATATAAACCATAGAAACGATGTAAATCGTCCTCGTGATGTACGATCCATTTGCGCGTACCATTCATCATCGTGGTTAGCATTTATTTGACGCTTCGATATCTGAATTTTTGCCCGTGTCTCAAACGGAAGCAAATATAGGTGTCCGATAGATCAAAGTGTTCTATCGTTTCGTGTACACGCATTACTTTTCTCCTTGCTTTTCGAACGATATATCACGTAATCGTGCATACAGCTTCGATTCAGCCGTGACAATCTTTAATTTATTATTTCGAGATATTCTATGTACGCTGCTTTAAGATTCCGCTTGGTTTATTGGCACCACTGGATTAATGAATAAACAATTGGATATCTGAGAGAGGAGAATTATGGAACTTGAAATTTTTTGGTACTGGTTTAACATTTTTTGTATTTTACTGAACAAAAAAATAATTATGTAAGTCTACTGAATTTTCTCTGCATCAAAGAGTCTACTATTTCGGAACAATTATGTCGTTATTGTACGACGAATTAAATTCAGAATACAAAGCAAATCTCTCGGTATTTGCTTCCGATGCCTGTAAAAATAATAAAGGGTAAAAGGAAGCTGAGTGTAGTAGACAGTCGAGTTGAAAGCGGTACTTGGTTTCTACGTGACCGTCAGAAAATACGTGAATAAAAAAGTATGGAAGAGACAGCGTTAACGATAAAAACGCTTGAAAAAGTGGCACATTTCTGAAAGCTAGTAAGAAATGTCTCTGAAACGTTCGAGCAAACGTATAAGCTCAAACTTTAATAGATTTTTAACGGAAAGCTTCTTAGAATGTGGAAAAAGGAAGAAAACAGCGTCCTCCTTATTATGAGAACAAAATAACGTTTCATAGGATAATGTTATTGAATACAACTGCACAAGTTATTTCTTATGTGCTCTAAACATAGAAATTAATAACTATAAATGGAGCAAAGAAGTAGAATACATTGTGCTATATTTTTGAACATTTAGCCAAAATTTTCAGAACCGGTACTCTGTTCCCCTACATCCACATTTCCTCTAGGAAAACTTACAACGCTCGTCACTGCAAAACCAGCACACTAACGCTCAGCTTTTTGCGCTGGGTAGAAAAGACACGTTACCAGACAATAAAGAAACGAGCATGGCATCGAGCAAGAATTTATTCGGTGTAACAACTTCTTGTCGACTGTGCGGCAACAAACTTACCCAACGGATATTTTCGACACGCCACACCCGGTGCCGGCTTTCAATTCCTCGTGTCACGCGAAAAGCGATTTCGAGCTCGGCCCACCGTGCTACACGGATAATCATTATCGCGCGGCGAAATTATTTGACACGCGCCACAGGCAACTTAACGAGCGCGATTTTAAATTCATGAGGGTTAATTAGCGTGTATCAGGGTTTGCGGCGCAGTTGCCTGCAGTTCGACGCCAGGCCCAGAGACGCGTGAATGGCTATCATCCGCTGAAGAGTTTCCCATCGTACACTCTGTTCCAGATTATATTGAAGTAATCTCTCCCGCATTGTCGCTGTTGAATCTCACACTGTTATTCATGTGTCTACGCTTATGTATTCATTATTTCACATATGTTCACTATAAATTTTCACGATTATTTACCTTTTCCGTGAAATTAAAAGGCCTGTTCAAATTGTAATGACATCATTTACATACTAACATGATACACTACTACTGTACATAACGTGGTTGGAGAGTTGTAAACTAGTCTTTTGAGTAGGCAGACATTTTCTGTGGCATTCAAATTTCACCTGACGCTATCGGTACGAGTCTAACGTAAACACTTAATCGCTCATCACACAATTTATTATCATTGATAGTAACAAATCGCTGTATATATCATTATCAACGTATTTACTAATAATTCTGCACCTAAGACAATTTTATATGACATAATGTTATAACTATAAAAGTGAAATTTACGTGTTCCTAATTCAATAATCAGGTACATCCCTTGATTTTCTTTCAGTCCTTCACTGTTCAAACTGCAAGGTTCAAATTACGAATCCCGAATTGTCCCATTTCGAACCAAGCTGAGGGACAATGTGGGAGACTGTACTGTACTTCGATCCCGTCCGTGAAACGCTTATGTCACCGATACGTGTGTCCACATGTATCAAGCGCATAAACGAGAAATGTTATTCGCGCTGAACCTCGGCTTGACACAATTCACCATTTCTACGTTGATACCGCGTCTGGCGTAATACCGCGACAATTTCTCCACTAGGATTAAAGTTGGGATTTATTTTGGACCGTTACGGAAATTACAGTTGTACCTGTTGCAATAACGAGCCTCGTCGCTGCTTCTTCCTACGAACACCACTGTTCAAAACTACCTAATCGTTTACATCGCATGCACGAGGCCGCAAATTACCTCGTAACGCTATTTGCGTGTGATAGCTTTATGTCACTTCACTTGTTAAGTGATTGATTTCAATTTGTTATTTTCGTTTGTTATTTCAATTTATTATTTTCTCGTAATATTTCGATTAATTATTTTCGTGTATTATTTCAATTTATTATTTTCACGTATCATTTCAATTTAATATTTTCATGTTTTATTTGGATTTCTTGTTTCAATTTATTATCGCAATTTTTTATTTAAATGTGATATTTCAACATACTTTATCAATTTTTTATATGAACTTTTTGTGTTAATTTTTTATATTTCAACTTTCAGTATTTATTTATGATTTCAATCTATTACTTCGGTTTATTATTTCAGTTTATTATATCAGTATAGTATCTCAATTCATTATGTCAATTTATCATTTCAATTTTTTTGTATCAATTTATAATTTCAATTTATGGCATTAATTTATTAGTGCAATTTTTTGTTTCAATTTATTATAACAATTCTGTATCTTAATTTATTACATCAATTCAGTATCTCAATTTATTATCGTAGCTTATATTGAAACTTATCATTTCAATCATTTAAATGAAGAAACAATGATTACTTTTATCCTTACGTATACTGAAACACTTTTGAGCGTTAGTGTACGCTTGCTGCAACTTTTCCTTTTCATTCCGCCTTTTCTCCCTTGTTACTCGATGCATGAAATTGTAATTTAACGAGGAAAATGGTTATTAAAGTGCTGCTTCATTCGTCCAAGCGACAGCGTTTTTCGTAATCGAGTTGGCACACTCGGATGAGATTGTATTGCGGGATATATTACAGCACTTTTTTAGCGTTATATCTTTAAGACCGAGCTATGCATTCTATGCTTCTAAACGTTATTGATATTTTTGAAATGCAAACTAATCTTGTCGTTTCCGTGAAAAGTCACTAAAAGGTTATGAAAAAGAAAATTGAAACGATACGTTAGTTTCATTGTACGTGACTTTTTATATGATACAATGCAGAACTTTTTAGTCATTTGCAATCTTGCAATAAAGAAAAATAATCAAAATTGAATCAGTATTTAGTGTACAACAAATGGCAAATATCAAATATCATTAATAATAATTCTGTTTAACTTGAGTTTTTCTTGGGGTTAGTAAACATAACCTATATCTTTAAAATAATAAAATATAGGTATAAAATAATAATAACCTATACCTTCAACTACATTAACCTCTTACACTACGATTTGTCAGGTGCGTCATACGCAAATAATTGAATTTGAACTCCAAATCGAAGCGTATTAATTTCAGTAAAATTGATCACGAAGTGCGTCACGAGTTAGTCTCATCAAAATAGTTGAAGGGTTAATATGTAATGAACGTGTCATTTCTTATCCTGCTTTAAATGAATGCATATAAATGTATATAAATTTAAACGTAAATAAATTGATGAAAGTTAATAATACTCCATCCCCTTCCCGTTTTCATTCGAATCCCACAAAGAATGGATACAAACAGTTTTAAAAGAAAACACTTACTCCTTACGCTAACCCCGAGCCATTTAATAGCTGCTACTCGTAAATATCTTGCGAATGGTGTTTTCACAGCAGCAGACATGGTCACGTACTCAATTTACGACTGGACATTCTAAGACCGTTGATTTTCCTTCGCTGTCAGACTCAACTGGAGCGCCATCCACGCATTTGTGCTACAAAACCGTAGATATATGCTCGTAAAAGCTTAAAGAAGGATCGATAAAAACTTACAATTACTTTGTTATCCACGTCCGAGCAACTGAACGGGACCGATAGTAGTAATAGGAGAGAACAGTTTCCTGATATTAACCGTTTTCAATTGAGAGAACCTTAAGTGCCATGCGTGCAATTGTATTTATGGCACTTCAGCTTAATACTTCACCATATCGTTTTATTGCTAGTTAAAGAAGTTAGTCGAAGACGTTTTTCCTTATTGCTGGAGACTTGTCGAAATATGTACACTCTTATTCTTTTATCGAAAGTATCTTTTAGAAGTTTTAGGGGGTTGAACGGAATAAATTGGGTTAAGATTTCGTATTTCTCTTTCGTTATAAATACTCAAGTGAACAAATAATTATACAGAAATTATTTTTAAATATTTTGCAAAGCTACCTGCTGAAAGTTGCACTGTAAAAGATATTTTATTTCTTTTGTTATGTATATTATTTAGTGAATTATAAGTCTAATTTCAACCCTTCAAGATATCAGCAGCTACAAAAAATACGTGTCTAACTTATGAGAACTACGAAGGTGGGTTTCATAAAAATTGATGATTGACACTTCGGTAAGGTGCCTTGTTAGAGAAGAATAGCCCATTACTCTGAAGGTGACAGCACTTCTTTGAAAGTGGATTTAAATTTAAAGAGGATATCAATTTAACAGTCAATTGAATATGCAAGATCAATTGCAGTTTCATTCTTTACACAATTTTTCAACTTCTAAATCTGTCAATTTTTAACATCCTGTGTATCTCATATAGAGATCCGTAGCAAGTTCATAATGAATGAAGGTATAGAACCGTTCATTTGAATTATGCGCTAAATTATTATTGCAGTTTCATTATGTATGCAGCTCCATATTCATCCTATAATCCACTAAATAATTCACGTAGCAAAACAAATGGAATAATAATGTATAGGCATAGAACGAGTAATGCATTTTGAATGTTGCTAAAAAATGAAATACATATCTGCACGCCATGAAACATGTGATACGTAGATATATTAAATCCAATTATCGAATGAATTCAATATATTCATCGATACGCGTATACAGAAATTGAAACGATCAAGGAAATGAATAAAATGTTCCATTATGTTATGAAAGTACGTTGAAATCCGATTAAATTATCCTGTACAAATCCTGCACATCGCTATAATTACAAAATCGTAATAAATCGTACAAACAACGAGCTGCTTGTCAAAAACACGATTATAATTTGATTCGATGAACTTCGCTTGGATTTTCGTTTTGATGTAACGAATGTTTCTGCGGAGATATACAGAAAGCAATAATATTTATTCAATTGATAGACGTATGAACTGTGAAGCTAATTGAAGAAAATTTTCATTGAGACGAGTTTTAAAATTAACGTAAAACTTTGAACAGGTGAATTTATCGATGTAATTTGCAAATTAATATTAATCTTAACATCATTTGATGTACGGTCATTTAATCAGTTGTCGTGTACAGGTTGCGTATTAACCCCGTGCCCTACAATATCGTGTCACTCGTGACGCACACTACGAGTGTGATAAACCATACTCGTATTTTCACTGCATTTGAGTTTTTGGTTCAATTTTAATTATGATTTGTATAAACAAGAATTGACGGCAAAATGTACTTAACATTTTAACTTTCGTTGCCTTAACGTTGTTAATAACGTTGCAATAATTAACTAGTCGTGAATGTCACAACTGTCCAAAAAGTTGTAGGGGTTACTCTTTCGGAGATATTAATTAAAAAAGAAGAAACAAAAGTGTTTAAAACTTGCACAATCTCGCAAATACCATTACGAGTGTACCATAGACGGATTAACTACGATATAGGTTTTTTCCTCGTGTTCGAAGTACGAAGTGAAGTTAAATGAAGAAAGTTGTGTAAACCAGCTGTAACCCCGTTGTGTAACCTCAACTGGTCACGTTTTCGAGTTTTCCGTTCGTTTCATCGACATTTCGTCGCTTATCAGCCCACCGGTTTATGTTCTTCTATTGGTGGCTACTATAACTGAAATTGGCATTGCGTTAATCCTTCAGTCTTAAAAGAAGCCGAGTCTCGCTTATCTTTTCTTCTGTTTGTAGGATTTGTAGGTTTCGGTGGAAGGAGAGACGCCAACCATTGAAATTCATGGACTAGTCGAATTCGATACCATTTTCTTTCAAGAAAATATGTTCTCGCGATTATTCTTGTGCTGAAACTTCCAGACCCACAAATTTTCGAATTTCTAAGCGTTACGTAAATTGCAAAGTGTGTACACATTTTCGAACACCCGACATGTACGAGTTTCTGAACTTACAAATTTACAAATTCTTGAATTTATGAATTACTAAATGTCTCACTTTCTGAACTTACTTTACAAATTCTTAAATATATGAATTACCAAATGTCCAAAAGTTCTGAACTTGTAAACAAATCACTTTGTCAAATTTGTAAGCTTTGAAATCCCTAATTTCTCAAATACTGAAACCAGCAAATAAGCAAGTTTCAAAGCTTCCATATCCACAAATGCTGAAATTCCCAAATTACAAAATTTCTAAACCCGAAGTGGCCATGTATCTCCAATAGTTTTCCACTCTGCACGTGCCCTGGTCGACATTGCCCGTGATCTCTTCGCCAACTACTTGATCCCCCCATAATCGGGCTAATACGGTGTTTTCGCGGTTGAAATTTCCCGCGAAGAACTAAAACCGAGGGGATTCGAAAGGGCGCTGAGGAAATTATCGCATTAAACGGAGCGAGGATTTTCTCGCGCATCGATTTGCATACAAATGACCCCTGTGTCTGAAGTAACGCGATAATAACGTTATTCTCGCAAAGAGATTTCGCGGACAGCCGTTGCGACACGTAGCCACGTTAACGCAGAAATAGTAGCATATGTTACTTGTAATCCGGCCTTGTAAATTAATATCTCAACGGGAAGCTCCGTGCACGAATACGCGACTCTGTGTTCGGCTAACGAATACACACGTCTGTAACCTATATATCTTTCTCCGGAATATTACGTTGCTCTGTGAAAGTTAGATACGAAGGTCTAACTTTCGAGGTGACGCTTTGATACACCACCGGGGCAATTATCGTCGGCGCAAATCGATACTTTGCAATTATACCTCTTCTCGAAATCGTTTTGCGAACATCTCCGGGGAGACACTGAGTTATTCGCAGGATACTTGGCAGAAATTGCTCCGGTTTTGTTCAGACTCGCGAAACGTGTGGCAGCTGCTTGTCGCGTTGGGATAATTGAATTGGAGCGTCAACGATAACCGAGATGTTCGTCAAAGTATGATTTCGGATTCACTTCGATTACTTTATGCGTAACGGATGTAACGGGATAAGGAAAACTGTGCTTCATCCGATTTTCTGATATACTGTAGCTTATCGAAAATCCACATCGTGTACCGAGATTCTATCCTGTATCTTAACGGGGAGTTACCACATTTTCAACTCCATTTTTCTATATTTCGTGGAAAGTGTTCTGAAAATATTTGACAGTGACAAAGTGTGTTAATATTTTGAGATTTTCTTGTTAAGAGCTAGGTGGCAAAATATAAGACTGTCGAAAAGTGTAGAAAATATAGATTTCATGCTGAAATTTAAGAGGGATTATACTGTAGATAGATATTGGCAATTTTTTTTAGATTTTTTGGTTAACACAGTTTGACTTTTTCGTGGATTAATAAGAAATTTTTCATTTCTGTTATAAATCGAGTGTACTCGAAAATCGGTTAACCATCTTTATCGTTTTCTTTATCCTAAAAGACATGTTCGATCGAGCTACACTTTAATATATCTACAATATGTTATACTCTGTCTTTAAGGTCTGAAGGGGTCGCAGAAGAAATATCGCCTTTCTTGAATAAAAATTTTATTCGAACCATTCTACAGCGATGTAATCGTACTTATTGAAAGTTAACCCCTTAACCTATAATTTCTTAGGCAGCGTAAAGTTAGGTACATTTTGCATTCAGTGGTCCTTTTGATCATAATTAGAATCGAAAGCAAAATTCAATTTCATTGAAAATACGAGGTCTGTATTGCCATAAACTGTAATGTGCGTCACGAGTGTGACGCAATATTGTAGACCAAGGGGTTAAGGATTACACTGTGGTTCTAAAAGTACACTTTTTTTTATCGCAACACACGTTTTTTGCATATAATACTAGTTTTAGATAAGCAAACAGAAACAAGAAAAACTCCGTTAATTTACGACCTCCCCTTATCTCGGGCAGAGTTGCACCTGTTACCTTGTGCCCGAACGTGTTAAGAATTATCATGTTTCACTTGGAGAGAAACTGAATTATAGATACAAAACGGGTAGGAAAGATGATAGATCGTTATCGAACGGAGGTCCATTAGATATCTTCATCAAAGTGAAATTGAAAATATCCAGCGTAAAGTACCACCCTCCACCGGCGCAATTTAATTAAATCACCGACTCACGATTTTTCGTGCATCCATATTAATACCGCAAATCGACTTCGTCGAGGTGACACGGCCACAATGGCGCACGGCGATATTTTATCGTGGATAAATTGACGCGTGACACTCTGTTAAATTGAGCGTGCGATGGCTGAGATACACCGAATTCCGGCAGTTCGTGTTGTAGCTATGCTCGTATCGCTCGAGCCTGTATCGACAGATAGCGGAAAACTTGTGCACCGTTTAAGTGGAAAATGGTAATTCCAACTTTACACGTCGAATCGTTCTGTTATTTACGAACACGACGGTATCGTCCGATTAAAAATGGTTACTTTTCCTTAGGACGAGTTTCATAGGTTTCTGAAGGAAACCGTTTTCGCCATTTTAAGATCAGCCATTTTGAGTACTGTCGCAACCCGAGACAAGTACAATATACTTAACTGTGTGTTGCGTAAATATATCCTTGTATTTTCAATGATGTCAGCTTTTGGTAAGGGATTATGTACACAAATAGGGTAAAAAAAAATTATCGTATTAACATTTTTAGACGTTTCATAAATATATACCAACTTTATATTGGTATCAGTCAAATTTCACTATTAAATGAAATGATATGGAGAACATATATAAAGGTCATACTAAAAATTTAAATACTTAAAAGTTAAAAATCTCTTAAAATTATCCAGAAATGTAATTCGACTCAAGATCAGTACAATCAACGATTACATCGAAACCTTTTTAATAATAACCGTTTCCTTCTTAATAATAACAGATTTACAATTTGCTTCGACCCGATTCGAAGCTGTAAACTGTCACAATTTGAATCGGGAAAATGGATAGCGCTTCATTGGCATTTAATTGAATATGATGGAGGTGCATCACGGAAATGATCTCGAAATGTACGTTGGTTTTTACCAGCCTCGCGAATACGCGTGGAAATTAATCTCCACAATTGCAAGCGGTTTACCCGCATCCCGAGTGTACAAGCGTGAACTGAAAACAGAGTTTTAAACTCGATGTCCGATGACGCTGTTGTTATTAAAATAAAAGCGACGAAACACCGAGGGAAACAGGGTTTGGACATTTTATTGGTTCACTGCAAGTTCGTAGCAAATGTTTACAACGAAAATCGTTCGAAAATACTTTACTTAATGGACGATGCACAACGGGTTTTCACATTTAAAGATCAATTCTTGTTTGACTTCTTTACAAATCGCGGTTAACGAATTTACAGGACGATTTTAATAGATGGGGATGTTTAACGTTTTTATGTTCTTTCTAAATTTTGGGGAGTTGGAATTTTGGGGATTTGGGAAGTTGGGGAGTTGGAATTTTGGGGATGTGGAAATTTGGGGAGTTGAATTTACAAGAATTGGAATTTTGGGGGTGTGAAAATTTGAGAAGTTGAAATATACAAGAATTGGAATTTTGGGGGTGTGAAAATTTGGGGACTTGGAATTTTGGGGATGTGAAAATTTAAGGAGTTGGAATTTTGGGGATGTGGAAATTTGGGGTGTTTAGAAGTTGCAAATTAGGAAATTTGTGGGTATTGAGTTTTGTGAAGTGGAATTGTGATAATTTGACAAATTGGAAATTTGTGGATCTTCGGCAAATTGGAATAGTGAATCCAAAAACTTGAAAATTTGCAACTATGCAAGTCCAAAACTTTCTAACTTTTCCACCCCCTACGTTCCTTCTTCCACCCGAATTTTGTAGCCTCTTTTATAAAGAACCTCTACAAAATTGGATATTTTTATAACGACCCAGCTCGGTCCCCGTCTGATTACGCCCATGTCCACACCATTATTTTTCTCATTTCCAGCGAATGATCCACCACCAGCATCGGTAAATGATTTGTAGAGTATTGGATCCATAAAGCCTTCGTTTACAGTACATATTTCATCCCATTTTATTCTGTGGTATTACATCTCTTGAAGGAACCATCTCTACACCCACGTTGCGAATGAGACACGTACTAAATTGAAATTTTTTTTCTATAACCGAGAACTCTGAGAAATATCCCGTTGCACATTTCGATGCCCGTATTCTTTTACGTTCGACAAAAAGTAATTCGATGATTCCGTGCAGGAGGCTCGACCAATATTTGCTCCTCTTTAAAAGCCTGATACTCGTATCTTTACCGAAATATTGGAAGTCAGAACGTGAGATCGTAGACTGCCGATACCCTGCTAGGTTTATTCCCAGATATATTTCGACATTCGTATGCCGTATACCGCATAAGTCTCGCGGTTGAAATTCCCTGTGGGATGCCGTCGAGATATTTTACCGATTGCCTTAAATATCCGCGGGGAATATATTTTTCACCGGACGGAAAGTAGGCGCGAATTACGTCCATCTTGTTGTTCGAAGAAATTCCAGTCCGTGGAATCTTTAACGCGGAATTCGAATTTCAAATCTTACGATGTGACAATCCTTGCTCGAGAAGAACGCAGGGTTCTAGATAACATTTTGCCGATAGAATTCGATTCACCGGAATGTGTTGGAATTTCATTCAGGTATTCCGCTTTCGCAACGAAACTGTGGTAGTTTATACATTTTTTTGCTGGGGGTGACTCTGGCTAGTTTGCAATTTCAAAATCTGTAATATACGAATTTGTACATTTTTCAATGTATATATTCCCAAATTCCTGGACTGTCAGGAGAGTGTCATATTTGTAGATTTCAGAATCTAAACATTTTTCCAAGGTCCACAAATATTTTCTCAAATTGTGTTCTTGAATTCTTACAAGTTAATTCTTAAAAGTCTTTTAATTAATACGACTTCAAATGCACCCTTAAAGTCTCTAAATATTTATACTTATAAATTCCTACGACTCTAAATTTCTACATCCTCAAACCCTAAAGAACCTAACTACCTATGTCCCAACATTCCAACGCGATATCCATCATACAAGTCCCAATTTCACCTCGATGCTCAACTTTGAAGGTGAAGACAAATGAGAACTTCGTCATCAACTGTAACTTCGACAGTCAGAACGGTGTACGTAGGAAATGGATTCGAAGTATCAATAAAACGTGAGAGACACGAAAAACGAGCGGCGAACAGGTAATTCGAAAAAGTAGATGTACGATAAAGCTGGCGGAACAATAAAGCTTTTGCCAGCAACCACCTCTCGATTTTGCTTTATGCAGTTGGCCACGATAACACGATAACGATAAATAAAATCCATGATCCGTTCGTAGCTATCGAATTCAGATATTATCACGATCAATAAATTTTTGTCCTGTCAACTCTCTCGGAAAGTTCGTACGTCGAATGGAACACACGTGGTAGAATAGATTTAGAATGTAGAGTGGAGATTCTTATCGCTGGAATTTTATGTAAATAATACGATAAAAAAAGGAACGTAATCACACCTGTTATCTTTAGATATTGTATCCTTGTGATTTATTTTGGGATTATGAATTTTATTTTTTATGCAATATTTTGTGAAAATATAGGATCATGTTAGGGGTTTCTAGTGAAATTAAAAATATAATTCAGGAAGTTGAGGAAAGAAGTCTAATAACTTGCAAGTTATGTTTGCTGTTATTAACGTATCTTGTGGGACATGTAATTTTATTCTTTTTATCTTGAAATACTTTATCGATGTGTTCGTTTTATTTTTTAACGACGTTTCAATGTACAAATGGAGAGCTAATTTGTTAAGACTACTACCAAGATTAAAAGTTTCATTAGGTAACGAATTCCATCGTATATTTATGACTGCCACTGCTTTAAGCGTCCCTGAGCAAATGGTCTAAATATGGGATACATACTTAGTTTCATGAATTATTTAGTATTTAGACCACTTTGGTAGATTTCAGACCCAGAACTACTCCAAAGCATATTTAATACAAGAAAATGTTGGTATGAAGAGAGCTTGGGACGAAGTGTCTATGTTAAATCTACATAGTGATTGTTACAAAAAACATACATTTATAACCATTATAAATTAATCAGCATTCTAGTTTATTTTATGAACATTCTTTCAAATATCTCAACCTGAAAGTTTGCACTCTTACTTTCTAATCAACATGATTTATAGCAAACATTCAGCTAACTGTACATTAACATATGTTACATATACGTTAAAACGTTAGATTTTAAAGATACTTAACGGACTTGGCAATATGCCCTGAAATAAAAGTGGTAATCGATATTTAGACCACTTCTGTGCACTTCAAAGATCGGGTCACGATTGAAATAGTTTGAAAAATAGTAGAAATAGTAGAATAGTTACTTTGTTAATTAACTATCCTCTCAGCTATAACTAGTATCAGTATTTCAAAATTTGAACGAAAGACTGATGCAATTTAAAGAAAAGTTCAATTAGTAAGATTATAATAGGAATCATTCAGCGAGATAGTTTGTTATTGATTCCACCGTCATTTGGCTGAATGGGCCAAGAAACCATCCACGTTTTCCTCGGTATGCTCCATTTAACTGGTGCCGCAAAGTTTTACAGGAATCCCTCAGGATTGAGGCAGGTTCGTGTCAGGACAAACTTGGTGCCAAGTTGGTGCAACTCGATCACGTTGGCGAATATTCATTAGGACCGTATTAATTATGACCAGCAAACTGGTTAACTAATTAGCATGTGTTCATGATTGTGCGACTGAACACTGAAATTGTTCTGTGCCATTGTTGATACTAATTATGCCACAAGAGATGCAATGCTTGATGAGATTCTTGTAACGCAAAAGGTTTCTTGCATCCGTGGAGTCAGATCAATGTGATGCTTTGAAGAAGTAAATTAATTAATGGAAATACAAACCATCTGTTGCTTCAAATTAAAAATAATCAAAAGTATGACTTGATAGGTGTTTAGGTATGTTATTCCTAAAGTAATTTTATTTCAACGAAATTTTCAATAATAACTGATTAAATATAAATTAACTAGATGTAAATATCCGCACAAAAGCCCGCCATAATTCTACCATTACAAAAGCAATTTTTCTGTAAAATTTCATCGAGGAATTTAGCCAGCCAATTTCGAAAATGAACGATCATTCAAATAAATCACGGACGCGGTAATTCAGCGATTCGTTTTGCAAGGAATTCAAGTAAATCCGAATAAAATGCGAATTAATATCAATCGATCGCTTTCTTCCGCTCATTTCCGGCCGAATCGATCCTTCGTCCTCTCGTCAGGCTATTCAATCCTCAAAGGTTATCGAGCCAGAGGCACCCAGCCCCGATTAGTCACGTAATTAAAATGGCAGCGAGGTAGGTTCAGAAAAGCTGGCGGAAAAGAAAAAACTAAAAAAATAAGGTCGTCATTGGCGGCCCGATATTCGCATCCGGTTTCCGTTCCTTGTCAAAGGAAGTAGGTTGCAGCTGCAGGCAAGCATCGACAAGTACGCGATACCAGTGTGCGACTCGCAACAACCTATCGCGATCATGAACCATGATCTCTTGTCGCAACTTGCTTGCGCAGCGCCATAATAAGTTGCAGTGTAAATTATGCCAAGGAGCATGGGCGGGATCCCGGCAATCAACCACAAAGCGGATTTCATCGACGCTTAATTTCCCGTGCAAACTTCTACAGGAGAAAATCGCCGAGATACGTGGCCGGCAAATATTGTTTGCACGGACATTTTCGCTAGAAACGAAGCTTCCGGGAGATAGACGATAACGTTGTCGCGCGTTATCGAGCTTTTTGCGGACCTATAGTAAGCTCGTTGCTGCACGAGCTTCAGCTTGTTTCGTCGCTGCCCAGCCTTGATCACGAATTAACGCCATTTCACGATTCGCGCGAAATTCTACAAAATTTAACGAGTACACATGGACCGACGTTCTCTTTGAACGTGGCTACGAACAAATTTTATTTCACGTGCCTGTTTTTTTGTCTTCGTGTTTCTGTGTGTTCAAGTTTTAAGTTCATTTTATGAATTTCTAAATTTTTAAATTCATAAATTTCTCAATTGTCCGAGTTCCTGATTTTCCAAATTCCTCAAGTCTTCCAATTTCTCGATCTTGCATTTCTAAATCCACAAGCTCTAAATTGTCTGAATTCAACATTTTTTTAGTTTTCTCAATCTCTTGCGTTTCTGAAATGTCCAAATTTTTCCAATTTATAAATCCACAAGTGTCTCAATTTTCTGAATTCCTAAATATATAGTATGCTGAATTTCAACAATAATCAACAATTTCTCAAGACCAGCTAAAAGATAAAAAGATTACCAAATTAACGAAGGGTTATTAAAAAATTCGAAAGAGTTTTTCGAAGCTATCGTGTGCTTTAAGTTTATATTAGGCCTGTATCCCAAAGGGCCAGGTTATCCCCGGGGTTCATTCTATTAAAACCATTTATCTGCTTTCTTAGGAGCTCTCCTGAGACAAGTATTGTACTTTGGCAAAGTTATCTGAAGTTCCCGGAGGAGTCTTTCGACTATTTCCTTTCCTTCATCTTTCTCTCATTTTTCAACGGTTCTTATCAGTATTAAGTCGCATTACTGATATCCCATGGTGTCCGCTATTATACTTATGCAGTTATGGTTCATATCTTCTTTACGAGTGAAATACCTCTTTCACGTGGATACTTACGGTCTTACACTGTCTTTTGTCATGGAACTTGAATAATAAATCATCCAGTGTTAAAGAATACGTGTATTCTCCGTTCTAAGGGTAGTTGCATGTAATACATTTGATTTTATTGTTACATCGCTGAGGTGGTTTTGAAACAACAGCAGTCGATTGATGGATATGCATGTGTTCGTTTAATGATGGACTTATATCACTTAAATTGGTCCTTACTTCTACTTAGAAATTTTGTGGTAGTAGACCTGCACTTATAAGAGGGGTAGTTCATTTCTAAATTTCTAAATTTCTAAATTTCTAAATTTCTAAATTACTACATTTCTAAATTTCTATATTTCTACATTTTTAAATTTCTAAATTTTTAACTTTTTCGACTTCGTTTTTTTGAGAGTCTCCCTAAGTCTTTATCTTCTGACTCTATCTACACTATTCTAAAGTCTTCTTAAAACGTCTCTACAATCTCCCTAAACATGTCCCTAGATGGCCTTTGAGTCTTTTAATAGAACATTAAATCCGTCTTTCACCATTCCACGTCACCCTTATCTCAATAGTCCTGCCCGAAAACGAACAAAAAAAAGCATCTTTAGTATTTTGCCATTGTTTCAAAGATAATGAAGTCAGCCGACAATTAAAAATGACGGAAATTCTTTTTATAATCCCTTCTTTTATTCTGGGATAATATAAAATCTACCATGACCTATTTAAAAGTTGCACACCTCATATCTGTACCGCTTAAATTATTCGATACTCTTTGTCTCATTGTTAAACGCATTAAAATCTACTGCATTCTGTTTGTAAATTGTATAGTTATCCATATTACTATTTTCTTGAAAATTTATATTACATACAAGAAACTTGTAAGTCTTTATTTTATTACTGTTTTCAAGATAAGTACATGTAGAAAATGAAGAGGTAGAAAATTAAGAATTTTTCAAATTAGAAATTTTATAAAATTATGCAACTTCTTGATTGTCACGAAAATTACGCTTACAGTGTTGTATTAAACAAACAAAAAGGATAAATTTTATTTTATCCGATCAATTTTCTCACCGATGAAGGAGCCTGCTTAAAATTAATATTGCACAGGTAGAATACGTATGTATTCGTATGTATGGACGAATGTATACTCTATGTCGTTTGACATTCTCATTGCATATCACTTATTTAATTACGTGCCTCTTTACAACGAAATTTCAATCAAGCTTAATTACACACGAACGAATTTTTGTACGTTCACGTCCTATTGTTGAAGGCATTTATTTATAAATATTCAATTTAATATTCGTTGCAAACATCGCGAAAACGAGTTCAAACAAATCGTGCAGAGTTTAATCTGCAAACACGCAAATATTTATCAGAATCTCGCAGCAAAATGAATGTCGACGCGATTCGAGTATTTCGAGCTGTTATAAATCTCTGCTCTTCTTTCGAGAGCATCAAATTTCCACCTTCGGCGGGAATCAACAAGGGAGAAGGGTTGCGGATCAAATATTTCATTTGAGAGACAGTCGTCTCCGCTGCCAATCAACTTCTAACATTTGATTTTCCTCAATCAACGTAGTATCGATTTTTTTCCTCTGACGATATGTCGCTAATTAATCTACATATGTACAATATTTTATAATTAAGTATCGATAAACGATAAGGGTACTTTTTTGGAAGAATTTTTTGTTCGTTTCTCTTCCACATATGTACATGTGTTACACATACGTTACAACGATCAAAATATTGAATATCGATTATTTTCTTCTGACGATATGTCACTAACTAAACTACATATGTACAATATTTTATAATTATGTATCGATAAAAGGGTGTACTTTTTTTTTGGAAGTATTTCTTGTTCGCTTCTCTTTCACATACATGTGCAACACATACACGTGTTACACATACGTTACAACGACAAAAATATCGCCCCATTTTTTGAAGTTTTCATATTGTTTTTCGATAGATTTTATCGAGAGATAAATGTGCGAGCAAATCGATTGAAACATCAATGTACTTTTTTCCTTTGTGGACATTTTCTCTTTTTTCGTTTCCCGTGCTCTACATAATTGGTTTTTATTGAAAATGCCTCGAGCGTACCTCTTCGAGATTAAAATTTCTACGATCGAATTTAAAAAGTCAATACCGACAGTTTTTAATTTTGACTACGCCTTTATTGTTTTCAAACCAAACACCGGTTCAACAGGTCGTTGAATTTGCTTTGAAATCGCCTATGACGTGCGAGCAAAGCTGCATAGCGCGGTTCGAAAAAGTTTCATTTTGACGAATGTCAAGTCATAGTTTCTTGTGGAAAATAATTCTCTGTCATTTTTTTATTGTAGTTGACTGAAAACTGATTTTGTCGTAATATTTTTAATGATCAGCAGATGTTATGATACACATTGTGTTTTTTATCGGTGCAAGAATAAAGTGGTATTTGTTGAAAGTAGAGCTGTAACAATGCACACTTATTTTTGAAATTAAAAACGTAGTTGTAAAATAATTTAACCAATTTTGCAACTTAACTCATTACTTATTTTGTGACTCATTTGACCACTTTGGTAGTTTTACTGTTAAAACCTGAATAATTCAGAATTAACTAATTAATGAATTAATTTGAATAACTTGGATACTTTATATTTTTGAAAGAAAACTGCCGGTAGAATTCGGATGTGATGTTCGAAAATTAGAACTTGGATTAGAAATTTGGATAATTCTACAACTCGAACATTCGAGTATTTAAATATTCGACCAAGAACGTTGAAATATTCCCTTAGCCAAGACCTGGCTTCGTTCCATTATTATTTTCTCTTTAATACAAAAGAAAATGTAGTGGGGGAATTGATTTACGGATTACAAATAGGTCAAGTATGCAATTTCAGCGTATTTTGAAGGCAAAGAGAAGACATTTCTTCTCGAGCGTGGAAAATTAATTGAAAGACCTAAAAAGTCATGCTTAAGAGAGAATATATCAAAAAGGAAAAATAATACTATAATTTTTGTCGCTTTCCTTACTTTTTCTAAAAACGTCAAATTGTAGATCCTTTTCTTAGATATTTATTTTTAAGTACTTCTTCTTTTACATCTGTTTTTATGTTCTCAAACTGAGATGTTCATTTTTAGGTACTTCTTTTCTTACATCTGTTAAGTTCTTAAACTGAGATGTTCATTTTTAGATGCTTATTTTCTTACATCGGTTTTCAACCTCATAGCTTGAACTTTACTCTGTTTCTCTGTACAGCAGAGTTTGAATTATAGACAGCACTACACTGCTTACTTTCAAATGTCTATTTTATAGAAGCCAATTTTTAGTTGCATATTTTAATCACAGCTTATCTGAGACAGACGGCTGACACACGCAATCTGAAATTAAACAGCCGAACAGTTATAGATATCCGGAAATGAACGGTTGAAAGGTCGCAAATTGAAAGAGATATTAAATTCTTGCAACGTTGAAACGTCGAGAAATCGTAACAGTTTGACGCGATATCCAGCTTGGAAATAACGGAAATTGACGCAAATTACACCGGTGGAAAAACATGTAATGCGAAACGCGAGTGTCACGGCCGAAATCGCTGATCCGACGAAATTCGAGTCTGGTTAAGCGTTAATGTAAAATTCACGCGGAATTCGTGAAACGTAAATTTTGTCGCCTTGTTTTCCGCAGGATTAATCGCCGTTGAGTTGACATACTACACCGGTAAAACCGCTTTTGCCGCTTCAGCTGCACGCGGATTCCGCAGATTTGCAAAATTCATATCTTGAACGATGTCGGAGATTCTGTTCGGACCTCGAGCACCGAAATAGAAATTAAACTTCATCACGGAGAACCTCGTCCATTTTAATCCGGCATTGTATCAAACGTCAATTAACGGAGCAACGTTGCTTGGATGTGCACGTCAAAATCGCACGATTGATACGCTGTGCCGCGTCGGTGTTGCAGATTAATTGTTTAATTTTTGAATCCTTGTTTTCCAAAACGTTTTTGTTGAGTCGATACATGGTTCGTGTTTACGATTTATGCGAAGTACGACAGCAACTATTTGTTTCGCTGTTCTTCGTTATTTATGTCGAAAATTCGAGGAAATAGTCGGGGCCGAATCGATTCTTGCAAGAGTAATCGGGTATCCGGTACCGATTGATATTTTAATATTTAAAACTTGTTTGCATAGATTTTCGATTTAGAAAGAGAATCGCTGTTTTTGAAAAATGGAGATGTACAGTGATTTTGCAGAGTTATTAAAATAATAATGAAACTTGACAGGGGAATGTATAGATATTCCCATATGAGAGTACTGGTGTGAGATTTTAGGAGTTGCTATTATTGCATTTACAGGAATATGTCAATTTGCAAGATTTTACCAGTTAAGCTTTAAATTATACAATGTTTGTTATGAAAATATAAAATAGTTTCGTTTGAGATCACTGGATTTGAAATTCTCAAATTTTAAGTTTCCAAATTTCATATTTTGTAATCTGTAACTTCTTAACCTATAGGTAATGAATTCCTAGATTCCAAATACGTACCCCTAGATCCTGAGTTCTGTAGATCTCGAGTCTGTAGATTCGAAATTCCTAGATGACGAATCCTTGTATCCCGGATTCCTATATGCCAAATGCTTATATGCCAAATTTCTATATTCCGAATTCATGCATGCCGAATGCCTATATGTCGAATCCCTATATACCGAATTTCCATATGCCGAATACCTATATGCCGAATACCTATATGCCAAATCTCCATATGCCGAATACCTATATGCTGAATTTCTACATGCCGAATCCCTATATCCCGAATTCTTATATGCCGAATCTCCATATGTGAAATTCCTATATGCTGAATCTCCATATGCCGAAAACCTATATGCCGAATACCTATATGCCAAATTTCTATATTCAGAGTTCCTATATGCCAAATCTCCATATGTCGAATACCTATATGCTGAATTTCTACATGCCGAATCCCTATATCCCGAATTCTTATATGCCGAATCTCCATATGCCAAATTCCTATATGCTGAATCCCTACATACCAAATCTCTATATCCCGAATCTCCACATGTTGAATCTTTAAATTCCAAATCTCTATGTACCAAATCTTCATATCCCAAATCCTCGCGTACCAAATACCTACATCCCCCATCCCAATATCCCGAATCTTTAGATTTGCAACAATTAAGTTAATTTTGATACAACATATTCCTCCACCGTAGTTCTTGCCTAAATGTGTCCCATCGAATCTAGAGATAGAGGTTCAGTCGAAGGCAGCAAGACGCGTATCGAAGCTCGGTTTCATGGAAATGCGGGTTCGGCCAATATTGCGACACGATATGGTAGTTTGGTGGAGTATGGTAGCCGCTTAAACTTACCCATTAGCGGTTACTACTCGTCAGGGTGTTCCTGGGTGAACCGTAACGACAGCATCTTCGACTACTAGAGTTTGGAGGAAACAGTCGTTCATCCTAACCCGCTTCCGGCGATGCCGCAATTGCGTCGTCAGGCATTCGATGAAATCGTCCCTGATACAAAACCATCAAACTTGTTTCGTCGATTCAGCCACGTGTTTATTGCTGAAACTTCCCTATACCTACTCGTTAGAACTTTCCAAGTCTTCGTTACGTCGCTCTTCGAATTGTGTCACCGACGTTTTGCAAACATTGCAATTTGCTTCTTCAGGATAGAAACCTATCGAATTTCTGGGATGTCACATACGTATATCTTATTGAGAAGGTTGGATTGTACCTTATACATCATGAAAAGGTTTCTTTGACATGTATTGGTTACTGTATTGTTACTCTATTTAACATATATTGTTCAGAAAGTTTATTGAACAGTACTTTTTAGGAACAGATTTGATAAATCCGATGTCCATGTTGTCTCCTCTGTTTCGAATCTTCTATCATAATATACCTTGTACATATTTCACGAAAACGAATTTGTTTTGGAAAAAAAGAAGTGCAACGAGGTCTTTGAATAGAAATCTCTTTAAGAGTCCAATAAGCTAGCCATTCTGCTTGAATTTAGCCGTTATTATAACAGAGCTCTATTTCCCGTTATTTCGCCTCGGTTAACGTAATTTCTTTGCATTAAAATCCACGTTTCTCGTACGACTATTATGGGTCACGGTATGCCCTTTGTAACGTGGCGAAGTGTTCCTTCGTCGAGTGTAACTACGGTGAACTCGACTTTACCGGAAACAGTCGGATCCATCCCGGTTCGCAAACAGATTCAATTAAGATATCCACTCTCTTCGGCAGTATTCAAGCGGGCTACGTTGTCGCAGTCAAGAAATCGCGGTTTTAAACTGCCACATGACAATTCAAACGAAATCGTATTCTCGAAAAGAAGAAACGTTTTGAGATTAACATCGTTTCTATTACGATTTGAACGTTTATAAATTTTAGTGCTATTCGTAGCTAGATAGTATGTGGACTAGTGACGCTAGTACGACCATCACGTTGAACGTCACATATGATAAGAAAGAAGATTACTATTATATTAATTTTTAATCGGTTAACTTTGTCCGATGTGTACACGTCTATAACATTATTTCAGTGAGGTTAACATATTGTTAATTCTTTATCGAAATGTCCATTATACTTTAATCTGCTGTAGTTTCAATAACAAAGTCTAAACGGGTATTAATACTACAAGTAACTTTCCTAAACGTTTTTTATCAGACCAACCAGTTTAACATTGAGAGCCCTCAGAAGCTCCATTCGTCTCTTCCTGTAAATAATTCAACCGAATTTACTGTTGAATGTAGCGTCTGTCAACGCGTTAATAATGCAAGATGACAAATTGAAGGTTTCGAGAATTAAAAAATTGAGTTAAAACCTACTCGATTAAAAAATTAGGATTTTAATGCGCTGCCACAGGTGGCTATTTTTACCGTAGGAGTTATCGTGTTAATGCATTTATCGCTGCCGCAGGAACGGTTATATCTTGTACGTCATGATGATATGGATAATCAACGCATTTGAAGCCGATAACTCATCAGATAAGTCATGTCATATCTCTTCCTCATTAGCCGACGTTTTGACATATGCGTTATCGATACAAATCAGTACCTATTATCAGTCGATTCTCAGAGAATGGGCAAGAAGATGGTTCTGTTAGACAGATTAGAGTACAATGCACGTAAATTAGTTCGCATTTCCAACCCCTTTGTCAGTTATTATTGTTTAATTGAATTCATACATCGCATATTTTTAGTTTGTTATCAGTTTCTGTTACTCGATGAATTTGTTATAGTTAACTTAAAATGATTTTACATACACATTAACATGTAGAACTATTATATTTTACATACAATATTTTATGTATTTTTATGTCAGGAAGAAGAAATTTGTTAAATAACAAGCTGTATATCTTTCTTTGTATCTCATACAAGATGCATCCTTGTCGAGGCAAATATCGCAGTAATACGTTCTACATTTTCCCCGAGATTTTTTGTCGAGAGCACACCTTTCTAATTCTCATTGGAATAACACGTAGCTTCCCATTCGATCGAATTCCATCGAAACTACAGGTCCCCGTAAAAGTTCGATCCCGAGTCTGTCGAAAATCTCAATTGGTCAACCGAAGTTTTCATATACTGTTAAAACGAAACTTTAGCAAAAACTTTAAAAGTAATTTTCCTATTGCCACGAGTGTCAAGTTCGAACTGGAGTTCGCGATCATAGACCAATTCGCGAGATGAAACGGACTCCGGGTCTCTCGAGTTGCCTTCGAGTTCAAAGATTCCTCAACACCGGTGATAAAATAAACGGACACAAGAACTTTTCCTCCCATCAAAGTTGCAAAGTTCGAAAAATTCCCAAGCATCTTTGCTAGCAATCAAGATAGAACGTGTTGCTCCGCGTCGCAGCAACCGTTCGCAGAGGCGGCAACAAAGAACGATAACCGAACAATACTCGCGGCAAATGTCGGCAATAATGGATCGACTTTGCCGGCACGGTAACGCTTCGAGACTATAGATTCAATTAAGATAGGTAGCCGGGTATCGGCCACTCAGCCGAGAAAAATTTCTGTTCACAGAGAGGGAGATCTGGTATGAGGCGGCGACACGCGCGATCGAAGCTCGTATTCGCGCGTCGGCGGCGAGTTCGAGCGTCAGCGGGACGACGCCGCCGGTTGGTGTGGCGCGGGGCGTCGTTCTGTTCGTCGGTGACGGGATGGGGATGAGCACTCTCACGGCAGCGAGGATCCTCTCGGGTCAACGTCATGGAAACACGGGCGAGGAAGCGCAACTCGCCTGGGACAGCTTTCCAGCCGTTGCTCTGGCAAGGGTGAGTCTTTCCCTCTTTCGCTCTCGTGTTCCACGATCTTTCCCCTTCCTCTCCTTTTTTCGCTGGATCCGCCGCTTCACGGAAAATGCACAACGACGAGGAATACCTTCTCCCAAGGGTGATCTTAGCTACGTCGAAGGGAGCATTTTCAACGAACATCTACCTACTTGATTTCAGATACGCTTATTATGTAACCGATTTGATTTCTCGGTATCTGCTATCGCTTCACGATCCATTGAACCGGATTCGGAATCGGTGACTCTTGTTACTTTATATCTGGGTAAAGGGTACTGCTTGCAGTGATATTTAGTTATCGCCATCGTTTAAACGGGTAATTAGAGATCGTATGTTCTGATCTGTGTCGAAGTTTTAAAGCGATAAACTTTTCATTGATTACACTGTTATTAAAATGAACGTGATCCGAATTCGGTAGTTTCGTTCAATGTACGAACTTTATTGGGAATTTTGTTTATGCAGTTTTTTAAAAGATTCTTTTATAATATGGTAAAATTAAACGATGTGGTACACACAAGCGGTGGGTCTGGTTTTTTCAGAATTTTTACTTAGACCACTTTATATGGTCTCCATACTTAATTTTTCCAGCCATCTCGTAAATAACTTACACGACAAAGTAAGACGAGAAGTGACCCAATTCTTGCTGCTAAAAGATTCTTCTTACCGCGAACAAAAGACACCACTCGGAGTGTACCGAAACGTATAATCCGTTTTCATTGGTATAAAAAAAGATCCTTGAAATTATCAAAGATCCGATTAAACGGTTTTAACCGCCTTTCGAATTCTCTCTTTCGTGTTCTAACGTCGCACCCCTGCGTGCATACGAGTCTCGAGGGTGCAACATCAGAAGCGTAATTTTTCACGGTCTTGTCCCAGAAAGATTCGCGGGATCCCTCGTTATCGCTGTTAATTATGGAACCTTCCCTTTTTTTGTCCGTTGCCAGACGATTCCTCTTTCACCGTCACGAATCACGGGCGTTCCCGTTCGGTGTATGGCATAAAGAACTAATTAAGCCGCGAGGGGTTCCGTGAAATTTCCGGAAAAACGATGCGTAAACCGTTTAATTTGTTGCCACCGTACCGTTGCAACTAAAACGAGATATCAAGTGGCCGTTTAATCGCCTTCTTGCTTGCATTATACCGGTTCGTTTTTCTTTTAACCGTTCCTCGCTGGGGTGTTTCTTATTCGCGTTCTTCCGTTACGAACAGACAACGAGGACAACGACTTTCACGGTAAATACTTAACAACGTACTTCTTGAAATCGTTGTTCTGCAATCGATCGATTATGTAATCAAATTGCGATACGTAATTATTCGAAGGAACTTCTGAAGTGATGACGTCATAAATAGATTTTATTGTAAATTTCTTTCAAGCTCAATCGAATGTGAATAATGACATATGTGCACTAGCAAAATTGTCAGATTTAACGCATCACATGTATGATGCATGTAAAATAAAATAATCATGAAAAATGTATAATATTCATAACACACCTACGTGTAATAACACGAATAAAACAAAATGAGAACATAATAGAAAATAAAAGAAAACGATTTACAAAATGAAGTAAAGTTTCCAGCCATTCAGCGTATAAACGTGGAATCTTACCAATAATATCGTCATAGCCACCAAATCGAATCTGAAATGCTAACTATTATTTCAGTACATCAGAACTACAGAGATTATGAAATTCCACAACTTACAGTATCGCTCCGATCAATTACAATGAATTTATCCACGGTCGTCGCGAAGCAGCTAGGTCAATTACAAGAAGCACAGAGCGGAGGAAATATTTGAATACTTGATCGGGATCAGAGGGGATGTTTGCTGGCTAGGTGGTTCGAGAGTTGGTCAGTTTCAAATTGTTCGCGGGCTTACAACGAACAAGTAACAAAGTACTTGTGTACAGGTAATCCAGCCGCGTTTCGCTTCATAATTACTCAAATGCGATTTCAAACGACCCGGAAATGAGAATTGCCTGGACAAAGTCTAAAGCGTATTTCCGAAAGGAACATGTAACAAGTCAACGTTGAATCATTTTCATAGAAATTTTTTGTCAGAGTCAAAAATGAGATTACGCACTTTTGACAATACTCAATGACAGATATTTAATATTTTATTCTTTGAGTTCAAGAAATAAATTATTGGAGGAAACAAAACGAGTAGATTAGGTTGCATTACGATCTTAAATTAAAACTTTCTCTTATTTCTGTTTCATATTCTTTCCTTTAGAATTTAATATTAAATATTTTGACAAATAATGGGTATAAAAGAGATCTAATATCACTGAACTCATTTTTGTTTTAAATTTTACAGAAAGAATGTAGTCAAAATTGTCGAATAAATATGTTACCGTGTAAAAGAGGTATTTTAAAGATTCCATAACCGCTTTGCGTGTTTTGCACCGAAATTACAATTTTACGAAATTTTCATTGATGTGGTATATCGTCCTCATCGCGTGATTCTATCTCGTGTATATGTTTTATGACGGAAATAATCAAATTGCTGTCGTTGCAACTTTTCTATCGATTCGTCATGCTGTTCTTGCTTTACTTCGATGTTGCAGGTTTAATCCGTGTTTATTTAACCACAGGTTTGCAGTTTTTTCATCATCGCGTTCGTTTGATATCACGAAGCATGACATTTCTCTGAACGGTAACACTGCACTTTATAAATAGAATCCAGCAGTATCTCTTGATTTTTATCGTGAATACGAAGTGGCAGATATCCATGGAAATTGCAAATTTTTAAATTTACACATTTAGAAATTTTATTTGGTTAGTCGGGAAATTGGAATATCTGAAATTTTATAGATGGTCATTTATGGGAATTTGGTCATTTCGGATATTGGGAAATTTGGTAATTAGGAAATCTGGAAATTTTTATATTTAGATTTTATATTAGATATTTAAAAATTTAGCAATGTGGTAATTTAGGAAGCTGGAAATTTAGAAATTTAGAAATTTAGTAATATAGTAATTTGAAAATTGAGAAATTCAGTAATATAGTAATTTAGAAATTTAGTAATATGATAACCTAGGAATTTGCAAAGTTGAAAATCCAGAAGTTCAAAAAACTGAATCTCTCGAAACTGTAACCCCGAAGATACAGTAATTTCATCACCTAACAATACAGAAATATAAAAACATGAAATCTCTAAACCTTAAAAGTTAAAAAATCCCCAAATTAAAGTGCTTATAATAAAAATTCACAAACTGAATAATCTGTAAATTTCTAAATTTGAAAATTGTGTAACGCTAATCGCATAATCCTTCAAAACACGATGTCCATCGCGCGCAGCCATTTTATCCGTTATTAACGCTGGTGCCTACAATATTTAATTTCGTACCGAATGTACTAGCTCTTAGCTTTTCAATTTTCTCTAGTAAATCCGATTTAACTAAACAGATTATCCGTAAAGGTTACGGCACCGCGTTTTAACGCGCGTTACACGAGTACGTCCCAAGTACTTAATGGATAAGGAAATTGTATTACGCTTATGATAATCGAGCACAACGATACTAATGAATTCATCGAAACACAGGGAGAACTTGATTATCCGATGGTTGAAAGTCGCTGTATACGAAAAGTTTCCGATGTTTCCTTGCGGAACAGGGGATGTTCGGTTACATCGACGGGATAATAAACAAGTCTTGAACTGCGGCAGGTACGGTTAGCGAAAACGATACAGGACTATCGCTAAAAGTTTAACTAACAAGTTCGACGTGCAACGAGGGAAGCGAGCAGAGTTTCGCGAACGATTGAATAACGACCCATTTCGCTTGAAACCTAATTCCATGAAACACCGAGGCCTCGACAATTACGATTTCAGACTATACTCGTCATCATTCGATATTCCTAACTTCAACGCGAAATTTACTTTATTATCTATTTATCGTACGAGTTTTCGATGGAAATCGAATCGTTTTCGCGATGTACGGTAACATGGTAAATAAAGATATACGGATTTTATTAATAATAAATGCAAACTGTTCGAATATAGATAAAAAGGGGCATTTATGACTCAAAGAAAAAGTCGAAAATTTCAAATAAAAAAATTTAGCATCCTCCATATTGTATAAAAATCCCAAGAATTTTGAAATTTGCTGCCAGCAATATTTGTTGCACCAGCAATCCCACATTGCACGTAATTCGCAGAAACTTATTTCATAAGTGGGTCAACGTCATCTTGGACGCTATGCATTTAATATTTGCCGCTTTCAAAAATGCGTCAGTTGTTTAGCGCTTGTTGGAAACTAGGCGGTTAGTCTGTGCATTATTGCGCGAAACTTTTTGATATCACAAATACCACGATAGAGTTTCATTCGACTCTGGTTTAATTCCTTCGTCAAATTAAATTTTCATGTCGTGTATCTCGCCGAAACAGCGTAATTTAACCCGATTCATAACTTCAAACACAGCTTAAAGAGTCTAATAACCGAATTAGCTTTCTGTCTAGAGCAATTTGTCAAAGTATTAGCTTAAGACACTTCAACCGTCATCAAATTCAGATGCAAGCATTTCGAGATACTGTTCGAAGGAAAAACGTGCGACGAATTTGGATCTGCATAGCGAAGAAATCGACTGACCAAAGAGAATGTCGCAGGAGCAAAACGAAAGGAATACATTGATCGTTTAGTTGATCAGGTCACCTTCGGCCATATTGGAATGGGACCTTTCCAGAGAAAAAGCCGGAGAAGTGCTGATCTAGAGAGAATGGCTGAAGACTCCAAGGACTAGGAAAGAGCATAAGTAAAAGAAGAATTCCACTCGTAAAACGCAAGAGAATAAGAATATACTCGAGACACGAAAACGATCACATATTATACGCAGACTTTTATATCTCCGTTTTTATGATGACACACGATTTTCCCTGCGGCTCGAGCAACTTTTTGCTTTCCTCTTCGATTGGGTTCTGGGAATTGTTTTTACTCTCCGATCGTAAATCAACCTTTAAAACCTGATAAATAATTTACTCGTTTCAAATTGTCCGACGGAATATCAATTGGTTTAAACAGAAAGTTGCATACAAAAGTGTCTTCTGTTGTTTTAATTAGCTCTTCAAACATTTTTTTTAAACTTCTCCGAAAAATCTTTCTGCATTTTGAAGTATGTTTTCGTAGCGGTTGTAGAAAATTGATAAAATCGTTTATCGCAAACTGTTCTGTTTGTACCGTGACAAAGTTCTGAACGTATGTGGCACTCGAGACGGGGTTAGGTTGCACGAGCTACCGTATCAATAATTAAAAGTCGATTTTCAACAGGATTAAACGAAACGAGAGAGCGCAGAGCAGATCGGAAGTACGGCAATGTATCGTTATGCAAATGTTCTAAAGCCAGGCTGCGCCAGAAAAGGGAATTCTCCGACTCGTGGGCGAAGAGTTTGCCCATGCGTGGCAAGCTCGATTACATCGCCTCGGATAATAAGCTAGTCTGTAACCGGTGTAAGGACGATCCTGGAAATCCCGACAGAGTTTGTTGGGAACTTCCGTCGAGCTGGCTCGATTTCCAACGACAGAATCCGTGGCGTGTGTTACGTTTCGAGACGCGAAAAGTAGTTGCTCGTAAAGGGAAGCAAATGCAAATTGGATTAGGCGAGGCGAAATAAATGCAGCAACGTGCAAATTCGAGTCGAACGTGGGAATTTAATGCGCCCGACGAAAGGATCCGAGATTCTGATTCGAATTTTTTATTACAGATTATACGAACACCTACATCAAACCTGTGCGACAAGATTTATGATCACCTGTACATGAAAACAAATTTATTTTGTACTAATTGAAACTACTGCACAAGGTTTATATGTCGGTAAATAAGTAACAAATCAGCAATAAATTATTATCATAATATTTGGAGAGATATATCACATGTATGTGATAAAAGTCCAACGTATGTTTCATCTGACCTTGTTTACGAAATGCACTTGTGTTCTGTCACTTTTTAATTAGCTGCAGATGGTGAAAATTTATGACAATTTTTCCAATTTACAGATTTGGAATTTTAGAGGGTAATTAGAGTGTCCAGCGTTCAATTAAAAATTTTCAATTAGGTTAACTGTTTATTATCGTTGTCCTTATTAACGCGTTTATATCGAGTCGAAATCATTTGTTGCTATCGCGTTATATCAGTTCTATATTTCCCTTCCGAGTCTCTATTCAGCAAGTTCCTTTCCTTTATCTCATTGTGCACTTCGAGTGCCTTTTTCTTTTAAAGCTTTATCCATTCCCCCTTGTCGTTGCAGTTCGAAAACGGCTAGTATCGGGAAAAGTTTTCGATATAGTCCTTCAGGACATCTAGGACTTCAATATTGCCTACAGACTCACTTGTTATTCTTCGAAAATAACCGAAACTTTCACCGCTTCTAGGGGGTGGAACGAACTTATTTCTTGCAACACATCTGTGACGAAAAATTATAATACTTGCGAAGAATATATGGCAAAATAAGGTGGACACAAGTGATAGCTTACTACGATTCAACGTCCCTAGGTTCAACCCTGTATTTAAACTAACAGGTTAACAAAGAGGATAAAATCTATTGTAGTCTCAGGCTTGCAAGATATATCGAAGAATTCACAAATCGCTGGAACAGTATAATAAGTAGATACACACGTTTCTGTCGAAGGCATCGAGCAAAGTTCTCTCACGCGTATTTTCCTTGGAGTGCCACCGTGGAAATACTTGTTTCATCTTTTACCCGGCACTCAACATTCGTCTTCTACTTAGCGCGTTTCCTTTCAGTGTCTTTCAATATCTTCTTGTACGTGGAACGAGAGGCGATAAAAGAAAGAAGATTCTGAAACAGTTTAACGATGTTTTAGCCGTTTCAACCGCCAACTGGATTTCGCTTATTAGCGGATGTTACCTATCCTTTCATTTCTTTGAAAGAGCTACTTTTCTTTGCGAGACTCTTCCTTCTTTCCTTAGATCCGTTCCGCCTAAACTTTCCGGCCAATCCTTTGGGATTTCAAGCACTATCCGAACCTGGTCAAAAGCCGTCTTATTATTGTATGGATGTGTAAGCCCTTTTTACCACATGGAAATCGACGGAAACTTGATCGTGTACGATTCTGCTGAATCTTCGTATTCCCTTTCAGGATCCTTTCCTTCAGTTTTCATTTTGTTTGTATTTTTCACAATCACGGATCGAAATAGTTACCGTTCATTTATTACAAACTTTTTCTCCGACTTATATCTTTCGTAAAGATACCCGTTCCTGTAGAATTTTTATGGCAGAAAAGATTGTCCTCAGGAATTTCTTGAAAGTCGGATGGAACGGATATTTTAGAATCTGTACGATAAAAGTTCGGCGGAAACAGCGGAATTTTAGAACGTTCAATAGGATTTCGTAAAATCAATTAAATAAAACTGTGTAGTACTGACTTATGAATTATACCATGTTATTTTGGGAGTTGCGTGAAAATTGTAATAAAATAGTTTTATAGCAATTATTGAACGAAGAAGAAGCTTGGAAACAAAATTCTATAAAATTTCATATTTAATAAGATTTAAATTCTTATAACTAGAACTGAAGTACACAGAAATTCTATAATACATGTAACATAATTTAAATTTTGTTTATGATAGAATACATGAATTTATATTTAAGTATTATTAGGTACTTTCGAACTGTCATTTGACAAACACCCTTTCAGCAACGAAATGAAAATTCTTAGAACAATATACACAATTATCCGTTGTTTTCCAGGTAATTATTGGCCATAATTCACACTATTTCGTTCCCATTAATATTAAACCCGTGAATTTTGGGTACACGCAAATTAAAATTGAATTTACAGTTCATTTGGTAGCATGCACTGGAACCGCAAACTTGATGAAAATTTACCACAATTTTCAGGTAATTTGTACAGTATCGATTAGGCCGCTTCCGATGTTAAATTCGGTAACGCGATATCAACTCAACAATATAACACGATACAGCAAACGTATCCGATCATAATTCATTATCACCGAGTACAAGTAACGCATAGTTTGAAATGGTTTTGATAGTTCTTTGAGCATGGAGTTGCCTTCAAGCCGCGAATCTACAAGGCATACTAAACCACCCTTTAATCTGGGGATCATCTGAGTCAGAGATGTCTCAAAGGGAGGAAGAAAAAAAGTAGGATAGGGATTTCCGCGAAATCCTTCTTATCAGAGGCGCAAGCGTTTAATGTAAGCCTGTCATAGTTAATCCTAAATGTGGAGAGAGTCGGTGGCAGCCCGTATTATACGATTTCGCTTGATTTCCGCTAAAACTGATAAAATATCGTGTTACCTGCTCTACTGCCGCTCTTAACAAAAGATCCTCCATTTTACTCGTTCCAGCGTGACTTGGACACTCGTCTCGAAACTTCATTTCAAACGGATCAAGTCTTTGCGACAGTTACTCACCGTCTTTGAACGATCAAACATTTCGGATGGAAACTTTGATTAAACGTAGGATGTTATTCCCGTCAATTTCAGATTCAGAAATTAGAGTTGTAATGAAAAGTTGGATGTTTTATTGCGTTTATATCGTGATACAGTGCCGGATTAAGAACTTGAGAGCCCCGGGCACTTTTCAGGTTTCATTTTAGTTTCGATTTTTTTGTGAAATTTGCAGTTTTTTGATATCTTCAAAACACGAAAATTCGAAAGTATTTAAAATTCGAAAAAGTTCTACGTTACCTAAACAATTACATAATTTGCTAATTGATTAATCCAGAATCAGTAACATCCTATATACCTTAATTTTCTTTCTTTTTTAACAATCACAACACGTTTATTGTCACAATAGAACTCCTTGATATATTATAACACACGATCATAAAGCTTCATATGAATATAAAAGAACAAAATATTAACACATTATGTTAATTTCGGAATATTCTGTCTCCCCCTTCACTTCCTTTTGCCTTCACAAATTCGACGTTGTTCCTCTTCGACGTATTTCGTTGAAAAGTCATTTGAAAAACGCTAATCGTATAAAGCTCGTCGGTGACAGCCGCGCAAATTCCAAATAAAATCCTTTGGTTTACCCCTAAAAATGCGTGGTTTTGCATTGAACGATACGGCGTTTAATATTAAACGAACGTACGACATATCGCGCCCATTTCATCAAGCCAGCTAACCGCATAGTCGATCACCATAAATCTTCGAAAAATGAAAATGGAAAGAAGAATAATCGAACGAAGTCGGTTAATTACTAGGTACGGTGATGTGCGGTCGATCAATTGCAGGTTTCATCGGTCACAGGCCTGGTTGGAATAACGATTTATCGAGGGAACTCGAATCGCGTGACGTTTATCAGGATAATAATTAATCGAAGGGTGGTAACAAATGAATAATGGACCGGTGGCAGGCATTAAAATGACATCATACGACCGTATGGTGTTCTTGGTTCCTCGT
Source organism: Megachile ligniseca (assembly GCA_945859555.1). Lineage (NCBI taxonomy): Eukaryota > Metazoa > Arthropoda > Insecta > Hymenoptera > Megachilidae > Megachile > Megachile ligniseca. The sequence goes on from OX243777.1 coordinate 10,310,669, forward strand.
CATTCGTTCCGATCGTGATTGTAATTAGATTTATCGAAATGATTTGTACGCTCGCTGCGTGTGCATCAATTTTACATCCGATTCTCCACGGGTATTGCATTCTTGTTTAAATTCTACTCAGTTGGTGAATATAGATTGCTTTTTAATGTTAGATTTGTTTAATGTTAGAGATATATAGATATTGTAATATAGGGAGATCAAATAATTTTTTTTCTTACAAATTTAATATTTCATAAAGTATGCACCTTACTAACAAATTTTGTGCGACAGACTTATTTAAAAATTGTACTCAAAATATCCTCATTAGTTGAATGCTTATGATGGGACTTTTGTATGTCCCTAATAATATTGCCAGAGAGATCAAATAATTTTTTTTCTTATAAATTTAACATTTGATAAAGTATGCACGTTAGTAACAAATTTTGTGCGACAGACTTATTTAAAAATAGTACTAAAAATATCCTTATTAGTTGAATGCTTATGATGGGACTTTTGTATATCCCCAATAATATTGCCAGAGAGATCAAATAATTTTCTTTCTTATAAATTTAACATTTCATAAAGTACGCGCCCTAATAACAACCTTAGTGTACCAGAATTATTAAAAAATTGTACTAAAGATATAATTTACTTGAACGTAAACGACGGAACTTTGGTACATCCCTAATAATATTGTTGGAGCGATCAAATGATTTTCTTTCTTATAAGTTTAGTATTTCGTGCTTTCTCTCTGTTCGAGCCAGCTGACGGCAATTCTGATTTTATTCGTTCGACGGAGGACATTTTTACGTGGGTTCTTTGCAGCCTCTCTGACATCCCTTCGAGAAAATTGAATTAAACCGAGATGAAATATGCGAGTAATTTGATTCTTCTTATACAGGCTCGGCTTTTATTTTTAATACATTTCACGTTACGTGGAACAGGTTGTACAGTTTTGAAACGAAGAAATGTTTGCCGGTTGATTGCGTCCTCAAATATGATTTATAATCCCGTTGAACTACGAAACTGTACGATTTTTCTTTGCGTGATTCTACCAAGGATTAATAGCAGACTGCTTGTCAATCTGGAGAATCATTAATATTCCCGGTAAATTATAAACCCGTGATGCATCTGATTTACCGGAAGTCTTTGTTAGCAAGACAAATTGCTCCGTCAAACTTGAACATTAATTACAGTTTCGTTAGCTGACGTGCAACTACATTAATTAATTGACGTATCGATAGAGTTTTATCGAAAACAATGATAGAACTTGAATGTGTAGTACGTTTATATCTCGCATCGTTTGCTTCGATACTTTTCGAGAGAAACTTCAAACTCCAGTCGAGAATTTTCTTCCCGGGATAGTAATTGATGTATCGCATACTCGACGGACATCGTAATTGATATACCTATCATAAATTCTCCGGTTAATAATTGATGTATGGACTTGAAGTTTCTTATTAAGAAACGGATCGATCATTTTTCATAGCAACTACTGTCTTCAGCTTTTATAGTAATTAAAATCATTCAACTTGCGTTATTATACTTCAAACTTTCGACAACGTAAAAAATAAACATAATAACACATAGTAATTTTAGTAATAATTTATTTCCTTTAGGTATGGTTTTAGACTGAACCCTGTATTTCGATAAACCTGTGAAACATTAGTTGAGAGAAAGAATAAAAATAAGAATTTTGAGCACGTATTTTTAATAGTTTCGAAAAGTGAACGAAGTTTTTGTTTTGATTATTCGATACTAATTTCGTAGGAAATAAAAATAAATTCAAGAGCCACTGACAGATTTACAAGAAGAAACGTGCTTTGCATGTGGCGAGAGTATTATTTTCCTTTTTCTTTGTCGCGAACGATACATGCGTATCACGTCGCGTACATATTTCAATCCTGAAAGCTCCATTTTCACGCAACACTTCGATCTTCCAGCGAGAAACGAAAATATTATCGTAACAAACGACCCACTTTTACGCGGACGTGGTTGTCTTGTATCGATAGTCGACGACGATCGAAAATAGAAGGTGGAAATTAGAAAAAATCAACGCTATTGATATTTTTCTCGACGATATTGCACGATGGCGATGAACTCTGACGAGTTGATTTTTCATGCGAGAATTTGCAATTTTTAATTTTCGTGGATTTGCAGTTTTGCGATTTTTAATATCCGTGGATTTGCAGTTTTGCAATTTTTAATATTCGTGGATTTGCAGATTTTTAAAATCGTAACTGTGTAAGTTTGCAAACATATAAATTTCTAAATTTGCAACTTCAAATACATTTGAAAATTTCAAAATTTTCAAATATGAAAATTTCTGAATCTCCAAATTTTAAAATTTGTAAAGTGAACTTCTAAATTTGAAATTTTTATATTTTTGAACGTCGAAATGTGAAAATTGAAATATGGAACAGGGGAATATCTGAACGTCTAAATTTGAAATATCTGACCATCGAAACCTCAACACACCTGACCATCGAAACTTAAATATAAGCGTAAATGTAAAATTCCACGAACCAGAAATTTGAAGCTTCCAAACTTCAAAATTTTTGAATCCTCAATATAAAAATGTTCATGTACCTTCACCTATGCTTAAATTTCAGCAATCCATTACTCGATATTTACCTGAAAATGTATTAAATAACACTTATAACGCTCGTGTCTAACGAGGAGTCAAATTTCCCAGCCGAAATTCGAGTGTCAATGGTCGATTCCTTTAGCGCCGCTTTTAAATTCTTCGAAAACAGTATCATATTAAAGGCAGTACCATAATTTCTGTGTAGCGTCCCTTAACATCGAAAACAAGTACCTCGAACATCCAACTTCCACAACATCCTCGAGCTTCCGCCGGATATGGATCCTTTATTGATAAAGTCATTTCCGCTACGTTGTACAGCAAATTCAGCAAAATTTGTTAATTTCATGGCGAACGAGCCCAGAAGCTCGCAAAATGAATGACGTCTAATTTCTAAGGTGGCCTACTTTACAGGAAGCTCGAGATTCGATACGAAAACGGTGTCGCAATAAATTGCACGTCTTTCGAACACGTCTAACACGTAGCGTACTGCAGAAAGGGGGGCTGCCGTATTAATAAAGTCAACAGAATCGGTCACGTACGTGTAACATAAACGCGAGTCATCGAAACAAGGGGTATCGCGATGCTAATAACGAATTACAACGAACGGAAACGAATGAACGATCGCTGTCGTGTAGCTGGCGCTACGTTCGTTGATTAATAATTTTATGATTAATGGGCGAGAGCGGTGCAAATAATCTTAACTTGCAGGAAGCGGAGACGTTTATATTAATTACACGGATTATGGATTTTGAACACGTTGAATTATACTGATTTTTGAGAATTTGAGATTATTGAGAGTTAGGATTATGGGGATTTGGGATTATAGGGAGTTGGAATTATGGGGATTTGTATTTATAGAGATTTCGGATTTTAGAGATTTGGGATTTTAGGGATTTGGGATTTTAGGGATTTGGGATTTTAGGGATTTGGGATTTTAGGGATTTGGGATTTTAGGGATTTGGGATTTTAGGGATTTGGGATTTTAGGGATTTGGGATTTTAGGGATTTGGGATTTTAGGGATTTGGGATTTTAGGGATTTGGGATTTTAGGGATTTGGGATTTTAGGGATTTGGGATTTTAGGGATTTGGGATTTTAGGGATTTGGGATTTTAGGGATTTGGGATTTTAGGAATTTGGAATTTTAGGAATTTGGGATTTTAAGGATTTGGAGTTATAGAGATTTGGGATTGTAGGAAACTGGGACTATAGAGATTTCGGATTTTAGGAATTTGCAGTTTGCGAATTTGGGATTTCAGGGATTTGGGGTTATAGAGATTTGGGATTGTAGGAAGCTGGGACTATAGGAATTTGGGATTTTAGGGATTTGGAATTTTAGGAATTTGGATATTTAGGGATTTGGAGTTATACAGATTTGGGATTGCAGGATGTTGGGACTATAGGGATTTCGGATTTTAGGAATTTGAGGTTAGAGATTATATATAAATCAGATGTTTGAGATTATGAGAATTTGAGATTATTAGGATTTGGAATTATATGAATTCGGAAATTTGAATTATAGAATTATAGAACATTTGTAATTATATAAATTAGGTTTGATGGAAATTTGCAAGTTTGATAATTCTGAATTATAGGTATTTAGAAATTTAAACACCCGGAAATTTGAATATTTATAAATCTTTGATTTCTTTAAAATTTGATAACTCAAAGAAAAATATCACACCGAAAAACATGTAAAACTTGAACATGTACGGAAATTCGAATATTTCGAAAGGTATAAATGTTGCAAATTTGAGAAACAAAGGAGCGTAACCATATGTGTCCTTATTCAACGAAATCATACGGGGTAGCCGAGTGCGGACAGTAAACAAGACAGTTTGGTTGCTCGTAACTCGTTCGTTGAGAAGAGGAGGTGTGATAGTTGCTCAAGACGTTTTACGCGTTCTCGCCCGAGGTGCCAAGATGTTCTTAAATATATATCAGCGAAAGCACGTATCCGGTACACGCGGAAAAACAACGTAGCAGTATCATCCTCGTGAATCATGGCCAAGTGTTTCGCGGATCTTCGTGCTCGTTTTCTGACGCTTAAGATAGATTTATGCAGTTTCCGGTGCTGCGACTTTCCGCCGACCTCGAGATCCGGAACGCCGCTTCAAAGCTCGTAAATAACGACGGAAAAACGAGTAAAAATTCACTTATGTAATTACTCGAGCAATCAACTCGAAATTGGAACACTGATCATGAAATTACGTTATTCACGGCTCGAATTTGTTTTCCGGAGAGACGCTCGAGACTTTTCTAAGATGCAGTTTCGGGGACCATTAAAATCATACATTATTCATTCCTATTTTTTTATTATTTTATCTTCTAATGTTTGCTGTGTAATTGTTTGAAATTTCTTGCGTTTACTTTGTTTCAACACAGTGAATAAACTGTAAAGGGATAATTATGATCAATTTTATTCGAATTAATACACTTCATTGTGGAGATCAAGTTTTATTTGCATAGTCAACGATTGATAACAAATTGACATAAAATTTCAACTTTCTTTGTTTGTTTTAATATTGCAGCTGTGATTACTTCTGACTGACGCACCTGTGAAATCATAGTGCAAGAGGTTAATGTAGGTATTTGAAAATGATCAAGTTTTAGCTTAGAAATAAGATAGAGAAACGGATATAACTGAAGATTTGCATTGCGCAATTATTTTAAAAGACCCGCGGAGATTTAAGTCGCGATAAATCTCCGTACGTACAGATTTATCAGAGAATTAACGTGATCCTTTTATTTTAATCGAAGATTTAATTAAGCTTGGTAAACACCCTTTTCCCGATCCTCGATTCGAGTGGTATTGTGTAAATTGAAAAGGGATCGAAGCTTTTTGCCCCGTGAGCTTTCAAACGTCACTCACCAGCTGACAATCAATCTAATTCCTCTGCTTCTCGGCAATTTAAACTTTAAAATTGGCTTTTTATCAAAAAATTTCTCCTTCGTTGTACCTGATCCTCTCTGTAAGAAGGATTAGACTTCCATTATTTAACTCCAACTTTGCCCGTTCGCTTCGATACTATTTTTATGCTCCACGGAACAAAGACGAACAGATTTTAGAGAAAAATTTATCAAACGGATTCTGATATTAGCTCGCTTCCGTCCACGTCACGTTGCATCGTTTTTACGTCCAAATATAATGTTCCCGCGTAAATATTCTCCGTGTAAGCTTCTATCCTCGTGAAAGGTACATGCAGTCACTCGCACGGGCATTTGTATGCAGCAATCTTTATGTTTTACGCAGACGAGGATTTTGGGCTTTGAAAGTTTGGCAAGCTCGCTACTGGAAAATTGGGAAATTCGGATAACTGAAAATTTCAGATTTCGGGATGTCGGTGAAGATGGAATTTGCAATTTACGGACCTGGCGAGTTCGACACTTTGGATATTCGGAATTTTAGATATCTTTTGAAATTTTAGAATCCGCACATTTGAAGATTTAGATTTTAAGAGAAAAGAATAAATTATTGTTTTTATATAGTCCTAAATATATTTCACTTCGAACATTTCTATCAAGACATGTCCTATTATTAAACCCAACAAATTTAAGAAAAATATTCACCGTTGTGAAAAATGAACTTCCACAAAAATGAATACCAAAATAAGCAAAATTTGACAGTAATTCTAAAGAAACATAAAATTTGAAAAGTCAACAGTTGACGGAATACAGGACACATTTGTAACTTACTTATTTAAGCTTAACCATGCTCGCGTTTCTCGTGAAATAATTATTTCCTTTTACAAAGGCAAGCATCTTAGATGTTAAGAACGTAAGAAGAAGAAGAATGAGCCTTCTTACTCGATGAATTAAATTGTACGCGAATGACGCCATTGAACCTCGGTCTTTCATCAACGTTTCTACATTCTTCGCCAGTCTCGTGGAATGAGCAAATCGTTTCGAGGTAAACCGCGTTTTCAGAAATAAGGGTATACTTCACGTTAATTACTCGGGCTCGATCTAATTATTTATGCTACACGCTCGTCGAGATGCACGTTGATGTATTCAATAAATTCAGTTAATTCTTGCACTCTAGTTAACAACATTATTTCACATAACGCACGGTACACAGCGAAATAAACTGTATTTTTTCTCTCGCTTTCTCGATTATGCAGCTGCCACCTAATTATTTGGAAGGTTCGCGTAGTTCATTCGTGAAAAAGCATAACGTACCCTTACTTACTTGGCTTTTCCTCTCGATTTTTGCCACCGTTGCTACGGCTGAAGCGTTTCGTCCTTAAAATTCTGGGTTACCTGCTAACGACGTATTAGCATAGTCTCTGTTCTTAACAAATCTTTAATTCAACACCGTATCCTTTTCTCTGCATGTTCGTTTCTGGTTTTTGCGCGGTCGTTTGGGAGTTTGCCTTTTGGAAATTTGGGAATTTGAATATTTAGGGGTTTGGGGATTGTAGGATTTGAAGGGTTGAGAATTTTGGAATTTGAGGATTTGGAACTTGGAACTTTAGGGATTTGGAAATTTCAGGATTTGGAGAGCTGGGTATTTAGGAATTTAAGGATTTGGGAATTTGGGAACTTAGAGATTTGGGGATTCGAAAATTTGGAAATTTGAGGATTTGGAATTTGGGACTTTAGGGATTGGAAAATTTATGAATTTGAAGATTTGGAATTTGGAACTTTGGGATTTGGAAATTTTAGGATTTGAGGATTTGGAATTTGAAACTTTGGGATTGGCAAATTTGGGAAATTTGTAAATTTGATTACAAGGAAATTTGTAAATTTGAAATTTCGAAATTTGCTAATTTCAAGAATACTTCATCTTCGTTTACTCCAAACTATGTATTGATTACAGTGAACATTATCACATAATTGATTTCTTGTTTCATATCAACAGTAAAAATAATTTATTTATAAGTTGTAAATATCTTCAGCGTGATCATTCCTGTTTCATTCTCGTTTGAGTAAGTATTTAGGCCAAATTCTGAATAATTTTGTTAAAACTGTAATTTATTTACTCTATCGAGCGTCCAGAACAAAAAATACGTGACTCCGGATAGAAAACTATTGGAGCTTCAGCCGGTAACAATCTAATAAAAAATTTAAGTCTACATTACACTTTTTCCTCGAAGGTAAGAAACTTTTACCGAAACAACTCTTTTATATCGTTTTCTGGCTGCCGTTTCTCTTCCGTTTCCTTTTTCTTTCCTGCGTCTCCGTTTTTCCCATTTTCCAGCTGCTCTCCCTCTTCCCTTTGGTTTACTTACATATATCTTTTCCATCATCGCTCATTTCGTTTCTTTTCCATTTTTCCTTCCGTACCTTTTACTTTTCTATTTCCACCGGCATTATCCCCGATTACATTTGCTCGTTTCCCTCGACGAATGCAAATTAAGAACCGTTCAGTCTCTTAACACTTAAACACCTGGTAGATTTGTCGCCATTTTACTAGATTTAACGCCCTCATCGACTAACACTCGGAATTCTACGAGGGTATTTTAAACGGATTTGCCTTTCAATGGAAATTTTTTTACCGTCGAAATTAAATCTCTTACGCACCAGGATAGCTTGTATTACAAAGATGTCTACAACCATATTTTACAGATACTTTATACATTATTATCATTGTTTTTAAGGTATCTTACATGTTACCATATTTTCAAAATATCTAATACAGTCATAATTTCAAGATATAGAGAACGCTAGATAAACCTCCGTTAGATAAATCTCCGCTCGATAAACCCACACTCGAATTTTCATTAAGTAAGCTAACTTATTGTCTACAAAAATATATTATTTCTAACTGTACACAATCTGCCTTATAAATATGTAACTTGATTTCCAAATACATTCTTCTAAATTTTACCAGCAATTATTTATTAGAAAACCATGTGTAAGATAACATTCTTTTTACTCTTATATGTATGAGTAAAAGTGTACTGTCGTAATTATCGCGGTGATTTTTCAGACCGTAATCTACGCAAGTTCTACAACCAATTTATCTTCTCCATCAACTTTTTATAACTTACCCAAAAAAGATTTCAAGTTTCCATTTTAGCATAATGTAAAATATCAAACTACTAAAATTTGAACCTATTAAGAAATAATAATAACCCATCAAAAAATAAAAATATCGAAAGAATGTTATCCGATTATGTTTGACCCAGTATCCATCGTACATGCTATCGTATTATCCGCTGTTCGAAGCTTCATAATTAATAAACTCTGTCGTTAAAGCGACCTGCATCTTGTAACTTGCATACCTTCGACACGAAAATATAACTACGTGGTAAAACTCTGTAATAGCGAAAAATAGATTTAATAATATTAAAATTTAATAACTTTTATGGATCCCGTTGCGTGTCGCGCAATAACCTGACCACTGTTTATAATTAACGACGAGGAAATTCCATAGCGAAACTAAGGCCGAAATCTTGTCGAAATAGGGGGTGGTTATTGTGCAATTAGTGGCCGTAATATTCACGACGAGAAACGATCTATCGGTCCAAAGGAATGCAATTAAAATTTATCGGATATTCAAGCGGCAGCTGCCTTCGTTCATCGAGTTGTCGGTTGTTCGACGAAACTGATATCAAGCACTGTTGCCCTATCAGAATTTTCCTCAAGTTCAGCGAAATCGAGGAGTTCGATGAAATTTGGTAGATTGTGGCACACCGATAAGAACCACGTAATTTACTGCGATTAAAGCGATTCGAATATTAATTAATGCTTTCGGATATCTGATATCGTTCACATATCGTGCGATTTCGGTTTCAAGTATTGATATTTGATATTTGTTAATATCACTTCTTCAAGGGAGACAGTGAAATTTTGATGGTAATGTGAAATGAATGCAAGCGAATTTATAATGTACTGTAATATTCTCATTTTTATGTTTTTGAACTATGGAATTTATGAAGACGTCAATTTTTACATTTTTATAAATTCTGCTTCTTAATTTCAGGATTTATTGATTTATTAGTCCTTGAGCATTTTAGGATCAAAATTTATTGATTTACAAATCTTAGAACCATCAATTTCCAAATTTCAGAATTCTCAAATTCCTAAATTTCCAAATTCCAGTTTCGCAATTCCGACATTTCCAAATTCAAAAATTTCCAAATTCCAGTTTTGCAATTCCGAAATTTCCAAATTCCAAAATTCTAAAATTCTAAAATTTCCAAATTCCAGTTTCGCAATTCCAATATTTCCAAATTCTAAAATTTCCAAATTCCAGTTTCGCAATTCCAATATTTCCAAATTCTAAAATTTCCAAATTCCAAAATTTAAAAATTCCAAAATTCCAAAATTTCCAAATTCCAGTTTCGCAATTCCAAAATTTCCAGATTTTCAATTTTTCAAATCCCCAACTTTCGACACCCCAAATTCTCAAATACAAAAATAATCAAATTCGCAATCCCCTAAAATTGTCTCTCGATTATCTCCGATTCTCCTATTCGTTTATTTCTATTTCCCGTCTAAGTTGGAATCGTCCAATTTTCGTGCGTCGCTTCAGATTGGTCCGCTTTATTGCTAAAATACATCGCGTGGCTGGCGAAACGTATTATGCATCGAATAAACGTAGAGAGAGAAGAGTCGAAAGAAGGTATAGAAAATGTCTGTGCTCATTATCCGATCCTTCTGCGTACGAGCTGCCGTTCCAGAAAAAGAGAGGCAACTTTGATGCGCGTTTCTTTATCTGGCAAATTTTCTGAACACATCTTCGTCCGAAAAGAGTGGCGTCCATCGTTGCTTTCGCAGCTAGAACACACTTGTGAGTCGAGCATTTCTTATCCGCCAAGAATAAGACGTATTCAGTGATAACAAGCACGCTGTCGAGAACGAAACATCGCTAAGATTATTATCCTATTGTGCTTCGAGACGCGAAACAAGATCAAATTTTTGTTACAACCTTCTTCGCGTAAAAGTATCCCTGGATCTCGTATCAAAATTTATATTCGTACCGTGCTTTCCTTTCGAGTTTAATATTAGAACTTTCAACTACTTCAAATAATTTATTATTCTTATTTTACCATAATACTAGCTACAATTTTCAGATACATACTTTTAAATTTCCCATGTATCTTTCGTTTTTCACGTTTTATTACCCTCAGGTCAAGATTCAAAGTTGAAATTTGAATTTGTTCGAAATTAGGTTAGGTTAAATTTGGCACAAATTCTCTTGACGAGCTTCAGTGTCACTTTTCACTTTGAATAAAAATTTGCAAGAAAATATGAAAGATGTTTTCCTACATTTTCTACATAATTTTTCATGTGACTGACCATTAACGTGACATGAAAATGCAATATCCTGTCGTTTAAAATTTATTACACAACAAAAGATAGCTTATTTCCAATCTACGATAAATGCTTCGTGTTTCTGTTAAATTCTATGATAGACATTCCTCCAAAGAAGTACCAAAGTGTTCAAATATTAATGTCCGTCGAAAATCGAAGGAGCAAATTAATCTGGTTGGGTATTTACCAGAGTCGAGTTTACCTGAAACTTATCCAAATCGAGCACCTATTCATTTTTCCGTCTTTCCCGCGTTCTTTGTCTTTCGGGTTCTTTACAGGCCTCTGTACAAGCGGAACGATGCAAAGCACACAAGATTCGGCTCGGTTGAATCGGGCAAATAAGCGAATGGCGGAGCATCCGAAAACGGCAAACAGAAGCAAGCGGAACGTTTCTACAATTCCGATAGCGGAAGGCAAGGTAGACTGCGTAACGATCGAATAAATAAAGTTAACTGCACCTTCGGCTATCCGTGGCAGTTCCAGGCCATTTCTAGTCGACGCCGGCCACGCTGGTAAACAACGTCGATCGAAATCCTCTTCCTAATCTGGTGGCAACGGAGAGGGAAACGCTTGCCACGGCATTAACACCGTAGTATCATATCGACGAACGAGTTATCCACAATCCGTGACCAACCGTCGCTGATTTACATGACGACAAGATATTAACACGTTTCCTGCTCTAACCATCCGTGACATCGTTGACCTGTGATGTTTGCTGGATGTACGACCTCGACCCTTACTTTATATCGTCCCCTTTATGCTGCTTCAAACGTGCAGTTCGCACGTTCTGGGCTATTCGTCACTCGGAAATCTACCGCGAATGTACAAGTTTGGACATGTGGAGATTTCAGACTGTAAGGATGTGGAGAGATGGTCAGAGATGCATATTTCGAAGAATTTTGTAGAAATTGTTGGAGATATAACAGAGAGATGTGAAGGTGTTGAAATAGGTAGCTGAAGAGAAATTTGAGGATACAAACGGTTAGAAACATATGTGGAAAGGGGATATACATAGATAATTGGAGAAATGGAGGAATATAGAGATGTAGAGTTGTAGAAAGTTGGGGATACAGATAAATGGAGATTTAGAAACTTGAGGACATAGATAATTGGAGATATACAAATTGAGGAATATGGAGATGTAGAAAGTTGGGGATATGGATAATTGTAAATATAGAGATTGGGGAATATACAGATCCGGAAATATAGGAACTTGAGGATAGAAATTTAGATATAGAATTGGAAGTACAGAAATTAGAGAATATAAAAATCTGAAAATGTCGAAAGGAGATATAAAGAGTATAAATATTGTGAAAAAACCCTTAAGCATAGAATTTCCTAAAAACCTTCATGGACCCCTAAACTTTGCGATATAGGAAAAGAGCACATCACCATATAGGTCAATATTTATAACGATGAAACTCCTGTAACTTCTCCGATATACACCATCGATTGTAGATAACACATCGAAACTTCCCACGTATACATTATAATCGTATTCGATACGAATATAATAGTGCAAACTCCACGTTTAACACAGCCCGATTTGACCAATTTTCAAGCGCAGTTTCGACGCATTCACAGGGTATGACATGACTTAGAGTGAAATTAGAACACGTCAAGTTGCGGCAACGGGTAAACGTTTTGAGCTCCGTTCGTTAGACGAAACGAAAACGAAAACGGTTAACCGTAAATTTCCCCGTTCCCATATTATCCGGCTCGTTATCACTTTAATGTCTGTCGCGGGAACCGGGAAACTTCGACCATGCCAGATATTCCAACAAGGTGACGAATTCATGAATACAAAGCAGCCCATTCAATTTTACGACTGCTGTCTGGTTGTGACGTGAGGACGTACAGCTAGAACAGACTTTATTATGTAATACGATAGACGTTGAAACTATTGTTAAATAATAGCCCGTTCCTTTATTTCTTCGTGGAGCGGACTTCTTGATTGACTACGTTTGTGGATAACGCGGAGGTACTGTTATATATCTCATTGGTATTTATCGACATCCCGGAGATCGACTGTAACTATGAAATTTTATTATGCAGATGTATTTTATTCGAGCTTAATGTGAGACACATTATTTTTGCGCAAGTCTATTTTTACTCAAATTGAATCTGGCACACAATTTTATTATGCAAACTTATTTATTTTTACTTAAGTTTGACATTTCACAATTTTATTATGGAAATCTATTTATTTCTACTTAAATTTCACGTACAATCTAGTCTAACTTCAGACAAGAATATACACATGAATATGCAACAGTTCATATGTATAATTCAACATGTCATACAAATATACCTTGCACACAATTGACACAAGTATTCAACCACGTGACTTGTTATTATATGAATACATATCACTTATTATTAGTATTCAACATTAAGTAAATGTCGGGAAGATTACATATATGTGTAGTTCACATATGTCAGATGTATAATCACATTTTCAAGATGCACCATATCCAAGGTATAGCATATCTACATGAATATAGAATGACTATAATATAGTAAAATATTAAGTAAGCATTTTGATGCACGTTTCTTTTAATGATACAAGAAACGTATAGAGCGATTTTTCTGTCTTAAAACGATAAGAATACTCTATGAAATATGATGCGTTTCAAAAGACGCGGGAGCTATACAAATTGCGAATACAGGCAAAGTTGAGGCCTTCTGATTTATGGTATACTCGTATGATGTATGATTATGACGTTGTCAAGTTATTTATCCTGGAACCTAGTCGATTTTGCGTTTAATAAATCCTCGGTGATAAATACGAGACTCTTACGCATCGGGTATCGACGTTTCGTGTTGCGTAACGTTGCTTTATTTTAGGAAGACAAACTCTTATTTTTCTTTCATCAATTTTAACTTTTTTCATAAACTGATGTTAATACGCTGACTTGTATGAGGATAAGGAAATTTAGAAATATGGAAGCATAAAAATATAAAAATATAGAAATATACCAATGAATTAATATAAAAATATAGAAACTACAAATTTTCAGTGATTTTACTGACCACAGTGTATCACAATATAAAAATATACCAACGAACTAACATAAAAATATAAAAGTATAAAAATTACAAATTTCAGTGATTATCATTGACCACACTGTATCACAAATATGAGAAACAACAATTTTTGTAATATACTTTTATATAAATTATAAAAATTGTAGCTATGTAAATACAAATATAATATAATCCAATGATATACGATTGCATATTACAGCTTTAAGGAAATGACAATCCAAAACGAAGCAATAGATCTTTCCAATAAGGGAGTTAATTCAGCAGCCCTCGTTAGAAGAAGAACAAGGTACACTGGCCTACACTAATGATTAAAGTAACAAGTCCGCTGGTTGAAAGAGGGGCGAATGTGTATTTAACCAAAGTAATAGGTTCTATGCACCCATGTAATCCTTTGGTTAATTCCTAATGGAAGTTCTGGGTCCATTGTTATCTAGAAATCGCGTTACAAAAGGGATGTTGGGAATTTTAAAGTAGGTGAGAGGCTTTATTACAGTGACTCGTTCAGGTCAATCTTGCTAACCCTCTGCTCGAGTATTCATTATAAATTTTCCGATAGTTCTTGAGGTTCCGATAAGATCGAGTGAGAGCTCGTATCGGAATATTTATTATGCAATAGGCGCCTTTCGCTTCAATCACCAGCGATCCTTATACATTGTGAGCCTGTAAAATCGAATGGATATAACTTTCAATACTTTCCATCAACCGTTAACGCATCAGTGCCCCGCTGGGATTAATTAAAATTTCTATGGCTGCGATCTGCAGAAATTAATATAATGTAATACAAATATTCGCTGCTTCGAACGTAATCGTCGTCTTGAAAATGAAAACTCGACGAATAAATTTCCGCAATTAATTATAATAATTAAATCCAATCTCTGATGCATAAATTTTAATAATCTTCCTTTACAAAGGCACTCACAATTTTTTCATCAAATGCATGGTAAAAATGTATTCTCTACAAAAGTTATAAAAAGTTATTATACAAAATATTTAATTATTTGTCTCTCTGAATTAATCAAATCTTCAAGAGAACAGTGCAAATTTAGACTCAATTTAGAAGATTAATTTAAAGTATTAAACAGTGTTTAAAGCAGCTCGCAATCTGCTGGATGCAATTAAAGTGCTAAATTCTAACTGCTGAATATCGTTATCTCCAACCCGAACAGACAACGGAGAAAATGTTCAGCTCACTGAACGTTAACGAGAATTGTGTTAACGTTACAAGGTGATGTTTGCTCCAACTTTATTAACCATCATTTGACTGTTCTACGGAAACGCCGACAACTTTCTCTTACGCTCGAAACCAGCGGTGCGACCCTCAAGGGATTAGGGTCAACCAGCGAGCATCCATCACACTGTGGTTGCTGGCAAAATATCCTCCTATAAATCTTTAGACATCTATGTGAAATATAAGAATAATGATCTCCATAAACGTAACAATTCGCTGTGAATAAGTATTTTCACGGTTCTTGCGTATCCATTTGCATTTAAATTTATTTATGCATTTGAAAATTTTGTACTCGAGTAGGTTTAATTTCATAAATGTTCGAATCTTGTATATTTTATACCGTTTAAATATGATTTTTACTTGCAGTCTCTAATTATTTAAGTTCCCAATTTTTTAAGTTATCAAATTAATTTTTGAATTTTTAGACGTCTACATTTTGGAATTTTTAAATTCTCTACATTTTTAAATTTATAACTACAAACACTAAAATTATGAAGTTTCTGAATTTGTTAAATTGCTCAATCTCAAGATCTTGCAATTTCTAAAATTTGGATAATTTAACAAATTTAACTATTGTTCAAATTTTCACTCTTTCAGTTCTTAAATTCCCAAATCTTCAAATTCCACGCTTCAAAATTTCTATACCCCGAAAATTTCAAATTTGCAAATCCATCAACCATCTACCAGTACCCGGCAATATTTAATCCATAATCCAATGTTTAATTTTGCTTATCGAAAGTCGAATTACTTCAGTAATTTAAGCGGAAAATATAATTAAGTCGGTTTATGCAATCATGAATAAATAAGAGGTTGAAAATTTGCTGCAAAAGCGTCTAAAAGTAACGTGTTTATCGCAATTCTATCAACGGAAACATAATTTGTGGGCTACCGTGCATAATACTTTTAAAAGTTTACGGGTAATTTGTTTGAAGCAATTTGCAGATTATTGTACGAAAGGTTTTATAAGCTATTTTCTGGAAAACTATTAGCGCCCAAATTTTTACCAGGGTTTCAAAGCTATATTGGATCCTTCCGTGTGATTAAATGGTATTAGGTAGTTCATAGTAGCACAAAGCAGGCTATCAAAGAGCCATTTTATATTTTCACCCTGAAACGGCATATAATTTCTTTTTCCAAAGCCCTTGTAGACGAGGCATGATAATTAACTCTTATCGTGCGTTACTAAGTTGATTTCATTTTACAGATATTTCACCAATATGGTGCTAGAACATTTCATATTTACTGAAGATTATTTTTAGAATTTTATTTAGCACTTTATATATTTATCACATGTGTTCACTGACTTTCTAGGGTTAAAATATAAAAGCAGTAGTTGTAGATATTTGATTAACATGGTGTTAGAACATTTTATATCGTTAGAAGGTTACGTTAATAATTTCACGTATCATTTTATATAGTTATCACATGTGTTCAATATCCTGTGACATGAAATGCAACATTTCATGTTTACCAAAGGTTATTTCAATAATTTTATGTATCATTTTAAATTACGAAAATTAAGAAGCTTCCGTCGAAATGTATGTTAACCTTCATCCAGATAGAGAACCATTGCACAAGCTATTTTACGTAATATCTATTGTTGAATTTCAATATAAATATAAATGGTCAGACGTCCATAGAGTTAAAAGCGTTCCGCGAGAATTATTTTCATAACATAGGTAAATTATTTATCGAAGCTGGCGAATTCGTTTACAAGCGAGATTTCATTCGGGATTTTAACGCGAGAATTTATCGGCGAACCATTAGCTAAACCCAGGCCTTCTTTTTTTTTTACAGAGCTCTGCGTAAGTGGTTCAACAATTCCCGCTTGTTTACGATAACTTTATACACGATACATTATGGTTAAATACCGATAAAGTTGTCGATAGCCGTGGCTGGGCTCGGGACCGGGCATTAAGATAACACATTGCGAGCAACAGCCGGTCGAAAATCGAGCGTTGGCCCGCTTTAGCGAGGACTAACCGAAATCAAAAATGGAACGGCACAGGGCGTTATTACAATCCTTTCGTGAGCTTTGCAAATCCACGAAAACCTGCGCGTCGTTCCGATGTCCGCAATCAACATAAATTTTTCGGGCAAATTCCATAGTTCGAAAATGCTCCTCTACTGGATCCCGTTCAAACTTTTTCACTTTCGAGTCGCTTTCGATTTAATCGTAGCGTGTTTATCGATCCTTCAGAATCGCAACGCGACAGATGTAACTGACAAATTTTCACTGAGAACGAATCTTCTTTTCCTTGCAATCTGTAAGTTCCGGGCGAGTTCGAAGAGGTAGAAAGGAACTGGATGATTTTTGAAATTCAATTGTCGAGTGCGAACGTATGAGAATGGAAAGTTGGAGGGTAGAAATTTGGCAACTTCGAAATTTGGTAATTTTGTGAAGTTTATTGAAGTATTATTACATTTCTACTTCTCTACGTTTCTAGGTCCCTGCAGTATATGTTCTGATATACTTATATTCACCTAGATACTGATCTATCTATGATACTGATTTACTTAGATACCAATTTATCTAGATACTGATTTATCTAAATAACGATATTCTTATATCTCGATATCTCCACATTCCGATATCCCTAGATACTGATATCTTTAGATATCGATATTCCTATGATCCCGGTATCCTCAGAAGCCGATATCCTTACAATCCCGGTATCCCGAGATGTCGATATCCCTAGATCCCCAAATTCACTAAATCCCCAAATTCACTGAATCCCCAAATTCTCTAGACCTCCAAATTCCCTTGACCCCCAAATTCCCTAGACCTCCAAATTCTCTAAATCTCCAAATCCCTTGATCCCCAAATTCACTAAATCCCCAAATTCTCTAGACCCCCAAATTCCCTAAATCCCCAAATTCCTTAGACCTCCAAATTCCCTAAATCTCCAAATCCCTAGACCCCCAAATTCACTAAATCCCCAAATTCTCTAGACCCTCAAATCCATAGACCCCCAAATTCACTAAATTTCAAAATTCCCAAGATCTCCAAATTCCTAGATCCCGATATCCCTAGATCCTCAAATTCCTAAATCCCAAATTTCTCGATCCCGATACCCCTATATTTTGATTCTCTACATCATGGTATCCCTATATCTTAACACCTCTATATCTGGTTATCTCTATATCACGATGTCTCTATATCCTTATATTTCTATATTCCTAGCGATCAGTAAAGATCCCTTTATCCTCGGTTACCAATGAAGATCAAAGAGTATTATTAATTCCGCATGATGGCACGTTTGAAGTGAAAATGTAGTCGTTTCGCAGAAAGTTAGGAGTTGAAAATTGATTCGCTGAAAAGTTTAGCCGAAGTGTAAGAATGTCCTCGGGATAATTTCTTTGTGGTTGAAATGATCTGTACGAGAAATGGAAATCTTATATCGTTCATGTTTTATTCATGAGCCGCTTTAGCGGCCTTTTTTTCCACTCGTTTCAATTTGCGTTAACAAATCCGACGATCTTTTTCTCGCCGTAGTTTAATTGAATTCTGCTGTTCCGACGTAAGACATCGAGTCCGTTTCTTTAATCAGTTCTTCTTATTCATACGGCTGTAGCTTTTTTCCACCGTTGCCTCGTTAAACCGCCGGCCTAATCCTTTACGCGAACGAAATCCTTTACCGGAAAACTGAACTTTCCACCTGGTTCCTTCGCTCGAACTTCCAGGTACACTCCGGCGAAACCCACGATTCTTTACAACGAGAACACGTAGCTACGTATGTTTGAAAGTTTTTTAATTCTCTAATTGATTTAGTTCAAAATTTCGTGCTTTCGAAATGTTCGAGTTTTCTGATTGCCGTAAGCGAGGAATACTAAAAATCGTCATTGTGACATGTGAGACAGCAGAAATTAAGTAGTAAAGTTTTTGAGTGACTATAGCTATGTGGATTAAGATTATGACCAAATTGGGAGATTGGGATGGTAATGAATTTCTGCTGTTTTAAAATCTTTTAAAATCTAAATTCATATATTTTTAAATTTGTAATCCATCACCAAACCAAGTCCCTAAAAACCCTGAAATCAACGAGTGAGTTTCCTCTTCATTCCTGTATTTTTTCTCAGGTAGCTATATTTGCTCTTGACTGTACCAGCATCCATACAGTTTCACGGTTTCCGCCAAACTTTCTCACGCACAGCTAATCCCTGATTCGTATCGATTATTTAAACGTGCACTTTCCGATAATTAATCTCGAGACCGCTTAATAACAGATTGTAAAACTGGGTTTTAATTAGCTGGCGCCATGACCTCATTAAAGGAACTTTTTTTCACCTGTACGAATATATTTCACTGTTTGTTTTTGCAGTATAATTTTAAAATTTTAAATTCATGATATAATATTTAAGAACCAAATTTTCAGTCCAACATTTGAAAACAATTAAATTTTCAGTATGAAATTTGAAAATGATTAAATGCTCGGTACAAAATTTAAATAACTACAAACGGAACAATTAAATTTCGGATGAATTTACAACACAATTATGCGCTTAACAAGGTACTGTAAAAAGTGATTAAATTTTTAATAAGGGATTTAAAACTTTCTGTTTGAAATTTCTAAAAGGGAATGTAGAAACGATTAAATTACCGATGGAAATTTAAAACGCGACTGAATTCTTGATAATGAATTTAAGCCATAATTAAATTCCTACCAAGGAATTTCAATTACTGAAAATTTTGTGTACAATCGGAGAGAAAAGAGAAAAATCCACTCGCTGTATTAAATATCGCATAATTAGCGAGATAACATAACTTCGTTTAATACCGTTTATTCGTGTTAGATTAAGCCTTGGATTTTTCATTTCGAAAGTGAATTCGATGCCTTTTGAATATGCATAATATGTCTGATTGCATAATTAATGGAAACAGAGTTATTTCGGAAGAGGTGCAATCAACGTCCATCGAGTTAATTATAAAATCGGAAATCGGTACTTGTTGCCGATAATATATCAATGAATAAATACTCGTCTGCCTCGTAACGAGTTAATTGAACGAGGAAATTATCTTCCGATCCTTATTCGAAACCTTTGCATTTCGAAATGAAATTATTTGCCCCTATTAGTTTGCATTCGCGTGTAATTGTACGAACACATGAAATGAGATCATTTCTGGCAAACACGAAAATTGTTAATTCCATGAACGAACTTATCTTCATTGCCGTTCGTACTTCATAATTAACAACATTAAACAGCTTCTGAGTAGTACATGAACTTAAACGTTTAATTAGAATTAACAAATATCGCTGGAACTTCTTGCTTTGAAGAACGTTTGTGAGTTTGATCGAGGAACAGAAGTTTGCCTTTCGCTTCGTGTTCTACAAATATTTAATTATGACAGAAAATGCTGCTGGTATCAGATTTGAATAACTTTTTGCATATAAACAAATTTCAGATTATTAACGACACGATACTGTATATTTTTGTAAAATTTGGGAATTTGGGGATTTGGGGATTTCGGGAGTTGGCTTTTGTAAATTTAGAAATTTGGGAATTTGGGGATTTGGGAAGTTGGCATTTGCAATTGTAGAAATTTGAAAATTTGGGAAATTGGGGATCTGGGGATTTAGGGATTTGGGGAGTTGGCATTTGCAAATTTAGAAATTTGGGAATTTGGGGATTTGGAAAGTTGGCATTTGTAAATTTAGAAATTTGGGGATTTGAGAATTTGGGGATTTGGCATTTGCAAATTTAGAAATTTGAAAATTTGGGGATTTGGGGAGTAGGCATTTGCATATTTAAAAATTTGACAATTTGGGATTTTGGAGATTTGGAAATTTGGGAATTTAGGGATTTGGGGAGTTGGCATTTGCAAATTTAAAAATTTAGGAATTTGAGGATTTAGGGATTTGTGGACTTGGGAATTGAGAAGTTTTGGATTTGGGGATTTCTGAATTTTGGAATGGGGATTTGGAGGGTTAGGTGTATAGAAATTTGATTGTATGAATTGAATACCCCTAATACTACTATAAAATACCACGAAATTTCAAGCCGTCCACACAATTACGTCATGGTCACAAAGTTCGAGACCATTTTGCAGTCATCCAAAAAGATGTGGTTTTTAGTGTTCCATTACTTGAATACCCCGTAAAATAAGCAGCCTTTTTCCCATCTCCCTCGCAGATAACTGCTTACTTAATAAATAGAACGTGGACTTTACTCTCAGGAACGTTTTCTTAAGGTACCAGGAGTTAATCGTGAAATGGAGATTTACTTTTCATAGCCTTTCACGTTGCTGCTCGAGGTGAACGGTTATCTTAAGACACGAATAACTGCCCCAACAAGGCCGTAATTAGATTCTACATCATCGGTTATGTACACCCCTTCTCCTCGTTCTTTTATTAAACAAAAGTCCGTTACGTGGCTTGCTTCTCTTTTATTTCGGACCCAAGATACGACAAACCACCTCGGTTAATGAGCTTCGGTTTTTTATCGTTGTAGGTGAAACCGTTTAAGCGCGTATCAAGGAAGATTGCCAGTGCACCTTATGGCTGGTCATAGCATTAAACTTGTCTGCTCGACTCGCCGTCTCTCGTCTAATTAAATACCATGGATTACCTCAGACATCGTGCTACCTTTTCTCACTCTTACTCTCTCGTCTTTAGCAAAATCACTTATTAACCTACGAAAAATCCGTGCGAATGGCGTCTATGTATTATGTGAGTGTAGTGGTACGATTCTTCTGGACGATCTAATAGAGAAGATTAACACATTGATGTTCCTTGAATTCTATGAATTTTCTTGAACGGTACACAGGCACTCTATTCACCATTTAATTTGTGTTCTGGGGATGTATGGTGATTGCAATGTTCGCGGTGTAATTGCTTCTTGTCAACGTATCGAATGATCAATAAATTCAGCGGATCTCTGATTTAGTTTCCTTCGAGTTACAGCTTCGAGGAATGTGCACTCGTTAGAGGGAAATTAATTGCATTTTGTAAGTGTAATTTTGACGAGAAAACTTTTGATAGGTTAGTGTTAAAAAATTTGAAGGGTGATTCATGTAAATGTGTCATATAAATTATTTGAACTAGGTACGTCAAAAAATACTGTCAATTTTGTTGTAATTTAGTTACATAATTCAATCTGTGCAATTAATTTCATTGATAATTTTTTAATATCATTTTATCATTTTCTTTATATCTTTTAATATGTTAAATACTTTTCTTCGATATACTCCTCCATTGCCAATAAATTTAGTTATCTTTTAATTCGCAATGCCACTCGAATTACAGTCTACTCTGTAATAGTAATTCAGTTGCAATTATGAATTACGTGATGATTTAACTGATTGAGAAATCTGAACTACAAACCCCAATGTAATTGCATAGCATATAATTAAATTATATTGTAATTACAACACACGGGATAGTTCCTGTTAATTACTCACAGCTATAAATGTTTCCAAACGATATTGATTTTCATATTTCACGAATGTAAACATATTTATTACAAAGATTCTATCGATACAATTGCATGGATATATTCTCTGTCGAGGTACATTATTGGATTTTTTTGTCACTCCAACTGAGTAATATAAAGTTGCTCGAATTACAAAAGCGGGTACAAAATGAAAATTTCCATTCGCAACATACAGTTATTCATCAGAGATCACTGTATATTCAGTTTATAATTTCATGAAACAGAATATGATACACGATATGACAATATCTGATTTCCGAAAATCAACAACAATACAGTCTGATATCTATTTCTCCGCTAGAAGGAATAAATCTGTATTCAATCTGTTGTTTCTGTCAGAAGAAATCGTTAATTCGATGTACCGATCTGTGTGTACTAATTAGCTGATAGAGTTGTTAATCGGCAGTTAACTATGCAAAAATGGCCGAAAATTCAGAATTCATCCCAATTTCACCAAACGTAACATGACATTTATGATTTTCCAAAACGAGAATGCAATTTGAAATAAAAATTGAACGAATTTCAGAAAGCTGATCCGATCTGTCTGCACTAATAGTCGATGTAGTTTTTAAGGAGCAGTTAACGAGTAAAAAAGGAACGGAACGTTGAATAAATAGCACTTAACGATGTGATGCGGACGCGCCGTTCGAAATTGACGGTACAAATACATCCTTAACGATCGAAGTTGGAGTCGAGTTAAAAGCGGAGACAGTTTCACTTACGAATTCAGTGACCGTGTAATCCGTACTCCGGGACAAGGAGACTGATGAGAATGGCCCCCTAGGGATGCGAACGAAGTACGACGCCAGTGGGACCGAGAGATCGATACTAAGAATCGGACTCGAAGAATTCTCTCTAATGACTAATCGATCTCTGACCTCGATTCAAATAGCGCACATAGATTTCAATGCTCCCGTAAACAATTTCTGTTTTACATAATCGATTGATACGTTTGGTCCGAACGTCGACCTAAATTAACTTAATGACAGGCGCAAGCACCGCGATTTATTTAATCTTCTGAATTTACTGTGACCGTGTTACGTCGAATTTTCGAAGGTATTAGAATAACGTTTACAACGTTAAATTTCGGTAGGTGGTAAACATAATTACTCGCCACGAACCCGATATAATTCAAAGTTCCTGGGTAGCTCGAGCGTAAATAATTACCAACACCTCGATGTTGGCGTGACTTGACGCTTTAAATTTACGCGGAAAAAAGTTAGTGCCATAAATTTCAAAAATGGTAACGCAAAATAAGTATTAATCGTTACGTACATCATTAATTCTATGAAATATCCGGACAGCTTAAGGATGGAGATTAATGATCTGGAAAACTAACCGGACGTTCGGAATTTCTAAAAATTGCATTATTATTTTTCACGATGATGTACATGCTGACGAAAGACACGTTGTTATAAAATAGAAAGTGCATACATTTCTGTAAGATCGAGTTATTTTATTTATTCATTGAGGGTTTGGGGAGTTGGCATTTGCAAATTTAGAAATTTGAAAATTTGTGGATTTGGGGAATTTGAGAATCTGGGGATTTAGGGATTTCAGGATTTTGGGAGTTGGGGGTTTAGGGATTTGGGGAGTTGGTATTAGCAAATTTTTAAATTTGGGAATTTGGGGAGTTGGCATTTGTAAATTTAAAAATTGGAAAATTTGAGAATTTGGGGATTTAGAGATTTGGGAAATTGGCATTTGCAAATTTGGAAATTTGAAAGTTTGGGGATTTGGGAAATTGGCATTTGCAAATTTATAAATTTGAAAATCTGGGGATTTGGAGATTTAGGGATTTGGGAAGTTGGCATTTGCAAATTTATAAATTT
Source organism: Megachile ligniseca (assembly GCA_945859555.1). Lineage (NCBI taxonomy): Eukaryota > Metazoa > Arthropoda > Insecta > Hymenoptera > Megachilidae > Megachile > Megachile ligniseca. Next base: position 10,335,034 of record OX243777.1, read on the forward strand.
GAAAATTTGGGAATTTGAGAATTTGGAGAGTTGGCATTTGCACATCGATGTCATAGTTGAAAAGAATTTGTTTATATATTTTTCATTTATAATAAACGATTCATATTTTTGTAAAATGAGCAATATCACCATGTATACAACAAACACAGAAGTACAGCAGTGTTGGAATATTACTGTGAGTAACTGTAATTGTACAGAAATTCTTCACTGTCACGATACGTCATGGCTGACATTTTCGTAATACTAGAACTGTTATGAAAATCCAAATGTCAAGAGAAGTAATGTACAATAAAACGAACATGGTACGATGAAAGCTTATACGATATTGTATATTACTTGAATATTACTAAAAAATTGAATCAACTAACGTAAGTGGAAATACGAGTTAACTCGTGGCTGGTCAACAACGTTCTTAGGTCTTAGAATGCGTATTATAGCAAGAAAATTACAGTACAAGTTTTTAGTAATACAATAGTTGAATTGTATATATAAATAGTTGAATAGAAATGTGTTATAATTGCATCCACAAAGTAAGAACGACAGTATTTATCGTTCCGTGGATGGAGAAAGAGTAGGAAAATAATTGGCCGTAAGGAGCAATCGATCTTTGACCGCGATTCCATTTGGTTCTAAGCAACAGCCAATAACAGTTGAAATCGTTTTTGTATTCAAATCACCGAGAAAGTAAATGCAACGCTGATAAACATTACTCTCGAGCCATCTACTTCGTGCTCCAGTTCATTTCGATTCGCAATGAGCACAGCACCAGGATGTATGAGTTATCGACTATTTATCGAGCGTTCCACTTAAACGTGCACCAACGGATACACGAAGGTAGACTCTGGCTCAGTGGAACGAAGCGAATTTCTGATTCCACAGGCATCCAGGCTTTGTTTGAGCATTCACGTTTTGTCAGCGGTCGTTTGGATCTATATAAGTGCTTCGGTATGCTAGACATTGCTCTATCCTCGAATCATCTTTGCAGAATGTGCCGTTTCTGCGATTTTCACTCGTTAAATCGACCGAAAAAAGAATCGACTTCGAACTGTTACTTCGGCTGTTTGATCAAATTTATGCGCTGTGCACAGAGCTCTTTTCGATAAGGTAACGTATGGAAACTTTGAACATTTTCAAATTTGTGAGTTTACACATTTTTGTGTTCACATATTTTCAAGGTTTCTTACGTTTTCAAATTTTTATTTAGGCTTGAAATTTGCAAGTTTTCATATGATTGGTTTTCAAATTTTTAGGAATCTAGGATTCAAAGTTTGTAGATTTTTTAATATCTAAATTATTAAATTTCTAAATTACTAATTCCTTAATTTTTCATGTTCCTAGGTCGAAGAATTGATAAATTTTTAACTTTCCAAGGTCCAAGATTTCTGAAGTTCTAAATTTCTAAATATCTAAATTCCCAAAATTCCTCATTACCAATTCCCTAATTTCTCAACTTCCTAAATCCACGAACTGATAAATTTCCCCAATGTCCAAAATTTCGAACTTTTCATTATCTCTTCCTATTCAAACGGGAAATTGTATGCATGTGAAGGAGACATTTCGAAACAAACGTTTGTGTATACACGAATGGAAACATAGTGTGTGAATAACAACAGATGTAAGGGTTGACATGTTCGTATCAGCTAAGAGAGCTAGTATGTCAGATCTGGAAGTAAACTGGCTGAATTGCAGTGGAGTAAGACTGTATAGATCAGACAGTTCTCCTTGCTCATCTCTGTTTAATCTACCGCAAGTAGCTTCGCTACGTAACATGTCAGACGTAATCTCTAGTGTTTGATTGTTCCTGAATCATTACGTTTTGAAACCACTACGTTTGTACAATGTCTCTACATATCAATTTCTAAATTTCCAAATTTCAGATGCAGATATGTAAATAAGTAGATTAAATGTTTATTTCATATTTTTTAATTTTTAATGTGTGAGTTTAAAAATATGATATTCATATTATTTCCAAATCTCAGAATCGTAAAGTTTCTAGAATTCCTAGTTTCCAAATTAAGGAACGTGAAAATACTCATGGGTTAAAGTTAAGAGAAAAGTTCATTTTACTTTCCTTTCTTCTCTGTTTAATCTCAATCTACGACAATGCTATATTAAATTTTCGACAAGTTATGCTCGGATTTCACTCGCATTGTTCGAACCATGTGTTCGTAATCCTGTTGATGTGTCGGAATATCGACATCGAACGAATTGAAACTATGTTACTGCCAGCTATGTACGATTCGATGGAAATTCTGTATGCATAATCGTACAGTGGATAACTAGTTATGTGTACCTCTCGAACTTCTACTAGTAACGTTCTACATATTTTAAGAAGCAGTGCTATTCATTCTAAATATCTGAATTCCTAAATTCTCACAGGCCTAAATTCCCAAATTCCTAGATTTCACAAATTCCCAAATTAACAGATTCTGAAATCCCCAAATTTCTAAATTCGTTAATTTCTAATTTTTGTAATTTCCCTAATTTCTCAAATTCTTCAATTTCTAATTTCCCAAATTCCCCAATTTCTATTTCCCAAATTCCCAAATTCCTATATTTCCAAATTCCCCAAATTCTAAATTTATAAATTCCCAAATCCCCGAAGCCCAAATTTCCATATCTCCAAATTTCCAAATCCCCAAATCCCCAAATTTCCATATTCCCAAATTTCCAAATCTCCAAATCCCCATATCCTTAAATTCCCCAATTTCTAAATTTCTAAATCCCCAAATCCTCAAATCCTCAAATCCCTAAATTCCCAAATTCCCAAATGTCCAAATTCTAATTTCCTAAATTCCTAAATGCCCAAATCCTAATTTCCTAAATTCCTAAATGTCCAAGTTCCTCCCCTTCCAAGTTTCTAAATTAGCAAATTCCTCTACGCTCAAAGTTCTAAACCCCCAATTCCTAAACTTTTAAGATCGACATCCCCACGCACAGTGCACAGCGTTAAGAACCTCCTTAGCGAATACATCTCACTATTATTAAACCACATACCTCTATCATTTCAACCGACCTCTAACTAATCCGATAATCATCAAACGTCTACACTGTCAATCAATTTTTATTGCACCTATTAATAGACTCCGTGTGAATACATCACGTGCGATATAAACATCCCTGAATAACATCCAACCTGAAGAACAGAGTGATAACAACACAGATATTAGACGAGACAATTTCCATTCCACCGACCTCGTTGAAACTGTAATTAATAGAGTGGCCCCAGGAATGCGAATAACTGAAACGATACACGAAATGTTTGTTCTCGACGGGGAAGTTGGCAGAGGTCCAAACTGCTGTCCAACTCGTATTTCAGCAACGCATCATCGACGAAAGGCAGAATTATTCGACGGGCAAAAAAAGAAGGCAATTTCGTGCGTGAGATCGTCTAGAACGAAACGGAGGCTGCTGAAAGAATGGGCAAAAATGAGTGGATGAAGAGGTCCGTCGAGGAACGAATCTGATGGCGCAGGAAAAATTATGGCTCGCCGGAAGTTATAAACGAAAAACGCCGGCGGGTACAGCCGCGAACTTCCCTCGAGTATCGGTTCGATTTCGTAAGTCGATGCCGATGCAAAGAATCGGAATCTATTCGGTTCCCATAATTTATTGCACAGATGCGCATTGTGTGCCCCGGAAATATTGCCATAAATAATGCTGTAAGTGGCTGCGATGATCTATGTTGGTAACGTACGCGAACACACGCGCGAGTCCCAACTGCACAGTTTATTACGCGGATGCCAAAACGTTATTGCCACGGTGTTTGAAACGAAAAACGTATGGATTCCGCGGAATAATAGAGAGACGCTATTGTTTTACGCGGTCGTGCGATTTCGATGAACCCACCTAATGCTTTATGTTTGCTCTCGTTGTTATTGATTGTACGTCAATTTGACGAGCTTTATCTATAACTTAGATTTCAGTGAAAAGAAATTTTCACGAAGTTACAATATTCTTGACGGCGTAGAGTCGCACCTTGTTTGCGGCCATCTTGTATTTTGGCGACCATGAGACTCGATTACAGGAATGAAATTTTTACGAGTATAGCACTCACCAGTAGACTTCACCACAGGGTAGTCAGGTATTTTTGAACAGCACTACGTCAGTTAAAAATCAGTATCAGTAAATGTACTTTTTCTGGTAAAACCGAAAATGTCACGAGGCGAGGAGTATAATAGCAAATGGACGTGTGTTGATACATTTTGATAAATTACGCAGATTACTCATATGAGCGTGAAAAATTGACAAATGTGTCGTATTCACCACGGTTATTTCTACTGTTATAATTGGCGGACTTTCCCTCTTCATCATATTTCCAGCTTATTCGTGTTTATAGAGGGAACATTCCGACGACCCGAAAACGAATCGATGACACGAAATTACGTTTCTGGGTAAACGGAACAAATTCGTGTGTGCTCAAAAGAGTGGCACTGGGTATCGCGTTTAGCAATGTATTTCTTATTTAACTTTAACCATTTTTGAAACGAGATAGTTCTGAATGTCTCCAGTTACCGTAACGCTAATAACACTTTTAATTTTTATACTCTACTTTTCTGTTTCAACTTTGGTGACCGAGTTAGCAAGCACATATGATAATATGTGGTAAGCGTATGTGATAATTGTGTTTGCTAGTAAAAATTTGCATTATAATCGTTACTTAAAAGAAACTTTTCTGAAGTTCTTTAGAAAAATTCCTTTTAGTAGTCTTCCACAAATACAATGACAATTATTTAACCAAAAAAATAAACATATATAACTATTATTATAAATAATACACCGTATATGTCTTGAAATAAATAAATACCAAAAGCGTAGTTTCATTCGTTGATAGAACTCGTCGCAACCGCGCAGTGAATAATTAGTATTTTTCTATCCTTTAACAGAGGATCATTTCACCACAGCGATTGCAGCGTGAATTTGTTAATTCCTCTGATTCGTGAAATTAGACTCTCTCGTGTTTCGAGTTTCGAAATTGGTTTGAGTTACCTGCAAAGTGAACTCGATGGAGGAAGTTGCAACCCGTTACAAAAGGGAAATAATTGTTCGGTGAAAATCACTAGAGCATCTCCGACCAGCTAACGATAGATACGAATTGGGACACAAACCTTTTAAACGTTCCGTTAATGGTTTCCAGGTTCCACGAAAATGGTTCCATTATTTCCTAAAGAAAAATGCTTTTCGAGCTACGCCACCGTTGAGAATCATTTCGCTCGAAGCTCGTACGCGTTTGCGGATTCTGTCACTTTTCGAATCTGCACGTTGAATACGAGGCTAAAGATTCAATTGCCGTTTTCAATTGCAGATTCCACGAAATATCAGCTAGAGGCAGAGGAAATATTACGCGGTTGCTTGTGCGAGAAAAAATAGTTGCTTGCGATGGAAAAGTGAGAACATAAAATTGTATTTGATATCGAGTAGGGTAATTGTTTCTCATATATACTTCTTTTATTCCTCGTCATGATGGATTTTCAAATTTAATGATGGTTCTTATGGTGAAATTGAAGACATTGGAATTTGGGGGTGTTTAGGATTTTGGGATTCTGGGATTTGGTTTAACAAGTTAGGGGTGTAGGAGTTTTTGAATTTTGGAATACGAATTTGGGGAAATGGGGATTTGGGGATGTAGAGATTAGGAGATATAGGAATTTGTATATTTAAAAATAATTTATAAATTTAAAAATTATGTAACTAGAGGTGCTGTTATTCAAGGAGATCTTACGTGATACTAAAACGCAACTTTTCCATCGAAGTAACCTCTTTGAATCACCGAGGATTTTATCTTTGTAAAATAACAGACAAGTACGTTTATCGGACCAAGATTTGCGTGCAGTGTAAATTGGAAAAGAAGTGTTCGTAGATGGAACGCGGGATCAAACCTGCAAATGCAACAACGACACACGTTTCTCTCGTCTACAACCGTAAGTTTACTTTCCCATCGAAGTTCACGGAGGATTCGCGAGAAAAACTGCGAGACACGTATCGGCTAGAGCTTACAGGATTGAAGGCATTCCAAGGGTCCCGAGTGAGAACTTGTTCGACCGAAAAGAAACGTCCCGTGGCAGTGCAAACACGTACGGATGCTTACTAACGTCTTTTCTCGCCCATCGAAGGCGCCGAAATGGTGCAGAACCGTGGTGTTCCGGAAACAAATGTCGACCATTTTGTTCTTTACTCGCGTTCGAGCCTCTCCGTTGCGTTGCATGCGAAAAATCCCATGGAGCCTCAACTATGAACGTATACAGGTATACTACTGTGTAACGTCATGTACCATTTTTCATCCACTTGTCTGATAAAAAAATGTAGAACAAGAGGGTATAGAGAGATGTCAATAAACGAACAATTCGAAAGCAGTTTATTTTCATGGCGAAATGGAGGTCAATTTCGGTTCTACAAATAGGAACATTTCTGTTATCGATGAGAATATCGAGATACTTTAAAATATTACATGACATTTTTACTGAATTAAATTCAATCATGTAGTTAATGGCTACCTAATAAATGGCAAATGAAGGTCATATGTTTTCTTTTATACTTTTCTTCAACACTTAATACTTAATATTATTAAGATTCAATACTTAATATTATTTTATGTATCTTTAGAATGGGTGTAATATAAAATTTATCTAAAGTGAAATATAAAGTAATGTTAACCCCTCACAGATAACTCTTTTAAGTTCAGATTTAATTTTTCTTGGTGTAATTATATGTCACTCGTTTTTAATCTGTAGCAGTCATATAAATAAATCATAAAAGTATTTATGATATATATTGCTTCTCATTTGAAATTAAATTAAATTTAAATTAAAAGCAATGGTCCACATATGTGACCCGTGATTAATGAATTTATAATTAAACGTCGACACATGTGTATCTTTCAAAAGGTTAAATGTGAATGTACTAGATTCCGCTAGTAGTAAACATTCTGTACAGCAGACATTTCTGTAACATATCAAAATTGTTAAATATTTTAATTTATTATATTTAATCTATTGTAAAACTTGATTATATCCGAAACTGCTACGAATGTTCCTGAGGATTTGTAAGGACGGTGAAATCATTTAACACCAGAATCTAGGAACAACCGAAGCGTACATCCTCTTTTGTACGGTAATTCCTCTTTTCCTGCGCCATTTGATGGAAAATGTGGTCGATGGTTGGACGTTTTAACGATCTCGATATGATTTATGAAATGTGGAGTGTATAGGTGTGTAATAATTCGAATTTGGAATGTAACCGAGACCGAGATCGGTTGATTTATGACACTTCCTCGCGTGATACGTGTGTTTGCTGTTTCGTTCAGCTATTTGTTACTCGTACTGTAATAAATCCGGATGTATTTCCTGTAAATTTCGTGATTTTTATATACTGTTGTACACGGAATGAATTATAATAAACACGAGCTGCAATATCGTTTCTTTCGTACACGATGAAATTATCTCGTTATAAATCGGCCGCGATTGTAAAAACGTCAGAAATCGCGTATTGAAACGGGAAAATAAACAGGTTAGCTGATAATTCGTTTGATTCGAAAATATGCGAAACAGTACGATATTTATTATACGATATCAGGTATTAAAGAGGGCTTGGGTAACAAAATTAGGTCAATCGTCTACGTGCGCATACTTGTTTGCGCACGTTCCGTGAACGATTCAAGAATATTTCGATAATATGAACTTGAAACATTTATGACACGTATTTAAACTTTCCAGTAAAACGTATCGTTGACACACACCATACATTATTCATTCCAAAATTTTAATGCTATTAAAAGGTGCTAAAATGTATATTTAATTCTTCTTACGCAGCTCATTAAATATGTTAGCATTTAACACGTTTTTACTTCAATTTCTATATTCCGTTTAACCGACTAAATACTGTTAACATACACATTCGATTTCATCTCACGGACGCGATCGCGTTTGTAAAATTGATTCTTCGATGGAAAGTAAACTCGGAAAATGGAAGATATTCCTTTCCCTTTGCTTTATCGCTATTTCCAAGGTTGTGCTTTCGTTACATTGATTCAAGAGCTACCGGTTAGGATTTCGATGCTCAGAAAGTGGATTACGTAATTGCTACAAGATAGGAGTATAGAGGAAATGCAACGTCGATTAATACTCCTGTTATTGCTATGCTTAATCTCAATTAGTCAATGATCCGCAGCTTTCGAAAACAGAACCTTTCATTAATTCTTACGCAGAGATAGGTAATACGTACCGATTAATTAAATCCTACCTCTCATATTAACAAGAAATTTGTAACGACTCGCAAACATGTTTATTACAAAAATCTTTCCACGAACTGTTCTTAATTTGATTAACAATTTTTTCATCAGGATATTCTTTTGTTTTAATTCATTTCACATGTGCTTTTACATTTCCACGATTTTTGCACATTTTAATTAGGGAAAGTATGAACCTTTTTCAGTAATGAGACTACGGTTGTTCCTCATAGTTATTAAGTTGATGTGTCGTGAAAAATTATTCACGACAGATTTTATGTAGACTCATTGGGAGAAGCTTGCGGAGAATTTCTCCGAAATTAAAGTAAGATAATGTATCGATGTCAACCCACGAGTTGGCGCGTGAAGAGGCTGACGTGTTTAGAAGAGGCACCAATTGGTCAGAATAGAATCTTTACACTTCCGAGTTCCTACATTCCCGAATTTCTACATTTCCGAATATCTACACTTCCGAGTTCCTACAATTTCGAATATATACATTTCCAAATCTCTACATCCCCAAATCCCTCCATTTCCAAATTCTTACATACCCAAATCGCTATATCCCCAAATCTCTACACCCCCAATTCCCTACATTCCCGAATAGCTAACCCTCCAAATTCCTACATCCCCAAATACCTAACCCCCCAAATTCCTACATCTCAAAATACCTAACCCCCCCAGTTCCTACACCCCCAAATCTCTACATCCCCAATTCCCTACATTTTCGAATACATACCCCCCAAATTCCTACACCCCCAAATCGGTATATCCCCAAATCGCTACGTCCCCAAATCTCTCCATTCCCAAATTCTTACATATCCAAATCCCTACATTCCCGAATAGCTAACCCTCCAAATTCCTACCTCCCCAAATACCTAACCCCCCATTCGGAAATGTAGGGACTTGGGGATGCAGAATTAGAGAATTCGGAAATTTAGAGATCCAAAAATTAAAAAATTGAGAATTTGTAAGTTTAGGAACCCGACCTAAAAATTGAAAAATTAGAAAATAGACCTCCATTATAATACCCTACATAAAAATTTGAAACTGTAACAAATTTGACCGTAACATTTCTGACTACCAATTCTTATCGAGATCCAAAACGTGCTGGTTTAAGGTTGATCGTAAATTGAAGCTGTTCGCGTAAATATCGTAAACAGTGAATTGTCGACTGCTCGTGAAGCTTGTTGCCGACGTGACCGAAACAAGCCCGATGAAAAATTAACAGGATCGTTAGTTGTCCACCAGTGTGACCCGAACATTAACAACGTCCATGCATCTCCGTTTATCTGGATAGCACACGAAAGACAATAACGTTGCCGGCAATTTGTGAAACGTAGGAATTCCATCCGTTATGGTGGTACTAGATTTAATTTAGTGAGCATTAAATCGTTGAAGGGATAGTAACAGGAGTTACAGGGAGGAGCATAGTAGATTGCCAACCATCCCTACAATTTTCGATGATGCATTTTGCATTCGCGAAACTTATTAAGTCGTACGGAAATGATACGCATCATAAAATTCAACAACTACCGAAAGAAACTCATAAAAATTTGACAAATTCGATTCTGCGATTGAAAGTTTGCAACGAACGGTCGTTAATCGTAGATTATTGTTCCTTTTATTAGTTCCATACTTTGAACGATCGTATTTTTTCTTTTTAATCCTTTCGTTATGGTCCAGTTCGTCGAAAAATTTCGTATGCAGATATATGTCGAGTGAGAGCTCGGTTTAATGTTTTGATATTGTACTTTATTTAGTTATCTTTTAGATATGTGGCAGGGAGGTGATAAAAATAGGGGGAAATTTAGATATTTAGATACTCGAATATTTGGGAGATTTGAGATTTGGAAAATTGCTCAGGTGAATAATTACCGAATTATCCAACAGTTGTGTAAATTGCTCTGCACATAAGATGCGTTGCACGAATGCGATAGTTCAGACGGATTTCTGTGGTAGCCCTATTTACAGGGCATTCAGGTGAACATAGTAAACGTACGTAGCATCAGATAACAAGACAGGATACCGTTTGTGTACACGATAACATGCAGGATTAACTTCTCTAACAGGTAAGACACCCTTGGTCGTATCGGTTTGGATATTTACTGCTCAGAACGAGACTCTATAAAACGAGCCTGGTTACGTCCTCGAAGGTCAGAGTTAATCGAAGTTTCCACACCATTTAATACCGTCTAACTATTTTCAGATGGCTCTTCTGAATACCGGTCTTCTCGCTATCAGCTAAAGTTATACCCCACTAACGACCAAAAGATCATTGAGTTACGTCACCGCTCTTACATGCAATCAGATATTCATTCGCTACATGATCAGCTGCTTGCATCGAGGTCAATTATGATTGTGATCATCCGTTTTACGGTTTACTCGATTATGAAGGCACTTTTGTTCACTTCTTTACTTTAACTTAAATTTTCTTAAATTTCACACATTCTGCAAATTCTACACATTCGACAGATTCCTTAGATTCTTCAAATTTTTTAAATTTCTCAAGTTACTCAAATTTCTTAAGTTCTTCAAGTTACTCAAATTTCTCAAGTTCTTCAGATTCATCAAATTTCTCAAGTTCTTCAAATTTCTCAAATTCTTCAAGTTACTCAAATTTCTCAAGTTCTTAAAATTCATCAAATTTCTTAAATTCTTCAAGTTACTTAAATTTCTCAAGTTCTTCAAATTCATCAAATTTCTTAAATTCTTCAAGTTACTCAAATTTCTCAAGTTCCTTAAATTCCACAAATTCTACAAACTCCTGAAATTTTGTAAGATTTCACAAATTCCCAAATCCCAAAACCTGAAGTATGCAAAACATATTTGTACAATATATTTTCAAATCCTCAAACTGTGTCTCCAAATTTGCAAATTGACCAATCAAACAAACCACATTCCCCAAAATTCATTTTTCCCAAGAAATGTAAAAAAGTTCGTAACGTATGCAACTATTAAGTTAAAAATATTCGAGTTCTTTAACGAACAGCATATTTTTGTAATTAAATGAGTTGTTGGCGCGATGAAAGATGAGTTACTCGTTATTCTCCCGGCCGAGAAGGATGTCTAATTTCAGCGTTCTTACAAAATTGTAAACAAAACAGCGGCGTAATTTCGCGGAGTTATTGCGCGGGTCTAGAAATGCGATTCCGCCGAGTACCGAGCGTCAGAAATGAAAATATGATGAGAAGAGAGGCATGCAAGGCGATTCGTTGCTTTATGGCCATATTCACGCCTCATAAGATGGAAAGTTTTCTAACCGTGGAAACAACGCGTGCGTCTGGTAACCAGGCCACGCGTGGTCGAATATAAAATTTTGTGAAAATGCAAAACGTACCAGCGCGAAAACATGCTCGTCCCATACATCGTCGAGGCTGAAACTCCATTTTGAGTTCTTAGGACAGGTCAGTCGAGTGTGGTTCTCTTCATTTTATTTTATTCCATCCGGTCAGCGCTAAAATTTCTCTCGTTCTTCCTCTCGTCTATCCGCCGTCATTTCCGTTGAAAAAATTCTGATTTATAGAGAAATTTGTCGGAAACTCGGAAAATTGTATGTAAATATTCTTTGTATATTAATCCTATGAGATCCCAAGATCTCCACATACCTATAATCATGAATTGTTACACTATGAAATTGCAAAATCTCCACATTTTTATAATCATATATGTATATTTATGCTATGAGATCCCAAGACCTCCCATTCCTATAATCATAAATTGTTATACGTTTATATTATGAAACACCAAAATCTCCACCTTCCTACAGTCATAAATCGTTATACTATGAAATTCCAAGATCTCCACATTTTTATAATTGTACACGTTTAGAATATGACACCCCAAGATTCGTATAAATGTATCCTGAAAATTCGCAAACTTCCGAGTTGGAAAAGTACAGAATGTGTAAAGTGTCCTCGGAGGAAGGTCGATTTGCCGTGGAGCGTGGATAGAAATCGAAGGCTGGAGCACAAAAGCTCGGCGATTCGCAGGGGTTCGAAGGATCGCGATAATGAAGAGAGCCGATGGGGCTCGAAGAATCAGCTTCCTGTTCTCCGGCGTCGCATTCAGTTATTTTCCAAACACGAGGCTCGGTTGCTTGTGTTCGCTTTTCGAGTGCGTCTCATCAACTCGCGGCGGAGTATTTAACAACACGCGCGGAATAAAGCGGAGAAAGAGAAGGCCGGAATCGTCGACTTATCCTTTATTCCGTGCCTCGATTCCCCGACGAAAATCATCGGGTCTCCGTATAATGAAACTGTGTCAACGCGATTCGCGACGGAAAAAGATTCAAAATCGAGGGACGAAAAAGTGAGAGAGAGAAAAGGGAGCAGAAAAGTCGAACGTTGAATCTCATCGAGTAAGAATACCGACGGTCACGAAAGAGGCCGCAAATCTGTGCCACGGCGAACAGGCGAAACAATAAATTCCACGCGCTACTCGATATTTCACCGACCGATATGCAAAAGCCGTGAATAATGGCCGCCGTCCGTGGGAGTATTTTTCAGCCTACGGGAAAAGACGAAGCGACGATCGTGGCAGCCGGTGAACCTATCGGGCCGAAATAATTTACGCCCGGAACGCCGTGCATCCGGGAAACACCGTGTAAGACGATGCATCTGATTCAGCGCCGATAGAATGCAATGGCTGATAGCGAGACAACGTGCGATTTCACGGAAAAGGGCCACAATTTTTAGCCGTCGCCATCGTGACGGGGACACTGCGATTTATGGTCTCGGACGTGAACGGATGTTGTAGGCGTCGGACTTCGGGGGACTATTCCGATTGCTTATACGGCCAACTACTAAAACTATGGACCTATTTAACCACCACGTCCCCAAAGATTTAGGTGCTCTCCGAAACAACGCAACTTTCCTTGGATGTGCATTTCGACTTTTGTACTTCGAGGTTTTTTAGTACTCGAAGTTGGGTATTCTTTTCGAAGTTCTTGGTTTCTCACCCAAGCTCACAATTTGTTAAACTTTCGTATTCCCAAATGTTCATATTTTAAAATATTCAAATTATTAGTTTTGTAAATCACCACATAAATTCTTCAATAAATTCTTGTCTCTCCAAATTGCTAAATTTTCGAATTTTTAATACTGCAAATTCTAGACTTGTATACCTAAATTCTTCACTTCACAAATTTTCAAATCTTCAAATCCCTATGTTCTTGATTCTATAAGTTTCCATATTTTCAAACCTCTAAATTCTCAATCTCCCAAATTCCCAAATTTCTAAGTCCCTAAATTCTTACTCCCCGAAATCCCTAATTTCCTAAGTCTCCAAAGTTCCAAATATCCAAATCCCTAAATTCTTGATCCCCCAAATCTCAAAATTCTTAGTTCCTCAAATCCCTAAATTCCTAATCCCCCAAAATCCCAAATGTCCAGATTCCTAAATTCTTAGTTCCCCAAGTCCCTAATTTCCTAATTCTCCAAATTTCCAAATTTTCAAATTCCTAATTTTTCAAAGCTCTATATCCCCAATTCCCTATATCCACAAATTGCTATATCCCCAATTCCCTATATCCACAAATTGCTATATCCCCAATTCCCTATATCCGAAAATCGCTATATCCCCAATTCCCTATATCCGAAAATCGCTATATCCCCAATTCCCTATATCCACAAATCGCTATATCCCCAAATCCCTATATCCCCAAATTCCTATATCTGCAAATCCCTAAATTCCTAATTCCCCAAAATCCCAAATTCCCAAATTCCAAATTTCCCAAATTCCTAAATTTCCAATTCCGCAAATTTCCCGCGTGTACATCGCCAGATACCAAAATTGCAATGTCACCAATTATCGGAATATTATAAATCATAAAACAGAGTGCTAATAAAACCGGCAGAATCAGCCAGCAGGATGGAAATCCATCGCGACCGGTCGTAACGGAAATAGCAGTGTTCCGGTCCGCATCGACATGCATTATGGAAATCTGGGTTAGCCGGTCTTAAGTGGACCAAGCAAGAAAGTCCCTCGTCTTGTAAAGTGCGCGCTATCGTTGTCGGAAATCGTTTCTGAGACAGAAAGAGGTGATTCTTAGCGGAACACGAAGCAAGAGGAAACGACGTCACTGCTACTAATTGCCCACGATGGAGCCTGGAATAGATAAATAGCAGAGTTGGAAGTTAATTGTACTTTTAACCGAATTGAACGTAATCCGATTCCCTAGCGAATTTTACTCGGTCACGGTACAAGGACTTCAGCCATCGTACGACAAAAATGATAATTGAATTCTTCAAATCCTGTGATCTACCCGATTTCGGTTCCTTTTATCGCTGAGAGATCGATATCGATACATTCTAGCAAGAATTTTGTTATTTACTGTTAGTCACGACTGTTAGAACCCGTAAGCAGTAGTCTTATCTTTGTAGTTTTCTAGCAAGACTATTATTGAAACAAATAAAGTACAAATAAATTTTAACAGAATGCATCAAAACTGCAGGACAGAAGAAGGTGATAGCTGCAAAAGGAGTTTGTGAATCTACCAGGCTCATCCTCGCGATATTTATTATGACATGCAAATCCTGGGACCGTATGAGTTATCTACGACCATGCGTGGTGAAATACAACAACACGAGTCTTATCTTGCCAAGTTAAACCCACGTGAATTGTGATGAACGGTTTCTCGTCTATGTCGTTCGTATCTAGTCGATGTTATATAATTTGCACTAAGAATGGTATTCTCTGGTGAAACAGGAAACAGACGCTTCAACTTTGTATTCAGGAGGATGAAACGCTGAATCTGAAGATAACTCGTCTATCCCTTTTGAAAGCGATTTAAACGTTTCGCCCTCATTGCAGCTATCTTCGTCAAGAAATTTGAGGTTTGAACGTGTGGTAGCTTGCTTTTAGGTTTCTCAGGAAAATTGTGGCAGATGTATCGTTGTGCATGAGTCGTCCTTTGTATAAGTTTAAAAACATTTGTTGTATGGAATAGGCAGTTGCAAGACTATTCGTTGCTTTGGTATTTGGGTAATTGGGATTTGGGGATTTGGGTATTTGGGGATTTGGGTATTTGGGTATTTGGGATTTGGGAAATTTGGAATTTGAGAAATTTGGGATTTGAGAAATTTGGGACTTGGGAAATTTAGGATTTGGGGATTTTGGGATTTGGGAAATTTGGCATTTGGGAATTTTGGCATTTGGGGATTTTGGGATTTGGTAAATTTGGGATTTGGGAAATTTAGGATTTGGGAAATTTGGGATTTGGGAATTTTGGGATTTGGGAAATTTGGCATTTGGGAATTTTGGAATTTGAGAAATTTGGGATTTGGAAAATTTGGGATTTGAGAAATTTGGGACTTGGGGATTTTGGGATTTGGGTGATTGGGATTTGGGTAATTAGAATTTGGGTATTTGGGATTTGAGTAATTGTGATTAAGTTCCTGAGTACTCGTAAATTTCCGAATTAGTTTCATCTCCCAATAAACTTATTAAATTCATCTAATTTCGACTGTAAAGAGAGTTCTTTAGATGCATCTTCTAACGAAGAAGAAGATAGATGATGCAGATAATATTCCTTTCGACCGTCGTGTTTGACAGAAAACTAATTAATTGTGTTTGTAAGGGACTTGAACGTAGTTATGATCCTTTATGCATATTGTTCAACGGTATTTAATACAGCAGGTGTAATTTCGTCAGCAAACACCTAGGGTTGAACTGCTTAAATCAGTTTGATTACCTCTCTGATACAGTACATCACTGTAATGGGATTCTAAGGTGTTGATAGCGTTGTGTCCTTATGCTTCTGCAAACATAATCAGCGTTCAGACCGCAGACACGCTCTAATATATTGCACATTAAAGTTTATCGATCAATGTACGCGATGTAACGCGATAAAATCTGTCGATAAACCGATTGTTGTTGGCGAATTGGAAACAGGCTATTAATGAAATTTATTGATAGCAAACTGAATAGCATAAAATATCGATTTTCTCATTTTTATGAAACTTCAAATTTGAATTTGGAAATTTGGAAGGTTGAGTAAGTTGGACATTAGAAATTTGACAATTTCTGAAGTTAAAAATAGTGCAAATATATTATGGTTATAGGAAGTTTATAAATTTTTATAATTGCAAATCAGGAAATTAAAAAATTTAAACCAGAGAATTAAACTCCCACATCTCCAAATTAAATTCGCAACCCCGATTATTTAAAATAACAATTCATTTTTTAATTTTTTAATTTAATTTTCAGATTCGTTGGATTTTAATTGCACTGTCCAACACGTGTTGCGTTTCCCCAACATAAAGTAACTATTCCTTAAAAAGTTTTGTGCCTTGAATATGGAACTGTAATCCGTTTCTTTCCAGCGGCTTCAATTTTTTAGAAACTTAATTAAAAACTGTTATTAGCATAATGTTTGTCGTGCACAGAATTATTTCTGTCTCCGTTCTTTAATTAATTATTTGACCGCGTAAAATCTGTTAATCAGATTGCGTCGAATACAATAGCATTCCCCTAGAAAATTTCTAAGGGGAGAAGTCGCAGAAAGTTGATATATTTTGCATTTCTTCATTTTTATCATTTTTGTTGAATTAGTTATTCAATGAAAAGTATACGAAAATATAATTTAGACTTTCGTTTATGTAAAGACGAATTTGATAAAATTCACTCAAAATAAATTTGAGAATGTTTGTTGAAATCAAAATGTATCGATTTATCACAAGGGTGAGAAAGTTCTCAAATTCTCAAATCATCAAACCCTCAAGTTTGAAAACACTCAATTTCGGAAATTAAAAAATTCTCAAATCTTCAAATGTCCAAATTCTTGAATTATCAAATCTTCAATTTTTCACACTTCCAAATTCTCAAAACCTCAAATTCTGATATATCCAAATTCCTAAACTCCAATTTTTCAAATCTCTAAATTGTCAAACCCCCAAGTTCTCAAATGTTCAAATTCTAAAATTTCCAAATTCCCAACTCACCAGAGTCTCAAATCCCCAAATTCTCAAACTCACAGGTTACCAAATCCCCCGATTCTCAACACACTAAAGTCTCAAATCGTCGAATTCTCATATCCACAAATTCTCAAATTCCCAAATCCTCAAATCTTCAAATTCTCAACCCCTAAGTTCTGAACCCTCCCAAATCCTCAAATCCCCCAATTCTCAAGTCCCCAAATCCACAAATCCCCCAATTCTCCACACACTAAAGTCTCAAATCCCCAAATTCTCAACCCCCAAATTGTGAACATTCCCAAATTCTGAAATCCCTAAATTCTCAAATTCCAAAGTTCTCAAATTCCAAAGTTCTCAACCTTCAAATTCATAAATTTCCAAATTCTGTAACCACCAAAATTTAAAATCCCAAAATTCTCAAATCCTCAACTCCTAACTCTGCAAAATTTTCAAATTTCCCGAGTACCCAAAATGTTCAAATATCCGAACCTTCAAAAACTTCTAAATTTCTACATTTGAGAATCTGTCTCCAAAAATATTGCGAACGACGGCTCCTCTCCACCCTTGACCATATTTTCATTAAAGAATACCAGACTGTAGCCCGTACGTGGCTGCGTGACATTTGGACACTGATATGCGCAGGCTTGGATAACTACCATGCGACAACGATTTTATCGTAATATATGCATTAACGGTTTTATCGTGAAAATTACAATCCTACCTGGCTGCTTTATTTAACCCTTAATCCGAGTTCCGTGTCACGATTTCGTCGTGTCGTAAAATGTTCGGCGATCAGGAAACAAACCGGCACGAATTTATTTCTAACCGAGTTACATGGCTATAAACCGTCTTTTCAAGGAAGTGTAATTAAAGGCGGACATTTGCTCGATAATAAAACAAAGCGTTTCAACGGTCAGACCACCAACACACGCAACAGGATTTATTATATTGCGTAGATGTTCGGTCAGGTCAAGCTGTTTGGCAACACTATGGTAGAATTTAATTATATACACTGCCATTCGTAAATCGCGTTCAAGTTGTAGAAGCATTAACAGAATTACAGTTTATGAAGGGTGGAAGAGAGAAATATTGAAAATTTTGTAGTGTGAGTATTAAAATTTAGAAAATATTTTGCTTCTAAATGTACGAATGTTCTTAAATTTTCAAATTTATAAATTCTTCAAATAACTTAAATTCCTCAATTTTTAAATTTCCTGAATTTTCAAATCACAAATTTGCAAATTTGCAAATTTCTGAAAGCACAGATCTTCAGAATCTCAAAGTTTCGAATTCTCAGATTTTCAAATTCCCAAATCTCCTAAAATCCGAATTTTCAAATCCCTCACTTCTCAAATCCCCAACTTCCAAATTTCCAAATTCAAGTGAATTTTGAATGAATAGCATTTGCTATCAAACAAACTATATTGAACTTGAATGACGCAATTTCACGTAAAGTATTTCACGTTAAGTAGAGATTCGTATTATAATTCAACAGAAGCTGTAATTAATGATTTC
The DNA here is from genome assembly GCA_945859555.1 of Megachile ligniseca. Lineage (NCBI taxonomy): Eukaryota > Metazoa > Arthropoda > Insecta > Hymenoptera > Megachilidae > Megachile > Megachile ligniseca. The sequence goes on from OX243777.1 coordinate 10,353,688, forward strand.
ACTGAATTTCATTGATGAACAATGTAGTCTACTATTGGAGTTTAATAATTTCAATGGAAATTATATTACGTTAATTGTTACGGTTGCAACGTAATTAGACATCGGTTGCAACGTGATTATATTACGGCATGCATGAAACGTTAATAATTAATTAAACACCAGCTTCGAATCACATATTGTTATAATTTACAGTGTGATATTCGTACTTTCGATTTTTCGTTCATTTGATGCAGAAGATATTATGAAGTGTAATCAATTTTTCATGCGAATACGAGGCATTTTTTTTGTTAAATATGGGACAATGAATATATTAATAACATATAGACTTACAGTACACACATGCAATAAAATGTGAAAATTTCAAATATACAAAATATATATATTATTCGTTGAAAAATATTTATACAAATTACAAAACAATGAATGTATTAATAACATATAGACTTACTGTATACACATATGTATAGGAAAATGGGAATATTTCATATAGACAATATATCACATAATTTTCATGAAAATGTGTGGAAATTTCAAATATACAAAATACCACATATATTATTTCAAGAAAATGTAAGACTTCCAAATACCTATATCTGTAAATTTGTAATTTCTCAAGTTTCGAAGTTTGAAATGTCCAAACACCTAAATTTGAAACTGAAATCCGCAAATTCCTAAACTACTGTTGATAGACTGTAAACTCCTTAATTTATAAATCTGCAAGCTGCAAACAGAATTTTTAAACATTGAAAAAATCTGTGAATTTGAAACCTCACAAGTTTTTACATTTCTACATAAGAAGACATAAATATATCCGCAGTAAATAAAAAATTTCAAAAGCAAGCATAAAGAGAAATATGTGACTCACATAACCTAGCAAATTAAGTTGTCGTTCCCGCAAGAAACGAGTGCAGTAAAGATTTAATAAAAGTTGCACCGCAAACAAATATTTCTGTGGCTAAAGATCAACGTTGTTTAAGTGGAAGACAGCAGAGAAAATAAACCGACGAGGTTTGACGATAAAATTCGTATTACGAACCCCCGCAGACACGCTGAATCCGGATACGTAAACAAGAATAACGAAACTTCAGGTGCCACGGTATTTCGTCTTGCTGTGACACGGGTTTGTTGCGAATGCAAACAAATGAAGATCCAAGTAGTCGCTTTACGAGCACGAAAAGCAAATTATTATCCTTTACAACGATAACCGCGTGTTCATGTTTCAAATCTCGGCGAAACAAACGCGAATTCAAGTACGTTCGCGATTTTCGTTACTAATGAATATTTTTAATATTTTACATCCTATGACATTCTGCCTTTCATTCTCAGAGAAATGTTTAATATTCCGCTAACACAGCCTGTTATAACTTCGGTTTGAAATTAAAAGAAAAATCGTATGATATTACGGAAGATGCATATGTGGTCCATTTTTAATGAAATTTTTGTTCCGATGAATGAATTCTGCTTTGTGAATTATAAGTTTGTCTGTCCTTGTTTTTGGCTTAACTGGCGACCGCTTGAGTCAATAGTACTGAAAATATGTGTGAGGCGTCCATTTTGTTATTATGACCAAGTGGAGTTGTAGCGATTTGGGGACGTAGTGATTTGGGGGGGTAACAATTTGGGGACGTAGTGATTTGGGGGGGTAACAATTTGGGGACGTAGTGATTTGGGGACGTAGTGATTTGGGGGGGTAACAATTTGGGGACGTAGTGATTTGGGGACGTAGTGATTTGGGGGGGTAACAATTTGGGGACGTAGTGATTTGGGGGCATAGCGATTTGAGGACGTAGTGATTTGGGGACGTAACGATTTGGGGACGTAGTGATTTGGGGACGTAGCGATTTGGGGTCATAGCGAATTGGGATATATCCCCAAATTTCTACATCCCCAAATCCATACATCCCCAATTTCCTACATTCGCGAATAGCTAACCCCCCAAATTCCTACATCCCCAATTCCCTACATTCCCGAATAGCTAACCCCCCAAATTCCTGCATCCCCAAATACCTACCCCCCAAATTCCTACATCCCCAATTCCCTACATTCCCGAATAGCTAACCCCCCAAATTCCTACATCCCCAAATACCTAACGCCCCAAATTCCTATATCCCCAAATCCACACACCCCCAATTCCCTACATTCCCGAATAGTTAACCCCCCAAATTCCTACATCCCCAAATACCTAACCCCCCAAATTCCTACATCCCCAAATCCCTACATCCACAAATCCCTCCACCCCCAAATTCCTAAATTCCCAAATCACGTGGAACCTCTAAAAGAACCACATAAAAAGTACTCAATCATCATCGGTTGTTCACATATTTCTTTTTCCCCATTAAAATATTTACATCCAATTTAGTTTTTCGTTATGCACCAACATTCAGGTTCCGAGAATATTTGAAACCAATTATGTAGAAACCAATATTTTAATATAGAATCGTGTTTCATTAAAAATAATCGATACACAACTGTTAAATTTTTAAAAATAAACACCAAAATTTCGCAGCGAAATAATCAGTTTCGCGATAAAATGAAAAAAAAAAAAATCGGAACGCAAACATTTCTATCGTAAATGAAAATTGCAATTTTCATTTTGCTCGTTTAATTCATCGAGGAACTTAGACGCGTTCGGAGTTGAACGTAGTTCGATCGAAGGTTCAGCTCACTGTAAAAAGTTTTGGTAAACGTTTATGAAAAAATTTTTAATTACTTTCCAGGGATGAAAATGTTCTCGGAGTTGCGTCGTAATTTTCGCGAACCGAGCGCATGCAATTTCACCGCGTCCTGATACAACAATACGCTTATATTATAATGATTCATGATACTGCAGCTACGTTGCTGAACTCATTATCCAATTCGAACCATTCCACGTTCAATTCAACCTGCTGAAAGCAAATTATTTTTATCCTTAAGTCTAGGAAACTACAGAGGAAACTTGCAGAAAACACAATATTGATTGTAACGAGTTTCATTAGTACTTGATCTTTTTATCAATCTTTTTCGTTACATTTGTTACGTGAAAGTGCAATCTTAAAATTAGAGGGTGAAACGTAATAAAACGTTTTTTAAAAATCTCTTTGTTTTGAAAAGGAATGTTTGCACGAAAATAAATGGCAGTAAACATCCGTGCAAATTCTGTTACAGTTATTCGTACTTTTTGTATACAATACGTTTTCATCAACTTTATCAACAAATGTTTTTTGTAGACAAAAAGTGTATTATGAACATAAATTCAGGTGGTTTTAACTAGAGTACCCTCACCCTGTATATTTTCATTTATTTACTTATAATAAATGAAAAATATATTAGTGACATACTCCACACCGTTGCAATTTAATCTTTTCCCTTTCTGTCTTGAGAACCTCTTTCTTGATCTATTTTGCAAACCAAGCAGTAGGTAAAAGAGATTAAAGAGTGCAAAGGGTTGAAGAATATAAGGGTTAAAATACCAACCCCCTGGTGAAATACAGTTAAGGGGCTTTTTATAGCGGAACTCGAGCACACCATAAGTCCAGCTAGAGGCTCAGGGAGTAACAGTGGCAATAAAATTTATAATTCACGTGTAAACGTAGCCTACATTTGATAACCTTGGGCATTTTTGTTCTCGACGTCGTGTCATGCTCCTCTAATTCTTAGCGAGATTTAAACAGCCCCGAGAGATTTCTTTTCAGTATATCGTAAATTTATTCTTGCTGTCGGTCTCTTCTTCTTCGTCGGGGAAATCGAGTTGCCACGAGCGCCATGGAAATAAAAGAGCGTTATTCGCCGGCTTCTTCTGAAATCTCTTTTAACGACGTTTCACGCCGCTTCGACTAACTTCGAAGAAACTTTAACGAATTCTTGTACCGCTTGATTCGAGTGGATACTTCGTTACTATTCAGACTGAGGGGGAATGGATTTCGAGATCTTGGTGTTGGGAAATTTAGGAATTGGAGAATTTAGGAGAAGTCAGAATTTAGATGTTTCAGAACTTGATGGATTTGGAAATATGGAAGTATGGTTCAGTAATGTAGGAGTTTGGAAATTTAGGAAGACAAGTTAGGAATTTGGAGAAATTAGGATTTGGACGTTTGGGAAGCTGAGGATTTAGTAATGTAGGAATTTGGAAGTTTAGAAATGAAAAAATTTGGAAATTTGGAAAAATTACAATTTGGACATTTGAGAATTTGGGGACATAGAAATTTGGAAGATCCAGAATTTAGCGACATAGGAATTCGGAAGTTTAGAAATTAAAAAATTTGAAAATTTGAAAAAATTACAATTTGGACATTTGAGAACTTGGGAACATAGAAATTTGTAAGATCCAGAATTTAGTAATATAACATTAGAAAATACAAAAATTAAATGATATATAAAATACATTGAAAAGAAGTGGAATATTTTACAGAAGTTTGAGCTGATAGGTAACTGTTATACTACTCTGAATACTGGTTCGATAGGTAAATCATGGAAGCCTGACGAGTCGATGCGTGCAAATATTTTGCAACGTGTAAATCACTTTGACACAGTCCGGTCCACAATTCATTTCTTAAACGCCAGGACAGTTTCCATCGAAAACGGATAATCCGTATTGATGGATTCGCCTATCGGATAAGCAAGGCGATCGCACGCTATCGAAGGTTTACCTCTGTCGAATCGATAATTCATATCTTCTGTTTATCCCATTTCACTATTTTTTAGCTTTCAGCAGCCTACCGTATCCATGTTGCCACAGTTTCGTGTACTGTGTACGTGCTATACAAGAATAGATTGTAATCTTTTCGAACCGTCTATCTTAACTGACGATGTAGGAACGTGAGAAGATTGTTTATTTTTTTCGAACACGTGAACTTGTATTGGAACATTATAATTTTTCACGTTTAAGATCAGACGCATGATACTTATTAAAAGTATGAACAAAGAGTTTGACTGAAGTAATAAACGATTAAGAGGACCTGTAGCGTGTCATATGAATCTCCAAATTATTTATAATATATTAAATATATTATCAGTAATTTTTATTTATTACAACAGTTGAACAACCGTGTCATCGTGCTAATTGTCCAGCTAGTATCTCATCAATGTGAATTATCTGTATACAGTATAAACCGATCCGATCTGGCAAATCGTCCTCCAGGACGTTGAATTGTAGTGAAATTTGTGCTCCATTCTGCGGGTTTATAGCCGGCTTCTATGGTAACAATGGTTGGTAGCTGACGCGCCGTTTTGTGCAGCCCTTGTTACAATCCAACCTATCCAATCCTGGCATTGTTGATTTCTGCGAGCACGCATTGTCATTGCTAGGCATGTGTATAATTAAATTTTCATTAAACGAACAATACTTTGTATTCCGTTCGCACTGCCTCTTCCATTAAAATACCTATCGTAATTACGTTAACGTTCTATCGCTTGCTAACAAAGTGACTGCTTTATTGGATTAAAAATTCAATTTACGATTCTCGCAAATTTTCTGCAATCGCACAGAAATGATATCGTATTAACGCGGTATATTTCGTTGAAATTCGACGAAAAATAATGCGAAGAATTTTTAAGCACACCGTCCTAAAGCTTTTCGATCTCTCTGCAATTAAACTCTTTGAAATTTATGAAATTCTTCCAAATTCCCCGAAACTGCAATTTCGAAGAAAAGGTAAATTTCGTTACCAATATTTGGATAATTCCTTTTACGTGGCAGAGGGTGGACAGGAGATTAATAGTGGATAGAATAATCTCGGTAAAGGTATCGTAAAATATTTTTTAATATCTCAGCTTTTGAGAGATTATGGAACGTAAATGCCAAAGGAGAGCTTAGCAATTATACAACTTCGATATTAAAACTTTTCATGAAATATCGAACGTGATCATTTCGAAATGCTCCAAGTGCATCAAAATTAATTAAACGGAGCTTGATAACCTGGGCATTTGATTTTGTAGCGGTATTACGCGTGATAATAGACCGTGTATCACACCTGATGACACTACACGTGATTATGTAGCACCTGACGATGCTACATGTGGCTACACCACGTATGGCGATATAAGTATCCTTACAACTTGATTCACTCGCCATAAAAGACCCTTTCGTAACACTTGTTTTCATCAATGGCTCAAATTTCGCAAAAATGTGAACAACTTTTTGGGGAGGGCATTGAAGGGCAGATAGTAAAATATATAGCTAGTGATGGTACTATGAATAAAGCATTTTTCCCTCGTTCCAAATTTAAATTATTTTCTTAAAAAAGAAGATTGAGAATTATTAATAGACTCAGCACATACGAAGTGATATAATGAACGTCCACTGCAGCAATTTTAAAAAGAGCAGTTATCGATTCAGGTGCCAGAAACTCTAGCGACCGTACTGCACTCAACTTTTTATTTGCAGTTTCTAACGGATGAATTTTGCGGAACTTTGACGTTAATGATATCGTTATTGTTCCCCTTCTTGTGTCTCTTGTTAATGCACTTTTTATAACCATCGATTTCTTCTCCGCCATCAAATAACCCGTTCGCTCACCACGTTCCCCGATTCGCTTTCTTTTCCGCCATTTTTATACTTTCGTTTCTCGTTAGAGTGTCCGCAGTGTTTTCCTTCTACAGCACATAACACTTGAAGTAAATGAGACCTTTGCAACGAGGGGCGCCATGAATCAGCTGTACAACTTTTATTAACCCCATACAGTCTTGCCGCATTCTAAACAAGCTTCCTGAAACAAGCGTCTGTCTTGATAATAGCTTTGAGGCTGACCTGAGCAATCGTGGCAACGAATTATCCACAGAAACTGTTGCGCGGGGAAATTTATGCCGCCATTTGGAAATTTTCTGTTTGGAATTTGTGGATCTGGCGGTTTAGGAAATTGGGGAAGCTGGGGTTCTGGTTGTTGGGAATTTGGGGATTTGGAAATTTGGGAATTTATGGATATAGAAATTTAGGAATTTTGTGATTAAAAAATTTGGGGTTTATTGCTTGAATTTTAAAATTCAAGTATGCAGCAATAGGTGAATGTAGAAACTTGACTATCATGAAGCTTGAAGTCTTCAAAAAGGAATTTCGAAATCTAGAAATTCGATGATTTAAAAATTGCGAAGTTTGAAAATCTAAAAATTAAGATATTCAAAATTTAAGAACACGAAAATTCAGATATCTGCTTATAGAATATAAGAATCTGAAAATTTCAAATTTTACAAACCAAATTTACAAATTTGAGACTGAATAGTAGCAATTCCCAATTTCAAGAACTTGAATCCTATTACATTCCTAACCTCAAAAATTCGAAGGTCCAAAATTTGCAGTATAATCTTGGTAGCAAAAAATGCTAAAAATTTGAGAATTTGCATGCACATCGCCGTCGCCCCCAGGCCATAAAAAATTCACGTAAAAAATTTGCAAATGAAACACTTTCCTCTCGCCTGCGGATCCCTCAAAAGTATGCCGTATTCACACGTTACATAAGGCATTTTCGCGGTCGTCGGTGAACGCGTTAAAAATCATTATTCTCGACATACGGGATCAAAGAACAGACAATTCGGTCGTTTATTTTCCGGCATATCGTAGTTTGTCACAGAAGCGGGATAATATTTGCCGTTGTCGCGCGATGTCGTTGTTTCCGTTCAGGAAACAGCGTTACCCGCTTCATATTATACAACGCTGGTTTTATTGGAGTGCGCTATCTCGGCTGCGGTCGCGAATACTTTTCCGTAATCTGCTTGCTAGACCTTTTTCTCCGTTGTCGGCGAGAAATTTTAATATCCCGTTCGTTCGCTTTAATGAACGACGCATCTGTGCACCCGTAGATCCGTTGAAATTATCCAGCCGTTATCGAACACGCGTTAATTCCCTCCCGATCAAATTCTGCCCTCGTCTGTTCGATCCGCGCTCGTGTCGTTCTCTCTACCGCAAGCAAATCCTACGAGACGTACTTACAATTAGCCCTTACAACAGTACTACCTAGCAAACCGTGTTTCCTTTCGTTTACCATTGTCCCGATAAGACATTGAATCGAACGATTATTACCAACAGCTCCGAGACTCCAAAATGGCGGCACTGTGTTTGCGCGTGTACGTGCTTCGTAGCTCATATTTCGAACGCGTTTCGTGAATACAAAGCGACGGATTTGTTGCGGTTTATTTGCAGTATATTCGAAAAACGAGAACGGCGGAAAGTCCGGTAAACTGTGATTGATAAAAGTATCGGTATTTTCGTTGCAAATTTTTCGAAACAGAATGCAAATCTTTTGAACTGTTATTTTTCGATCTGGAGGATTGTGAATAGTAATCGGGTTTCATTTGTTCCAATCCTATAAAATCGTGAAATACATATGTATAAATCGGTAGAACTTGCGATAAAAATATACCTACATTCATGTATGTGAAGATTAATTCGATTTAATTAAACAGAATATACTCGTGTGCTATTATCTGTCTACTTGTATTCTATATTTTTAACGATTAATATTTTAAAATTGTGCCGTTGAAAATAAATGATGTGTCAAATGAAACCAATGTTATCTCGATATTATAATTAAATCAAGTTTAATTTAGATTCAAATGAAATTTAATTAAAATTTAAATCGAATTTAATTTTAATTTGATTCCGTTCTGCACGAGCAGCATTTTGTACTTTTCGTTCGACTTCGATAAAAATGTTGATGGACTTGACATTCTGTAACGATGCACGAATTAATCGTATCTGGCGTCATTTCACGAATTCACAGTAATCTCGTGAGCAGAATCAATTGTGTGCCCGAAGGCCGGTCTGGTTTCAAGCCGAATATCTCGTTTCCCAACAATTGGAGAACTCGAGTTAGAAACACCGGGCACGGCTTTTCGACATTCGACGCCATTACGTTGCAATCGTAAATGTTAATAACTTACGTGCACGCGCGTTATTAGTACACCCTGGCAAACTGCTTAATTGGAAATATCAGCAGGTGTAACGATAGAACTGTGCGAATTACAATGATAATGGCGCGCGGATATCGACGTTAACGAACTGGTTATTTTTTATCCCTCGGTTTTTGGGAATTTTTCAAAAGAAACTTGTATGTATTATGTAAAGCGTTTTTAAGAGACATTTATAGCAAATTGTAAGTCAAATTGATAAAAGATGTTTAGTTAGATTTCATGCTTTATGTATAGGTTAGGTCTGCAGCATAATTCGTTACGTATCAATTTTCATGGAAAATTTCATCTTCGAACTACCATGAAAAAATGTCAATCTAAATGTCAATGTAATATAATTTAAAAATAAGAATTATATTTTTCATTTATAAATGTAAAATAAATCCGATATAAACATATGAATGAAATATAAAAGAAAACATAAATAAATTGTAATACTTAAGAATACCATAGCGCAATTTGTATATCTTTTAATTTGAAAATTAATCATCCCATACGTTCGATGATAGAATTACAAAGCCATGTACAAGCGTACACATTTATTACGACGTTATCGATTTTGATGATCACAGCAATTAATTCTGCTAAAGTGTTTATTTTCGAATTATCGCCTTGATGACTAAAAGACAGAAATATGGAAATTCGCAGCGATTTTCATCGGGCAACCCTGTTTACTACACGCAGGGTTTTCGTTACATGCAAACCGTTAATTAATGGATACCTGCAATTGCAATGTTTGTATTAAATATAATTACGTCACGTCGATTTATACCGTATCTCATCTCACGCTAGCGTGAATTTCAGCATATTCTCTAGGGATACGTTGTAGCGATATTCATTTATGTATCATAATTTGACAAATGTTAACGCAAAGCTTTCTCTAATCTGAATGTTTAAAACAGTGAGTTGAAATAGTATCACCTTGATTTTCATGTATCAAAATGTATTTATTTTATGTGATACACCCCAAAATATTATTATTATGTGATAAATCTCATAATGTCTAAATCCCAAAATTCCCAAATCCTTAAGTCTCCAAATTTCCAAATTTTCAAACTTCCAAACTCCCCAATTTCCAAATTCCCAAATGGTAAATTTCCCAAATTTTCCAAATACCAAATTTCTCAAATCCCAAATTTCTCAAATACCAAATTCTTCAAATCCCAAATTCTTCAAATCCCAAATTTCCCAAACCCCAAATTTCTCAAATCCCAAATTTCTCAAATCCCAAAATCTCCAAATCCTGAATTTCCCAAGTCCCAAATTCCCAAATCCCAAATTTCTCAAATCCCAAAATCCCCAAATCCTGAATTTCCCAAGTCCCAAATTCCCAAATCCCAAATTTCTCAAATCCCAAATTTTCCTAATTCCCAAATTTCTCAAATCCCAGTTTCCAAATCCCAAAATCCCCAAATCCCAAATTTTCCAAATCCCAAATTTCTCAAATCCCAAATTTCCCAAACCCCAAATTTCTCAAATCCCAAATTTTCCTAATTCCCAAATTTCCCAAATCCCAGTTTCCAAATCCCAAAATCCCCAAATCCCAAATTTTCTAAATCCCAAATTTCTCAAATTCCCAAATTCCAAAATTCCAAAATTCCAAAAGTCCCAAATCCCAAAATTCCCAAATCCCAAAATTCCCAAATCCCAAATCCCAAACTTCCCAAATCCACATATGAAACGTAATTATATTATATGATACATATAAAATGTATTTATATTATACATTATAAATTCAGACAGTGGACATAATTGATACAAAACAGTGTTGACAAGATCGAAATCATTTTCCCATCCGCGAACGCGTTTATGGTAAATACCGGCATATGACGTGTAACATTATTGCACGTTGGACAAGAACGAAATTCCTGAATGAAATTGTCACCATTGGGAATAACAATGCAGCTGTAAACAATATGTAACGACGAATATTGAATACACATCGATTTCTGGCGAAAATACAGTTGCACGCGTACAGGTTGCAATTATTTTCATATTTATTTGTTGGGACTTCAATATTCGCTTAAGGGACACCTCAAACAGCGAATATGTATTGTAATTTAAAAATTGTCAACTCTCCAAAAAATCGCTAAAAATCAATAAATGGATTTCATTTTGTATGTCATATTTCATCTAGGAAATTTAGTTTGCTTCTGACAGCACACTGACATACATTGTATTATTCAAGGTAGAAAATTTCGAAAATCTTTTGCTTAAACTTTACGAGAAACTTCAGGTTTCAATTTTTATTCCAGATAATTTCTATTAAATCGTCGAACAATCATTTCTCTGATCCTCGGAGCCGGATTCAGCAAACGTATTTCCCCCCATTCACAAAAGTTGGCAAATTTGTGAAAGCCGACCAGCAATTCGCTGGTAAACTTTTGAATAGGATTATTCGGTGTATAAAAGCGGCGCGAATTCTGTATTTCGTACTATTGTCTCCATTTTTCGCTGCCAGCGGCTCATAAATTAAGTTCTCAAATTTTTTAATTTTCGAAGTTGTACATTTTTTAATTTTCAAATTTCCAAGTTCACAAATTCCAGATATTTTTAACTACAAAAATTCCACAAATTCCTAAATTCCTAAATTCTTAAATTCCATAAATTTCCAAATCCCAAAATCCCTCAATTCTTCAGTCTCCAAATTTCCAACCTCCCAAACTCCTCAAGTTTCAAATTTCGAAACTCTCAAACTTCCAAACTTCCCAAATTTCAAATTCCCAAAATTCCCAAATTCAAAAACTCCCAAATCCCTTAATTCCCAAATCCCAAATCCCCAAATCCCTAAATCCCCAAATCCCCAAATCCCCAACTCCCCAAATCCCAAAATCCCAAAATCCCCAAAACTCACACATTGAAAATTTGCTACGAATTTTACAACTTGAGACATTTTGACCTTTTATTCATTTAAATGTACAATTCCAGAAAGGATGAACGTTGTAAATAATGCTTTTTGTCGGATGTAAAACGTGCTTACAATGATCAAACAATACTACAAAGGATTATTCGTATGCGGACTATTGATGACGTACTAGTCATATTTGCTAATAAAATCGCATTCGGTTTTTATTGACGTTCGAAAAAAAGCATACCCTTTGACAGGCTGTTTTATCAGGGAGCTTTTACATCCAGCCAATTGAACGTATTGCGAACATAACCTGGATATCCTTGTTTCTTCTACGCACTGTCAATCGAACAATCCATTTAGTGAATTAAAAATTCATAAACTCCCACATATATTGTGCCTATTGGAAAATTTTGTATCAGTGCCATTTTTATGTTTTCATGAAGATACATTTCATCCTTGCACAAAATGGAGATTAAATTAAAGGTTCATGTTTTGAAAAATTGATACTTTTTTGTTTTATTAACTTCTCTTTTCAGAACCGATATATCTTGAAAATTTATAAGTTTACAATATTACTATTAGTACTCATTATAAGTATACAATCTTCCTATACCTGTGTAATAATATGCTGATTGTATATTAACACGTTGATTGATGTTGTTATTATTATTTATATTTGCTGTTGCCAGATATCAACCTTAAAACTGTTTACTTAAAAAATTTGCTGAATTCTTTTAAGATTACTATTACTCTAATATTAATTGCCACTACTGTCTGTTCCTCTATATTCATACTATACATATTTTAATATATATTTCGTAAACAAATTTTTATTCTAAATTGTATTAAACTGAATGGTGAATGTGGGTCACCTTTCGAGTGCAAAGAATTTACAGTATCCGATTCTTTTCATCAAATACCAAAGGGATGAAAAGTGGTGCGTCTCGTTAGAGTTAACACCCTGTACAGTCCCGACAGAGTTTAGCGGTGTAAAGAATCAGTACGCAGCCCAGTATCGGGATTCAATTCTACATTGTTACCAGCAAGCTTCCTTCCGGCAACAATTATCCTCGAGCGTTTTACATCTCCGGTTTCGTCGACTATTCGTTTTAGCGATGAGTGCACTTCATCGAAGTTGGCTAAAGGCCCGGCTGCTCTTCGGTTACGAGTACGCTTAATCGACGCGATATTTAAATGGACTGATCACTTTTACGAGACTGCAGGTCGCTAATTGTTCTCTTTCATGGAGAAAACCGAAACGATATTTGCCAACCTACTCTCTTCACAGAATATTTCATTAAAATCTACGGAGAACCATTTGGCAAACCTTCAAAAGGAATGTTTAATTTAGTGTTTACTCACTGTGTCTTCGAATAAAGACGATATCGTGTGTGCTTACATAAGTAAATTGCACGGTGGTTGAACGAGTAGACGAAGAATAATATATCGTCAGAAAATGTACTTCCGAATAAAAGCAGTGTTTCATGTACTCAAATAGGTAAATTACACTGTGAGGTTGAACAAGAAAAGGAAAAGTAATTTGCCTTCAGAAAATTAGGATAACAACAGCATAAGAACAAAATATTTTAGTTTTTACATAACAAAATATTTTAATCTGTTAATATCATCATTGTTTCAACATTAAGAGCCCTTAAAAGTTCCTTTCGTTTCACTATAAATAATTAATTTAACTGAATGTGCCCCGCTGGTCACACGTGACCAACATGGCGGCGACCGCGTTAGACACACAGAAGAAAAGAATATATAAAAACAGCAAAAAAATGTACTGAAATTCGAACTCGTTTAGAACCACTAGTATTATCCCGGAACCTTTGCCAATTTATTTTTTGAACTCACAGAATTAAATGTCAAATATCTCTGCAAATACTGAGAATTAACAGAAACGGTCAAATATGATTTTATATTTTAAATCCAACTCTAAAAAAGTTTTAACAAAATCCCTTTCACGTATCTGTGTAAGCTTAATATTACTCTTCCGCCAACTGAAAGTAATTTCAGCTAAATACGTGACGATGTGGTCATAGGGTAATCGATATTACGATGAGTTTCCTAACGATTCTCGTGACGTTGAAAAATAGCCAGAAGCGAATCACGTGAAACGCATGGTTTTACAGTTTCGACATAAAAACATCGAAACTCCTGGTATCTTTAAGAACGGAAGTTCTTAAAGGCACCGGATGCAGTGACGTAACGCGCGGTTAAAGCATGATCACGCACGCCGCCACGTTTCCAACGGTTCCGTCATGGAATCCGACGAACAGTTTTATCGTTATGTGGGTGTAAACCGTGTGTTCCGCGTTTTATCGCGGAATCGATATCTCGACGGGTTGTCTTACCCGTCCGAGCGTAGACGGACGTTCCTTTATTTTTTTCCTTTTCGTTGTATTCTAGCGTAAACAGTTTCACCGAGATTTTCATCCTCCGCATCGAGGACTTCCGTTTATCGATAAATATTCGATTCCCGGAGGTGAAAATTGATTTGTTCGACGTCCAGGTAAAGTGGACTCGTTCTATGCCGGCAAAACATCGAGGGAATAACGATGTTTAGGAAGTCGAGAAGAGTACAACAAATATTTTATTGTTAATTCTTTGGACTCCAATAAGACACATGTGTTTCGGTAAATGTTCCTCACATGAGACAATATGTGTCCTAATATGCATTATTAAATGAGACAATATGTCACATTACGTTCTCTCATTTTTATTTCTAAATCAGACTTGAAATTATAAAACAATTGTATTTATCAAAGTAATGTAAACGATTAAAATGGAATAAAATTGATTGAACACACATGTAAATACACATGTACATGAAAAATGAAAATACATTAAAATGTAAGTATTCTGAAAGATTTCGCCATTCGTCCTTAATAAAATTATCAAGTTAAGGGAAGCCAGCTCTATTTGCTAGTCACGCAATATGCAAATATGGTTCGAAACGACAGCGTTAGTTTTTGACGATTCATGGCGTCCGGTCCGAACGAAAGTAGAACAGCGCCAGTTTAAACAGACGCGATTTCCAGATTTTCAATGAAGCATAGTCGTGAATTTCGAGAACAAGAGTTTCCACGGTTGAGTCGCTGCTTCACTCTCCGTCGAGTTTAATGTATGCAATCGGAATTGCTGTTACTTTGTCACTAGTTTTCCTCGTTGCCGCTGGCTAATTACTTGCAAGTCCACTGATAATTTAAGCTCGTTGTTTAAACGGACACCGAAGTCGCTCGAAAACGACGTGGAAACAGTAGTATATCTAGACAGTGGCTTTTGGTACAAAATGAATTTTTATGTTTTCTTGTTTAGAAGTTTAGAGACGTAGATTAGTGGAAGCTTGAAAATTCGGACAAGTGGACGTTGAAAATTTGGAAGTTATGCACTTTCAATTTTTTAGATTCATTAATTTTTCAGTGGTTGATGTTCGGAAGTTTGAAATATGGAAAATTTCATCATTTAAAATATGGAAATTTAGAAACGCGGTAATTTAGGGATTCAGAAATTGGTAACTTGGGACTTTGGGAATTTGAGAATTTTGGGATTTGGGAATTTTGGGATTTGAGAATTTTGGGATTTGGGAATTTTGGGATTTGAGAATTTTGGGATTTGGAAATTTTAGGATTTGGGAATTTTGACATTTGAGAATTTTGGAATTTCGATAGTTTGGGATTTGGGGATTTTGGCATCTGGGAATTTTGGGATTTTGGAAACTGGAAATTCGGGAATTTGGGGACTTGAGAATTTACATATTTAAAAATTTAGGAATTCCGAAATATGGAAAACTACATTTACAAAACTAAAAAGTTATACCAATTGTTAAATTTCTAAATTTTCAAATTTTCAAATTACGTAATATCCAAACTGTTCAGCTTCTAAAATCCTAATTTCAAAATTTTCTAATTCAAATATCCAAAATTCTCAAATTCTTAATTTCGAACTTTCCCAATTCAGAATTTCCAGCATCCCAAATTGTGAAGTTCTCAACTTCCTAAATACAGAAATTAATAACCACATTAATTACATCAAGAATCTTAATTAAATTCAGAACTGTATAGTAACCTTCAAACAGCATAACTGACCATGCGTCATACCTTCGCATCCACATCACATCCGTTGAACTTTCACAGAACACAAAACGGAATCCGAGAAATGCACATAAGTCGCATTCTTTTGGCACACGGATTTGTACCGACGATTTTTGAGGTTGGCAGACAAGAATAGAAAGAACGCTCAAACGCTGACAACGCGACGAAGTCTATCTAATAAAAATTCCTCAACAAAGAGTAATCCCGCGGTTTCATTAAATTTTTCTACCGTTCGAAAATCTCGTCTATCCATGCACTTTTATTAAAATTGCTCTCAACGATCCGTTACAGAAATTTATTAATTGCTCCTCGGGTTACATCATCCACCGAGCATTAACTGACTCTCTTTACTGGCTCTTCTGAAATAATCGTGTTACTGCGACCTGATTAACCTCCTTTTTTTCTTCATTCTCGAGTAAACTGTTCATCGCATGGAGGATATTCAACTATTTGCTGATCACAGGGTCACGTTAACGAATCTCCGCCTTTTTATAAAGTCTCTTTAAAGCCGTCTCTTTATTTTCCCCCATAATCTCAATTAGCGAATGTTAACACGAGACCTTCTATCTTACGGTTGCATTTCCCTGTGCTGTTAGGTGTTTGATTATTTGAACTCATTTTGACATCACGTTCCAATTCATCAGTTGAACAAACGTCAGCGACGATTTTCTTCCATTTTACCGTATCCGAAAATTGTTCGTAACTGTATAAATATAAAACTGCTCTCAAATTGAACGCAAACAAAGATTTACGCTTTTCGGACCGAATGCAACGATCTTTCATTTGTAGTAATTCATTCGGCGAGGGAGAAAATGGTACTCCATATTTGATTACTGTTCACGATGTAACATGCGAGATAATAAATCGATTTAAATTGTAACGAAGGATTTTTGATTACTTCAGTTTACTCGTTGTTCAACGCTGTTATCGTAAAATGTTACATAAAATACGCGTAATTCTTGCGCTTCGTCGAGCATAAGCTGCATATTTTTATTAAAAGCCGTCGAAATGATTCTTCCTCCTGGTTGAAATTTTCCGTTCTGTAAAATTGTAATGAACGGCGAGAAGAGCAAGAAAGTGTTTGCACTTCGCGCGACGATCGCGCTACTCGATTTCGCTTCCGGTGAAAATCTATCGTCCAAGAAAGCCGACGAGTTGAAATGTTTGTCAATATCGTTGTGTATTTCTCTTTTCCGTTGTTTTTGTCAACAGCGAGTCCCGAAGTTTTCTTTTGTCCCGTCCTGGTGTGGTCGAGAATCGAACTGTTTGCGATTCGTTTCCGAGTTTTCCTACGAGCACGTAAAGGAACAGGAAACAAGGTGGAACGGAAGGAGAACGAAGAAAGGGAACGGAACGGTACATTTCCGTTGTTTTGCCGTAAAGCGGTTCTTCCACCGAGAAACGGAACGCCTCTCGACGAACTTTTAAATCCTCGACGTTTCACTTGTTCGCGTCTTGTTTCCTGCCATTTGCTCGCTTCTCGAGCACCCGCCGCCATATCGGATCATAAGGACACCGTGGTTCCTCGGCATTAATTTTCTTCGCGCTTGAGAAATGCGCCACCACGACGTTTCCGGTTTGCCGTGTCGCTTAAACGATCGAAACTTTCGAGTCTGGCTGCGCGTTCGCGCTACTGATTCCTCGAGAGGTGCTTACATTCTTTACTTCGAAAAATCGTGATTGCTGTTTTAATTGAGGGGAGCACACAAATTTATGTACGCCTGAAAATATTCGAATGAATTGCTCCACTCGGATCTTCCGCTTTCTCTACTAATAGCGCTTTCTCTAGAATTTATAGATTGTTATCTGGGTCACCAACACACGTTTTCCTAGACATCGCATTAGAACCACTATAAATTTGGGAATTTTGGGATTTGGAAAATTTGGAATTTGAAAATTTTAGCATTTGGTAATTTGGGGATTTGGCAATTTTGAGTTTTTGGAAAATTTGGGATTTGGGAATTTTGGGATTTGGGAATATTGGGATTTGGAAAATTTGGAATTTGAAAATTTTAGCATTTGGTAATTTGGGGATTTGGCAATTTTGAGTTTTTGGAAAATTTGGGATTTGGGAATTTTGGGATTTGGGAATATTGGGATTTGGAAAATTTGGAATTTGAAAATTTTAGGATTTGGGAATTTTGGGATTCGGTAATTTGGAGATTTGGCAATTTTGAGTTTTTGGAAAATTTGGGATTTGGGAATGGTGGGATTTGGGAATTTTGAAATTTGGGAACGTGAAAACTGGAGTTTCCAAACTTGGGAGATTGGAAATTAGGGAATTTAGGGAGTTGAGAATTTGAGAATTCAGAAAGTTAGAAATTTGGGAATTTAGAAATGTAGGAATTTAGAAGCTTTGGAGCTTGGAAACTTGGAAATTTGGAATGTTCAGCACTTTTCACGTTTTCCGTAAAAAAAGGCCCGTTCAATCTGGCGGCCGTTAACGAACGCAAGGATGTCGTAGGTGCGAGTTGTCGAAGCGTTAAGAAGGCGACTGAAAATCGCAGGGAGACGCGAGTCTAAGGTAAAGTGGCATGTCGTTGGCAAACCCGTGGGATGAAGTACGGGACAAGCGTCGGAAACGGGGAACTGCCGTTTCCAGGCAGTGGCGAGTAAACGTCACCGGTTTTCGAGCCCTCCAGCTCGTTTCCGGCGGCTCAACCTCGACCAGTCGAGACCAAACACAAAGCCAGGCGTCGCCGTTGGCCCGTACTCGGAAACCAGACGAGAAATTAACTTGGCCAATGGAAATTTATACAAGTTATGCACTCGGTCGTGCAACTGCCAGACTGTCTGCGAGGAAATTCCCTGTGAAATTGATGGATCGCAACGGAAATACGGAGATTCTTTGAGACACGGAGGAGCGATCTTTCTTTGTTTTCAGAAATCGAATCAAAGATAGGATAATAGATAAACACATAGAAAACGAAGGCAATAAACATATTTATTTTCAAGAAAAATTGGTGATTGGACTAATGTCTGATGTCAATGACCTTGACATGAACACTAAACCTACCAGCATAATGTGTACTTAATTTGAAATTAAAAATGGAGTTGAAATAAACAAACGACGAAACATTAATTAGTACACACATTGATTCTTTATCTTGATGAAAATCAATGATTTCAAGGAATGTACTTCAACAAAATGTGTATATAATAAGAACAAATCCGATATTTTTCGTTTACAATATATTTCCAGAATTTACCAAAGTGCCAATCAACAAAATGAACCGTCCGTTTTTATTGTTTTTTGACCAACAAGAATATTAGCGCATTAATCTATTTGATAAAATTCATTGTACATCGACGGAATAAAGCAACCGTAAAACAATACGGGAAACTGGAAAAACGATTTTATTTAAATAAAAAGTTATAAACGAACGCGGTTGCTCGAGCCGCTAAAGCTTTTGTTTTAAGTATTGATTTTAACCAATGGCAGTTGCATCGCGTTTCGTTGCGCGAACCTTTACACTTTTAAACAATATATTTCATTCTTGCCGGGTCTTTTGCAATTAAAAATTTGCACGCTGTTTACAGAGTTTTAATTGCTATTTTATAAAATAATGACATGACCTCGATACGGATGGGTACCTTTTTGAAAAACGCCTCTTTGTGAAAAGCTGCGTGAAAAGTGGGTGTTCTAATTAATGATTTAAGCTGAACTTCTCAAAGTAATCGATTTAAAACTTTTTTATTTTAAAAGTTGTTTCGAGTTATGAACAAAGTGAATAATAATGTGAAGTTATTATAATAATCTTATATTTATTCCTTTATTTTTCGTTCGAAAATAAGTAATCTAGATTGCTGTACTAAACAAAAGAAATATAAGAGACGATATCGATTTTTATAATATTACATAATGTTCTTTGTGCGAGATGCTTTAACTTCGTTATAAAGGGTTCTTTGAGAACGTATTAATACTAGCAGTGTCAGGATATCATGATTTTTATTAAAGTGTATCTACCAAAAGGACCCTTCACATGCTACGATGAAAAATTTCATTTCTATCTGACAACGAAGGTACAACGCCTAAATAGAACTTTTGATATTATACTCCATAATCCGTTTCGATAAATTTATTCGAAATTGTTTTCAATTTATGATCGCAAACTTTGTTTTTCAACGGCACGAATTTCATTACGTTTCACGGAGATTTCAATTCAATTTAAAAGATTGCATTGGTGAAACCAGAATTTTCGTGGAAATCACTTTGAAAATTTTATTTTTCACAAAATATATTTTAACCGGTTTCATTCAGCGAAGAGTTGTTCCACCCATTCCATCAAAAATTTCATTTAGTATACACGTAACGCGGTTTATTAAAGGTGTTCAGAACGTTCTTACAAAAAAGTTGTTTCGTTTACGCAAGTTCGCGAAGAAATATGTAAAACTTCGCGCGAGAGAATGGGTTACACGAGAATAGCTTTGCTAGCGAAAGTAAAAATAGTGTACACTTTTTTTTAAGTTCTTGATAAAGGAAAGTTCATATCATGGTACAATATTAGGAATAGTCAAATTCGTTTGAAAATTATTAGACATAGACATTAATAATTATTATTAAAATTTCTTTATACTCTGAACTTACAAAATATTTAAACTTGGTGAACTGAAAGAAATATTACACATTTAAGTTCTGTTGGTTTAATTAATGTAATCGTGAGATGTCAGTGAGTCAACCCTTTCACGTATAGCACAACATTCGTGTCGCCATTTTAAGCATTTAAGACACCGTGTCCAGTTCGCTAAAGGAGGATCTCCATACATTTCATCACGTCCTGGACGCATTAAAATGTCAGCATCGTCCTTTGTTCTTGTAACCAAACTCGTCTGTTTGGATTCTTGCAACTTTGTGGAATTGTAAAGTTACATTAAAAAGTAACTGTGAAATTTGTGAATTGTGAAATGGAATTACGTGGTGCAACAATGAATGCACCATTGTACGCCATTTTAACTCATCCAAGATTCTAAATGAAATATCCATAGATCATTTCAATATCCTCAAGGTCACATTTCTACCCTGATCTCAATTATGTTAACAAAGTCTGTCTCGAAAAATCAACTTTGTTCGAAATTAATTACCGAGTACTAAATCTTCAAGAACGTATTAATCAGGAATTAATTATAATCGATAATAAAGGGGATGTAAAAATTGCGGATAATTATAGGATGTCAATACCACTATCCCCGTGTCGTGTTTCTACGCATGGTCGGAGATCCAAAGTTAATAGAAGGAATGATGATATTGGAAAGCAGGCAGAGCAGCGGTCTTTTCTCAAAGCCATGGAAAATGTCGTACTCTTTGAAACGAGACGGTAGCGTGGAACGGGTCGAGGCAGACAGGCGAAATAGCGTGGTTGAGTGTCAAAAGTGAAAAGCGAAAGAACGCCTTGCCGTTTTCACACTACCCAAACCATTCTGTCGAATCTCGCCTTTATAATATTCTTTTGGTGCCGTTTACGCGCGCCCAATAAAGACATCGCAGCAAAGACATGGTGCCAACCTTGAAAACTATTTGCAGAAATCTCGTTTCCCTTATTCTTTACGCCGTAAACCCGGATTCCACCTTAAGTTGCTCGACGAACAAGAATGGGAAGGAAAATGAACTTTACACGAACGGTAAATTGAGAACCGATGACACTCTTTAAAAAGTCGATATACAAAGGTATATATTTAAAAATTAAATTGGAAGAATATTGTAATGTCGGGGTAAAATACAAAAATAGTTATACTTGAAAAATGATTGTCACGTAAATTAGGCTTGAATTTTGACAAGGTAACAAAAGACGTTCGTATCTTTATCGATGCACAGTTGTTCTTTATTTCTGCTACCTTTTTTCGCGTTTAGAGCAGAGATACCTGGCCAAAACTCTCGTGAGAATTCGTTGAATGAGTGATAAGCGAGAGCTTGCAAGTTGCACGTTCATACTTCTGCCGCGATCGATTCCTTTTGAATAATGAATACCTCTGTTAAAAAGCATTTCGCCACGCCGAATTTAAAGGGGAACACTCGGTTGGCCATTTTCTGAACCGCCTTCTGGTGAATGCTTTTTACACTTGGAACTCGACCAAATACCAAACATAGAACGCTCGTGAAATTCATGAAAATGTCTGCATTCCTCTGAATCATTCACAATGACGAATAGTAATATACTTGTGCTGTAGCAATACCAGTGTGGTTTCTATTTTTCTCAACTCTTTAATTAACCCCTTGCACTACTTTTACTCGTGACGCACTCGTACTTCGTGATCAATTTTATTCGAATTAATACGCTTCAATTTGGAGTTCAATTTACTATTCAATTTATTATAATTTACATAGTCAACGATTGCATGTTATATTAATTATACATCAACATATAACTGAAATGCTAATATGATTAACATTATAAAAAGTTACGAATGTGTAACACCGTCAAACTATTAATCCTCGAACAGCAGATCCAAGATTGCTGATTCAAGCCATGATTTAAAATTTAAATTTAATTTTAAATTCGTTCTCATTCTATGGTACTATTTTTTCCACGTTATTGTTTTTCCAATACGTGGAAGTATTTAAATTGCTGAATTGACCAAGAAATTGTCATCCACAAGAATAAATTATCTTAAAAATATTTTGACGAATTTTCTACTTTAATTTTCCCAAAAACCAACTCTTGTATGAAGAAATTTTTCATGCAGAATCACCCTCTAGTTATACCACCCTACAAATTTCATGTAACAATGAGAGAGATGAAAGTCCCACTCACAGAGGTTAACCTCGACTTGTAACGATCTGATTAACCCAAATTCGAGTTGCGGAAATAAAGTAATACATTTGAACACGCCGCAAATAACGACTTCACAGATAATCTTAGTCCGATCAACTACCCTTTATCTCCACTTAGATCCTATGCACATGAGCGATTTTTTTGTGTGCTCCGATCATGTCTGTCTTCGTTGCATTTGACTAAGAAAACAAAGGGAAACATACGATCGTAGCGAAATCGCACGGAAAATATCGCTTGTGTGCTTTGGTGAGGAAAGGAATGAATAAAATTTTAGTCTTATAGAGATTTTCGAGATATTCACGTTCGCTATCCTTCACAGAATTCCACAGATTTATAATACTCTGAAATTAATGGAAGGTTAAGGAGGGATGTAAATCTCGTACCGTACACAATGTACAGAATTGAAATACTAGGTGATTTTCATTAGATTTTGTTAAATTTTTAAAATTTGGAAATGGAGGGATTTGGGGATGTAGGAATTTGGGAATATACCGATTTGGGAATGGAGGGATTTGGGGATGTAGAGATTTGGGAATGTAGAGATTTGGGGATGTAGGAATTTGGGGATATACCGATTTGGGAATGGAGGGATTTGGGGATGTAGAGATTTGGGGATGTAGGAATTTGGGGATATACCGATTTGGGTATGTTAGAATTTGGGAATGGAGGGATTTGGGGACGTAGCGATTTGGGGACATAGCGATTTCGGGATGTACCGATTTGGGGATATACCGATTTCGGGATGTACCGATTTGGGGATATACCGATTTGTGGATGCAGGAATTTGAATCATCGTTCCAAAATTTAACATCGAACAGAAATTTCTTCACACAAAATCGTCGAGAATTCCAAAGCACATTTCAGTAGTAATGAATTTCAATCAGACAACAAACTAATTAGAAGTTACAGACTGGTTAGAAACATAACGCGACAAATTAATCTTGCAGAAAGATTCGTAACGCGATCGAACGAGCTGTTTCGTAGAAATCACTTATTCCTTCCTGTGACGTACTCGAAGCTGCGGAAGTGAATCCAAAGTTGGTGAACTTTGGATATGAGGTATGCAGGGCAAAATGGTTTCGAGGGAAACTGTGTCGCCGGATCTCGGCGCACATGCCGTAGAGAACTTTCGATATATAGGATGCATTGTAAACGATAGTGGAAGGATTCCGTGCCAGGAGCATCGTGGTCGGGTAGCATGTGAAATTCGGTGAACGTGCGCTTGGCGACCGAGAAAACTAGAACTGGAAATAAGTGTGCGAGGGAAAGTTCACTGTGCTCGGCTTCGACCTGCAAAACCTCGATTATTTGATGGTCCGCTGCGATGACGCAGAAATTGCCTCGCTTCGTTCATTAATCTTGGAATATTCACGATACTTTCTTCTTGTTGACAAACTGTGTTACGTACACCCGCAAACAACGCTGTGCACAACCACAAACAACGATACGTAGAACCACAAACAACGCTACGTACAACCACGATGTTGACGCTATTCGGCTAACACGTCTGACAAAATTTGCTTTTTGCATCGACGGATTGTGCATGTAGGTTTGATAGTTTTTAAGTGCTTATGTTTTCAAATTTATGGGAGTTCTAATTTCGATATTTCTCATTTTGGGATTTTTTGGGAGCTTACAAGTTTCACGTTTTTAAATTTTGCATTTTTCAAGTTTCTGGAGGAACCAAATTCTACGTTTTCCAATTTTGCATTTTTCAAGATTGTAGAAGGACCAATTTCTACGTTTTCCAATTTTGCATTTTTCAAATTTCTAAGATCCCCAATTTCCATGTTTCCAATCTTACATTTTTCAAGTTCTTACAAAATCCAATTTCTACATTTTCAAATTTTTTATTTATCAAGATTGCATTTTTATTTTTCAAGTCTTAAATATCTAAATTCTCAAGATTCCCCCAACTTATCACCCAGCCAAATCCTCAAATTTCTTCTAAACTTGTCACTTCTAAACACGAACTCCCAAATTTTCGATTTTGGGATGACTGTCACATTTGCCAAACTAAACATCGTTTCCAAGTAACCGAAAATCTAAAATTCAGCAGCAACTAATATTCAGCGATTTTAGAAACGCATTCCGGCAGTGTGCGAATGGAATCCACGAAGCTGATTAAAGCGGCAGCAGCGTCGAGCAATAGAGTGTATCTAATTATAAAATAATAAGTTTATCGCGTGAACCGCTAAAAGAGAAATGTTCTGTGTACACATCAGAGAATGAAGTTACAAATTAACCCACTTTTGCGCAGGCGTTTCTAGCAGTGTTGAAAATAACCGAGGGATACGTGACGTATAACGTTAATGCGCTTACGAAATATGTATAGTAAGACCCTGCTTAACAGCAGGGGATACGATCCAATAAGTTCCGGCGCTAAACGAAACAGCGTTAAACGAGGTCATCTTGACACGATAATAATGGGGATAAGTGAAACAGAGGAAAACTTGTCAGTTTTCTTTGCTGTATTCTGTAACATTTATCGTTACTTTTATGTTGCATTAATTATAGACTTATTTAAAGCTAACGTTGATTTTTATTTGTGAAAGATTCATTAAAATCATAAAGAGGGTCGAGAGGTTAAGTTTGCCATGGGGAGAGGTTATGTTTGTGCATTAAAAATTTTGGTTGCTCCTCACCTTTAGAAAAGCCAGTATCTTTGTGCACTCTAATTAAAAACGTCAATGAAAAGACCTTCACTTGTTATAATTTCCAATAATAATTTATGTTCAGTATACCCAACCTTATTTCATGCTTGACAATTTCGTCGACAATGTATTCTCTCGTGTGAACACTGTATAAACATGTACGATGTATTTACCTCTCTTCGTTTGTATTAATAAATATCATTAATAATAATAGTTCAGTGTCCTGTATGTTTGACATTTTCGACATCTATCGTGTAACAACATATGAGATGCACTTATTTTTAATTTAGTATTAATATACTTTAATCTATGTAATTAGAACTTTATCGTGTAATACTGAAGAGGGTTAAACGTTTCACTGTATTTCTTTACGCGTGTTCTCAAGCGTTACCAAAGAGGTTTCAAGAAGTCTTCTATCGACGCATGCTGAAGGATGAACGCTGAAAGGCACGCAAACTTTTCAGTCGCAGAAAGACGAGAGGGCTGAATTTTCCACGTGAAATACCGAGGAAAGGGTACGAGGTTAGGAAAATGAAAACTGATTAACGGAGAGACTTTAACGAACACGGAAACACGCGTCAAAGGTTATTATGGAATGGTGGTTAGACGTTGCCACGATAAATCTAATTAAAAAAGTCGGAGGAAACTGTGATTAATGGTGAATAAAGAAAGATTACAGAGTCGATGGTGGAGGAAGTGGCATTTAATATTACTGGAGGGAAATTTTATTTTGATGTTCCGTTCCGGTATTATACACCTTACATACCTTCTATTGTTATTAGCGGTTATTAAATTGATACAGCGACTATTACTAAATTTCTCGTTTCTAGTACCATTAATCATGTACATAAAATATGATTTTCAAAAGCGACTCAAGAGTTATTTATTAGTCGTCAAATATAATTTTCACAAGTGATTTAGAAGCTATTTAAACGTCATCAAATATCATTTTTAAAAGTGATTCAAAAGTTGTTTAAAAATTTATCAAATATGATTTTCAAATTGATTTAAAAGATATTTATATAATATCATGAAATATTATTTTTAAAAGTGATTCAAAAGTTATTCATGTAATAGCATTAAATATTACTTTGAAAAGTGATTGCAGAATTACTGCTGACCCATTAAATATGATTTTTAAAAGTGATTGCAAAGTTATTTAAAAGTTATCAAATACGATGTTGAAAAGTGGGTAAAAAGTAATTTATATAAAACCATTAAATACGACTTTGAAAAGTGATCGAGAGTCACTTATGATCCATTAAATATGATTTTTAAAAGAGATTGAAAAGTTATTTATAAGTGGTTAAATACGACTTTCGTGAATTATTGGCGCACGAAAATCCGGAAATCTCGGTAAAATATTTCTGTGAAAATAATCGACAATCGAGTATCGACTACCGAATTATTTATCGAGGGAATTCGACTACTATTGTCCAGGAAAATTATTCACGGTTCGTATCGTATCGAATCGAATAAATTGAATCCCTTCGGTTTATCCGCTCTGTACAAGATTGTTAATCGCGCGTTCACCTAGTGACCGAATTGTTGAACATTTTCACACGTGTCCCGTTCTAAACTGTTAATCACGCGTCCTATCCCAGAAGTACAATGCCAGTTACGCGTGCACGCGTTTCCGGCGAAATTATAGCCGGTAATTTGCCCGCGGAAAACTGGCTCGAGCGACGCGTCAAAAAGTACTCGGCAATTTGCGACTTTTCGACCGTTTTCACCCGGTAATTTACCGCCGTTGGGAATTTTTATTTCCGCACGACACCCTGAGGGCCACTTTTAAACGCGTTTCGCAACTCGATCGCGGAAATTGTGTCGCGTTTCTGGTCCCCGTTCGATCATCTCGATGGCCTAAATGCCGGATGAATATCCGAGAAATGAACGGGGATTTGTGTCTGTTAATTAGCCGAATCGCTATGAATTGAATACGATCGTTCCGAAAATCACTGGTAAATTGTTCCGTGATTTGAACCGATGTCAATCCACGAGTGAAGAGATTGACCTAGGTAGACCTACGGCTCCAATTGGTCGGAACTAAAAAATGGACGCCTATTCATATATCGGTGCAACCGCGTTTATGCTGCTCAAATTTTAGGGGGTGAGGGTACCGATAATTGACCATGTACCGATGTCAACCCACAAGTTGGCGCGTGAAGAGGTTAACCCATGTGATTAGAAGAGCTACGGTACAATTGGTCAGAATCTCTACATTTTCGAATTCCTGCATTTCCGAATTTCTACAAATGTCGAATACCTACATTTCCAAATCTCTTCATCCCCAAATTCCTTCATTCCCAAATTCTTACATACCCAAATCGGTATATCCCCAAATCCCTCCATTTGAACGCGTGTCAAGTTAGTCCGGAGTTAGCTTGACGGACATTTCTCTAAACATTCGAAGATAGATCTCAGGAGTGGCGTGTTTCTCGTAAAATCACAGCGTTCATCGGCCACCTCCGTACGTCCGTTCGAAACCCTTTACACCGGTGCAAACTTTCACCGTGCAATCTAGCCACGACGTTATCAGTAAGTTACCGCCGCGAACTTGCACGAAACAGCGTGTTAACTGTTCGCGATGCGATCAATTTTTCCTGTTTCGTGCTAGCCGACTCGAGCGTATTCGTGTAACGTGCACACGAGCAGTTACACTATGCGAACGCCGTGAGAGGCCTCGGAATATCTTTATCGTCTGCAGCCTTCGAGATGATTGTAGTCCGCCGTCGATGCGAAAGGCGACGCAGAATGCACCGATATTGATTTGCCCGTGGCGCTCGTTGGCGAATGTGTTATGTGAAAATACAGAAGGAAATATTTACTTCCGTTGAAAGTAGTGTACCAGGAATTCGTGAAAGGTACGGGATTGCTTGCACCGGAAATCGAACCTTCGCCCTCGACACTGGACCTGCTTACCTTTGTAAGAATCTTCTGGGGGTAGTTCGCCAGATAGTTCTTAACTCCGGATTCTCGTACTTATCTTCTGTCGTCGCGATTTGAGGGTTTTCTTATTTTGGGAGTTCAGAATTTGAGAATGAGTTCGGGATTTGAGAATTGAGAGATTGGGGAATTTACGAGTTTGGGGATTTAAGAATTTAAGGATGTTGAAATTTGGATATTTAAGAATTTGGGAACACAGCAATTTAGAATTCTAGGAATCTAGGACTTTAGGGATCTAAAAAGCTAGGGATCTACTAATGCAGTGATCTAAGGATCTTAATTTAGATGTAGGGATCTAAAAATCTAGGAATCTAGGAATCTAGAAATCTAGGGATCTAGGTATCTGGGGATCTAGGTATCTAGGAAATTAGAAATTTAGAAATGTGAAAATTAGTACCTATGTGTATTTAGTTTCCTAGTATGAAATATATTAAATATATTTTATGATAAATAAAATTACCCTTTGCCCTACATATGTCCCTTCAGCTACAAGAGAAAAACTTTGTCGGTAGCTACAAAGTTACGTCAATGGCGAGATAGAGGGCTTATGCGCTTTTATAAAAAGTTCTTTGAAAATTGACTAGATTGTGAAGAATAGCTTTTGCCTTGACGCTGAAAACACGCTACATTCTCAGCATTTTCGGAACATGATGTATTTGATCCTTTTTTCTCTACTTTGATCCATTTCTACTTTTCACAAAACAGAATTGATAACTTGAAGAACTGGAATTTTGTTCGCTCAAAAGCTACAAAGTATCTCAGTATCGGTAGAAGTACAAAAGTCATTCGAATCCCTAGATACGCAAATTTATAGGTCTTGAAGTTTCTGTATTCGCGAATCACTAGAAGTTAGAACGTAGGTGTCATTTTTTTAAAGATTTCAATTTGAAGATTCTTAAATATAGTTGTAAATAAATTAATAAATGTAAATATTAAAACCATGGAAATGTTTATCTATTATTGTTCAAAATGATACAATTTAGTTGCAGGTAACAATATCAGAACAAACACTGACTAGAAATAATAACTATTAATTTGTAATACCCATTAATTGTTGAATTAACCAAACAAACAATCTTCATTGCTTCAAACAAACTCTTCCATAAGAATCTTTAAAAATTTTCAAATTCAATTTTCTCGAAGACAACAAACACGAAAAAAGCGTTATCCTTTCTTGTCAATTAATTTTTAAACGCAAACTGGCCACTTGTACGATTTATAAAACAGCCTGCGAAACGTTAAAATTTTATTTAAATGAACGCACGGTTTCGTCACCGTTTCTAATAGCGGTTCTAAATGGCTTAAATCTAGCACCGGTATCAGGTCGAAATTATCAGCCGCGAATTCAACCGTGTCCACAGGTTCATGCCACGCACACAAACCGGCAAAGATGTTATCTCTTGGTAGCATGTTATCATGGATGGACGAATGCATTCGTTTCCAAATCATTCCGTTAATTACACGTTTATCTTCGCGTATTTTATGCCGCTATCGCAGCTATCACGGTGCCGCCATTTCGACGAGATGGCACTTTTGACCATTTTGTCGCGGCAACCTGTTATCGTTCACGCGAATTACTCGGCTTTTAGCCGCGCGAAACTGCGCGAGGAGCCTTTTTTTATCCAGCCACCCATGGAAATGGTTCGTCATGGAAAATTGCGTTTCCCCGACACTCGATGTTTTTACGACGGGGAAAAAAAGGGATCTAATCGAGAAGCTGCGTGACGGGGGCTAAACACTCGCGACCCCATGTTTCGATAGCACGAAGCACGAGCAAAGGTGATCGAGCACTCGACGACCTTAGTCGAGACACGTGCGACGCGTTTCGTTACGGGAAAATGACATCTGAACTGTCGCTGCAAGCGATAGTTTCCGGTTATTTATCAAAGTACAGGCTACTGCAGTTCGATGAAAATATTCTATGAATACTCGACACAATGACAGTGATCGATCCATCGCATTTCTGCCTTCTAGTTAAATGTGGATTTTCATTTTCGTCGTTATAGAAATAATGAACAGGGTAGTTAGATCTTTCGTTGATTTACGAGTTGTCTTTCAATTTAGTTGTGGTTTGTAGTTTAATATGGATTGTCATTGTGATCTTCAGACTATCACTATATTTTATTAGTAAAGTAATATGTACAATTTTAGCAAAGTTTATTAGTGCATCAATATGTACAATTTCATTGAATTTTGCTAGTAAAGCAATATGAACAATTTCATCCAGTTTTGTTACGAAATTAATATGGACAATTTAATCAAATTTTACTAGTAAATCAATTTTATCAAATTTTATTGGTAAAATAATATGAACAATTTTATCGAATTTCGTTAGTAAACGAATATGAACAATTTCATAAAATTTTGCTAGTAATTCAATATGTACAATTTTATAAAATTTTGCTAGTAAACCAACATGCACAATTTTATCGAATTTGGCTAGTGAAGTCACCATGAACAATTTCGTCAAATTTTGCTACTAAATCAATATGTACAATTTTATCGAATTTCGCTAGTAAATCAATATGTACAATTTTATCAAATATTGCAAGTAAACAATACGTACAATTTAATCGAATTCCGCTAAGAAATCAATATAGACAATATAAACAATTTCATCAAATTTTGCTAGAAAAACAATATAACGAATTTCATAAAATTGTTCTAGAAAAGCAATATAAATTCTACCGAATTTAAAAAGAAAGTATCCTGAAATTGAAAGGATTAAAAAGCTTGAACGAAGAGTAGAATACAGGCGTTCACAATCAACCGTTCGATAATAAGGAGTTTTCATGACACGTTTCGTTCGCAAAGAAACTTTCCTGAATTTCAATTAAGTTTTTCCACCATGGTATTGAAAGGTTAGGTAACACGATTTCCGTGTAATGTCAAAGTCGAAATGATTCGGTGTAACGATCAAAGTAGAAACGATTCGAATGTTGACCCAGCCAACTGAATTTCCAATCGCACAGTTTTGGGCCACGAGTTCAGATTAATGGGTTAATTCATGGTTTTCCGGCAAGGATCGATAGCCATGGGGATCGTTTGAAGTCAGCTCCGTTAAAGGGATTAATAGTGCACGGAGGAATGGATTCCGGAGGAATATCCGACAAAGTACAGTACTCACAAAGTGGAATTTTCCGGATGGAACAAAGGCCAACGTACATGAAAAGTGCAAGAACGAAAGAACCGAGGAAAGTTTTTCAGCGTCAAGTAATGAAACGGATGCGTCTTTGAAAACGTTCGTCCTTTCACAGCGCGAACAGGCTTTCCTTGAAATTGTTATTTCATTAAATGAGACACTCGTCGTGTTTTCCCTGTGAAGATGGAAAACATGCTTCCCTTTCGTCACTTTGTCAACACAAAGAACGTGTAATCTGCGTTCGGATGAGACGGGGATAAGTACATTATATTTTAAATTAAAAATATCCGGAGTCGCCCTTACATTCCCACTTACTTCTTTGCATGGATATACTAGAAACATTTAATATTAACGCTATACCTACCGGTGTTATGTGTATTTCATTTAAAATTAGTAAACGAATTAAATTCACTAATTTATCTAAACGTATATTAGTGAAAATTAAAATTTTCGTTTAGATAAATTAGGGAACTGAGAAATTTTTATCTTGAAAATTAATGTAGATATTAAGAAAACGTGGAGCGGTCATCGACCGGGTCGATGGTTTCAGGGTTAATAGAGTGGAGAGGAAATATTGGATTCATTTTAATTTAGAATTTTTTTAGTGCGGTAAATGGGGGATCAATTATTATTTGATAGGATCAATTATTAGGTGACGTAAATTTAGATGCAGGATTGATGGATAATCGTGGTTTCGAATTTAGAAATTTGGCAATTTTGGAATTTGGGTGATTGGAGATTTGAAAAATTATAGACTGGGTAAGTTGGGGATTTGGAGATTTAAGAATTTGGAAAATTAAAAATTCGGAACCTGAGAATTTATGGATACAGAAATTTGGAAGATTTGAAGATTTAGAGAAGTAGGAATTTGCAAATTTGAGAATGTAAGAATTTGGAAATTTGAAGACGTGGAATTTGAGAATTTACAAATAAAAAATTTGAAGATTTAAAGAATTAGAAATTTGGAAATTTGGAGATGTAGGAATTTAAAAATTTTAAGACTTGAAACCGAAAAATTTGTAAAATTCTGAATTTTGGAGATTTGAAGAATTTGGGAATATTAGAATTTAGAATTTTGAAAATTTAGCACTTGAAAATTCGGTGACATAGGAATTTCGAAATATACAAATTTTGCCAATTAGAATATGACAATTTGACAATTAAAAATTTCTCAAAGTGCATCTGGATACTTATGAATTTACAAATGTGAAAATTCCAAAATATAGAAATGCTTGAACCTAGAATTTGAAGATTTCGTGTCTCTAAGTGCTTAATCTAATTAACCATAATAAAACTTATTAAAATATACTTCCAATTACAAAATGGAGTCCCTGCAATATCCTCGTAGCCCTGTAATTGCAACACAACTTCAATCAATAATCTCCGTGCAGGGAATAATGTGATTGAATCGATCTTATTATTGACAAGTAATTTCTTGGCACAGGATATCAAAGGAAACGTAAAGAAATTAAATTTTTTCCCATTTCAAATATACTCCGCATCGAATAGCATTCGACATCGCGAACTCAAGCTCTTATCGACTTTCGCTTCTTGCCAAGCTGCAGATTCGCATTTCATGTACTTGTTCGTTTCAATCGGGATCGTTCTAATTCAGAATCAAAATTGCTGTCGAAATTGAATGAACGAATTTTCGCGTTCAATCATTTCTACTCAGAAATTGTAAGTTTTGTTTCTGCCTGTCAATTTAGCCCCAATATTTTTTCCCCGAATTTGCGTAACTGTTTCACTACTTTCTACAAATACCATTCACTGCTCTGTAAACTTTGCTCTCTATGTTATTTTTTTCCTTCTTTGTCGTATCGGTTTTCCGTATTCATGGTTATTTACACGCGTGTAACCAAATATTACGAATCCACGTGGATTCAAGTGTAGCGAGTAACCACAACGTTGTTCGGTGACTTTTATTATTTTGTACCAGTGTACGCATATAACGAGATCCGACACAGAAATTAATTAAGACGTTTACGTTGTACGACTTCGTAGAGAAATGTTTACTCGTTATTCAAAAATCAGTTACAACGTTGAAATAAAATAAAAACGATGGTCAAACAATGCAATTAAATTTCTCTTCTCGATGGTGCATTCCGTGACTGTATAACAGTTTCGAGTTTCGAGCGTCGATTAAAATCTGAAATTTAAAACGTTTCTGAATCATGAGATATTCGATCGCAACGATATCGAATAGTTTCATAAAATTCAATTAACCCCGGTCACGACTCGATCGGCCATTTTATTCTCGAAACGAAAGGATTTCATCGTTAAAAGTTACCGTTGTTTGCGACGAAACGCTGTAAACAACGTCTACTCGCCGATTTTAATTGATACTCGTAGCAAAACCGTGAACCAAAGGAGATTCGACTGTATCGGCTGTACGATTTGATCGAAAGCTGGTTGAAAAGAATCCTATTGTTTCATCGCCGCAACGAAACTGCAGAAACTTTGGTTCTTGTGTACGAAGTTGGCAGCCGAGGAAGGAAAACAAGCGCGATGGAAGCACGGAAAGTGTATGAAAGAAAAATGTCGGGTAGGAGAAACGATTGCGGAGAGAAAAGGTATGTCGAAAATGGATAGCGGGGAAAGAAGAAAGCGACAGAAAAAAGGTGTAGATAAGTAATAGGTCGCCTTAAGGATCGAATGAGGAGAGTAATTCGATTGACTAATGTAGGAGTCAAACACGAAGAAGTAATAAGTTTGGCGAGTCGAATCGAGCTGAAGCAAGGCGAGGGTGGTAGGTAAGACAAATGGTAAAGGGAGGTAAACGAGCGAGAAGTCGCGAAGAAAAATCTGACTACGGTAAAGATCAAGCAAATGGCTTGAGGGTAGTCAGAACGAGTACTCGGTGTCCTACGTTAACTGCGCTGCGAAACGTTCGTCGGTAACGAATGTAAATCTTTCGCGGAAACAAGTACACTCGTATGCAACGCACGCTTTCAACTAAGTACTTCCATTCTTCTTCGAATTTTTATATTTCCAAATTTATGACTGTGTGGGTTGAATTTTTATATTTGTAAATGTTCAAGTTGGAAAATTCAGATTTGCAGATTTTTAAATTGTCAAATTTGTTAATTAGTAAATTCATCAATTTTCAAACTCCTGGAACTAAAGACCTAGATATATAGAATCCTATGCTATTTCTAGATCTCTGAATTCTTATATCATTATACTTCTATATCTTCAAATACCTATACCTTATAACTTTAACCATAATCCTTATACCTATCAAGATGTATACCCACATCTTTATACATACATATGTCACCAAATCCACATATTCCACAACCGCAATATTCTCAAATCACCACATTCCCAAATCTCCATATCTCCAAATCCCTCTCCAAAACCCCATGTCCGCAAACCCACACATCCCCAAATACACATATCCCCAAATTCGTATACTTCAAATCCACATATCCCTGAATCCACACAACCCCAATACACATATCCCCCAATCCACATATCCCTCCAATCCACACATCCCCCAATCCACATATCCTCCAATTTACATATCCTCAAATTCACATAACCCCAAATCCACATATGCCCCAATCCACATATCCTCAACTTCACATAACCCCAAATCCACATATGCCCCAATCCACATATCCTCAACTTCACATATGCCCAAATCCACATATCCCTAAATCCACACATCCCCAAACAGACATACCCCCAATCCTCATATCCCAATTCCAAATATCTACAAATCCACATATCCCCCAATCGACATACGCATATATCAAATGCTTAATCCGTTTGCAAATTTTCTAACTCTCAAAAATCGATGATAATGAACGAGTGAGAGATTAGTTCAGTTTGGATACCGTGGTTTTCAAAGGGAAAGAAGATTTGATGTTGACTGTACGAAACGTGCAAGCGTATTTATTATCCTTTCTACGAAGTCTAATTTGCAGGGCGGCACCAGTTCAGCCGAAAGAGATAGATTGAATTCGAGGTAAAGCTAAATTTCCATGATTTTAGAAAACACGTGATGCAGGGTCCAATCGAAACAATCAGTAAATCGCGTATTTCGATATAACGAGCTAACACATTAGCACAGTTACAACAGTACTGGAAAGAATTAACTTTACGATATTATTACGTGTACTTCTCTGAAATGAAGCAATCTATATCAAGAGTTAATATGATACAAATTTATGATAATTTCATTTATAAATGACTATTTAATTGTTGAATCGTATTGAATAATTCACTACGGTCTAATGTTAAAATGCGTTCATAGGCTTGCATATTTATGAATTTCTAAATTTAGAACTTTACAACCCTTTTAATCTTTAAATCTCTGAATCTCAAAGTAGAAAAGATTACAAATTTTTAAGTGTAATCTTAAAACCCTCGTTTTATAAATCTTCGTATTTACGAATTATCCCATTTTCATATTTTAAGTACAAAAACTTAAAAACAAAATAAAACATAGAATATTCGAATATATCGAATTTTTTGAACTACCCTACAATAGCACTGATTATCGAATACTGTTTGCAGGAAATAATTGATGTTATCGTAGTCCAGGCACATAATTAATATAATAATCATTAATCACGTTTACACTTTGGTTATGATTAAATTCATAGAACTCTCATTTTAATACCCCCGTAGCATTTCAATTTCATCGGAAGTGATTCCATTATAATCGCACAGAACGGAATGCATATTATCTCCTAACGACAAACTGCATATTAATTAAACGAACTTTAATTTGAAAAATAAATTGCAGCACGAAATCGTTTATCGACTGACAGGAAATTGTACGCGTACGCAAAATTCCGATTCTATGCTGATTTTTTTCCAATCCTCCTGGATATTCGCACGCGACAATCTTTCGTTTTCAATCTCACAGAAATGCTTTCTTGTTGGGGAAATAGTTTATCAATTCACAAGCACTCTCGCGCAGAAATCGAACGAAAATTTTCCCTCCATAATAAACTGGACGTGGTGAAGAGGAGAACGATGTTGGAAAATTGAAAACTCGCCTCAAAGGTTTCAGAAAATGATTCAAAGGACGTCGTTAAAACAGCAAACGATGTCAAAGCTTCTTCAATCCTTCTTTTCTATGATAAGAGTACTACGAGTGAAATAACGGTACAAATAACACCAGTTAGGAGGGTACAAAAGAACTGTAATATAGTCGACGTGTTCTAATACCGTGGGGTAGTTTTCTTTTTCTTCATTTTTGTCATAGCGTTCTTCATATACCCTTTCTTCCCGAATCCCGTGGATCTGACATTCTGCATATTTTACACCAGATTGAACGTTCGTAATTTCGAGAATTTCAGGAACCGACATTTCTATCTATAAGGTAGACACTCGGTTCTTAACCCTTTCGAGACCATTTCTCAAATTTTCGTGTTTTCGGATGTCGGAATTTTCACACTCTTTGGTTTTCAAATTTTTAAGTTTTTACGTTAAAAACTATTCAGATGTTCAGATGTTCAAATGTTCAAATGTTCAAATGTTCAAATGTTCAAATGTTCACACGTTTACATGCTCACATGTTGAAATGTTGAAATGTTCATATGTTCAAATGTTCAAATATTCAAATGTTAAAATGTTCAAATGTTCAAATGTTCAAATGTTCAAATCTCCAAATTTTATATTTTCAACTTCTACACATCCTAAGTTCTCACATTGAAAATTCCAAATTCCTAAGTTTTCTAATTTCCAGACTTTCGTATTCCCAAATTTGTAAGTCCTCGAACCTAGATTACATAATTTACAAATCTCCAAATCTCCATATTTTGAAATTAAAAATTTCCCCAATGAAACTCAAACCCCGAATTCCAAATATCTAAATCCCCAAATCCATCATTCCCCATATTTCACACTTCCCTAATCCTCGAATCCCCAAATCGTCAAATTAAAAAATATCAAAATTTCCAAATTTCCAACATCCACAGCCCATACCCTAGATCAAATAAATATCTCCCTAACATAATCCCATCGGCAATATCGACAGTTGGTGAAAATAACTAAAACAGAAGAAAATAAGTTCCAAGTAATATGAAAGCACGCGAAGTCAGCAGGAAGGCTTAGACATCATCCGAGATTTATTAAATCCACCATATTGGCAAAGTTTCCTGTTACCTCTCATCTTCCGTGTGTTCTTTCTCTCCTTCTTGTGTCAAATTGATCGTCCGTGTTTCAGCCGACAGTGAAATTTTTTCGTCAAACGAACCCGCGGTCGAATAACACCCTGTTCTCTTCACCCTCGTCTGATGGTCCTCTTCAACTTGACAGTTTTCGCGAAGCGTTACGAGTCTCCCATCTGTGCAATCCTTCCTTCAGACCGGTCTGAAGGATGCCAGACACCCTTGCCCGTTTGCACTCAAATTAGAATCTCGAGGGTGCTCCTCCTTCTTGTATTGTGATACCAGGTAAACAAAGATGACGGCTCAACGATACGGGAACTGGATGAAGGCTCGTTGTTGTCCATCGTTCCAGTCTCACGAGCTCTTCTAACTTCGCGCCCCTTTCTTAGTCGCGTTAATAGTGCTATATTATTAACAAAAAAAAAAAAAGAAAAAAACGAAAGAACGACTCGGGAAAAGAAAGCGACTCTCCATCGTTGCCTTCGGGCTACGGTTTCATTCATCTTCCTTCGGGATGAATGCGAACGCGAAACGTCCAGGCAGCTTTCTTCTTTTTTTTTCTCTCTCCTACGGCGAAAGAAAAGAAGTTCAGCTTTGCTATTGAGTGCTGGCGTATTGTGTCCACTTGAAATAAAATAGCGGCGTTTAGAGGAATCTTCGGGAGAATTTCTTTGAATGATCGTCAAAAGTTTATTTGAGATTTTTATATACGGATTAATGGGAAAGTAAACGTCGAGTCATTTTCCTTCGCCGGAGAATTTCTCCGCCATTGTGCGCCGCCGTATTGTGTCCACTCGAAATAACGTAGCACCGTTTAAAAAGCCGAAGAATTTCTTTGAATATTTTCTCCAGAGTTTACCAGTGATCTTTTTTTGAAACCTTGCAGTGTTTACCTAAAGGTTTTATTCTCGGGCAGTAGGTTTTAGAAGAATCATTTTTACAAATTGCTAGATGTTTATCGAACATTTTGTAAGATCGTTTAGCGTCAATATTATCGTTTAAAAGTGTTGATTCGATCGTGCTATTTCTTGGTGTGTTTCGTTATGGTCCTCTATTTTTCCAATCAGTTTCTTCGATATATTTTCAGTCATAATTTTCTCGTGGTGTTTACCCGTGCTGTTTATCTGTTTGCTGTAATCTGCTCTACTTTTCAGTAGTTTGTATCGGCGATAAATTCGACTTAGTTTCCGGATAAAATGTTGTAGATATGCTCCTTTTTACCGTTATTTATTTTACCTGCATGTGTTACTCATTTGATATTCTTTGTCATTGTCGTGTTATTTTAAAGCGAGAAATTATAATTGTTACTTCTTTTTTAGTACAAATTGAAGTTCGAGTAACATTAATAATAATGAACATAATTTTTATTTTACATATGTTATTATCTTATTTCGTTTTGTACCCTCATTACATTTTCAGTACTATGCGTCAATTCTTCAGCAAAAATGTTGCAGTATAATAATTACAATCCACATCATTATTTTACCCACGTTCGTCCATATTTTATTTGATTATGTTTCATACAATTCCACTGTAATTTCAGTATTATTATTTATTTTGTCTAAATTTTCTATGTCTCATACATATTTTGTCATTCTATTCTATTTTACAAATTCGTTGCATTTTCAGTAGTACGCGTTAACCAAAAATCCAGCTTGGTGTCCTATTATTTACTTCATCTACATTTGTTATAACGTATGCATATCTCGTGATCCTATGCTGTTTTATATCTTCATTGCATTTTCAGTGGTACGTATCAATGACAAACTCCATTTGGTCTCCAGAGGAAACCTGATAGAATATATGGTTGTTATGCTGTGTTTCATTATTTATTTGACCTACATTTACCGCACTTTGTGCATATTTTATTGTCCTACTTTATTTCGTATTTTCATTACGCCTTGTATAAGCGACAAATTTGTCGCCAGAAAATTATAAAATATCATTTCGTTATACTTTATATTTTTTTCAATAATATTAAAGACACGTTTTATCGGTTTAATTGAGTACTTTAATTCGAAGAACCGAATGATCTCTTTTTCGAGCGTAATTTGAGAAACGAAGTGTACGTTCCGGTAATTCCCATTAAATTATTAATTTTCGCAACAAGTTTGATGATCAAAGTGCATTAAGCACATGCGGATGGCAAATTATACATTTGCGGTGTTACAGTCAATTGGAAACACCGTGAACTCGAATAAATTCAAAATCCAATGGCCTGAAACTTTAATATTACCAAATTCTGGGTAATGCTCATGAAACTTGCATCTATCCCCGAAATAATCGATGAATTGTTTGCAGTCGCCGGAATATTTTATTTGACTCGCATCGGGAGGTGGATGTATATTATTGCACCGTTGGCATGGTAAATTTTTAAAGAGATACCATCGCTGTGCAAATATTGTGCCGCTACTATGCGGCTACGGTTCTTGGATCTAGTCCAATCGCAATGAACATTACAATTTATTTTTCATCCCGCATACTGTTTTCACTTTGAACAACTTACCAACGTGTTTCACC
The DNA here is from genome assembly GCA_945859555.1 of Megachile ligniseca. Taxonomy (NCBI): domain Eukaryota; kingdom Metazoa; phylum Arthropoda; class Insecta; order Hymenoptera; family Megachilidae; genus Megachile; species Megachile ligniseca. Next base: position 10,393,673 of record OX243777.1, read on the forward strand.
TGTCATAATTTAGATATCTTTTCTTATTTTATTACATAAATGTTTTATAAATAGGTCACTAGATATTCATTCAAATATTTCGGTTATTAACACAGGATGCAGTCACAGGGCCTGGCAATATTTTTGAAGAATTAATTTTAACAAACTTTATGTAAATTCACGAAATAATTCAACGTGTGCAAGCATACACACAAAACAAATAAAAACAAGTACGACACATTTAATATTTTGTGTGATAATTATTAAAGTTATGTTGTGAGCGGCCATTAAGGTGTTAATAAATAAATAGGTCTGTTTAATTATTTCAGTCGAAACTTGCATCATCCATTAATGCTGCAACGGTGCATTAAAAACTCCCATTTTATCCATAAAACAGGATTAAAAATCTTTCTTTCTGTAAGTATAAAAGTGTCCTTATTCACGCGAGTGCGTCTCCCACGAATATGCTTCTGTCGTATGTTTTAATCCCCGGGTGAATTTGTAGATTGCGGCAAAGATGCCGATTTCATCGACATTAACGGCACTCGGGTCAACGGTTCATTGGCGAACAATTTAAGGGTGTGCAAGTTAATGAGAAACCTCTACCGACAGTGCATCACGTCCGTTCCCCGAGGGATATTTAATCTTTCGTTTAATTTCGATAAAAGCCAACGTCAGTGTGAACTAGTCGACCGATGATATCGAGACACGCGATGTTTGTTTGCTAATGTGCATCGGGCATGAATGAATATCGAGAAGGGGCGGATCGAATACTATTCTCTTCTTCCTTTTTTTTCTCGTTTGCTTTCTTCCTTATTTTCTGCGGGATTAGAAAGGCTGCACCTTGTAACCTACATTCGGGCTAACGAAGAATTCGGCCTGCTTTCGTTCGCGAAAACGATATTGCGCTTTCTGGAACCAATTTCTAACTCACACTTTCTTGAATTTTGAAATAACCAATGAGTTGTTCAAAGTCTCAATGGTATGTTTTAAAATTGCTTGAAATGAAGAAATTGTACCTCGAATTCGTTAGGATGAATTTATGTTGAAAACAAGTATTATTACTTACTATAATTTGTTCATAATTTACGTTTAGATCATGTTGAATTTAAAAATAAATAAAATATAATGAAAAAAATATTTCTTCGTTATTTATTTAAATTATTTAACATAAAAGCAACGTGAACTTCTCGAGGTGAGTCCCACCATGCACAAAAGGCAAATGGTGAGCTAACCTCAAAAAGTTGAAGTAGATATTTAATCAATTACGTACACAACTTCGATATAGTGTACGATACGTGTACGATATTGTATACAAAATAGAACAGAAGTATTTAAATATGTTCTGGGAGCTGCTTTTTCAATTCACCGAATTCTGTATCGACATAAAATGTGGAGCTGATGTAAAAACGACTGAAATCAACCATTTAAACGTGGTCGCAACAGCAAGAACGATACAACACCGTGCGCATTGTATCGCTTATGTAAGCACAGCAAATTTCGTTAAAAGTATATTGTCAAATAATAAAACACGTTACACGAGGGAATTGTAATTTAACCGTTCAGTATTCCGAGGCTCGAGCCTCGTTCGCATTGTTTCACTCGCTATTCTTTACGCGAACAACTCGAACTGATTCGATTGTATATTTTATGACGGCGATACACGACAATCGAATTAAAATCTTGTTTCAACGGGACGAGAACGTGCCGGCGAAATAGTCGATTGTGGAATATCGCTATCGAGGGAGATATCGAGCATCGGCTAGCCTCGTTTTTTGGTATAATGTATACGTGTCGAATTAAACATATATTGCCGTATGTGACGTACAACTGATCGTTAGAATTTGTAAAATTTTACTAATTCGCGTTGAAATTGTGTTGGGTTAGGTTCACCTTGCGCAAGCAACCACTTGCAGTATTTAAAATTTGGAACTTAGGAATTTTTTAAATTTGTTGCATTGATTTTTATCTTGAAACCAAATTCACTTAAAAGTTGACAGTAAATCAATACTCAGAATAATTTTGTTATATTCTCACAAGAGTATAATACTATTAAAAAGAAACATAGTTATGGATACATGGTAAAAAAATACGAACGTCGAAGTATTTTGATGGCCAATTTTTGTCGTTCTTTTCAGTAAAAATTTTTTATAAAATCTAACAATATGTAGAATTGTTTCTCACACTAATATTCTATGAAAATTCTATATTTTTTGAAAACTCATACAAGAGCAACTGAATTCAGTGTTCAATTTTTATAAATGAAAAGTATGATTCTTTTATTAGGAAACTACCATTATAGAACTGGTTGTTATTCGTTTTTATTGTACACAGTGGTACAACATTATTGTACTAATCATTTGAGATTGAAATTAATACGAGAACAAAAATAAACTTGTAAAATGTATTCCTTTGGAAGTTAACGCCGTATTCAAATAAAATATTGAAAACAACGATGAATACTGCAGAAAATAGGAACAACGGTTTACGTACAAATTGCACTAGTAACACGATAAGTGCTTCCCACATTGAATACATGAAATTTTATAAATGCACGTCATGCAGAACGGAAGAATCAAATCTGTTAGTCAACGAATATTGTCGCCAATTTTACTCGTTACATCGCTTTTGTTTCTCGCGCGTTTCGCATGACAAAAGATTTATATATGGATTCGACCGATATTTTTGAAATTCTGGCAACACAATTCTGGAAAAAGCAAACAGGGAAAAATGTATCTGCATGCAAAAGAACGAACAAAAATGTCACTGTTTGTGTTTTTATAGAAAATCATTCTCACGTTATACGGATGTGCGGATATTTCCGATGCACTGTCAGTTCGTGGAAACCGTAGTATATCTTGCATTTTATTTTGTTCGATTTTTAAATTTCAGATTTTCTGTGTTTCTGTAGTTTCAAATTTTTGAATTCCTGAATTTTTAGTTTTCTGGACTTTTATTCTGCATTTCTTAATTTCTAAATTTTCGAATTTCTAATATCATCAAATTATTTTCAAGTGCCTAAGTCCTCAGATTTTTATGTCTTCAAATTTCTATATTTCCAAATTCTTAAATTCAAAAATTAGTGAGTTCCCAAATTCATAGATTTCAGAAATTCCATAAATTCCCACATCTGTAAATCCCCAAATTTATAAATGCACAAATTTCTCAATTTCTAATTTCCCAAATTCCTAGATTTTACAAATTCTACAAATTTCACAAATCCCCAAAGTTTCAAATCCTCTAATCCTCAAATCCCCAAATCCCCAAATCCCCAAACTTCTCAATTCCTAGGATTCGAAATTCCCAAAATTCCCAAATCCCCAAATTTTCAAATCCCCAAATCCCAAAATCTCCAATTCCTCAATTCCCCAATTCCTAAATTCCCCAATTCCTAAGTTCTCCAATTCCTAAATTCCCCAATTCCTAAATTCCCCAATTTCTAAATTCCCCAATTCTTAAATTACCTGATCTCTAAACTCTCTAATTCCCAAAGTCCCCAATTCCTAAATTCCCCAATTCCTAAATGCCCCAATTCCTAAATACCCAAATTCCCAAAATCCCAAAATCCCAAAATCCCAAAATCCCAAAATCCCAAAATCCCAAAATCCCAAATTCTCAAATTCCTAAATTCCTAAATTATTAAATTTCCAAATTCAAAAATGTTCAAATTCTTTCACTTAACAAGATCACCCTCATATCATCTAGTTTATCACCTTCAGATGACTCACTTACAAAAATACTGTGAACGAAGTAGTATGAACGCTAAATTAACATCTCGACTTCGCAGAATCTACCAGTGGTAGTCCATCATAGTATTTAGTAATCCATGGTTAAACCATAGCTATCGAACAACCCGGTATACAAATGAGACGAAAGAACGGAAACGGAAATATGCATCGAACTATTAGCCCGACGATTATTCTGATGTGATGAAAAAAAAAAGTGCTGATCGTTTTTTTCAAGCTTGCAGAGAATCGCGGCCGTGGCTTCGAACCAGTCGAAACTTTTTATATGTCGACTAGCTGATCCGCGTCATCGCAATGTACCGAAGGATATTCGAGGATCAAAACGGATTATATCCGAGAATGGAAAGGTGGAAGAGACGCATTCGAGCCGTTCGATGAAATTTGCACCGTCAACGTGTAGCTCGATGCGACAGGGATGCTGGTGGGAAGCCGATTCAAATATTTTCCCGGCGGACGTCCGGTTCCGTTGACAAAATGCTTTCCGTTCTCGTGAAATACGCTGCGCGGGAACAACTAAACTCTGCGTCATCGAAATCTACGATAAAAAAACTTCCATAATTTCATTGCTAGGATAATGTTTCATTCCATCAAAATTTCAACGCTCCGAGACACTAGACTGCTGTATAACTTCGATCATTTTAATTCCTTTCGTCAGTTTTATAAATGTTCACAACTTTTATCGGTGATCAGATTTTTTAGTTTACGGAGCTTTTAGAGTTTATAGCGCTTTCGGATTTTTTAGAATTTTTATAGCTTTCAGATTTGGCAGATTTGGAAGATTTGGGGGACTTGGTGGATTTGTTGGATTTGTTGAATTTGTTGAATTTGTTGAATTTGTTGAATTTATTGAATATTTTAAATTTGTTGAATTTGCTGAATTTATTGAATTTATTGAACTGGTTGAATTTGTTGTAACGTTTTCATTTTAATTATTTATAATATTATATTAAATATATTATCAGTTAAAGTGATACTTGATTCATTAAATATTGATATGTTTAATAATGATATAATAGGTACATCATCATGTTATCTAATCTATAACACAGAGCCTAATTATACGTTCCAGGTTGTTCGTTTTATACAAAAAACATTCACAACTCTATCGACCAAGTAAAGCTCGCAGTTAGAGAGTAAATACACGAATAAAATCGTTCAAGCGAAAAGGTGGAAAAATTCTAGTTCGCGGATAAGTTAACAAGCTTTAATTGCATTAAATCCAACAAGAACGTTGAAAACTGTCGCTTAAGTCAAACCGGTCTATCTGCTAGTTAAATATCTTCGTTATAAAGTTTTTGCCCATGGTCCTGCCGTCTCCTTCGTCTGTCCGCAGGGATTAGGAACGATTAAAAAAAAAAAAGAGAGGAGAAGAGTTCAATTACTTAACGAGAGAAAGAAAATTGAACCGCAGAAGTTAAGGAAACAGGTTGTGAACGCGTTCCATATTTCACGTCATATTTTTTTAAAGCTCTCAAAGCGAAACAGAATATCAGGTCGAGCGGTCATGCGAGAGTTACGACCTGTTTCTACGCTCGAAAGGAATATCTTTTCCTCTCCATGGGTTGCTCGATGCCCTGCGATTCATCCTTCGCTTCCACTCGGACGAGACAACTCTGAAAGATGCTGGCAAACACTGGGTAACACGCTAACTTGTCAGTTTTTTTCCTTTTGTGGAATGTAACCCCTTCGCTACCGACGGTGACTGCAGCCTGCATAGTTATACTTGCAACTGTGGACCAACATTTTCAAGTTTCTGCATTTCTGTAATTCCATTCTTTCAACCCTCTCGGTTATGGCGTATAAGCACATACCAAATAAATGCTCTCTGTATTTAAATTCCGTCAATTTTATTTATTGTAAACGTTCATTTTCATCGAAATTTCACCTTGGTCAGTGTTCGATTATACAACTGATCTCTGAGATCAGTAATAGCCAAAGTTTCGAAACCCTCAATTTTTGTGCAAACTCCTATTCCACTCATTAAAGTTGTCCTCACATTGTCAATCACATTAAAATTTCTTAACTTTCCACCTTGATCAATTTTCGATTATTCAATCGATCTATAAGATCAGATTGCAGATGCCTCGAAACCCACATTTTTGTGCAAAATCTTGATTCCAATCATTACAAACCATGGTTACTTATCTATTCGTATACTTTTGTGTAACCGAGTTTTCCACGAAATTTCAGGTTTGTATGCAAAGTTTGGAACGCGTTTAAAATTCATATCCGCATGTCATCGATTGTTACTTCCCGATTCAAGATTGTGTTCTCTTCGTGATGCGAATCATTGGCTCAAAATTTCGTGTCACTTTTCCAGAATGTATTCTGACAGCATGTACCAGTCACCGATTTAGATATTTTCGTGGAATTTTCACGTAACAGTTTTCTTCTTGAAGTTGTATAATTTATAAACTTTTTACAGGTTGATCTTCAATATAATCTAACGATAAATATGTATTATCTTCTGTTTGAATTCAATATGAAAATCTGTCTCCTATTTACTATAATCACTTGAACATCTGCCTTTTTCTATTTAATTATTATTTTTTGCTTTTATTATATTTGATATTTAATCACTTATAGTTATAATAATTTACTCAATGTTCGTACCCGTATATTTTACTCGTTGTTACTCGAACTTCAAATTCGACCTCATTTTGAAGGATTCGTTTCCGTCAGCATAATCTCCTAATTAGATTCACGGCATTCAATCGCTAATAATTGTTCCACGTGGGTATTTAATTTACTTGGATGCGTTCGAGCGCATAAATTGCTTGAATCAAGTTAGCTCGAGGTGTTAATCGAGACAAAGTTTCCCTCAAATAAACACACATAGAAGTTTAGGCGTACTCTGCTTGGTTAGTTGTAGTATTTGCTTGACTGTAGTTTCGCGAGAAACGCTGCCTTCTTGCTGCAATAACTCAAATAAAGCAAATTTTCTTCAAATTATTTTATAGTTTGCTTACAACATTTCGAATACTTTCATGTAAATACTCTATTTTATTACACAGCAATTTAATCTGTGTCCGATTAATTTCATGATGGACTTTATTTCACCCCTTCTTATATCGACGGTATTGATTTAATCTTTTTAATGACGTATATTAAGGACATTCATTTTACATTGAGACTAAATATTCTTCACAATTTCTTATTAATAAAACTAAATATTATTTAGTAAATATTTAACTTTAAATATTAATATTATTTACCTTACTAAATATTATTAATAATTTTTGACTAGTACTAGATGTTCAATAATTTCTATAATCCAAAAGGGGGAAACGAGATAAAAAATATTTGTTTATGCACAGTAAATACAACAAATATTAATTCGCTTTATTTGACAGCGTTTCATTATGTTTATTTTCCACGTCGGTATTCACGGGGTGGCCTATTTTATAAATGCAATCATCTCCCAAAATATTTGTTGGTTGAATAAATAGCAGAAACGAAGCTCATTCTGTTTTGAGGAGGAAATAATTTAGTATAATTAATATGATAATGTAAAGGTGAACGAATTTTGGGTATCAAATATTCAAAGTCATAATTAAATGTATAGATTAAAATAGGTAACTGCATTTGTAGACTAGAAGACATAACTGTACTTATAAGTTAAAATAGACAATTACATTTATAGATAAATACACAGTTTAAAATAGATAATTGCATTTATAAATAAAAATTGAAACGTCACCCTATGTACATCATCAGAACAATAACATATCATATTTGCTTAAGATTATGAGTGACTCGGATTGCCGAAAGTTAAACCAAACGAGAGCAGATTTTTCTGGAAGAAATATATTCGCAAAGTGTCGGAGATGTCATCAGAATTCCTTGATAGTTTATGACACGAGAAAATGTTGCATTGAAGTAAACTGCAACTGCAGCTGACATCTATACTCGATACCTATGTTCTCCTTCCTCTCGCGAGACTCTTTCTCTTTCTTTCGTCGTTTGCCCGCGTGTTTGTTCGTCTCGCTCGCACGGAACGAACGGTTGCATACGTTCCCAAGTTCTGGAACGGCAAAAATACGATTTGTCAGGGCGACAGTGCCGTAAACGTGCAATGAAATCTGAATTCGTTGGCCCCCGACGACGGCGCATCTCTGCAGTTTTTGATGCCGGAATAAATTTTACCTGTGTGCGCCGCATGAGCAATTTGCGTACGTTTCGATCGGTCGATTCGCCCGAATGTTCGCGATCAAAATGCTCTTGTTTTTTATTCATACAGTTTATTACTCTTAGGCTGAACTTTACGGCAGAGTTCGAATTATGCGTAAACACTACAATGTGTGGCAATGCTGTTCTACCGAGTACATTGGAATCAAGTTTTTGATGATTAAATTTTTCCCAAAGATACATATACATTAACTTTGATAATTTACCTTTTTCGAAAATTCACAAAATATGTAATTTCCAAATGTTTCCAGTATCGTATTACATGAAATATCGTAACATTAACACGTTAATTTTATTAAAAGTAAACTCGCAGCCAGGAAATTTTGCGAGTCCTTGTTATTGGTAAATTGTAATCATGTTCTACGTAACTGTTCGTAAGTTGATTAATTCACGTAAAATTTGATGCTCTCCACGAGTTAATTTTACAGAATTCCCAGCGTTTATAAATCACCGATTGATCGTATCGGGGCGCGGTAATTAGTTAGCACATTCCGGTTCAAAGCATCGGAAGCATAATGCTCCAGCAGCGAAAACACCCTGGTAAACTTCCGGAAGCGTTCAATCTAACTTCCCTAACGAATTGCACGCCCCGTCGAAAGCGATGCGTGGTGCGTTTTGAAAAAGTTGCTACCCGAGGGAAACGGTTCTCGATCATCGTTCAACCCGTCGTTATATTTCATCGGGAGACTCGTAGGATATCGAGCTAGAAATACCGCGGAATCTTGGAGGCACTCCGCGGAAACGTTCCACGTCAGTTTCAATATCGCGGCGAGGAAACAATACACGCGAAATTACCAGCAAAAAGAAGCTATTGTTATATTGCCCTTTGTTCTGTATTTCTTACCTAATAATTGTTTTCTCTTAACGAGCGTTCAATTTCTGATGGAGGTAATCGTAAATTTTGCTGGTTATGAAATGTGTACAATTTTAAAAATTATTGATATCTTACAATATTGAGTATTAACAAAAATTCATGTCTATTGGAATGTACAGAAATATCTCATTCGAAAACGTAAAAATTTTCACATTTCTCATTTACACGTGGTTACCATCAATATCCGAAAAAATTCATTGGAAAATCCGTGTCCAGTAAAGAGTACAGAAATATCTATTTCGAAAAGGTAAATATTTTCACATTTTTTATGACACGCGGTTATCATCAATATCCGAAAAAATGCATGTCCCTTGAAAAGTACAGAAATGTCCAATTCAAAAACGTGAAAATTTTACAAATTATGACACGTGATTACCATTAACATCCAAAATAATCCATGTCCATCGATCGCATAAATGGCAGTTATATATCGAGACCCGCAATTCGCGAGAACCTCCAGGATGAGGAAGAATCAGCAAATTCTAAATTCCTGTATCCACGGGTGGTCTAATACGAACAAACGATCGTCTGTCCTATCGGATCACATTTCATTAGAGGGTATTGGATTATGCAGATTCGTACGCGACCGCTCGTAATTCGCCGTTATTACCGGCAATCGACGAACATGTACAAAGAGTATAATCGTATTTCTTTGTGTCTCGCAGCTCGTCGGCTAATTCGTTCGAAATTCAGGGTTCAAAGTGGGGCTACATCCTTATTTTCGCCCTTTGCTTCTCTTTCTCTTTTTTTCCCTGGTGTTCCGTGTGGTTGCTCCGCGAGCACGGTTTAATAGAATTTTACGAGTATACAAAGTTAAGTAGGGTGGAAGTGAAGTTTTATTGATCCGACAACGACCAAGCCGTTCCGTTATGTTCTTTTCTCGAACGAGGCTGCGATCGCGAACGACACGTTGAAATCATTGATGATACCTGATGAAACTTTATCGACGAACATTCCGATGTACGTGTTAGGCTTCTTTCGGCGATATATCTGGCTGCGATGTCTCGTTTGCGAACGTTTCGCGTATTATCGTCGAGGTCTCGGTGACATCGTTTGCTTTCACGACTATGCTTTACCGTTTCTCATTTCGTGAAACCTATTTAACTTGCAGGTAGGTTCACTGTTGAGATTAAATATTAAACGTATGAGAATGACTATTTCTTATCACAATTGTTTTATAATACCACCATTTAGAAATTTGATCAATTGCTATTCAACTTGCTATCGAGTAAATGGAATTTAAACTTTGACTTTACACAGAACATGTTCGTTACTTGTGTCAAATTCATAATATATTTGAATAAACAAAATCTATAAAATTCTGTATAATTATGCACAAAAAGGTGCATGTAAATACACGAATCTAAATATATGGATGAAGAGATTAAACGATTATGTTAATTACGTAACTTGAATATGTAATTATTTAAATATCCGTAGATGTCTGTAGAAAGCAATATATGGGTTATTATTATGCAGATTACGTAGGAATAATAAACCTTTTTCTCTGTAGACATAATTACTATGATAAACTGTAATGCATGAAATAAATTTGAAGTTTATTTCCTCCAATTAAAATTTTCTACCCTCATGTTTATTATTTACAAGTCTTGTAGAAATTTTAATTTAATGCAGTTCTAAATATTATTGGACGACGTTAAAATTCTGTGTAAAATATTTTCAACAATGTTTCAATATTTGAAATTATTGAACCGATTCCACAACCATAAGCTAATGGTAAAACGCCAGCCTTCATATACGCACAAACCCATAAACGCTCGATTTAGCATAGCTATATGTATTTCCATCAGGATATGGTGGAGTCCACATTTACAATTCAAATAGCGAAACGAACATTAAGAAAACTTTGAATATAAATTTCTTTCGTATTTCGAAATAGTATGATGTTGCAAAATATTGCCTTTTGAGCTTTCTATAGTTATCATTATTTAACTATAGAAATATTATATCATTATTTCGAAAACTTCAACATCTTCAAATTGCAGCCAATCAGAGTGGAGTAGAATGTAACTTTCTCCTTCAAAGCTATTTCGATATAAACTTTGCACTTAGCCTAATCAAATATCTAATACGTAATCTTAATATTTCAATCTAATTACTCTTGTTCGAAGTTCAGTTCATTTGAACGAGGATAGACAGATCTGTTTGATAAATCTCTATCAGCTTAAGTTGAATTAGGTAAAGTCAGATTTGGTTTGAAGTTTAAATACAAACAAATAAATTTGAATAGTAAAATTGTGTATCAGATTAAATTACTTCAGCTTGAGGTTTCAAGTTTGCAGAAATAAACTGAATAGTGAAATTAAGTTTTAGGTTATGTTTAATTAGCTTCAATCATTCTCATCATAATAATCACATTTCTGTCTGTTTCTCAATCATGAAAAGCAATTCAAACTTAAGCAAAACTGAACCTCAACTTTTTAAACAAAATGTGAGAAGACTTCGTAACGAACTTGTCACATATTCTCATTTTCTAAAAACGTTGAAATAACGATGGTTAAACTACCATTTATTAAGTTTAAACGTCGAATTTTACAGTGAAAAATAGTGAAACGAGTTTCAGGTTTAATGCAAATTAAAAGGTCCAAGTTGAAACTAAGTTAAATCGGTGCTTAATTTAAAATTTTAACGCAAGTCTCTGATCTTCGCGATTAACGCGTTATGGTCGAACTCGTTTCGAACGATGTAAGATTTCGAAGCGAAACGAGAGGCCGCATCTCTCTCCTATCTTTATTTTATTATTCACGCGATCCTCATCGGCGATATTGCACGGACACTTCTCCGTTCGATATCAATATTAGACCATCTGGCATTCCATTAAAATTCGCATCACCGAGAGCACTCTCGGCGTAAATCTATTCCATATTTTCGTGTTATCGATGGAGAATGAATCGGACTTCGTTGCTGCAAGACTCTTACCTTTCGGTCCGACTCGAGTATCACCGCCAGAAGAATATAATTTCACGAAATTCACATTTTTGTCAGTTTCGTACTATAAACTGCTCAGCTTGCTTGTTGCATATACAACAGTCTCGCGTTTAGTGTCATCCAAAATGAACTTTATGAATAGATATTGTTTTTCAAAATTACACTATTATCTTACAACTTTTAAAGGTTGTATACGCACCAGTTATAATACTTCAGTAGTTATAATATAAACACTGACTGATAGATTGAAGACCAAGTCAAGACAGAAATATTACAGGATTCCTATTTTACATTCTATATTTCATAAAAGAAGTCGAATACTTTAAAGTTGTTAAGGTCACTAAAACAACAGAAACATTGACTACGTTATGTCACACACTTATTTGATCTTATACAGTAGAACTCCCTGGATATGAAATATCAATACTAGCATTGAAAAATTAATCTTCTATTCTTATTAGTACATCAACCTGCTGCTTACTAATTTTAATAAAATTGTAAAGAAATAATAACACAATAGCTGCTACAATGCTAAAAATAATGTGGTTTTCATCTTGTGGGAGCGACGCCATTTTGTTTTTACCAGTCAACCGCAGAAGCTGTCACAAGTTGCAATAAAACATTTAAACACGAAGTAAAAAGAATTGCAAAGTTTTTCTCGTGCTTTTAATACGTCTCATTTCGTATAATCAACTTTGCAGTAATATCTATTTAATGATGTTAACATATTTCATTGAATTTAATGACGTTGATAGTCGGTTTAATAGATGACAGTGATATTTTTGAAGGAAATTATACACCCTGAAGGTAGTTAAATGGAGAACAGTTACGAGCAAAAATGCAGAATGTTAGCGTTTCTTCTTAATTATGTTTCTTGTACCTCGTATGTACACGGTTATATGCTTTTTATAATGCTCGAGTGTTTTACGAGCACACCATACTGAATGCATAAATATTTTATGACGACATAAGCACTCGCTTTTACCAAGCCATTCGATATTTCTTTCGCTATTTGGCAGGAAAGTTTGTTATTAGGTTCTCGAGAGTCCATTTCGGTGGACTCTGGGATATTGATTTCAGTTTCGAAATTCAAGTATTTGTTGAAAAAACTTTATCGAAATATTCAATAGTTTTTAATAAAAAGATCACTGCTGTAATATTAAATGTTGACGATTCTTTTTCTCGAAGTTGAATTTTATTGTGAAATTTTTTTAATTTAGGATTTTGGGATTTTGGAGTTGTGAGACATGGGACTTTAGTATTTCACAATATTTGCAACGTTGGAATTTTCATACTTCAAAATTTGAGTTTTGGAATTTTTATAGTTTGGAAATTTGGAAATGTTAAATTTTTGAATTTCAGACTGAAGGTTGCAATTTCTGTATTTCAGAATTTTTAGAATTAAGAGTTTGGTGTAAGCTTCAGGTATATTTCCAAATTCCTATATTTCTATCTTCTCAGATTCCCTAATTTCCAAATACCTGAAGCCTCAAATTTCTATTCTCCTAAATTGTCAAATTCTCAAACCCTCAGACTCTCAACTCTTTCAGTTGTCTCTAAACATCCAAACCCCTAAATTTCCAAATGCCCAAATTTCTAAATATCCAAATTCCCCAAACATCCATCCCCAAATTTTTACATTCCAAAAACTCGCAAAAACCCATTAAAATCAACGAGTCGAAGACGTGTTTCGTCTCAATCACCATATTCTTCCCAAATAAACCAGATTTGCTGTTGACTGTACACAGTTTCCGTGCGGCACAGATCGAAGTACGTTATTTGAAGTCAGTTTGCCAGTAACGGAAACGCGATACCCCGACTTCTGTACACGGTATTCAAACTTCGAGTTGGTGACTTTAAGATACGTAGACGCGATTTGCTCAGAGACACAGTTGTCCTTGGATCAAGACCGGTAAATTGCTGCACCGATGAACACGGATATCTAATTCGTCCTCTGGAGCGCATTTATTACGCACACTTTGGCAAGTTGCCGTCAAAGATGCGTGCCTGGTTGACAGAAACTTCGAAGACAGAAATGGTATATCGCTCTATTCATTGTGACAGCAGACACTGCTGTAATTTTGCCGATTGTCCTGAAATTAATGGAATAAACTTTGCCGACGAGAACAAAAGCTTCCTTCAGCGTTCCGCCATTACAGAAATTCTAATCTGCCATATTGCTGGGTAATTAAATAAATTTCTTATTTACTATATTTTTGTTTATATTTACTTTCAATAAATTTTCAGATATATATTGAAGTTTTCATTAATGGAAATATTTTATATGAAAGATGTATATGGAATTATCATATGGGACATTTGGATCAAAACATAAATTTGTTGACATTAATGACATGAAAACAGCCTGTTGCTAAAAATGCATTACACATCAAAGCTGAAAAATTTTTAATAAATTTACATTTCTGTAAAATATGTACGATCCTGCCCTACGCGATAATATAGAAGGTCCAAATATGCTAACTGTACTTGCCAACCGCAGCGAAAAATAAGAAAAATTAATTCTTCGTAGTAAAGTAGAATCGCCAGAGGTATTTCGCAGTCGGCATAAATTATCCGCGACAGATCCGGCGAAAAGACGACAATACGCAGCGAAGGAACGGTTTTCATTTGACGCTGGAATATAAATAATATTCGTCCGACGACCACGGAAAGTAGTCGACCCGTTGCTCCTTGCAGTGAAAACAGGAAAAGAAAAGCATGTGGAAAGAAGGTAAACGAACCAGGCCACAGATATTTTTCAAACAAAGACCGCGTTCACAGGTTTGCGGCTGGTATCTTTTTCATACGTTCCATTTGTAAACACGAATGTACATCCGTAATGGCGTACACCGTGCGCAATATGTAAACATCCGTATGCAAATAGAGATTGTTCACTCGGGTGAGGAGGTTTGTCCATATGGAAAAACATTGCACATTTAGATTGGCGAGCATTCCTTTTGTTTACCCAACCACTATGAAAGCCTAGTGTCTATAAAAGAGGAACAAGAAGTCGGGACAAAAGAGAGAAACGGGAAGTGCGAATATTTCCAGCTGACTACAGCAAAGACCGTGCGTTAAATAACATTACTTATAAACGATTATCCGAATGGTAAATTGTTGAGTCGGAAAACAGGTTGAAATATGCGTCAGTTTGTTCGGAGGAGTCAAAACGTTTCGTTGTTTGATTCTCTGTTAAATTTTTCTGTAGCTTTGCTTTTTATCGGGCGACGTTTCGCGACGATTTGGGTTGGGTTCGTTTGGCGGGAAATTTTATTCGGTTTGGAGATTTGGGACGTGTGGACAGTTATGGAATTGGGGATTTGGGAAATTTGGGATTTGAAGGTTTGAAGGCTTTGAAGCTTTGGGGATCTGTAGATTTGGAGAGTTTGAGAAATTTGGAGATTTGATCATTTGGTAATCTGAGTATTTGTGACTTTGCAAATTTGAGGTGTGAGAAATTTAGACATTTGAACATTTGAATATTTAGAAGTTTAAGAGTTTAGAATGTAACTTGCTACAGCACATATGTAATTTAATAAAATAATCTTGTAGTCGAAAAGTATCAAGCACATAACAATATCAAGTATTATCTTTGATTTAATATACTCATCGATGGAACCAATGACATCTGGTACCTTAGAAACGGTTATCGGAACAGCAACGTCTAAATGCACGTTTTCCACGAAAACAAGTGTCCTTCTACCTCATCTTCGTTTGATGAAACGATCCTCGATAAAGAGACAGAAGCACCTGGTCCTGAGGGATCCTTTGACGAAGCGAACCACTCATCCGCTTAGTCCTGAGTAGTTCGAACTTCGATAAAGCACTTGTTATATGCCCAAATCGATTGGAAGTACTCGATTCATACTGAATTATTAAATTGAACATTACAGTTCATTACGCGTCTTAATGCGATTTAATGTTTGAATATGGGAACTTGACGATTTCGAAATACTTGTATAAGACTTTCGATCTTCGGGGAGTTGATAACTTGGGAAATTCGGGATATGAAGATTTTGAAATTTAGAATTTGGGAAATTTAGGAGTTGGGAATTTAAGTATTGGGGAATTTAGGAATTGGGAAATTTAGGAATTGGGTTATTTGGAATTGGGGTGTTTGGAATTGGGTTATTTGGAATTGGGGTGTTTGGATTTGGGGTACTTGGAATTGGGGTACTTGGAATTGGGGTATTTGGAATTGGGGTATTTGGAATTGGGATATTTAGAAATGGGGTATTTGGAATTGGGGTATTTGGAATTGGGATATTTAGAAATGGGGTATTTGGAATTGGGATATTTGGAATTGGAATATTTGGAATTGGGATATTTGGAAATGAGGATATTTAGAATTGGGGTATTTGGAATTGGGGTATTTGGAAATGGGTTATTTGAAATTGAGATATTTAGAATTGGGGTATTTGGAATTGGGGTATTTGGAATTGGGGTATTTGGAAATGGGTTATTTGAAATTGGGATATTTAGAATTGGGGTATTTGGAATTGGGTTATTTGAAATTGGGATATTTAGAATTGGGATATATGGAATCGGAATATTCGGACATTTATAATTCAGAAATTTGGAAATTTGGGTATCTGAGAATTTGAGGAGTTAGGAATGTAGAAATTTATAAATTTAAACATTCAAGAGTTGAAAACTTGAAATTTTGAAAATTTGAAAATTCGAAAATTTGAGAACCAGAGAATCTAAATTTATAAATTTGCAAATTTGCAAATAACAGAAAACAAGTCTTTCACTTCAAAGATCTACAAAATGAATTTTTGAATTTGATGTAGTAATTTGTAGCTACAGACATTATCAACCTTAATAAGCGGATGTTTAGGAAATTGAAACATTATTGGTGATAATTACGCCCGTCTTCCGGCAAATATCGCAATTAGGTGATCGTGTTCGGTAATCGTTATCAGCGTACATGGAGCGGAAGTTGTGAAATCCACCCCGTATTGTTCTATCGGCGATTACAGCAAAGTAAAAGGTGTACGGTCTACAATGAAGGGCCACATAACTTGCAATAACAACGTCAAATAAAACTGAATTTACCATAACGTTGAA